>CM060703.1:232862410-234062410 GCA_030686995.1 Artemisia argyi | reverse complement strand
TTTTGAAGTAGTTACTAAGTATGATTGCAGCCTATCTCGACTATACTACTAAACTGTAATGCTTTGTCTCTGGTGGTTTTAATAGTGGTATTTGTTCTTGTCGAACTCATTATTTTCCTCCCTTTTCCACATGTTTTAGCAATCTTTTTTTACTATTTTTTTTATTGGTTAATTATTGGAGCATAATGAAAATGGCCATGCACACTTGGAAAAAGTTCCATTTTTTATGAGAGTCTTGGTGATGTGGTAATGTTGTGGCAGTTCAAAAGCCAACATAGTTGTCTCAAAAGTGAGATGATCTACAACCGACTCAAAAGTGACATGATCGGCCATTTTTCTGCGAAGATTCAGGATTTTCAGATATGGGGGGAGGAGCACCGAAAAGCTAGAGATTAGTTTATAATATTGCAGTTAAGATCACACAAAAAACACATTTTATATAACTTTTAGGGGTGAAAAGTTTGCTAGGCGGGTCATAAACCCTTTCCTAACCACGACTAGTCTGTTAGGTCGAATGGGTAATTTTTGATAAGTGTGCAGGTCCAGTCTGCAGGTAATAATAGGTCATATGGGTGGAAGGTAACATCCTCTGTGTTACATTTATCCTTTGCTCAGTTACTTTTTCGTGTGTGTCATGAATATTGGTTATTGTAAATGTGAAAAATAAAGTGTCACACGTGTTTGGTAATTTGTTAAACATTGTGTTGACTTCCAAAATGTTTGAATTTCTTACAAATAACAAGTGTGTCAAATATATGCTTAGAAAAGTTGTATTCAAAATTTATTAGTTTGTGAATAATCTGATTTAGAAGGTTTTATGCTTAAATTATTACACTTAAAGCGGCTTTCATCTCCATTTGATCAGTTACCTATTAATCTTTGCATATTTACCCGTTTTATGCATCAGATATAACATGACATGGACTGACCCATTCATAAGTAAATGAGAAATTTCCGCATATAATGGTGTTTATATTAGAAGATAGGTTTGGTTACCATCACACTGTAAAGTGGCGATGAGCTATTTAACCAAACCTATCATATAATACCTCATCTCAATTTTTTTATGGGTGTTGCAGCTAGGTTCATATGTCCTTTGTGAAATGTGCGTATTTTTGCCTTTAGATATCCTTTTTTACATGTCTTAGTGCTGTTGATTGTATAATGACGGGTGAAAGCAAGTATCATAATATTTTTAAACTCGTTTTGGTAGTGTTGCTTTTTCAAAAGTGATTATGTGTTACTGAAGAAAAGTCGGAAGACAAGTAGTAATAAAACGGGTTACACTGTCTTGTTTGCAATTATGATGATTCGATAAACAAATGGTTTAGGTAACTGATGGTTGCTCATTGCGTCGCTTATTTAGCAGGTGATGTAAAACAGATTCAGAAGCACAATATCTATGATTCAATACACAAGTGTTTGCTTTGTTCTCTCTTGAATTATCCCAATAAGGATTTTGTGATACCCAAGAATTGAAGGATCTGATGGAGGTTGTGGCTAGGCTGTGTGTTTGTACAAATGGTAGTACATTGTCGATCACCTTATGAAATACAGTACAATGATTCATGATGAGTGTCGTTTTTTTTATGGCACGGTGCAATGCACCTATGGCATGTTATAGGTGCCAGCTTGCACCTATGGCACCGGCATTCGTGTTATACTCTACCGTGACATCGTGTTATAAGTTTAATGCCATCCCAATGCGAACATTTTTTTATTTATTTTTTGGTGGTGGTACAAAATGTTACTTGGAAGTTTTTTTTTTTTTTTTTTTTTTTTTTTTTTTTTTTTTTTTTTTAACAGTTATTGGCGCCAACTACAAAAATATCTTCATAATTCCATATATACCCAAAAGAAATTTTATAATTTCATATTTACTCAAATGACAATTTTTCAATGCATGAGTACAATTATATGTGAATACATTGAATGTAATTATCTATTTATCGAGCTTCCAAATTTAAATCTTATGTTATATATTATATTTCAATTATAATTGGTTTAAACAACGCATCCTTGTATATAAACCAAGATTTATGAGCCAAGCTCGATCTTTCCTTATGAAGGCTTGTCTAGCTAACAAGCTGAGCTTGAGCCAAATATAATATTGTCAAGTCAAGTCGAGCCTCACCAAAGTTCCACTCGGTTAGACCGTTTACACACATAAAAGTGGTTCGCGGAGTGGTGAAACGCGAAAAGTAACACTATGAAAAAGTGAATTTTCAATGAATAATGGTTTGACCAACGATTCTCCTCACAATGAATTAAAAAAACATTTGTGTGTGAGAGGTATGAAATGGTTTGTGTAGATTTATATAGTGGATGTGATTACACATTTTTAATAATCATTATTGATAGTAATATTCTTTACGTTTACAAAATTAATAATTATTGGAGGCTATTAAAATGATAGATTAAATGAGTTGTTACGATGTTATAATGGTATTGATGACTATCAAAAGACAATATTTCCATAACAAGCAAGTTTAAGAATCTGAATTTAAGCCTTACTAATAATGGAATAGTCTCAAACCCATTATAATGTAGTAGAGATAAAGATAGAGATATCAAGATGGATAATTAAAATGTCTGCTAATACATACATGTTCATGTATATGCATGTTTCCGGAATCAAATCCTTGGCACCATAGTTGTTAAGATACCGATCTTCATCTTAGGATCTTACGATACTCCAAAGTAAAAATGATCCAGATCCTATTTAGGATCTTAGCAAGCTTAAGATCTTATAAGATCACGATCTTGACCATAGGATCTTAAGATCTAATCTGATCCGATCTTACTTTTCTCGAGCCGCAAACTAAAAAACTACAAAGTTATGGAATATGTTTTATAGAATTTAAAAAACAACATTCGGATCTTTTTAAATATTTCATATTCATAATATAAGACAACATTTTCATGAAACATTAATATAATTTTGTGTTTATAATATATAATAATTTGTAGATTTTAATAATATTACAAATACTATTAAAAAATGAAATTACAGTATGATCTTAGAATCCCAATCTGATTTTAAGATTTCAATCTTGCAAAAAATAAAAACGACCTAAGTAGGATGCCAATCTTAAAAGCCTTGCTTGGCACAATAGCCTCGTTTTACTTATTTGGTAGCCATATAACTATTTAAAATTGAAACAACATATGAATGGTTAGAGACCAAGGTTCCAAAGTATTTGATAAATGTTTTTCAGTGCAGCAAGGATTTATTATTATTATTATTTTTAATCTGTTCAAGAGGAAGAAAGAGCAATATTGAAACCCTCGTATGTACATTCTGATCTTAAATATAATCTATAAGGGTGCTTAATGATGTAAGTTTAGTTTTATAAAAAGAATGATGAAAGTGCATTTTTTTAATTTAATGAATAAATATGTCTAGGATTTTTTCATTTAATCTTTAAATAGTTTGTGATATATGTTGAACTTTTCTCTTTAGTCTAATCATCTCTCACCCCGTTACATTTTAACCCAAACTACACTGAAATCAAGTTAATATAACATAGAAAAGCATTCACTTTAATTTTGTTGTTAAAACTGTGCAGATCTTTTAAAATTGTTGATTATTTTGTTCTACTAGACGCACAGATATGTCATTAGATTTTTGTATTAATTTTGTATGCTGTAATATGAAATCACAAAGAAAAACCGAGTCGTGGAGTTCGAAATCGCAGCAATAAGTTGCAAATGTTAATTGAGTTTTCATAGCATGATTTCCATGTTGACTAATATTTTGCATATTCTCTTCAAAGTATACAGTGGGGTTTCATAAAACGTGAGCTTCCGCATTGTTATGATTTACGAGACCCGGCACTTGCTAGTTGTTTTATTTTTTGAAGTGTTATCTCCATAAATGCTTTTATAGATCAACTGTAGAATCACATTGTAGCAACCCATGTCCGCAGCGTAGCACGGTTTCTGTAGTCCTCCTTGTATAATGCCTATTATTAATCTTGTAAACATTTACGGAAGTATCACTTATTTAAGAAAAAAATGTTAATCCAACAGTGTGTTGTTTGCACCCCTCCGGCCCGAAGTGTTGCGAGCAACGTCTGACCACCTCCCCACACAAATAACAGTAGCGACCTTGACATGCCCAACAAAATATATGATTGTTCTTGCCACTCTGACCCAAAATAACATACAAACATGCATCATCAGGTAAACCAAATTATATAATAAAGATATGGTCCCACAAGCATAAATATGGTGACTCACCTTCACGTTGTTTTTACCACAATGAGGGCATCTACGACCGTCCTCAGCAAAGAGTTCAGCTAGCCTACGTCCTTCTACTTTTCGTTGGTTCATGATTTCTTGTTCATTCATGATTTCTTGTTCCGGTAAAAGTTCAGGGTCTTCACATTCTCCATTGCTTCAAACATTATTAAGCTCATTATTAGTTCACGGCAATATTTCTTGAAGTTCTTTTTGTCCAAGTGCATGATTATTTTTCCCAGAAAGCATATTTTTTAAGGCAACAAGGGCTGACATCAAACACTTTTGTCCTAAAGAAAATATTATGATTACATTATCATATAACTAGCAAGCTATCCGCGCGTTGCGGCGACTTGCATGGTTTGTGTAGCTAAATTTATTTGTGAGTAAACGTATTTCGATAGTACATTTTTTGGCGACCAATTTTCTCGGTTGCAAACTTTGTTGACAATAACCTTATGGATAGTGAAGACTTTCGTTTACTAAACTTGCATTTTTTGTCTCTTATATGCATTTTCGTATAATTTTATGACATTTTTGCCCCTGGATTTTCAAAGATTTGAGGGGCAAAATTGTACCAAAGTGCGTAAAAGTAGAAAAAAATTTGAAGTTTATTACACCAATGAGGAAAAAAAAAGTTCGATACATAAAAGTACTATTTTTGACAAGTATAGTGCATTTTTTTGGTATTTGCCTTTTATTTTTATAGTTGTATTTTTTCCCACAATTCTTTTTCTAAATTAGCCTCTTCCATATACAAATAAAGAATATAAAGGAAATAAATATGACGATAACCTTATGGATTAGTGGATTAGTAATTTTCTTGTGCTTAATTCTGCAACAATGTCATCTCTATTATATGTGTTATAAATAAAAACATAGATCCTATATTTATATACTAATGTTTGTGGCTGAAGTTTACTAATTTTAACTTTAATTACCTACAAAACTATTCATGTAATTCGTCTTAATGCTCTCTAAGTAGTTAACATATGATAAAGTACATTTTCCTTGGTAAACTTGATAAATTATACGAGTATTATTACAAGAGTTTAAATTTTCAATAAGGTGACAAAAACTCTTATTTTGTTTGGGGATACGAAAGGTCTGCAAAATAATTTTGTTGGACCGTAAATATTTATTTCATGTGTTCGTATATGTTATTATGCTATGGTTTTATTTTCAGTTACTTTCATTTAAGTAATGTACTCTTGATGTATTTTTAACAATATAATTCAACAATAGTCTTTGTGCTTCTTCATATGTAGTATAGATTGCATTATAATCAAATTTTGAATAGATGATTTTTCAAAAACACACTTTTGGCAACTTTTGACTAATTTCCTTTTAGAGGTTTTTTGGTTTTGTTTCTGTGTTACCTATCTGAACCTTTATAGATAATTTATCACCCGGATTGAATTATTCGTTAGTGAAATGTTATAAAAATTATTGCATATTATTCGTTAGTAAAATGTTATAAAAATTATTGCATCTAGTACGATAAATACCTGAAATGATCATATCCATCAATGGCCTTGTTACATCGATAGCAGAAATGCTTGCCACAGTTCTTACAGTGCATATGGTCGCAACCTCCGTCTTTTATAATTGCCATCTTACAAAATGGGCATTGCTTTGTATCACGAAGTATCTGTCTGACAGTGAGAATCTGTTGTATCATTCCTTGTTCACGTCGCCTTTGTTTATCTCCCATTTGACTTGACTCCTGTCTCTTCTGCACCAACACAAGATTATGTTTATTTACATCACATACTTCCTTAATCCCATTAAGAGGGAAACTCATGTGGGTCATGTGCCTACGTGTGAGTAAATATTCAAAAGGGGATTAGGTTAATATGGGTGAGTTTTGGAACGGATGAGACGGATCGAGTTGGGTTGACCGAAAACCAGTTTTTGTCCCAACTTATTATTTCTTTTTAAAGATTGGAGTGTTAAAAACTTAAAATAATCTGATAGTTTGGATAAAATACTTAGAAGGGAGTTTACATTATGTATTCTTTTCATAAACTAAAACCATATTAATTTAAATATAATCCTTACAATAAAGATGTTGATGGGGTAATTTGTGAGCTCATACATTGTAAGCTAGGAAGGCATTTCACACCATAAAAGTTTGATATAAATTTTATTCATACTTATATATAGCAATATTATGATGTTACCTGCAAGATACGTAGCTTCATTTCAGGTGTGGGACACATGATTCCGATATGGCGCTTTTCCCTACAAAAAGTGTGCAAAAGTTAAAGAAGCATTTGGAGCATTGTGCATGTTGGTCGTCATCTTCAATGCAAGGTGTCTCACATCTTGGACAGTAGACCACATCAGTCATTGATTCTAGTGTCTTCTGTAATGTAAGCGATTCCCATTTCTCAAACTCCTCATCACCAAGCCATTGTTTGACAAGATTTGGTGGAATCATTCCCCCACATTTTGTCATAGGGCACACAAGCTTATTCACACTACCTTCTTGTATAAGTACATCCGCGTATGTTTTCATGCATTTTTCACAGAAGAAATGCTGACATGGCAATCTTATAAATTCACTACCTGTGAATATGATGTGATTGATGTAACAATAATAATAACAATAACAATGACAATAACAATAATAATAACAATGACAATATCATGGGGCTTTGTGGTCTACTGGGTGAAGCTTATTAAGTTAAGCGAGCCTAGGTGAGAGTAGTACCAGGTTGGGTGACCAACCAGGAAGTCCTCACTTGGGGACCACAAGCTCTAATGATATCAACCAGCTACCTTAGAAGCCTGGGCCCAACCATGTGATGTCTTGATCCAAATAAAGGACGCGAGTTCGATTCCGTTCCGCAGCATGGTTGGGTATTGGGTGGAGGTATTTCACAGGCATCAAACCTTTGCTGGGTAGGGTTGATGGGTACCATTATGGTACACAGGGTTGAGGTGTCCCTGCCAATCTACACTTTTTCCAAAGTAGCAAAACATAATTAAAATTAAAAAAAAAAAAAAAAAAAAAAAAAAAATCATGCATAAAATGACCAAATAAGACACTCGTGAAAAAGAAGGACGCATGTCTTGTGAATGAGATCGAGTACAAAAGGTTTCAAAAATTCTGTTTATGAGTAGGGTCATTAAGTACTTTTATGTTAACCTTTGATAACCTGCTTTGTGGTTAAACACAAATAATCATGAGCAAAATCAGTCATTTCTTTTTCGTTTTTTTCTTTTTTTTTTCTTTTTCTTTTTTTTTTTTTTTTTTTGAACGCCAGAAATTTTTTTGAGATAACCAAGTTCAAACCACAATCCAAACACCCATTAACTCGATAGATAAATTGTTGTTGCATGTTTAGCATAATGAATTCTCATTATGGCAATAGCAATTACCTGCAAATTCACTAAAGCAGATGCAACATTCTTGCATATTTGTAAGAAAGCATTCTAGCCGTTGTGCCTCATTGTAGCTCTTCAATGAAGGAATATCAACATCTGCAGATACACATCCCGAAATTGCGCGTGGATCTTTATGGTCTTTCCCACCATATGGACCAAGAATTATTTCTTTCTCAAATCCAAGATAGTAAATAGCAGAAGTACGCAACCATTCAGCCCACGAGTATATAACTTCTAGCCCATGTTGTTCATTCCATATTGAATCCAACATGGAACACAAACTTGAAATTTTAGCAGAGTCCAACCATTGTATAGAGATTGTAAAATACGGAGGGAGATGTGTAGGATATGATTTGGGTAATAAACAAGTCAAAATTATTGGTGGAAGATATTCGACTAGAAAAGAGTTCGTAAAATCTTCTGAACTATTGGTAATTGTATTTAGTTTTGTAGAGATAGTAAGCTCTTCAGTAAGTTCAATGTGGATATGAATCTGCAACAAAACATACACACACTTCGTTTATATCACATTGTTTTATGCGAAATAAACTAAAATCGCCTCAAAACTCTACACTACCTGAAAAGATCGCAGTCCACTCTTGCTGTCGAGGATAAAGATGTTCTCTCCAAAGATAGATTCCAATGCCAGCACCTATAATTCATTTTTGATATTCATTAGTTTGGGGACAATCTTAGGTAACGCAAAATATTTACGTGCTTTTTGTGTTTTCAAAGCAAACATACTCCGAGGGTCGGTAACGAATTCATATATAAATAAGGGTGTTTTATGTTTGAATTGCTTATGAAAACTGCTTATGCCTTTTGCTATAAATAGAACAAGATGTAGCAAAACACAATGTAATAGAAAGTGATTCGATTTGCTACTGTTCTAACAAAACGCAATAATCACATAAGCAGTTAATTATTTGATTAACTATTGAGATGATCATAAGTACTCTACTTCTATCCAAACACTCAAACTGTTTACCTACAAAGCAGAATCTTTCACTAGCAATATATCCCATACAACTCCTTAAATTATTCGATTTGTACATCGATGACACAAAAGATCGGCATTAATCAATAAATAAAAAACAAACAATAGAATAACACCTATATCAGAACTTATTATGTTTAAGAAACACGCCTTCTAAGGTCTTTAAAAAGGATCTTTTATTAATCACAAAAGACAAGTAGACTTTACATAGATGGAATTTAGCATCAAGAGGACACACCCTCCTAGCCATTCAACAAAACATACATAAGATCCATACTATCCATCATATACTGGATTAACAATAGCAGATGACTACGTTTCCTCAACTATGCAAGGTTCCAATTAAAGCAATGTAACCTCTCATAGAGCCCAAAAACCTAGCAATAAAAGAGGCATCATCCACTTCTACATAGACTACATTTCCCACACTAAAGTAATGACCAAAAAGTGTGTAGCATACATCTTCACACACAGTTTTAGACCATCACCAAAGGAGGGCATCATCTATTTGCTAAATTCATCACCTTCCATACTTGAACTGCACATTCCATTCCTCTTAACACTTAAAATGTTAATAAGCACTTTATTAGGCAACAAATTCATTATCCCATAAAACCAGATTACAAGATGCAAATAATCAAACTGAATTCATAAAAGGGTTTACTTTACCTCATCCTGTTGTAACTGATCATTATCTTTGAACACTTGATCTGACAGATCAGCTTCTTCTTGACCACACAACCTCAGTTTTTCCAACTTTTTCAACACATCAAAATCATCACTGAAGGACACTTGTTTGCCTTCATATTTATAATCAACATAATTCTGCAATGAACCAGATTCTTGATTATTTGAGACAACCAAGGTGGAAAGAGTAAGATTAGGAGCTACTTGAGGATAAAACTGTGATGATGATGAACTGGTCGGATAAGAAGAAGAAGAAGAACAAGATTGATTATTGATATTGTTGTTGTTGTCATATTCAAAACAATCTTTCTTATTAGGATCAATATCATCACTCAAAGACACTTCTTTGCCTTTTCTCAACATCGTTGATGAATGTTTTTGTTCGTCGGATGAAACATGCATATTAAGTTTTGTTTTTATATGTCATAGGTACATAAAAGGCCCATGTTTTAGTTTTGTGTTGGATATGGGCTTTTTGTACTTGCTCAACACGTTTTGGATTGAGTTGTAAATGTAGTAATCTTTTAGTTTATTTGTTTCAAGAAGTTAGTTAAATAGAGCCAAACTTTTTTTTCTTATATATGCAAGTATGCAACATCTTTGAAGTTAAAAATAATTGTTTTATTCGTATATAGACACACGCATCATAAATCATTGATAATATTCGTCCAAAATATGTATGCAACACTTTCAACTTAGAGTATATACAAGAGATTAACAGCAAGGACAAACAAGAAACTTGCGACAACAAAAAAAATACACAACATTCAAAGTTTCAAACACATGTATGTGTTCATAATAACAGAAAAGTGTTGTGCAAAACGTTAAGTTACGGCTGTCTGACAGCGTGTTGTTTGCAGCCAGTTGAGCCATAGTACTGTTGCGTGTTAAAGTATACATATAACACCCGACCATCGCGTGAGCTTCTATTTTACCAAGTCAATTTAGTTTGTTTATATTTATGTATTACACTTTCAAAAAGACTAGAGGAGTTACTTTTGGTTGTCCTAGTTTCTAGCAATTAGTAGAGTCTGAGTCATGGTAGTTAGTTGCGTAAGTCATGAAGTCATGCTTTCATATTTGTTCTCTTTTGTAAGCCTATAAAAGGCACTAGTTTTGCATTATATAAAAATCACAGATTGTTATATTAGATAGTTTGCATTCAATAAACATTGCGAAGCATGTCTGACGACCATCTACAACCAGCATTACCAAAGATTACAGATTGCAGCCTTGCAGGTGCCCAACTAATTGTCATTGGCCCATATTATCCTCCCAGGTTTAATCATCTTGATGCGGATAAAGTTCACAGGCTCCCTCTCTTTGAACAAGTGCTTGAAATTGAGTACGAAAACATGTTGATATTATATATTGTTCCCACGTAGATATATGGTGCAATCAGTGACGGAACCAAAAGACAAAGTTACCGGGTGCATTTATGAGAAATCAAACAAGACTACATGCATAAATTTTTGGGACCAGGTGCATTTATAGAAAAATAGAGGTTTTATAACAAAATTAACACTACGAGACAAAAATTCATGGGTGTCCCGGGACCCCTGTTTCCTTCCCTGGGTGCAATACTGCAATAAAAACAAAGGCTTAAGGGTCCCAATGTAGATATATGCTTTATCTCTGGCGGATTAAATAGATTAAACTAATACTAAAACAACTCAAATTAACATGTTCGGTGAAAGCACTCACCCACCATATGAAACACATTTTGCTGACGTCACACCGCCTTTAAATTGATAATAAAAAATCCAAAACAGTCAGCAAAATGTAGGGCGGGTTTAAAACTGAAACTAGTAAAGTTTGTATGCAACATCAGTGGGTTCAGGTGGAAATCAATGCTAAAATGTACTAAATATTATCAATAAGAAAAATTAACGTTCAATCGGTTCAGTTAAACGTCAGACTCTATGTGGTTCTGTCCCTAAGTTCAATTCATAGAGCTAAGTAACTATATATATGTTGGAGTTTATGGATATATATTAATAAACGTATGTCTAGAATCGAACTCGAGACCTCGGGATTGCACACATTACAAACGAGAATTAAAGTTTAATAAATATTAAATGTTATGTATATTTATTAATTAAACACAAGTAAAAGGATTAATGATCGTTGGTTATTAAACGTATGGACTAACTATCGTTAAAGGCAAACAATAAGGACTAGAATGTATTTAGAGGACAAGAAGGATCCGGAAGACCCATTCTTGGGCTATGGCCGGTCGATCCATCAAAGGGAGGGGATATCCCTTGCCCTAACTTGTTCCCAAAGTTTTACATTTAGTATAAATAGAAAACCAAGGGTTATTGTTTTTCAACTCTTGTACACATAACCCTAACTTGGTTTTCTTTTCCCTTTTTCATTGATCCATATAAACCCTAATTAGGGTTCTTCATATTGTTAAAGACAATTGCTTTTGATTCTTGTTCGGGCTAGAATCACCACGGTACGTTCCTATTTAATTTATGTTAATATCTTATGTGTTATAGATGTTCATACGCTTCCGCATATGTGTTTACCTGTTTATATGATTGTCATGATTTTAATATTCTAACAGTGGTATCACGAGCTTGCTATAACATGTAATTGATTACATAAAACACAAAAAAAAACGAATTTTGATTGTTTTAGATACATGTTTTGGATCTAGGGTTTTGTTTTTTTTTACCCTAACCCTAATTTTGGGGGGGGGGGGGTCGATTTATTCCATGAACCCTAATTAGGGTTTGTGGTTTTATTAATTAATTGGATTAGAAACCCTAGGTTGCCTACATGTTTATGTGTTATTTGGGCGTATCTTTGACCTAATTGGTAATTGTTATGCTTTGATCCGTGACGAAACATGCATGTTAGTCATGGGTTATTAATTGTTGATTAATTGTTAAGCTTTTCACATATTTAGATAGATCTAATATTGGAGAAGACCCCATAATTATTAAAATCAATTATGTGCCATGTGGTATGTGATTAGCTTTGGCCTACGCAATTGACTTGTCAATGTATGTGGCTCACTTCCATTAAGAGGTGAAGGCCCTAGTTAATTATATACATATAAGAACCTAGAATTGATTTTGTTAGGATATTTTCTAAAAAGATTGCATGTGGCTAATTGTTTCACCTTTATAATTGTTGTGTTATTAGTTGTTTTGATTTGTCTTTATTACTTGTTTTATTGTTTAATTGTTGGACACGTTTGTAAGCAATAAAAGGGTAATTTTTTTTTTCATAAAGAAAATAATACAGACTAATAATGGTGAAACCCTAAGTGATAAAGTAAGAATCTTGCAAGGTCTTAAGTGCCGCTAGTGGTCCGATTCGCACGGTAATCAGCTCCCAGGCGAGACTAGCAAAATTCACACTTTATTACATGATTTTGAGATTGAATCCATAAACTTTTGCTTGATTGATGTTTTGTACAAATATGCTTTTAAAATTAAGTCCTTTAAGACGATATTCATAACCGTGATATGAAGGCTTAGAAAAGAGCCTTAGAGTCTGCCTTGGTTATCACAGTCTTGAATATGTCTTAAACGAATTACTTTTAAAATCATAATTGTAGAAAGTCATCTTAGGGTTTATTAAGCCTCAAGTAAAACTTTGTGTATTAATTTCACGAATTGGTAAATTAAAAGTTTTTTTAAAACTTATGTTATAAAGATGAGTGCATGCATCTTTATACATGTTTTGATTTTCACATCAAAAATTTATACCCTAAAATTTAAGTTACATGCCATCTAACTATAAGAAACACTTGAAGTTATTATTTAGTAAACGTGAGACGCAGGCTAAATTTTAATGACAAGGTAAATTTCCGAGTGTGCGTGAGACCACACATGGAGAATTTGCAGCTTCTAAGTTAGACGACTTAATTAAGTTGATGCGTGAGACCTAGAGCTTAAGGCATGAGATGGGATGAAACATGCTTACATGAAAAATTGATGAATCAATTTGATGTAAATCCCATAATGATCTAGGAATTGGAAAAGTGTTTGCCAATTATTGTTCGACAGATTACCATCTTTTATACTTTCACCACTAGCAGATCAACTGATGTGGTGGAATCTATGTAAAGTTAGATCCTAGATTTTCAAGAAAATATGTTGGTTATATGAATATATCCTTGGGTATTATATTTTCTTGGAAATATAAATTATCGAAAATACTAAAATTGAATTTTGTAAATTCTTTAAATGTATTAATGCAACTCAAAATCGTAAACGTAAGTTATTCTTTTAATTGGTCTACACCCGTTAGGGTTTTTGGTTAGAGTCAATGTTACAAAAAGAATAAATATAGTCTTCTTTCCATTAGGAGAAGTGTGAGACTTAATCCTAATCCTTTTCATGAATGAGAAAGGTATAATAGGATGATTAGAATTGTCTAAAATTCTAAATACATAACTCATAGCAAAATTTAATAGTAAGATTATTTGCACTTTATGAGTTATTAGAAGCTAGACTGATTACTGCATAATGGTAAAAGACAAATTAGATTATTTTATCTAGTTGTTTTGATTTGACCATTTAAAGATACTACATACAATTGTTGGAATGGTAGATCTATACAGGAAGAAATTGCATGCCCGAGCCTTTTCAAGTTAATAATTTGGAATGTGATGAATCACATTTATGTAGTAGATTACATTCTTTTATAACCTATATAATTGTTTGAATAGGTTTTCTTAAAAGATGTAGGAAAGTAAATAGTACACTATTTCTTTCACTGATTAATGAAACATTTACAATGTTGTCAAATTCAGTGGGAGTATTGTGTTCTTATAAATGAATAAGGGATTATTATTATGTTCTCTAATTCAGTGGGAGTTACAAGACTTATTGTCTTGATTGTAACTTAGATTATCTTTTGAATATCTCAAGGTAATTACTTTCCAAATATAGACACTAATATTTTCAAGAATAGTCATGTACGTTTCCTTGATTGATTGAGTAAACTCTATATCTACTCAGTTATGATAATGACACAAATCATATTGTTCACATTAACAAACGCGTGCGTGTTGTTATGTGGTACATGGTGTTGTACCATGCACAAGTGGGAGAAATCTTCATTATGTGCAAAGTACAACACATAAGAATATGATTTAAAGGATTCTCTTAAAGAGATTATAGTTCTAATTACATTAATACATCTAATCTTAGAAACACTTGGTGTTGAAATTTAGTAAACATGAGACGCAGGCTAAATATTAACAAAAAGGTGAATTTCCATGTATGCGTGAGACCAACATGAATAATTTACTGTTTCTAAATTAGACATCTATTAGAACATATGTGTCAAATAAAAATACTACTTCAGCTTTAATATTTATGTATTAATGAAATGACATAAATGCATGAAGTAATATAATACTACTTCAATAATTATGTATTCTTAGAATGACATAAATAAATAAAGTAGTGTGTTAACTTGAAAATATTATTGAAACCAAATGATGGTGTTCATGATTACTTTAATTATACATGTTTATACTTTATTGTATAGTTATAAATATGAAGTCTTCTAAGTATTACAAGACTTATAATTAAGTAAGACGTTAGCTTGTTATGGTCTTTTAATTAAGACATATACAAGAAGTCATTGAGTTAATCAATGATTAATAACGTATAGTGGGATTATAACAAGTTTATGGTTTTATAATACATAAACATGAAGTGACTTGGTCAAAAGTACTTGTGTTATAAAGCATGCAATTGGTTTGGAAATACTATTATACCATTAAGTTGACTTAGTTGGTAAATAAGTATGCCAACAGGAATATGGTTATCTTATATATAATGTTAGATCTTCTTACAATATTAATTCTAATTGAAGTACCACATATGGATAGTATGTTCAGTTAGGGAATCAAACTCTTGTTAGATTATTGAAGATAACTATGATTTCTATTCTTCTAAAAGTTATCAAGGTTAGAAATTGAGTATGGCTTGAATATACTCAATTAGACTCCTAGAAGATTAATAAGACGTTATTGAATTATGAAATGTGATGAATCACATTAAGTCTTAAATTGAAGTTCTGAATTTGTTAAGCCACTTATAAGAAGGATTGTTAACAAAAGAATATCAGGAACTATCAATGTGTATTTGTAATGTCCTAAAAGAGAACGCTGGATTGTTGCTCTAATTGCTAAGTACTTATATTCTATATAATGCTAAAGGCAAGTGGGAGTATTTTATCTTGAAAAGATAGAATTACAAGATACATAATCTTCTAAAACCACACTAGTTAAAATCATGATGAGGCTTAACATGTAAATGATAAACCTCAAGATGATGGAATTATCATTCATAGATCCACTTGGATATCTCATATATTTAATGAATATACTGACGATTATATGATGTAGTATTACCAAAATAATGAATTGGGTAAATTGCTCATAATATGAATGTTATAGATGTTGTTCATAAAGATATTCAAAATTTAAAAATTTGGTTTATCTTAATTCTTAATGGTTAGAGAATGAAGATGAGTTTATTCAAAGGTAATGTAACCTTAGTGGGTTAAATCTTTGAGTAGAAATCATATGAACAAAATTGTACACATATCTTAATGCATGTCTTATGACAAGATTATTAATCATACTTAAGCAATTAACTATGATTGGATACTCTTTCTTAAGCACATTAAAGATACAAAGATGGTAAATTGTCATATTTATATGAATATGAAATTTGACAATGAATATCAAAAACTCTTTCTTGAATAATTACTTGAGCGAGGACGATAAGTAATCAAAAGGAGTTTATGAATTCAAGAAAATCTTTGGAAGTGTATATAGTGCAATAATCCATGAATGGATAAATGCATGCATCTAGGAAATTATTCTTATGATAAATTATAAAATCTATGATTAGGTTTATAATTAAAATAAGGTAATTTCTAAGTATTCCTGAAAGCTAGTGGGAGTATTATGTTTGATTTACTAAATCATATATGTCGTATAACATATAAGAAGTTACATTCCATATAAGTGAAATGTTAAGACTTAGTTTGGAATGAAACTGTAAGTGAAAGATTTAGAAAATGAAACATACAACCTTGGAACAAAAGTTTATTATTTAATAAACATGTGCGGTAAATGATTCTAATAGAATATGATATATCATTTAGTAAATGGATATACATATTTGTAAAGATAGTACATGAATAAAAATCTAAGTTTGACTGAAGGATTTTCATGTGAATCATATTATTGTTAAATCATGCTTAAATGCTTAATGATTTAACAATATTTGATATCTTGTGTAATGAATAAAGAAATATGTATAACTTAGAATAAATGATCCTCAGCCTGGAATTGCTCTTAAATTCTAAGTATAAACAATATAGCGAATTGCTGCGTAATTGTTATAGTTGACAATAAATCTTGTAAGATTGAAAGGTGTCAAGCATTACACATTGGATATTATGTTTACGGATTTCAAAAAGGCATATTGTGATTTGTATACAATGATGCTGGTTTAATTGAGATGACACTCAATAACTAGTCATGGAAGGATTTCATCCTTAGCCATGTGAACTAGTTGTGCTCAACTAAGAGCATAGTTGCATTAAACATTAAAGAATTAGAATACTTTAAACTTTAAAAGGTTTGAAAGTTTGATTGTCATAAGTTGGTGATTGAGGATATCACACTATTTATGAAAAATTATGTGACTATATCAAGATAGTTGGATTTACACATACAAGAATTTTAATTATTGGATTCTTGAAAGAAGTATTCTCAAAATTCGGATAGATCATAGTTAGATGAAATAATGCCTTGTCAACAAGTATGATTGTCATTACTTGAGGCATAATTGTCTTCAAGTTATTACTTGAGGAAAATTCATTAACTGGTATAATCATGCATTGATCTATTTTGGTATTTGGATAAAGGACATTAAGCAATTATTATTTATAATGAATTAAAGTACTTAGTACGTTTGTTTTCATTAATAATATATTGTGTCCTATATTTGCATGTTAAAATCTGTGAATAACTAATGTTATTCTAAATTGTCCATTGTCGATTAATGATATGGGAATATCATTAAACTAAGACAAATCTGAGTATTGGTTAAGAATATACTTGAAAGTATATTGATGCGTTGACATACCAATTTCACATGATATTCGATGAATTGAATATAGGACTTATCCCAACTACATGATTTTACTTTATGGATCTTGTCAGTAAGTAAATCATGAATTTGTTATCCTCAGACTTGAGATACCAGATAAGAGTCATGGATGTAGTGCATTTTTGTGAAGCAATCTACCGCTCACCGTAATAGGGAGTTATAAGGGTTGTTTTCAGAAGTGTTGCAAAGTTCATGGGTTATTCTTGTAGTCAAGAAAGAATTTGTTCCTTCAAATTTGTTTTGAAGTTTAATACTGCTGGGCCCCTCGTAGGATTGACAAGATGTTTGCGTGCGCACGCCCAAAGTCTATCTGGAATACGTTCAGATGTTTTGGTAATCTTGCTCAATTATAAACAACGAGAAACAGAATTGTTAATTAAAGAATGACTAAGATCCATATCTTTATTAACGTGGTATTAGAAACAAAAGGATGATAATAATAATGATGAATCATTATAGGTTTTTCCAGGAAACCTTCCTCGAGTTGATCTAGGGGCATTGGCGTGTTGCTAGACGCTTACCAATGTCATTATGTTATTAATAGATATCCAAGTGGGAGCTGTTGGAGTTTATGGATATATATTAATAAACGTATGTCTAGAATCGAACTCGAGACCTCGGGATTGCACACATTACAAACGAGAATTAAAGTTTAATAAATATTAAATGTTATGTATATTTATTAATTAAACACAAGTAAAAGGATTAATGATCGTTGGTTATTAAATGTATGGACTAACTATCGTTAAAGGCAAACAATAAGGACTAGAATGTATTTAGAGGACAAGAAGGATCCGGAAGACCCATTCTTGGGCTATGGCCGGTCAAGGGAGGGGATATCCCTTGCCCTAACTTGTTCCCAAAGTTTTACATTTAGTATAAATAGAAAACCAAGGGTTATTGTTTTTCAACTCTTGTACACATAACCCTAACTTGGTTTTCTTTTCCCTTTTTCATTGATCCATATAAACCCTAATTAGGGTTCTTCATATTGTTAAAGACAACTGCTTTTGATTCTTGTTCGGGCTAGAATCACCACAGTACGTTCCTATTTAATTTATGTTAATCTCTTATGTGTTATAGATGTTCTTACGCTTCCGCATATGTGTTTACCTGTTTATATGATTGTCATGATTTTAATATTCTAACAATATAACATGCACTTCATGCATGTGTTTAAGAACAGGTTTTAAACCAATAAATATGGCAGGTTGAGACATCTAAAAGGGAAAATGACAAAAATCAGAAAAATCGAACCATCTAGATAACAAAAATATAGTTAAACGATTGTAAACACATGATTAGCTTATTTGAAGGAGCTTAAGGGCTTACTGTGTCTTGAAAATACATAATCTCAAAATAGTGTTTGATATTACTAGGTGACATAAGTTATTAGCTTTTTTTAGCTCAAATAAGACCAAGTTCATAAGCTTTTCTACGTTGTTTTTTCTAATTTAATTGTATTATTTACGATCTCGCCCTCACTGTCTCTTTTGTTGTAACTTTCTTCGGCTATTATATTGTTTTTAGTTTTGTCATTTTCAGTCAATTAGCTAATATTGTAATTTGAAACTACATAAGCTAATCCAAACACTATTTGAACTTTTGAAGAAGTGTGTTTTGATAAAAGATAAGCCATTTGCTTCTTAAAAAAAAAAAAAAAAAAAAAAAAAAAAAAAAAAAAAAAAACACTTAAGCCCTTTATATAAGCCACTTTAAACACCCCCTAAGTGCTTCATCAATCATAGTTATGAAAACTTTGAGAAACAAAAGAAAAAACCGAGGCTATAAATAGCGTGAGGCGTAGCGTGGCACCATGATCAAGCCTTAAGCTTTAGCGTGAGGTGTGACGGCATAACGTTTTTAAGGCATGAATTAAGGGGCCAAAATATATTTATAGATTTATATATTTATATTATATTAAATATTAGTAAATGCAACCCAAAATCCCCGAATACTAGTAAATCCCATAAACGCTTCAAAAAAACCTCGGCACTCCTTGCGTCTTTTCACGCCTCAACTCACGCCACGCCTATAGCCGACGCCTTGGTGTATTTCATAACTTTGAGGCCACGCCTCACGCCTTGGCACCGCCGTGTTGCGCCTTTTAGAACCCTTACCATGTGTGCCGTAAAAGATTCACTGAAAACTATCTTCCTATTCAATTTTATGCATCTAAATAATTTTATCATTCACTTGATTATTTATTTTGTCCATCATGCAAAACAAATCAAAAGAAATATCATAATCATTTAAACCTTCTTCTTTCAGAAAAGTGTCAAGCAACGCATGTTTTTTCTTTACATTCCTTATATGCTTCAATCATTTTTGTTTTAGCTTGCTCGCGTTTGCAAAGATCACAGTTTTGTCGATAATTGCTTGCGAATGACGCTTACCCTCATCAACTTATTTCAATACTCAAGTTTTGATTTCCTCGATGGTATATGGAACAGAACAATCCATAAGAATTGTGTGTGTGATTAATTTGATATGGAGAGGTTTGGAAATGAGGGGAAACGGCTACTTTTTTGAATTTGAGCATTGAAAAGTTCAAGGACCAACGGTGTTATAAGGTGTTTGAATAAGAAATGCCAAAAAGACAAAAAAAAATCCCTTAAAGCTAATGAGATTCTTAATGAGGGTTAGGAATTTGGACCTCCAACGAAGCAAAATCAGGATGTTGGGAAGTACTAGTAGGAGTGTAATCGAGTCAAGCCGAGCTTGAGCTTGACAAGGCTTAATATTGGCTTGAAATTTATAAGGTAGGCTTGAGCTTGGCTTGATAAGGCTTAAGCTTGGCTTTAATTGTCCAGGCTTGAGCTCGGCTCGTATAAAGCTCGAGCTCGGCTCGAAAAGCTTGAATTCAACATATAAACATTAAATTTGATAGTCACACTCATCAATAAATTCAAAAAAAAAATAAGTGATGAACTCTAGAAGAAAAAACTTATTCAAAACATTAAAGAGAATTATGATTTAAATGGTCCTCCTACAAATATTTAATTATTATACCAATATTCACGTGAGTTTTAAGTTATTTATATAAATATGCATACTATAACTATATATGTTCTTGAAAGATCAAAAAGCTCGATGTGCTTGGGCTTAAGCTCGATAAAAGCTCGACTCAATCAAGTCAAGCTCGAGCTCGAGTTGCTTGATAAAACATTGGCTTGTTTGCAGTCCTAATACCAAGCTCGAGCTCGAGTTGCGTGAGTTATTCAATGATATGAGTCTTATTCATGGGATGGTAGGGAAGTATTCTAACCACACTTAGGACTTTAATCTATTTATTTCTTATTTTGTAATTTTTATTTTACGCCAATTTATATCCTAAATGTTATCCATACCCAACCATATTATTATATTCGTTGTTAGATTTCGAGCATCCGGGTATAATGATGGCCAAGTAAGAATATTAAATGTATGAATAAGGTAGTGACCACCCGAGTATTAGATTAATTAGCTAACGCGCCAGCGATCTGGTGTGTGAATTGGTGACCATCCGAGTTTAAGATTGATTAAATGATGCACCAGCGATCTGGTGTGCAACTTGGTGACCATCCGTTATGAAAGTAACATGCCAGCGATCCAAAGAACACATTAGTGACCATCCATCATTTAAAAGATCAAGGACTCGCGCCAGCGATCCATGAAGCATACTAGTGACCATCTGTTAGTTAAAGCGTCGAGGACTCGCACCAGCGATCTACTAAGTTTATGCATGAAATGTTCAAGCAAAGCTAGGTTTAATCCATGAACCATAAACCCTTTTTACAACTTTAGATTTTTACTCCTTAGCTTTAGTGGGGGAGATGTGTATCCTTGTCAAGCATATGATAGAATATTCATCACGTTCGGACAGTTAAACGATTAGATTTGCTTTTATTATATATATATATATATATATATATATATATATATATATATATATATATATATATATATATATATATATATATTGTATCTAATTGGATAAGTGTTTGGCCCTGCAATTATGATAAAACGAATAAGTGCCTAAATGTAAAAATATCCTATCAAGGATATATTTTCATTATGTTTATTCTAAAGGTTTACTTGAGGAGAAGTAAAGATCAAGTGGGGGGATATTTGATGACATCAAATAAGTACATTTTATTAGCATAATTTATCCTATTTAATTGAGTTGTTTTATATTATTTTGAATGAGAATTGGTGCCTTTATGTTTACTTTAGTGATTTTCAGGTAAAAACAAGCAATAGGTTAAAGTTAATGATATTGGACGAATTATGGAACTAAATGATCAAGATTTGTAAAGTCTATTGAAATTCAAGAGATGCGCCGTATCTCTCTCAACAGATACGTTGCAACATCATACTTAGATGAATTCGAAGACCATTGCCTGACTTTGGAGAATGCGCCGCATCCAATTACAACATGCGCCGCATATGAAACTTTGGTCAATGAAGAATAATCAACTTGATCTACTCCAAAATACGCCGCATCTCATTTACAACATGCGACGTATCAGCTAAAGACTCCACCAGATACTATCTAAGACGTTAAAGAACATGCGCCGCATAGGGAAACAAGTTACGCCGCATCTTAAGGCGGTGTACAAATATTCCAGAATTTAATAATCTTGGACCCCACGCGAAGTTAAGTAGATGCGCCGCATCTTTCATCAACATGCGCCGCATCGACCCCTCAGACAGAACCTATAAATACCCCAAGACAGATACGAGTTTTGTGTACAGAAAAACCCTAAGGAGACGAATTCAGTCGAAGAAGCATCACAAGACACGCCCCAAACAAAGATCTTAGAGCCGTAAGAAGGTCCTGCATGTGTATAATTCGTTAAGTAGTTTTGTTTATTGTATTAGTAAGCTTTAATCCATCAGGATTGATGGGCTTGTGGCCACCATACTGCTCCCCTTAAAATTGCTTTCCCATCGGTTAAAGTTTATATGATTGATGTTTTTGGTGAATTATATTTGTGCTTTGATAACCTTTGTGTTTAGTTGAGTCTTTTGGGCTACCATACCTATTCCTCGCCTGCTTATCTAGTGTCTAGAAGGTAGGATAAACATAAGTAATCATTAAGGGTTTACTTTCCGATATATAGGATCCAACGAGAAAGATTATATTACGATACTCATCATATAAAACTAGCAATATAACAAGTGACAAGCTACTTAATTATAAGGACATGTCTTCTTACGTGTTTCTATTATCTATCTGTGTACGTGATTGCTATTCACTGATTCATTCTCATTAGTTTTACTTTTTATTATCTAAATCCGTGCCAGCCTCTCAGGCTGAAACCCTTTTTATTAGATTAGGATTGTAAAACTAACTTAGATATTAAAATACTAATTAAATCAACTAGATATTACGTTCCATTCTTAGTGTTCGACACTCTACTTACCACTATATGCATATTGATCGGGTACACTACTCATTAAGTGTGTGTGTTAGTAATAAGTCGACTAAATATAAATGTAAAACTTGAAAATCCTTAAACACCCTATGCTACATTGACATATCGCACGCATCAACGGGCAGCTGTCGAAGACTCACCAATCTTATGCGTCGACGGACTCTCAGTCTCAAGCGCATGTCCTAATGCCTTAGACGTATCCGACTCATAAGTAACATCCGAAATCATAGGCGAAGGCGGCATGGGAGGGACATCCTGATCCACCTCCATAAACTCCTCATCATCCTCCTCGTCGCCATCATCATCATCCATCTCCTCGTCTCCATCATCCTCAATACCAACATCATCCCCTATATACCTACCTCATCATCCAAACCAACATCATCTCCTATACATATCTCATCATCCAAACCAACATCAACATCAAACTCAATCTCATCTCCTATGGGTAATGGTTCAACAATTGGTGGGACTGGAACCTGACCGGTGGGAACTAGGATAGACATTATACTCTACAAGAGCATAGGAAAAGCATAAAAACACTAGCCAAATTTTCACGGAAAAATCATTTCATAAGCCAAAGTATAATAGTGGAAAAGTCCAAACCAATCATAATATCAAAACAAGCATATATAAAGTTTAAATAAAATACCGGGAACGCGAAGTGGCACGGAGGGCTGGCGGCTATCTGTCTCAAAACATTTTGACTCCAGGAAACAGTTTATAGTCGAGTGCGAGCTCATTCTCTATAAACGATGGCTCTGATACCATTCTTTAACACCCCTAACTCAGATATGGCAGCTAACATAGCTGGGGTTATTACGCATAAGGAAACCAGGCACATTTATAGCTAACGACCACAAAACAGGACGTTTATAAATGTTTCAAAACACATCATTCGAATTACAAACCATTTAGAGTACAAAGACTCTTTATCAAATTAGCAGCGGAAAAGTAAATAGAGTTTGCAGCGGAAAAATAACAAAGTTTAGCAAGCGGAAGTAATAAAGACACACAAAAGGTTTTAAGAATGACATGAAAAATAAAGATAGTAAAGATGGTTAAGCTACCTTGACAGAAAGCCTCCTCAGTCCAAGCCACTCCACCATGCCCAAAACATTAAGCTCCAAAGCTAATTAGTAGTAGTTTCAATACCTGAAATACATGCTTAAAAGTCAACACAAAGGTTGAGTGTAATCCATAGGTTAAATAATAAAGTTAAGCACAATATTTTAATCAGGTGATATAAGGAACATATGCAAATACCGGGTGATCAAGGTAACATACCATATATAGAGGCATCCCAGTGCATATAATATTGTTGAGGATGCTAAGCTCATGACACGCAAAACGTTATCCAAACTCAAAAGTCGACAATAACCGCAGAATTTAATAATATAATAAATGCCCTCAGGCTGGGTACTTGCCATATACCCAGCAAAATTGAATATAGTACACCACAAATTACCTATCCAGCAAAAGGAGTGGGAGGGTCAATTCTTATAGGCCTATATCCCTATATTCACGCTCACTCGCAAGTGATTAATGGTTCATGATCGGAGGGTCTTGCATGGAAAGATAAGCTACTTGGCACATCGGTCAGGAAAGCATACCAATCAGGAAAAGCATACCAAAAACACTTGTGCTCAGAAAATATTTAAAAGCATGTATCTCACCCCATGGGTTTATAAACATTTAAAAGATAAAAAGCGGGGCTATGAATCACACCTTAATAGCAGCAGGAAACGAGATATAATAACCAGCAAATAATATGTCACGTCAAGTAATCCTCAGCACAACCTAATCAATATAAATGGCATAACTTAGATACAATACTCAAATATCTCAATAAACAATTCGTGAACAAAATATTTTAGTAACAATGGCATTTGAAAGAAAAAGGTTTTAAGAGTCTCGAGTGGAAGACAAGAAAGTTAGAAAATGAACATGTCGGCAAAAATGATCGAATACCCAAGAAAGACGGAATTAGACAAAAGAACACCTCAAAGAAAGACGTCGAAAAGAAATGAAAAACACACTCGAATAAACAACACGTCAATAACTAGTCTCAGCTCTACCCGTTTTTCCCAAAATGTAAAGTTGAAAAC
This sequence comes from Artemisia argyi, assembly GCA_030686995.1. Lineage (NCBI taxonomy): Eukaryota > Viridiplantae > Streptophyta > Magnoliopsida > Asterales > Asteraceae > Artemisia > Artemisia argyi. The sequence continues at coordinate 234,037,401 of CM060703.1, read as the reverse complement.
AATATAAATCGAAAAGGTTTTTAAATATATTACAATTCTTAAACATTTAAGGTTTACAAAAGATTTTACAAAATTTTGGCATGACCTGCCCATTTATGTAACATTTTCCTGAGTCAATGACTCTTAGTTATCCTATTTATCTCTATATGTCACAAGTTATAATATACAATTGAACACATTATTCGCGTTAACATTAGTTGTTAATTTTATCAACCATTTCGTATTGTTAATACCAAAGGGTCCATAACGTCTAAATAACCAACTCTTAAATCCAAGGCGTCGAATCCTTGTCCGTCACAAATAACGTCATAAGTATCAATATTCGGATCAAAGTCCGAAGTCAAAACCACTTAACTATAACAATTTATTTTTAAGGTTTCATATATATTAGTCCAAGTTATAATTATAAAATCCGTTAAGTTTTTATAGCCGTTATTATTACGTTTTACCGTTTCAAAAAGGTTTAGCCGAGACTGTATCCAAAATAACTAATAAACAACAACAATAGCAATAACATCAAGTCATGCCGTGACTCAGGATGAGTCACGGCTCAACCCATGTGAGCCTTAGGCTCTTGGTTAGCCAAATCCGAGCCAACACAAGCAACAAACACAACAACCTCAAATCCAATTCCGAGTCCAAAACTCACTCGGTAACAACACAAATCCAAATCCGAGCATCAAACCTACTCCCTCACCTATCCTAGTCTAATCCACAACCCTCAAGAACAACAATAACAACAATAATCATCAAAAATAACTCACCCCCACCACCACCCGAGTCTCGGTGGTGGGGTGAGTTCGCTGTCGAGAAACAAATGGGCCAAACGGACCCTCAAAACAACTACCAATATCAAAACTATGCTCCCCTCTTCATCTACTACTCGATACAACAAAAATATATCAAAACCCTCACCGAGTCACGAGTTGACTCGGTGAGTTGAGACCGAGTCGCGTATAAAACATTCCACACAAGTTTTTATGGTTTTAAACATTATCAAAATAGTTTTTATCAAAGTTTTAACAACAAAAATCGGTTTAATAAATATTTTCAAAAACTAGGGTTTTTAAAATAAAAGCAAAATGGTTACGGGGAGGCGCGTGATTATGCTTTACCGTTTGTAAAAGGTGAACGGGGGTGGTGGTGGCTCTCGGTGTTGACTGTGGTTCACGGTGGAGGCGCGTGGGGTGCGTACGAGGTTATTTGAGGGGTGTGAGTGGTACGGTAGTGACGGGAAGGTCCCGATCTATGATGTGGGTTAATAAAACGTTTCGCCGGAAAAATATTCTGGCGGTGGTCGCCGGATTCTACTACTGCTTCACCGAAAAAAGGGGACCGGCGGTGGGAGGTAATAAAGAGAGAGAGAGAGAGAGAGAGAGAGAGAGAGAGAAAATTAGTGAGGGTGTGTGTGTGTTTTATATATATATATATAATGAGAAAATGTATTATTAATGGGTATTTATATTTAATAGTGTAGGGTAGGTTTGGAATAAATAAAAGTGTAGGGGGTTAAAGGGTAAATATCACAGGGACCAAAGCTGCCAACATAGCTAAACTTCTCACGAAAACGCTTCGGGGCTCAAACGACATAGCAAACAGACTCGAAAAAATTACGAAACTTACGCCATCATTCACGAAATCATTTTTCCCAACAAATCAAGCATAAACTTCAATGTTATTCTTAAACTCAATATAATTCAAATATTTTGGCAAATGCAATACGATTCGAGTTTTCTAGGTTGTCCTGAGTCAATCAAGGAATAAAGTTCTCGTTTCCAAATATATCTCACGTTTCTCAAGCCCAAATAACATGCAATAAAAGTTTAAAAGTATTTCAGGTACGAAAATAGATATTTTGATAGAAATAGGTTTGTTTCTTATCACAGTTCCTCTCTCATCTCTTTTACATCTAAAAACCCATTTTATCCTAATTGCCCTCTTCCCGTTAAGCAAATCTACCAAGGTCCAAACTTCTTGAATTCTGATTTGCAGAAGCTCCTCTTGCATAACCTCCACCAAGCTTGAATCTTGTAATGCTTTATGAGCATTATTGGGTTCTTCTTGTGATAGAAAACAAGCAAATAGGCAATTTTGTAGATCCTTGTGACTATTTCTTTGATGAAGAGATCTAGAAAAGAAACCTTTGTGAAGTAGAGCTTTTTGCTCTTTGGTCTTCTTCCTTGTTTGAACAACTGATGATGGATCACCCAGGATCTGGTCTTTTGGATGATTCTTGTGTACTCTTGTTGTCTTGGTTGGAATGACAGGAATATTAAACTCCATGTTATTGAAATCAGCTTCCATTTCAAAAATTGCACCATCAAGAGCTTCATCATCAGTATCAACATACACTTCTTCCAAATGAGGCATATGTGGATCATCAGGGTAGTTTGGATCAGCAAAAGATCTACCCTATATATCAGCAGTAGGAAATTTTAGGGTAGCTGTAGAATCACCATGCCTAGCAGCATAGTCTTTTGGTGTAGCAGTAGTATAAAAAATGCTGCTGCTAGAGCAAGTTTCCTTTGTAACATCCACAACATCATCCACATGTGGTTCTTCATCAACCAACTTTGCATCACTAGAAGGTTTATCACCACCTTCTTCATCCCCTTTAGGATCATCTTGAACAACATCATCTTGTGAACACTTATTCTCCTTAGTGAGAATGATAGTAGGACCAAGTTTCCATTTTTCAATCAACACAAACTCCTCTTGAGGTGTTGACACTTTAGTACTTGTAGCTGCAGAACCATTATCTTGTGTACCTGCAACATGGTTTGTTTTTGCACTTGCAATCACTAGCTCATAGTTCATGGTTTTGGTTAGCATATCAATATTAAATAGCCATTCTGGTCCTTTCCCTGGAACATTAGGTGTATTTTCATCAAACCTAATATGTAAATTCTCCTCTACATGTTTGGTTCTCTTGTTGTATATCTTAAAAGCTCTACTATTTATTGAGTATCCAACAAAGTAACTTTCATCTGCCTTTTCATCAAAATTTCCTAACTGGTCTTTGGTATTTAAGATAGTGATAGGATACCCAAATGGTCTAAAGAAATCTATCATTGGTTTCCTACCATGAAATAACTCATAAGGGGTCTTATTGTGATGCTTAACTACCTTACTCCTATTTTGCACAAAGCAGGCAGTGTTCACTGCTTCAGCCCAAAAAGGGATAGGCAACTTAGAATCTAACAACATAGTCCTAGCAGCCTCAATCAATGTCCTAGTCCTCCTCTCAGGTACACCATTTTGTTGAGGAGTTCTAGCAACACTATATTGTCTTAAAATACCCTTACCAACACAGAACTGGTTCATTACATGATTCTTAAATTCAGTTCCATTGTCACATCTGATTATCTTAACTTTATGATTTATTAGGTTTTCTACTCTAGTTATGATTTCCTTATGGATCTCAACAGTTTCATCCTTAGAAGCTAGAAAGAACACCCACGTAAATATACGAAAATCATCTGTGACAACTAGGCAATATTGCTTCCTATTCTAACTATGCACATAAAAAGGTCCAAATAAATCCATGTGAAGCAAATGTAAAGGCTTGGTAATTGTGTTCACAACTTTGGACTTAAAAGAGACTCTGTGTTGTTTACCCTTTTAAAAGGCAACACAGGATTCAAGATTTTCAAAAACTTTTGTAGGTAAACCTCTAACAAGGTTACCCTTAACCAATTTATTCATAGTGTTGAAATTTAAGTGTTGAAGTCTTCTATGCCATAATTTGGATTCATCAATAGTGGCCTTTGCAATAAGACAAGTTAAAGCTCTTTTGGGAACTATGTTCTTTGTATGATCACTGTATATATTATCAGTTCTAGGGACTCTTAGTAGCACAAAATTTTCATCTGGCAACTTAAAGTCAGGAGAAAGGATAAGACATGCAGTGTCAGTAAAAAGAACAAAATTCCTTTTGTCATACATCTGTGAGACACTAAAGAGGATGAACTTAAGTCCTTCTAAAAGATACACCTTTTCAAAATCCAAATTCCCTGTCCTTATTGTACCTGTACCTACAATCTTTCCACCTTTGGGGTCATTCCTAAAAGCAACATATCCACCATCAATTGGCACAAAATCTTCAAGCTGGGACATGTCACCTGTCATATGTCCAGAGCATCTACTATCCACAACACCTTTGTCTTTTAGTTCATCTTGGATATTGCCCTGCATATGAAAAATAGAGAAATTAGTTTCTCTTGGGGACCCAAGCCATTCCAACAACTGTATTTGTTATCACTTTAGGTACAGCCGTAGAATCTTTTGCCTTAGAAGTATAATCCGCTTTTGAACTAGCAGTTGAAATAGTTGTACTATTATGAAAAGGCCTTTTTGTTTGAGCAGTAACAAGTGATCTAGTTGCACTAGATCTCATCAATAATGCCCGGGAACCATGTTTCTTTTGGAAGGAGAGTGAGCCCTTTATGAAAAGTTTTGATGGTTCACTCTTATATGTTGGTTCCAAACAGGTTTTTGGTAGTTCTTATAGTTAATCATGAGATGCTCAAAACTACCACACTTATAAAAAGCCTTCTTCCTTATCTGAAAATCATTACCTAATTTATGTGAAACTAGGTTATTGATGTTTCTTTGATTTCCCCTAGGCCTTTTTGTGAACCTTTTCATATAATCTTCAGGTACTTCATTGTATTCAACAACTCTCCTAGACATAGCATGACCTAGCACAGGTTTTAGAAATCTAACATGTTTTAATCTAGACTCAACAACTTTAGGAATTTCTTCCTTTTTAGTACATTGTGTTGAATCAACCTGTTCATCCTCACTATCTGACACCCAATCTTCAATAATTGGAGCATCAGAAACACTATCATTAACCTTAGGTGTTTCAATATTAGCATTATTGATTTCTCCTACAGGTTTGATGATATCCAGCTCACTTATGAATGACAACTCCTTAGCTATAGAGGTGAAAAAGCACTTTTTACTGGAGGAGCTACTTCATTATAACCTATGCCACTACCTTTTCTTATTAATTCACATTCAATGGTTTTATCTATGATAGTAGTAACGTATTTTTTATTTTCAACTCTTACAATATGATTATCTTTTTCTGCAAGTGCTGCATCTCTAGCCCATTCTGCTTCTTCTAACTTTTTCTTACGTACTTCAGTTTCAATATATTTAAGAAAAAGCTCACCATCTTGTATATTTATCCTATCCACATATTCAAACTCACACTATATAAGAAATTCAAGTCTTCTTTCTACATTTTGAATTCCTACTTTATAACCTAAGTTATCAAGTTTTAGGCTTTCAACTTCTTGTCTAAGACTTTCATTCCTAGCTATAAGTTCCTCTACAGTGTCAACACATGATTGAAAAGAAGAAATATAATCATTAGACTCATTGGATACCTCTGAGTCAGAACCAGATGATGAAGAAGCATAGGCCATAAGAGAAAAGTTATGCCCATTTGATTCCACTTCAGCCACAAAAGCATGATTTGGCTCTTCCTCAGCCATGTCACTCCAGTCATACTCACCTAAACCATCACAAGATACCAAAGCCGTAGAAGGCTTTGATTCTTCTGCAGCCTTCTTTGTCGTGTCTCCATTCTTCTTTAGAGCCCTGTATTCTCTAGCAAAGTGATCCTTTCTATTGCAGTTGTAGCATTCCATCTTTGACTTGTTAAAGCCCATGTTACCCTGTGCCTTGTACTTGATCTCTCTTCCAGTCCTCCTTAAAAACTTCCTTTCCTTCATTGTCAACATGGCCGATTGCCACTTCAAGTCAATCTCTTCCAAACCATCAGGATCAATGCGTTCCAAATCCTGATTTAGTACTTAAGCATGTATAGTAGTAGAAGTGAGATCAGCCAAGAAAGCACAAATAGCAGCATCAGTTATGGTGTCACTGTTATTAGAACCAGCAGCAGAACCACTAGTGCTAGCAGTAGAGACTCCATAAGCAGTAGAATGAGGTTCTTGGGAGCTTTTGCTTTTGGAAGACACAAAAGATAGATTTTACCCAGCAGTAGATGAAGTAGATGAAGTATTCATCTCAGATTCATGGACCTTCAAATTATTGTAAAGGTTATCCAAGCTCATTGTGTCAAAATCAGCCTTGTTTCTCCACACAACTGTATGCATGCTCCATTCTGGTGCCAGGCTTCTAAGAAATTTAAGATTAATGTCTTCTTGAGGAACTGCATATCCAACAAGCTTTAAATGGTTTACAAGCTTTTGAAGCCTGTTGTAAGTGCCATCAAGGCTTTCTCCGCTTAAAGAAGTGAAGTTTTCAAATTGATGCTTCAAAACATTCTTCCTTGATTTCTTTGTAGCAGCATTGCCTCCAAATCTTGTTTCAATAGCATCCATTAACTCCTTAGCAGTTTCACAATTTTCAAAGTCTAACTGAAATTCATTAGGTATTCCCATCATGAGAATACTATGAGTCTTGATCTCTAACTTCCTTAGAACCTTGTCTTCCTCAGATTTAATAGGTACTTTATTCCCATCAACTATCTATGGAAGTTTATCACCAGACAAAACAACATTCCACATGTTGTAATCAATCATCCTCATATACTGCTTGATCCTCATCTTCGAAAGCTCATACTCTCCTTGCTTGAGCATAGGCACCTTTGAGGCAGTAACCATGTGAGTTTCATCACCCATTTCTTGAGTTGTTGTTATGAACAGATCATGAGTAAACAAAATTTTTTCTTGATCACAGCTTCTAGATCACAAGCTCTGATACCACTTGTTGATCCTAGTTGAGCACTTGATCTAGTTTCTTATCTTAGATAAATCTAAAACAAAAAGTATAGAAGCTGACTTGATCTGCAATACATTTAAACACTATGTGGAATATAATGTTTAACTTAAGAAGAACAATGAATATAAACAGCAGAATTCTCACTAAACACTTCAATATATTAATATACCAATACTCAAAAGTATTAGGGTTTACAACCTTGAAGTGATTCGACTTTCACAATGATACGTATATAACTCTAACCCTAGGATACCTTTTTATAGACTAAGGAGTCCTACATGGTTTATAATACCTTTCTACACAAGATAATATCTTTTCTATAATTACAAAACGCGTATACAATACTATCCCTTAAGCAGTAGAATAATTACATAAGCAGCAGCATCCTTTCACTCAGCAGTTGAATCTATCCAGCAGTAGAATGATAACACTAGCAGTTGTATTATCTGGCCTAGCAGCAGTATGACACTTAGATAAATTCTTGAGCAACAGAATCTCAAAACCCAACAATATATGAGTTCATTTATCCCATTTTGCGTCCCCATACTCTTGTACGTGCTCGTCGTTCTCGCAGTGACAAGGGTAAATCTCGTAGCCCTATATTCTTCCCACCTCGTGGTTCAACATCCCGTCGAGGAGATGAGGATAAGGAGGAAAGCACTTCACATGCTAGTACCCCATCTCGTATGACTTTCGTTGATGATCCTCCAGACCTCAACTACACCGACAACCAAGTTCCCCTTCGTTCGCAACAAACCGATGAACTTCTTTTTGAACGACAAACCTCATTGATCAACACAATTCAACAAATGCATCAGGAGGTTCGAGGTGGATTCAAGTCGATTGGAAAGGCTTTCAGGAAGGTGTCGGGAAGAAGAAATAAAGATGTTGTTGTGGGATTATTAGACATTTGATGTTAACTTATTAGACAATTATGTGTGGTGTTATTGATCCAATCTATTCGGATATACTTGACATTTATCTTGTTGCTTTCTTGCTACTTGAATTATGTTAGGTTTGTAACTTTTATCATGTTAAGACCTTGCTACTTGGTTTCTTGTTCTTGGTATGCTTGATTTATGATATGCTTGTTTTATGTTAGTTTACATTTTTGCATGATTATCTAATATGTTTATGTTATTATTTGATCATTCTTAGCGTATATCTTCCAAATAGAGCTTGTTGCAAACACACTTAAAAATTTGGCTTTTCCAAAAAAATTTGAATTTTGGCTGCCTGGGAAATCACCAGATCGGCGGCCCCCTTAATTATATAATGCGGCCCCTTAATTATTAAGGGGACCGACCAACAATTAAGGGGATCAGCCATCTAGGACAGTAAAATCACTGTTTCCTTTTGCATCTTGTGACCCCTTTTCCTAGTCCCAGCTACTATTTCCCTTAATCACTAAACTGATTTTGGAATATCACTAAAAAATTTCTAAAACATACCTAAATCAACCATGTTTTCATATTATAAATTCCCTCCAAATGTTAACTCCTCATTCCAACATTCTTCACCTCCATCAAACACCATCATAATCCACCATGTCATTACCAAAAACCTCCATGTCTAAGATCTCAAAGAAATAAAAGATTGTCAACATTCCTCCTAAATAACTCTTCATTGATTTAACTCAAGAAGACGACACCACTCCATCACCTCCACCTCAATGCTCATCTGATAGTGCACCCAATGCACTATCCAAAACACCCTCCACTCATGGAACATCCTCCTCTTCCATACCTTCATCCTCATCAATCAATGATTATCTAAACTCACAAATGTCACCACCACCAAGAGTATCACCACCACCTCCTACCCAAGAACCTCCTTCCACTGAACTTGTTATTTCACTATCACCAATAACACCACCATTTTTTGTCAACCCCGTTCCTTGGAGCTTACTTGAAGCTCATGGAGATACTTGCCTTTGTTGTATTCACAGCCGAACCATCATCTTTGGTCTTAGGGATGAGATGCAATACATGTTTTCATATATTGAACACATTCTCACCCAACCACCTCCACCACCCTCACCAACTCCACCACCACCACCTTCTTTTTCTCCAAACTAAGCATGCACAATGCTTAAGAAATAATGTTTAATGACCCATTTTGTTTGCAAGCTCTATGGAAGCCCATATACTCTTCGTATGATGATGATGTAGTATGCATGGTTTTTATCTTTGTTAGTTGATGTATGGCTTATTTATGATAGTCTTATGTAATTTTTGTATGTTTGTGTCACTATACACAACATTGCCTACTAATGAATCCTTTTCTTTTCTATAATTTCTTATCTATCATTTTGCTATATGTACTTGTGCTTCTAATATTATTTTTTTTCAAGCATTCCATAGCTCGGCTCCTTGGTGCCGTCGAACGACGGGGAGCACACATCAAAGGGGAGCTATCATTCCGACATAATTCATACATAAAACATATCGGAAAAACCTTTTTGATTCTGCAAAAAGGGGGAGAAGTGAATTTAAACTCACTAAATACTTGTCTAAAAATTAATTTTTGATTTAATGAGTTTATATTTTGTAATCATAAAAAAGGGGGAGATTGTTGATATAAATAATGCCTAAAAACGTTATTAATAATTTTCGATATCTCTACGTTTTGATAATCATAAAATGTAAAATCATTAAACGAAATATTATGACGTAAACAAGTATTTAGTTGTGAGTATTCATTTTAACAACTTAATCACTTAAGGTACGAATAAACAAAATGCCTAATGCATTTTATGATCAAAGGAACATTTTCTTAATCAATAGATTTTTATAAAATGTCACAAACATTTTATATCTTTTAGAAAATAATTTTTGGTATTAAACAAACATATTAAATCCATTATAAATATATAAATTCAAATTTTCAACAAAAAATTGCAAAAATGTTCGAGAAAAACCTTCCCCAGTAAAAGACAAAGATTATAGCCGTTACAGGGGGCGACCCCCTTAATTGGCTAGGCGGTCCCCTTAATTATTAAAGGGGCCGGCCACTAATTAAGGGGATCGGCCCCGCTCCTCCAGCTGTAATCTTTGCCTATAAATATTGGAAAATCCATGAATGTTTTTCTCACCTTTTGCACCTCAAACTTTCTGATCTAAATCTTCTCTCTTATTCTTCTACATCCTTTGATCATATAATCATAAGATTTTGTTTCCAAGTGATCCAACCTTCAAACATCCAAGGGCAAAAGAAGAATACTCCTTTAACATCAATAGAAGAAGTATTGTTGTGTAATTAATATCTTCTTGTAGTAGTGCTAGATAATTTGTAAAGTGTTGTGTGCTAAAGTAGATTGAAGTGTAAGTAATTAGTTGTGGTTTAAAGAAGTAGTGATTAGTTGTGAAGATTGTTGATATAAATAATGCATAAAAACGTTATTAATATTTCTCGATATCCCAACGTTTTGATGATCACAAAATGCTAAATCATTAAACGTAAAATCATTACGTAAACAAGTATTTAGTGACAAAATATCATTTCATCCAACTAAATCACTTAAGGTATGAATAAACAATTGCCTAATATATTTTATGATCAAAGGAAGGTTTATTTAATAATTACAAATTATATAAAATGGTATAAACATTTTATATATTTAGAAAAACACTTTTGGTAATTAAAGGAAAATGTTTAATTCATAATAAATATATGAATTCAAATTTTTAACCAAAATCAGTTAAATCTTCACCAAATAAACTTTCCCCAGAAAAGACAAAAGTTTCTGGCCGTTACAGGTGGGCGGCTCCCTTAATTTTAAGGCGGCCGGCAACAATTAAAGGGAGCAAAGGTCTTAGAGTCGAAGTATGTTTACGTTCTGGCCGTTACAAATCATTTGAAATTGCTAGTTATACAATCTAATGTATATTTAGCAAAGTTTCAAGATATATTAAAATGTATAAAGGGATGTTTGGTTTATCCCATGATCACTTTCTAAACATCGCAAAATATATCTAAAACGAGTTAAAAATAAAAATAAGGAACATGGTAAACTACTTCTTAAGTTAAAGGTCTTAGAGTCGAAGTATGTTTACGTTCCACATATGTCATAAAAATATATGCATCACATTTTAACGTTATCTTTATTTTAATTTTATCTTATTGTTATCATGTTTAGGTGAAAATGCCCAAAGTCATTACCGAAGATATTTCCCAAACCAAAAACTATATTCCCAGAGTCTCTCAACTTCCCACCACCTCTCCTTCCATTGCTCATTTCTATCATCAAATTGAAGATAGAAACATTCATGAAGGTCGTGTCGTAAATCCTGCTTACTATCAATCCGATTTCATTGAACGTTATTTACAAATATCCGTTTCGAATGTTTTTACCAAATCAATGAACCCATCATTCCTCGTTTTATTCTCGACTTCTATAGCAAAGTCAAGGTCCAAACCGATGATTTTGGTTCTATTCTCATCTCATTCATGATCCAACATGAATTCATTACTCTAACTCTTGCACAATTTGGTCAAATCCTCCAAATTCCTTTCACCGGTAAATCCGTTTTCACCAACGAATGGGATCTTGGTGCACTTTAACGTAATCGTCTAACTTTTGGTCCTTATTTCACTGATATTCCTTCTCCTGGAGAAATTCGTCAAATGCTCGGGTTAGCTCGTGAAACTACCACTCATGAAATGAAGTCCAAAAATGTCGATATTTCTGAGAACCAAATTCTAGTCAAAGAATTAATCCCCGACATGAAGCGTTGGGAAGAACTCATTCGTGAGAATGCGTTTGGTACCGGAGGCCACCGTGACCATCTCCCGGCTAGCCTCGTTCACATGTTGTATTGTATTGTTGCCGAACAACATTACAATTTGGCTTATTTCTTTATCAAGCGTATTGAATGTGCAAGAGCTACTCCTAAAGCAAATCTTCCCTACGGTATGTTCCTCACTCGTCTCTATCATCATGTCATCCAAAACTATCCCGATCTTGACGATAGCATCTATCAACCCATCTATCTAACCTTGCGTCCTCTCGTTCTTAAACAAGTCCGTAAACCTTGTAGTGATAAGGGTAAATCTCATCTTCATAGTTTTCATGGTTCATCATCTCATCAAGAGGATGACGAAGAGGATGAATACATTCGTCGTGCCCCCTCTCCCGATACTTTTTTTGAAGACTTGGAGGATCTAGACTATACCGATTACCAAGTGCCATCTCCTTCCTCTCAAACTAACCAAGTACTATTTGAGCGACAAACCAAGTTGCTCAACCAAAACCAAAGGATGCATGAGGAGATGCGAGGAGGCTTCAAATCTATTGCTAAGACGATTGGAGGATTGTTCAAGAAGAAGAAGAAGTGATGGGGAGGGTAGTATTAGCTTTGGATGCTTATGTTTGTTGAACTATTAGTATTTTATGTTTGTTGAATAATTTTCACTTATGTGCTACATTTTCGATGTGTATTCGGAAATAATTATGTGTTGCTATGGATTGTGGTACCCTTGAACTATAACGTTGATGACTTATTATTATTAGTTGCTCTACTAGTATGCATGAATTTCTCTTTGTTTTTTATCTATGTTTGCATGATTAGTATATGATTATATATGAATTACTTGCTTTTTTAATAGACCAAAACTAATATGAAATGTTACAATAGAGCTTGCTACAAACACAAAACAAAAATAAACCATTTTTAGAAAAATTTTGAAATTTGGTCGCCTGGAAAATTACCAGATGGGCGGCCCCCTTAATTATCAAGGGCGGCCCCTTTAATTTTAAGGGGGTCGGCCATGAATTAAGGGGACCGGCCATCTGGAACAGTTTTTACACTGTTTTCTTTCGCACCTTGTGACTCTTTTTGCTAGTCACAGCTACCATTTTCCTTAAAAACTAAACTGAATTTAGAATCTAATCATGTATTTTCAAATTAATTCCATTTCCAAACATGCCTTCATGCTATAAATTCCCCATACACCTTTCATCCACACTCCATCATCATCACATTCATCAAACTCTACTAATTCATCATGTCATCACCAAAAACCACCACCTCCAACAAAGCCAAGAAACAAAAACTTGTTATCATACCACCAAAACAACTCTTCATTGATCTCACAAATGAAGACAATACCACTCCATAACCACCACCTCAATGTTCATGTCCTAGTGTTCCCATTGCACCATCCAAAACACCATCAACTCATGGAACCTCTAACTCCTCCATACCATCATCATCATCAATCAATGACTACATCAACACTCACTTATCACCTCCACCAAGAATACCACCACCACCACCTATTGAAAATGCATCCTTAGACATCACTCTTTCATTATCACCCATCACACCTCTTGATGCACAATTTTCACCATCACCACTCAACCCACCAAACTTCAACCCCATCCCATGGAGCCTACTTGAAGCTCATGGTGATACTTGCCTTTGTTGCATCCATAACCGTACCATCATCTTTGGCCTAAGAGATGAAATACACTACATGTTTTCATATATTGAAAGCTTGTTTCCTCAACCTCCACCAACAACATCCACACCTCCACCACCAACATCAACTACACCTCCACCTCCACCAACATCAAACACACCTCCATCAACACCATCATCTCCACCTACAACATTGCCTTCCCCAAATTAAGCATGTCTAGTGTTTGGAAAATAAAATGTTTCAACCATTTTGATGGCAAGCTCAAGGAAAAACATTTTTATTAGAGTTTTGGTTGCTAGTTATTTTGTATGCTTGTAGGCCCATAGGGCTTTAGTTTATTGGATATCTAGTTTATACATCTTGGATGCATGTTGCTTGTAATTTTTTTTAACATTTAGTTGAAGTGTTCCTTTCATGCTCTTATTGCTTGTTACACTTATTTATAGTTTTGTTTCATGCATATTGTGTATTCTAAATATTTTTGCAAGCATTTCATATCTCGATTTGTCAAATAACCTTAAAACGAGGGGGAGTACACATCAAGGGGGAGCTCATACAACATCGGGATAACCTTTTTGATGCTCACAAAAAGGGGAAGAAGTGATATAAACTCACTAAATACTTGTATATATAATAATTTTTGATTTAACGAGTTTAGATTTTGTAATCATCAAAAAGGGGGAGATTGTTGATATAAATAATGCATAAAAATGTTATTAATATTTCTCGATATCCCTACATTTTGACGATCACAAAATGCTAAATCATTAAACGTAAAATCATTACGTAAACAAGTATTTAGTGACAAAATATCATTTCATCCAACTAAATCACTTAAGGTATGAATAAACAATTGCCTAATACATTTTATGATCAAAGGAAGGTTTATTTAATAATTACAAATTATATAAAATGGTATAAACATTTTATATATTTAGAAAAACACTTTTGGTAATTAAAGGAAAATGTTTAATTCATAATAAATATATGAATTCAAATTTTTAACCAAAATCAGTTAAATCTTCACCAAATAAACTTTCCCCAGAAAAGACAAAAGTTTCTGGCCGTTACAGGTGGGCGGCTCCCTTAATTTTAAGGGGGTCGGCAACAATTAAAGGGGCCGTGATGGGTGTGTAAATACTCATCATTTTATACCCATTTAAACTGTAAAAACAGCTAAAAACACCCAAATATGCCCAATTATACTGCAGATATCCTTGGTTTGTGTTTTTATGTGTTTCAGGTAAAAAAGGATTGAAAACAAGGAAAAAGTGAGCAAAATGAATCTTGGATGAGAAACGGAGCAAAATGGAGCATTACCGGATCGACTCGACACCAAATGAGCCTATATTGAAGAAAAGAAAAGTCAAAGTCAATCCCGGGGAGTGCCATGGGGGTGAGCTTGGAAAAACGAACCAAAACCCGTAATCACCCTTTTACCCTTAACATTAACCCAAAATTACCAAACTACCCTTTTACCCCGAAGCTTAACGAAAATTCATTTTCAAAAATAAAATCACAAAACCATTTTTTTTGTCAAAAGCTTGTATTTTGTTAAAAACCTTTTTTTAGTTTACATTATTATTATTATTATTATTATTATTATTATTATTATTATTATTATTATTATTATTATTATTATTATTATTATTATTATTATTATCATTATTATTATTATTATTATCATTATTATTATTATTATTATTATAAGTAAAAACAATTATAAAAAAAAAACTACAAAAATTAATTTGCAAAACAGTTTTTACTAAACTAATACTACTAATAATTCCCTAATACTAAACCTTAACCTAAATCCACTAAACCCTTTATCCTAGCCCATTCCCACTTTAGCCCGCACCAACCCAACACAAAAACCCAATCCGGTTTATTAATAAAATTGCCAGGTCAAACATATGGTCAAACCATCCTCACCCATCCCCAACCTCCTGATTTCCCTCCCCCTGCTCCCTCCTCTTTTCATAGTACTTTCCACCAAACCTGCTCCCCTTCCTTCACCTACTCAGCCACCCTACCATTCCCATAAGTCAAAAGCCCCATGTGATATATCACCTCCTCCCTCGTCCAGGTCATCAATCCACCACTCTATTTGGGTGCCAAATCTGAATAAAGGGCTGTGATCATTTCTTTTTCAATCCAATGGCTGGGAATTGCTCCCAAGAAGCACAATTGATGCCCAAGACCTTTTCTCTCACAGAAGAAACACAACATAAGCATCCAAGAAAGACCAAGTGAAACCTTAGTTTTTTCCAATTTAGTATAAATGGATATGTTGTAAGCCACTTGAAAGGCAGTAGGTAGTAATTTGCAGTAGGGTTTTAGTTTAGTTTTTTCAGTATTTTAGTTTTTAAATCTTTTGTATTATTTCCTGCAATTAAATGAAAGCTTAAAACTTTGCATTCTTTTTTTCTGTTACTATAGCAAGTCCTTACATTATGCTTATATAGTGTTTAATACTAGCTTATTAATGCTTATTTAGTTTATTTGAGGTCTACTTCATCCTTTGTTATCAGCATCTTTGGTTTAAATTCAGTTTTGCCTTTTAAAAATAACAAACATTCCCCTTAAAGGAGTGTTTGGCACAAGACCTTTTTTTTGGCCAAAACCTCTTTTGTTCCAACTTTTAAATTTAGATCAACATTACAATAGTCTAAGAAATGGTTTTTAAGTAAGATTTACTTGTTTCAATTAATTTTCAAGCTTTGTTACTTGTTTTTAAAAAATATTTTTTTTACTGTTATGTTAAAATAGATATGGTAGATTCAGAATAGGCAATCTTTAGTTGTTAGTTTTACTTGGAACTTGTTCACTATAGGTTTTAGAAGTTATTTACCATCCAGGAGTCTAGGTTTGTTAGTCAAAAAATCCCATTTGTGACCCATTTTAACCCACTGGTTCAGCAGCCCTGCTGTCCCAGTATGGCTTTTTCTAGATCACTTATTGGCTTATCCACTAGTCCAAATTGCTTCATTTTTGCTTTTATCATCACTCTAGTTGCTTGTCTTCACTATTCCAAAGCTTTTAGACCTTAGTATTACCATTACTAGCTTAAAAATTAACCCAAACTAGCCCGTTTAGAGCCGAATCTGTCAAGAAAACGTGCAGATCAGAAGTGGTTTTTGATTTTTTCGTTCGTTCGTTATAAGTCCTTTTTACCTGAAATTTGGTGCGCAAGTTAATTGGATGGTAATCTAGTGGCTCATATTTTTTTCGAATTTTTTAAAATTTTTTTCAGCAGCTTTTCTGTCCATTTTCCCCAACTGCAGCCTAGAATAGGAAGTTGCTTATTTGTGCTTTTTAGGCTTCGTTAAGTGCTTTTATCTATTCCTTACTGCTTATTATTGTTCACTTAGTTTCCTGTAGCTTAAATCTACCTAGGTTCAACTTAAGTTTGCTTTTTAGATAAGCTTTTAGACTTTATAATACTCCTTTATAAGCCCTTTTAGTTAACTATTAGTTCCTTAATTTATTTATGTGCTTATTAGTTTATGAGCATTGCTTATTATTCTGTCCCCCCTAGTGCTTTTTTTGGTTCCCCTTGAGTTGCCCTATTGTTCATTTCCCATAGTACTATATTAGCTTTTAAGTAGGATCGATCGCTCATTAACCTGCCTTGCACAAGCTTTGTTAATTTTGACCCGTTTTTCCTTAGACCATAACTGTCACACCCCGCCACGGCGGAAACGCGCGGGTGTGACTTCATGGATATCATCACAACACCTGGTGTCTACATAGAGAACAACTACATGTACATAAATAGAGCAATGTACAAACACAAAGTGTTGTAACAATACCCCAAAATAAAATAACCAAAACAAAACATAAATCCAAACATAGAGGATAAATCACTTCCAATGCAACTAAGGTCTCTTCTATCCACATCCTTCTATCTTATCCTTAGAAAGCACACCTAAAAATGATGCTTAAAACGTCAACATAATGTTGGTGAGATTCATAGGTTTAGACACACTTACACTCTCAAGGCAACCAATTCACTGTGATTACAAAAATATAGCTGGACAAATAAATTATAGTTATCATATAGCTACATGCATTTGCAAGTCATTAATCACACACAAAGGCAACAGCACTCATAAGGCAACCAATAGGACGGCTCGTGTCCTCCGACCCCAAAATAATTACAACAGGACGGCTCGTATCCCCCGACCCCATTAAACATAAATTAGGTCGCATGCGCGAGCAACAGGATAAGCATTCTCCTAATTGGATCCCATTAAACATCAATTAGGTCGCATGCGCGAGTAACAGGATAAGCATCCTCCTAATTGGATCCCATATATATGCACACAAGCAAATAATCACACATAGCATGCATACGATAACATTATAGGTCCAAGCTCTTTAACACCACACACATAATCACAGTAAATCAAATCATTTAAGACAAGCATCATTCCCATCCCAAGTTTAAAACAAAGTAAAAATATGGGACTATGAACTCACCTTAAACTCCGCAGCTTCCACAAAAACAACTCACAATCTATAACACACAAAAATAATCCACATTACACAAGGCCAAGCTAAAAGCTACAACCCATGTAATACACATATGATGGATGTCTAAGACTCATATGACCCACCATGGATCTCCTAGACACCACACTAACCACTACCATAACTTAGCACTCACTAAATCCCTTGATTTCTTAAAATCAAAAAACGCATAATTTTTTTGGGTACATTCTCCCACATGAAATCACGACAAATAAAGCTCAACAACTAACACCAAAAATTCACCATGGTCTCTCATAAGCATAGAAGCTAATCCCAGAAGGCCATGGACCAATAACACACACAAATACTCATAAGAAATTCAAACTTGTCAACTACTCAAATTCGGATCTGAACACACACCAAAATGTTTTGATTTTTAATAATTACTTCCACAAGTTTTTATCGCGAATCCTTTTCGTGGTAGTCTAATATAACCTAATACTTAACTATTCCAGAAGGCCTAGTCAAAATACCACTTTTATAACCACATGACACCCTCAAACTTTTACCCAAAATC
Source organism: Artemisia argyi (assembly GCA_030686995.1). Classification (NCBI taxonomy): domain Eukaryota; kingdom Viridiplantae; phylum Streptophyta; class Magnoliopsida; order Asterales; family Asteraceae; genus Artemisia; species Artemisia argyi. Next base: position 234,019,169 of record CM060703.1, on the reverse strand, counting down.
TGTCCCGGTTTGACAGCTTTGACACCTTAACAAAGAAAAATCAAAAGACCAACTTCCTGACCTTGAAATCAATCGTGGCTGGACTTTTTGGAAAGCTCTTTCATTATACTTCAATTTAGACCTAAAATTCGTGACCTAACCCATTACCATCTATTATTTACACTCACATCTTTACAGCCTTACAAATCTGTCCAAACCCTAACTCAATAACTAGCATGTTTTACGCTCAATTTTCTTAACCAATCATCATACTACTATCATTAATTGATCCCAACATGTTTAATAACATTAATTTATAGAAGTTAACACAAACCCTAATCCATCATATAATTATTACATGAATTAGATCAATAACTAATTAATTACACATAAGGGTTAAGGATTTTACCTTGATTCTTGATTATTGCTTGCAAACTATGAAACCCTAATTTTTCTTCTTGTTTCCTCCTTGTGTCGACTCTAAATTGCATGGAAAAGGGGTTATGGGTCGTTTGTTATGTTTATATGGGTAAGAGTTGGGCTTGTTTGGGTTGAACTAGGATTCCTTGGACCTAAGAGTCATATTTGGACTCAAATTGGGTTTTCTTTTCTTTTTTTTCCCTAGCCGATTTTTTTACCATATATATATATATATATGGTAAGGTTCTAGAGAAAAGTCCACTTTGGTAGAAAAGTGAGAAAAAAAGGTTATAGGGTTTAATTTGAAACATCTAAAACTTCAGGGGTATGTCTTGAAACATGCCCCCACCCCACCCCCCCCCCCCCCCCGAAAATTTTTTTTTTCCACCAAAAAAAATTTTTTTTTTGGGCAAAAAAAAATTTTTTTTTTGGCCAAAAATTTTCCCACCAAAAATTTTTAACCAAGATGCACCTTTTTTTTTAGTGAATCTGGGTTATAAAAATTGGTGCATCATAGTTATAACTGAGATGCACTAAAAAATAATGTGCATCTGGGTTATAAAAATTGGTGCATCATAGTTATAACTGAGATGCACCAATTTTTATAACTGAGATGCACTAAAAAAAAGGTGCATCTGGGTTATAAATTTTTGGCGGGAAAATTTTTGGCCAAAAAAAAAAAATTATTTTTGCCTTAAAAAAAATTTTTTTTTGGCGGGATTTTTTTTTTTTTTTTTTTGGCGGGGGGGTTGGGGGGTGGGGGTGGGGGGTAGGTGCAAATTTACAAAAACTCCTTAAAGAATGAAAGAAAATACAATTAGGTCCCTGTAGTTTGGTGTGAAAAAAAGGAGGGGTTGATTTGTACACTTTTCTCACTTTTCTGCCAAAGTGGACTTTTTTCATGAACCCACCTCTATATATATATATATATATATATATATATATATATATATATATATATATATATATATATATATATATATATATATATATATATATATATATATATATATATATATATATATATATTACTGTTTTTATTAAACTTAATTATTACACTCAAAACCTCATACTTTTCATATTTTATGTATTCCCGTATCGAAACCTAACGTCTTACGCGATAAACCTTAATTTTACGACAAACCGGAAAATATTCATTTTCAAAATAAAGTTTCCAAAAATAGATTTTTACACTCTTTTATAAGCATAACACATAAAAACAAATCTCACGTAACTTACTAACGCTCAATTACTTTAACGAAGACTCGTTACGCAAAAACACCAAAACACCAAAAACTACACAAGTCATTTCTACACCACAAAGGTGATCAAAATGAACTTTCCCAAATTCCAAACTTTCCAAATCACAATAAAACCATTTACGCAAAGGGATTTAGTGCTAAAACTCACCTATATCACACATATAACACTACAACCACCTAGGATACACCAAACAAACGTCAACCGAGTCAAGACTATCAGTCAAACTGACCTGCCAAAACCACGGTTGTTACATCATCCCCCACTTAGGGAAATCGCGTCCCGAGATTTCAACTTCTATAGTCACCACTCACAACAGCAAAAGAAAATTTATGGATTTTTAAGCGGATAAATACCACACCATAAAATAACAGAGAAAGAATCGCAAAAAAGAGAACCGACTAAATACCCGAATTCACACGATAGAAAACATACCGACACTCCAACAATACACGAAAATAGATACACTACACCGATCAATAACACCAAAGATCCGAACGATTTCTCACAGGTAGGTACGATACTCTCGAACCCAATGAAAATCCAAATGGTAACCGCAAGACACACTCACGAATAACAAATACCCATAAAACAAAACATTTATGAATACCCCGCATCTAACTCCCACAATCTAAAATCCAACTACAAACGATCTACTTCATCAACCACATCCGCAAACAAAATTGGGTACTTAAATTTCATCGGATCCTCACGTTCCCAAGTAAACTCAGGACCACGCTTAGAATCCCACCATACCTTTAACAACGCTATCTCACCACACTTCAAACCCTTAACATCTTGATCCATAATCTCAACGGGTTTCTCGACAAAACGAAGAGTCTTGTCAACCTTACATTCATCTAATGGCACATGCAGACTAGCATCCGCCATCCACTTCTTTCCATTAGATACGTGAAACATATCATGCACTCTACTTCACTCCTCAGGCAAATTCAACCGATCTGTTTCAAATCCAATCCTTTCCATAAATCTCAAATGGTCTTACGTATCTCGGTGCTAGCTTGCCTTTCTTACCGAAACGCACCACACCCTTCCAAGGAGATACTTTTAACCTCACAATATCACCAACACCAAACTCCAAGGGTTTATGGCAATAATCCGCATAACTCTTTTGGCGATCTCTTGCTACCTTAAATCTTTCCTTAGTCAGAAAACCTTATTCGTAGTCTCTCGTTCTAGTTCAGGACCAATTAGTTGGCTTGTTCCAACCTTTGCCCACAGAACAGATGACCTACATTACCTTCCATACAACTTTTCACACGACACATACTCCATACTAGAATGATAATTGTTGATATAAGAGAACTCAGCTAAGGGTAAATGTATACCCCGGCTTCCTCCAAAATCAAATACACCCATACTCTCAGCTCACCATCCAAACGCCAGATTTGTACGCTCACTTAGTTCGCTCATTAGGGAATGATAAGTCGTACTCATCTACATACGTGTTCTCAAAACTGTATAACACGTTTACCACTATCGCGAAGTAAGTATTTCATCATGTTTCTTGATGATCAACGCGACACCCCATGGCTCATTACCAACTCACCGAGTGAAAAGTCTCGCCTACTCCTCCATACATCTCTTGCAAAGGTAATGATATGTCTTATCCATTCTCGGATGTATCAAATACCTCGCATGATTGATGTCCTTACGCTTTCTCTCAATGGAACCAATAGCTGGAACGCAAAGTACATTCCTCCATATTTGTTCCTTTCCATTTATTGGTCTAAACCAAGTAATCATTCTTCTTACATGTTCTCATCCTTGAACCACTCTCTCTAGGCTGTCATCATCCCCATAACTCCGAACTGAATTATCATAATCATTGTTCACAAACATCTAAGTTTCACTCGTTCACTCCCGCTCAGCGCTCTTACCACGACGTCCTCCCTTCCTTGACAATGGCGAATTAGACAATCGCAGTCACTGAGAAATTCCACACCCAACTTCTCTTCAACATATATTAACCTCTTGTCAAATATATGTTAAAGATTCTTATGATCTGTGTAGATAACACTTTTTGCTTCATAAAATATCATCTCCAAGTTCTACTCCCCAATTTTAAATCATGTATCACATAGTTCCTCTCATGGATCTTCCACCTCCGCGATGCCTACGCAATCTATAGAAGATAGAAATGAATCACCAATAGTACCTGCCATTTCTAAGGACAATCGTCTCTCAGATGGTGTCTTAGGTACTTTCTACTCTTTACCACTTTTATCTTACTAATGCCCACGAACACTCGCTATCGTTGACCACCTTCCTGAAGAACGTACATCTTAAAGCTACACCTCTCACTTGAACAACTTGGCAAACACCCTCTTCTTCTTCAACGAACAAATTGATAATCAAAACGACAATCTATCCTAAGTAAACGACGCAAACCATGAAACCGGTCGAACTAAAACGTATATCAACGAACTCAAAAGGGGTACGAATTACCGACCAACGAAGTAAAGAACATCAAAATCAAAGCTAGAAAAACACAATGAGAAATTTTCCCCCAATAAAAATAGACACGGACAAAAGGTTCACGAACACCCATACAAAGAAAATATAAAATACACGTACCCATAAAACATCCACAAACGTACCTCAACGAAAGAAACACTCGATGAACCAAATACATAACAAGTTTGGTAAATGAAACCATAGACAGTTCTTATTCCCGTACTCGACCTTCCCAAAAACAAATGAACACCGTTTTTCACAAGACATATCTTAAACTTATACATTTTTTATAAAATATATATAAACCGTTTTATGTAAGACATCAACATAACCATTTTTTCCACACTTCATTTTCACCATAAAAATAATAGTTTCCAACAAATGACCTTGAAATACCCAAAACGAATTTTAAAATACCATAAGGACTTTAACACAACCTCTTAATCAAACGCGAAAAACATAGAAGAATCACATAATCAAAATAGTCATCAAACGAATCTCATACCAGGGAACCCTCACGCACATACATTGTAAACCAAGCGAAGAACGCAAAGACTCATTCGTGCAACAATCAAACCAAATTCATATAAAAACACCGATACTAACAGGTCACAAAACATGTCACGAACTTCAATTTGTGTGTGTAAATGAAGGATCAAATATCCACACCAAATCGTCACGAACCAACAATACATGAAGAATAGCATAACATTCATCCGAGGAATGAATGTATGGAATAACCAAAGAAACGAACCAATATCCAACAAAAACGAATTCGATTTCCCAACACCTATCACGACGTCGAATAGAAAGAATATGGCATCTGTACCATCATGGTACGAATAGGAATGCCAACCAAAGAATTAGGTATACAAACGGAGCGTCTAGCAAACGAATCAACTTAAATACCACAACATAAGTACCCATCGATAATTGAGGTATCAACATATGATAGGTAGGATGGAATCTTACCACCTACACACCCCAACATATAATGACTGCCCAAACGGTTAAGAGAATACTTCTCTAACCATACAGCCATCACCAACATGATATCACATACCATCTACCACAACATATAACAACAAACATCAATCAATGCTATAATGGTCACAAGTCCACATGTGTAATACCCTTATAATTATGTTCGCGACCATAGTTATAAGCCTATTCCACACGCATACTTACTTCCAAAACCACACATCTTAATGATAACGCACATATACCACATAGCACCTAATACACCATGCAATCCATGCTATCATACTTGCAAGTCCACTTGTGTTGTGACGCATGTATAATTATATTGGCCACCATAATTATCTATGCCCCCTTTCACAAGTGTACTCCCTCCTATGACAACACATCATGCAAACAAACATGCAAACAAAAACAAAAGACGTCGCAAACAATCATCTCACATGGAACAATTCCAACAATCACTTAAACTCTATAATCAAAATTACTTGGATAAGGTCGATCCAATATCCAAGAGTAATCACGCTCCAACATTGCACCTGACGGCAAAAGACAATATACAAATTCCAAAACATAACACAAAACAAAAGACGTCGCATAATGGCTCAACTCCACTCTCGCACTTATCTCCCCACTCAGATCAATTCAACTTACTACTCGCTATGGACTCTAGATCCGAATCCACACTATCCCATCCTAACTCCCTTTCATCTTTACTCAACCACCCATTCATGTTTCCTACATGTTGAGATAGTCGACAACATGCAAAACCATCTCTATTCTTTTTTTCCAATTCCACATGATTCATAAGCGCATACAAATCACGAGGTTTAGACTAAACCACATCTCCTTCCTAGGTGAAGTGAGGACACTACCAAGGGTATTTGGTAATGGCTCCATCTCCAGAAGTCGTCGTGGTTCCAAACCTCTCCACTTCCTCTCCACCAACGTTTCCCATAAACATCCTCTCCTTGTCCGAACATAGATACATGCTATCGGAAACTCGGATTCTGTGATTAGTCCGCTTCGTCCTACCACTTCTTTCGCATCCGATAGCGACAACGGTAGTCCAACGATGCATCTTACGCGCGGAAGACGATATAACAAAGTCAATATATACAATACTACGTATAGGGAATAGAATAGACGTCCGAAACTCAATCAAACATCTCATAAATATAGGAAAATAGACATATAAAATACTATACTTACACATAGATCCTAAATGCAACTATATGAGGGACTTTTAAGTTATAGTCTAGGCTCAACCACCTAATTCTCTATAACCAAGGCTCTGATACCAATCTGTCACACCCCGCCACGGCGGAAACACGCGGGTGTAACTTCATGGATATCATCACAACACCTGGTGTCTACATAGAGAACAACTACATGTACATAAATAGAGCAATGTACAAACACAAAGTGTTGTAACAATACCCCAAAATAAAATAACCAAAACAAAACATAAATCCAAACATAGAGGATAAATCACTTCCAATGCAACTAAGGTCTCTTCTATCCACATCCTTCTATCTTATCCTTAGAAAGCTCACCTGAAAATGATGCTTAAAACGTCAACATAATGTTGGTGAGATTCATAGGTTTAGACACACTTACACTCTCAAGGCAACCAATTCACTATGATTACAAAAATATAGCTGGACAAATAAATTATAGTTATCATATAGCTACATGCATTTGCAAGTCATTAATCACACACAAAGGCAACAGCACTCATAAGGCAACCAATAGGACGGCTCGTGTCCTCCGACCCCAAAATAATTACAACAGGATGGCTCGTGTCCCCCGACCCCATTAAACATCAATTAGGTCGCATGCGCGAGCAACAGGATAAGCATCCTCCTAATTACATCCCATTAAACATCAATTAGGTCGCATGCGCGAGCAACAGGATAAGCATCCTCCTAATTGGATCCCATATATATGCACACAAGCAAATAATCACACATAGCATGCATACGATAACATTATAGGTCCAAGCTCTTTAACACCACACACATAATCACAGTAAATCAAATCATTTAAGACAAGCATCATTCCCATCCCAAGTTTAAAACAAAGTAAAAATATGGGACTATGAACTCACCTTAAACTCCGCAGCTTCCACAAAAACAACTCACAATCTATAACACACAAAAATAATCCACATACACAAGGCCAAGCTAAAAGCTACAACCCATGTAATACACATATGATGGATGTCTAAGACTCATATGACCCACCATGGATCTCCTAGACACCACACTAACCACTACCATAACTTAACACTCACTAAATCCCTTGCACTCTTAAAATCAAAAAACGCATAATTTTTTTGGGTACATTCTCCCACATGAAATCACGACAAATAAAGCTCAACAACTAACACCAAAAATTCACCATGGTCTCTCATAAGCATAGAAGCTAATCCCAGAAGGCCATGGACCAATAACACACACAAATACTCATAAGAAATTCAAACTTGTCAACTACTCAAATTCGGATCTGAACACACACCAAAATGTTTTGATTTTTAATAATTACTTCCACAAGTTTTTATCGCGAATCCTTTTCGTGGTAGTCTAATATAACCTAATACTTAACTATTCCAGAAGGCCTAGTCAAAATACCACTTTTATAACCACATGACACCCTCAAACTTTTACCCAAAATTTGTCGCGATTTGACAGCTTTGACACCTTAACAAAGAAAAATCAAAAGACCAACTTCCCGATCTTGAAATCAATCGTGGCTGGACTTTTTGGAAAGCTCTTTCATTATAATTCAATTTAGACCTAAAATTCGTGACCTAACTCATCACCATCTGTTATTTACACTCACATCTTTACAGCCTTACAAATGTGTCCAAACCCTAACTCAATAACTAGCATGTTTTACGCTCAATTCTCTTAACCAATCATCATACTAGTATCATTAATTGATCCCAACATGTTTAATAACATTAATTTACAGAAGTTAACACAAACCCTAATCCATCATATAATTATTACATGAATTAGATACATAACTAATTAATTACACATAAGGGTTAAGGATTTTACCTTGATTCTTGATTATTGCTTGCAAACTATGAAACCCTAAATTTTCTTCTTGTTTCCTCCTTGTGTCGACTCTAAATTGCAGGAAAAAGGGGTTATGGGTCGTTTGTTATGTTTATATGGATAAGGGTTGGGCTTGTTTGGGTTGAACTAGGATTCCTTGGACCTAAGAGTCATATTTGGACTCAAATTGGGTTTCCTTTTCTTTTTTTTCCCTAGCAGATTTTTATACCATATATATATATATATATATATATATATATATATATATATATATATATATATATATATATATATATATATATATATTAAACTTAATTATTACACTCAAAACCTCATACTTTTCATATTTTATGTATTCCCATATCGAAACCTAACGTCTTACGCGATAAACCTTAATTTTACGATAAACCGGAAAATATTCATTTTCAAAATAAAGTTTCTAAAAATAGATGTTTACACTCTTTTATAAGCATAAGTGCATAACACATAAAAACAAATCCCACGTAACTTACTAACGCTCAATTACTTGAACGAAGACTCGTTACGCAAAAACACAAAAACACCAAAACACTAAAAACTGCACAAGTCATTTCTACACCACAAAGGTGATCAAAATGAACTTTCCCAAACTCCAAACTTTCCAAATCACAATAAAACCATTTACGCAAAGGGATTTAGTGCTAAAACTCACCTATATCACACATATAACACTACAACCACCTAGGATACACCAAACAAACGTCAACCGAGTCAAGACTATCAGTCAAACTGACCTGCCAAAACCACGGTTGTTACAATAACTTGGTCAATTATGGACCATATTGCTTGATTTTTGTCGATTTGAGAAAACCACGGTTGGATTTCGCTTATAAGCTTGTTTGGTCGATTTTCTTGCTCCATTTTGGAGCTCACTTTGGCTTTTAAACATCAAACATCATCACTGTTGGTTTTAAACACTTGTACAAGCTTATTAACAGCTCTTCAGTAAAATCTTTTTCACAAAAGTTGGTTATTTTTGTTGTTTAGATAAGTTGCAAAAAGAAATATTGAAAAGAAAGAATAATTGCAAAAAGGGGGGTTGTGTAGAATCGAACCTGGTACCTCCCACTCACAACAAAACACAGAGCATACCCTAACCATCTCTGCTACTTCTATTTTTTGTAATAGACTTGCATTGTTGATTATTTAAAGTAGCTTTGTTCACTTTAGTTTATTAGAACCTATATGCTTAATTTTTGCTTATTCAGGACTGCTTATTTCATATATTTTTATTTTTCTTAGATTAGTTTTAAGTTTATTTAGTTACCAAAAAAAATTTCAGAATATTCCTATAAGTTTTAGTATTTTTTATAATTTAATTTAGTTTTAATTGTCATTAAGTCATTATAAAAAAAATTAAAAAGCTAAAAAATATTTTTCTTTTTCCAAAAATTTTCTTTTATTATTAGAATCGTGGAAAAGTAATTTTTACACCCGTAGGACTAGTGTAGCATAAAATTCACGTTTTATTTTGCGCCTTTACGTTTTTCTTAATTAACTTTCGCGTTTTTAAAATTTAGATTACGTTTTAGGGTTCCATAGTTTCCTATTTTCATTCCCGTAGAATTCTAAGTAGTTTTTAAGATTTATTTAGCATTCCTTGTTTGTATTTATGTTCTAGTTACGTTTAGTTAATTTTTCGTACGTTATTTGCAATTTCACGTTTTTAGAATTATTTGGTTTTACGTATTAGTGGGTATTGTTCATTTTAGTCATTTTCACTTATATTTCCTTAGTATAATCACATACTCCCTTTTCCATTCAAAATCACCCGATCACAAGTCCGTTTATATACCTTTGCACGCCTCGTCGGGACATAACGACCCGAGGATTTCCCTATTCTTCCACGGATTTTATATCTTGACTTCCCCTCCTAGGTGAGCCTATTGACCGCAGCTGGTTGACTGGTTGGTTTAGGAGGAGTCAAATTTTGGCGCCACTGCCAGGGAGGTTGTGGGCGTATTCTAAACGGTTTGCAGATTAGTGAATCTGGATATACGCTCATTGTATATTTACCATCCATTTTCATATTTTTATAAAAAAAAACAAAACAAATCGTAAATTTTACAATTTCAGATTACTCAAGGATTACTGAGTGTGATCTAAGAGGAAACGATTTGGTTTTTCAAAACGATTACCAAAAACATTGTAAATCAGTTTTCAACGAACACAAAAAACCCAAAAAGATTTTCTTTCTTATTTTCATAAAATGTTTTTCAAAAACTCCAATAATATTCACCTTTACCCTCTTACATCTTTGATTCTTTATCCCTTATCCCCTCTAATCATTTGATTCTTTCTATGTCTCATCCACACCTTCTTGATTGTCAATGGTGTGGTGGTCCTTATAATGGTGGTAATTGCCCTAGTTGTGGCATGGTAGAGTCAGGAAATGGGTTTGTCTATAACCAAGATCCCTATTCCTACCATGACACGATTGATTTATTCCATCAGCTACCACACTATGAGACTCAGCAGTTTACTGTTGTGAGTACTGTGGTGGTCCACACTATAGTTCTGATTGTTAATCAGGAAACACGCTTGTCTTTGAGCAGGTTCCTAATAACGATTATGACTACAGCACATACGACTCACAGCCACATCAGTTTTACTGTTGTGAGTACTGTGGAGGTCCTCACTCTAGCTCGGATTGTCAAACAAGGAATCCATTTCCTTGTAACAATTACGACTATCCGTATCATGACCAACCTCCACAGTACCAATTGAATCAGGCACTGCCACTTCCTCAAAATCTTCTCCTTGATCTTTTAGATTTAGTGAAAGATTTGAAAGGAATTAAACATACCCAAGATAATCCAAATCAAAAATCGATGGAAGAATTGTTAGCTGAAGAGCAGGCTGCTAAAATAAATTCCCAGATTGCCATTGAAAAATCTATTAGGGAATCAATTGAAAAAGAAAAAGTAGCCAGATCTAGCTCTCGATTTCGCTTCATTCCTGATGACAGTGATGATGAAGATACCCTTGATATTTTTCAATTTTATAAAGATTCATCAGGTTCATCAGATGAAATTCCATAAGTTGAGATTCCATCTCAATCTACTGTTATCACACCCGAAGTTCCCACTCACTCTCTGAGCATGGGGGACGAGCATCTTGACACTGTTCCTGAAAAGGAATCGGACGAATTCATAAAGTCTAGTGTTGAGAACCTTGTCCCAATCCCAAGTGAGTCACAGGGAATTCTTGATCATGTGTGAGATATTCCTCCTCCTCTTATCTTCCCAACTGATCATGTTGAGATGTTCTCTGATTCTACTGATGACGATTCTTTATCGTATGGAGACATCATTTATATGGAAGAATTACCTTCTGAGCTAGTCAGCTTAGAATAAGAGAATGACGAAGAAACTGACACTCAAATCCAAGATGAAGCTCTTCGTGCTACATTATTGAATGTCAGTCTTCTCATTTCTAAAATCGAGGCTTTCAATGAAAAACCCATTTCATCTCCTATCCCCATTAAGGGTAGTGACATTTTTTCCGTTGATTCTATACCGGAATTTGAAGCCTTCAGTTTTGATCATATGGGAGAGAAGATTAGTGGCAGTACCACTTCTCATTCTCAAATTTCTCTCCCTGAATATGATTCATTCACCTTTGAGGAGTTCTCCTGTGAACTCACACATATCATATCTCCACCGGAGTATGATAACTTCTACTTTGATCTAGACAAAGATGATATTTGTGTTCCGGAGGGAAATTTTCTCAACCATGAGAATTTGCTTGATATCAAAATCCCATCCCTCCCGCCCATAATATGTGTAGACCAAATGAGCTTAAATGATGAGATTCGTAATCAAGAAATTATGAATTCTCTTTCTGATGATGATGAGTTAGTCTTGATTGTTATCAAGATTTTCCTTCAATTCTTCACCTACCGGGTGACCTCTCCTGTTCTTCACTCCTTCTGGACTGAAGACACTATCTTTGACCCCGGCATTTCCATTTACCATTCTAGGTAAAGCCGGGATTATATCTCATCGGTGTGGAACTTTCACGTGCTTCAAATGTTTGTTCAAACATCTTGAATGAAAGTCAGATGGAGATTGTCTCTTCCACATGTTGCTTCCCTAAGAACCAATGAATTCGGGGGCGAGTCAAGCTAGTGACTCGGTAAACAAAAATATTAGCACAACATGGGTTTTCACCCATGTTTCTAACTTCTTTCTTATTTCTAACACTAAGCGTGGGGGAGTTTCCTCTGCTGTTGTTTGCCATGTTTTGTTTGCTCATGTTTGCAGGTACCCTTTGGATCGCGATGATTGACACGCCTATTTTCAATCCAGCCGGTCAATGTCCTATCCTTTTGCTAACGTTTATTTCAGGGATATCTTTTTAATCCTTTTTTGTGAAAACATAGATTTCCGTTTCACACTTAGCTATTAGTATTGCCTTTTTCCGTTCAAAGAGACGGCATAATAGCCGGGACTTTGAATATTGAGGACAATATTCAATTCTAAGTGTCGGGGGGGGGGGGGGGGGGGAATTCTGTCGAATTTGTCACATGTTTTGTACCTGTTAGTGCCCTAGTACCCCCGTTTTTGGCAAAATTTTAAAATTTTTCGATAAAAATAAAAGTGCATTGCACACAAAAATAAAATAAAAGAAGTGGTTTAGTCTTGATTAGGTTAGAACAAAGGGAATCCTGACTCTGCCAGAGTGTTTATCTGGCTGCTTCCTTAACTTTTTAGACTAAATTCTTAACGAATTGTGCAAATAAAAATGCTAAGCGTAGAGTAGTTGGTTTTCTTTAGAGCTTATATAAGTAATCTGTGGCTTTTTCTCCCAGTAGCTGCTAATTGGATCTAAATACGTACTGTTTTCAAACTTTTGACCATTAAAAGTTTTTGTTATGTAAATAGTTTTTATGAAAGGTTAATATAGAGTACTAGCTCAAATTTTTATTTAAATTTTGGAACAAGCAACTTTCCTAAAATTAAATAAAATTGCAAAGTGAAGCAAGTTAAATTGCTGAATGATGTGAAAATAAAAAAGTATGTTAAGAAAAGGAAAAAAAAAGAAAAAATGAAAAAGAAAAAAAAAATGATGATGAAAAAAAAAAGTGAAAAAATGAGAAAAGTGAAATAAAAAAGATGTGTTGAATAAAATTAGAATAAATAGATAAAAGTTGTTTTTTCTCAAATTTAAATAGAAAGTTGAGCTAGTATTCGTTGATTTTTTGTAACGACTAAACGGGAATTTATAGATTGTTGATTCCGAAAGACCCCGAAAGCTCCGATACTATTCTCAAGGGTGTAAAAACCTAGCCTCCTAAGCTTTTGCTAAAAGGATAAGCTGAGAAGAAAGTCGTCACATGGAGTAATCTCATCTTTGTGTCTTTAATCTATAGATAATCGTTTGTTGTTATCTATTTAAGTTTTGATTTTAATGTGTCGGGGATATTAAAAATCTTTGAATCGAAATCCCGCCAATTCCGGTACTATTCTATGTGAGGTGTCAAAAGCATGGTCACCTAAACCAACTGGTTGGGATGTGCCGAGAAGAAAGCCGCTACATGGAAAAGGTTCTTTTTGATCCTTAAATTTCTAAGGTTCCCGGTGAGTTAGGATTGAGCTTAAATAAATGACAACCATAATGAGCTCCGATTTTTGGTTGTCAAACTTTTGAAAATAAGCACACACGCCTAAACTTGATAAATTGCGGGAGTAAAAAGTTAAGTCTTGACTTACACAGATTATTAATATAAGTAGTATTAGCATTTTATAAAAACATTTGCGCAAGGATTTTTGAACTTAGTAGGGAGTATAAAAAGAGAATGACGATTACAATTCCCTGGAGACACCCAGTTTGCGTGAATCCCGTTCCATAATACCATTTTTGGAAAATCAATCATTTTTTTTATCTTTAATTTCAGTTTAAAAGTATCGCATTGAATAAAAAGTCAAAACGGGGTAGTCTTGGTATTTTGGTATCCTTTCATTACTTTATATGATTGGATTGATAGGGACTAGCAATACTTTAGTATGAGGGATTGATGAGTGTATAAATACTCATCATTTTATACCCATTTAAACTGTAAAAACAGTTAAAAACACCCAAATATGCCCAATTATACTGCAGATATCCTTGGTTTGTGTTTTTATGTGTTTCAGGTACAAAAGGATTGAAAACAAGAAAAAAGTGAGCAAAATGAAGCTTGGATGAGAAACGGAGCAAAATGGAGCATTACCGAATCGACTCGACACCAAATGAGCCTATATTGAAGAAAAGAAAAGTCAAAGTCAATCCCGGGGAGTGCCATGGGGGTGAGCTTGGAAAAACAAACCAAAACCCGTAATCACCCTTTTACCCTTAACATTAACACAAAATTACCAAACTACCCTTTTACCCCGAAGCTTAACGAAAAATCATTTTCAAAAATAAAATCACAAAACCATTTTTTTTGTCAAAAGCTTGTATTTTGTTAAAAACCTTTTTTAGTTTACATTATTATTATTATTATTATTATTATTATTATTATTATTATTATTATTATTATTATTATTATTATTATTATTATAAGTAAAAACAATTATAAAAAAACTACAAAAATTAATTTGCAAAGCAGTTTTTACTAAACTAATACTACTAATAATTCCCTAATACTAAACCTTAACCTAAATCCACTAAACCCTTTATCCTAGCCCATTCCCACTTTAGCCCGCTCCAACCCAACACAAAAACCCAATCCGGTTTATTAATAAAATTGCCAGGTCAAACATATGGTCAAACCATCCTCACCCATCCCCAACCTCCTGATTTCCCTCCCCCTGCTCCCTCCTCTTTTCATAGTACTTTCCACCAAACCTGCTCCCCTTCCTCCACCTACTCAGCCACCCTACCATTCCCATAAGTCAAAAGCCCCATGTGATATATCACCTCCTCCCTCCTCCAGGTCATCAATCCACCACTCTATTTGGGTGACAAATCTGAATAAAGGGCTGTGATCATTTCTTTTTCAATCCAATGGCTGGGAATTGCTCCCAAGAAGCACAATTGATGCCCAAGACCTTTTCTCTCACAGAAGAAACACAATATAAGCATCCAAGAAAGACCAAGTGAAACCTTAGGTTTTTCCAATTTAGTATAAATGGATATGTTGTAAGCCACTTGAAAGGCAGTAGGTAGTAATTAGCAGTAGGGTTTTAGTTTAGTTTTTTCAGTATTTTAATTTTTAAATCTTTTGTATTATTTCCTGCAATTCAATGAAAGCTTAAAACTTTGCATTCTTTTTTTCTTTACTGTAGCAAGTCCTTACATTATGCTTATATAGTGTTTAATACTAGCTTATTAATGCTTATTTAGTTTATTTGAGGTCTACTACACCCTTTGTTATCAGCATCTTTGGTTTAAATTCAGTTTTGCCTTTTAAAAATAGCAAACATTCCCCTTAAAGGAGTGTTTGGCACAAGACCTTTTTTTTTGCCAAAACCTCTTTTGTTTCAACTTTTAAATTTAGATCAACATTACAATAGTCTAAGAAATGGTTTTTAAGTAAGATTTACTTGTTTCAATTAATTTTCAAGCTTTGTTACTTGTTTTTAAAAAATATTTTTTTACTCTTATGTTAAAATAGATAGGGTAGATTCAAAATAGGCAATGTTTAGTTGTTAGTTTTACTTGGAACTTGTTCAATATAGGTTTTAGATGTTATTTACCATCCAGGAGTCTAGGTTTGTTAGTCAAAAAATCCCATTTGTGACCCATTTTAACCCACTGGTTCAGCAGCCCTGCTGTCCCAGTGTGGCTTTTTCTAGATCACTTATTGGCTTATCCACTAGTCCAAATTGCTTCATTTTTGCTTTTATCATCTCTCTAGTTGCTTGTCTTCACTATTCCAAAGCTTTTACACCTTAGTATTACCATTACTAGCTTAAAAATTAGCCCAAACTAGCCCGTTTAGAGCCAAATCTGTCAAGAAAACGTGCAGATCAGAAGTGGTTTTTGATTTTTTCATTCGTTCGTTATAAGTCCTTTTTACCCGAAATTTGGTACGCAAGTTAATTGGATGGTAATCTAGTGGCTCATATTTTTTTTGAATTTTAAAAAAAAAAAATCAGCAGCTTTTCTGTCCATTTTCCCCAACTGCAGCCTAGAATAGGAAGTTGCTTATTTGTGCTTTTTAGGCTTCGTTAAGTGCTTTTATCTATTCCTTACTGCTTATTATTGTTCCCTTAGTTTCCTGTAGCTTAAATCTACCTAGGTTCAGCTTAAGTTAGCTTTTTAGATAAGCTTTTAGACTTTATAATACTCCTTTATAAGCCTTTTAGTTAACTATTAGTTCCTTAATTTATTTATGTGCTTATTAGTTTATGAGCATTGCTTATTATTCTGTCCCCCCTAGTGCTTTTTCTGGTTCCCCTTGAGTTGCCCTTTTGTTCATTTCCCTTAGTACTATATTAGCTTTTAAATAGGATCGATCGCTCATTAACCTGCATTGCACAAGCTTTGTTCATTTTGACCAGTTTATCCTTAGACCATAACTTGGTCAATTATTGACCATATTGCTTGATTTTTGTTGATTTGAGAAGCCCACAGCTTTGGCTAGTTGAACGTACCATTTGTTTACACTCCATAGCCCTTTTACTTGCTTACGTTTGCCCACTTTTTCCCCATTTTGGGGCCTGTTCTGCTGTATGCACCAGCAACCCCCACTGAGCCTTGTTGAATCTCTTTTGCTACTTAAATTCCAGCTTATTGAATTGTTGTTAGATGTTTGTTTGAAGTTGAGTTTGTTTATGTTGGGTTGGATTTCGCTTATAAGCTTGTTTGGTCGATTGTCTTGCTCCATTTTGGAGCTCACTTTGGCTTATAAACATCAAACATCATCATTGTTGGTTTTAAACACTTGTACAAGCTTATTAACAGCTCTTCAGTAAAATCTTTTTCACAAAAGTTGGTTATTTTTATTGTTTAGATAAGTTGCAAAAAGAAATATTGAAAAGAAAGAATAATTGCAAAAAGGGGGGGTTGTGTAGAATCGAACCTGGTACCTCCCACTCACAACAAAACACAGAGCATACCCTAACTATCTCTGCTACTTGTATTTTTCGTAATAGACTTGCATTGTTGATTATTTAAAGTAGCTTTGTTCACTTTAGTATATTAGAACCTATATGCTTAATTTCTGCTTATTTAGCATTCCTTGTTTGTATTTATGTTCTAGTTACGTTTAGTTTATTTTTCGTACCTTATTTGCAATTTCACGTTTTCAGAATTATTTGGTTTTACGTATTAGTGGGTATTGTTCGTTTTAGTCATTTTCACTTATATTTCCTTAGTATAATCACATAATCCCTTTTCCATTCAAAATCACCCGATCACAAGTCCGTTTATATACCTTTGCACGCCTTGTCGAGACATAACGACCTGGGGATTTCCCTATTCTTCCACGGATTTTATATCTTGACTTCCCCTCTGTCACACCCCCAGAATCGGGTCCAGCGGAAGCATACATGCAGCTGGGGTGTAACTCAATTGGTATTACAACACAAGTAAAATAATGGTTTTCACTTCAATCATTTAGAATAAAATCGTTTAACCAAAAGTGTTGAATTTACATTGTTAAAAGTAGTACGGAAGTAGGCCCTTAAAATAGTTAAAAACGGTCCCCATATGAATAATCAGAGTCTTCTATGACCATGCCATGCCCTGCCAAAACCTCTAGTAGCGTGCCATTGTTTAATACCTGAAAATACATGCTAAAGTGTCAACACGAGGTTGGTGAGTTCATAGAGTTTAGTGAACAAGTATGTAATGTAAAACATTTGAAAGAAGATTTCCCAGCAAAGGCATCGTAATTCAGTAATAAGGTTGATGCAAAGGCATCATAATTCACTAATAAGGTTGATGCAAAGGCATCGTAATTCAGTAATAAGGTTGATGCAAAGGCATCGCAATTCAGTAATAAGGTTGATGCAAAGGCATCGTAATTCAGTAATAAGGTTGATGCAAAGGCATCGTAAATATAACTTTAATCGTATGTACAATAGTCATAAGTAAAAAGTAAAGTAATAAGATTTCAGTAATAAAACTACATTGGCTCTTAAGCTCATGACCCCGAAGCTAGACGTTACTTGGCCCCAAATGAGTGTTTACCAGACACTCTAAATATATAAGACATGAAATGCATCCGTTTTCCCGTTGGAGCAACCCAAACACGGATGGAGGAGTCACCCTCAATAGATCTATTCACTCACTCTCGGTTGTAGATTAATTAACGGTCCATGATAATAAAGGGGACTTGTCATGACGTGGTAATAAGGCAACTTAAGCAATGTAAGGAATTTATACTTTGGCATGTACAAAAGTAATTAAAGCAATTTATTCTCCCCCGTGCGATTTGAAATCAAAATATGGAATTGAAAACGGGGCTATGAAAACTCACAGAAATAAGCAAGTAGTTGAGAAGACTTATAAAAGTATAAAACAAGTATTTAAGCATGTATCTCCCCCAAAGATTTTATAAAGTAATTAAACAAGTAAAAATGGGGCTATGACTCACATGGTGCGATAGCTACAATGACAAAAGTGGATACATAGAAATGAGGCACGATCTCTAACCACAACCTAATATGAATGATATGATCTAATGTAAGAAATGAAATAATGCTACACATGCAAATACGTATGTTATCGATACCACTCGTGAAATTTGAAAATAACGTGTATCGTCGAAAAATACATTTTTGACGTCTCATTAAGTTAATAACCACTTTCCATGTAAATACGTTGAAACGGTACTCCACGATCCTCGTTTGGTGTTTTATCGGTAAATATAGTATTTTCGTAGTAAAATGACACTTTTCATAACTTGAAAATATGACCAAAATGGTCTCGTAAAACTAGTCGCGAAATAGTGAATATTAAGAGTTAGGAAAGAATCTCAGTAGTATTAGGAAGCTTTTCACCTTATCTAAAAAGTCATAGAACTGAAGTTTGGCCGTACGGGTTTCGATCATAAGGAAAAATAGCCGCGAAGTGAGGTGTTTGGGCTGTTTTGGCAGATTCTGGGCAGTTTTCGGGAAAGTTTGGAAGACCGTATGTTATTCGTTATTAATCCTTTTGACAAACGGTTGGATGTTTTGAACACTACGCTGGGTGAGCTAACTTTTTGTCATTGATGTAAATTTTCCAAAAATGGGTGTATCAATGAGAAAAATGGCTCTCAACATGTTCATTTGGCGAAATGGTTAACACTTGGAAAATTTTCTAAGTGTTGTGCTGAAGCAAAATATTAAAATCGTCTAATATTCGAAAGCTTGTATTTTTTTCGTTATAACCTCGTTTTCTACGTTCTTTATATCCCCGGAATCCTGGGACAACATACTAATATATTTTTGATATTTCGGCTCCTCTAGGTTACGTTTAACACCTCGTTTTTACCCATAAAAATCGTGTGACAGCTTACTATTTTTAGAAAATAATAGTTTTCGTTGTTAAACTTGTTTTTAACGTATCTCCTTCGTTAAAAACTCTTTTTAATCCGTTCTTTCGCCCATAGCTTCGTTTTTGAAAGTATTTTCTGATTCTCTAGCCCAATGTTACCCGGAAACCCCTGAATTTTCTGTATTTTACAAAAATGGACAGCAACTTTTCTAATAGTGAGAAAAATAGATTTTCTAGTTTAATACTTGTCCAAATCCACTCCAACCAACTTAAAAACAACTCTTAACCAACCATACACCTTCTTAGGGTGTCATGGAGTCCTAAACATCATCAACCTTGGTGGGTTTCATGGCAATAATCATAGGCTCTATATATACTCATATAATTAGAAAAATACTTGAAAAGTGGTATGGATCATAACATACTTGCATGTTTTGCTACTAGGACATCAAAATAGGTTAAATGAAAGTATAAAAGATTAGAAAAGTTTACTTGAAACTTACTTGAAGATTTGAAAAGTTTTAGGGATAATAAACCTAATTAATCTATAGATTTATATTTCAAAATTTTGTAATAGATTACTAATCTAACTAGATAACCACTTGTTCTTGAAAGTTTAATGGATTTCTCTTCTTCTTCAATTATGGCCGAACCTAGAACAATGGTGGAAGAGAGTTCTTGATCTATTTTACTACTTAGGATATTATGAAATGAGAATAAGAAGTTTACTTGGACTTTGTTACAAAATATCTAGTATTCTATGGCACAATGGTAATTAAATGTTTAATTTGAAGTAACAAATGTATACACATGTCGATCATACTTATCTATAGAGAAGAGAAAATGCATTTTTCTTGTGTAGAAGTCTTGTACATTGGGTGTTATCGGGTACCGTGTTAACTAAAAATAAATCATGACGAGTTGAAATAAAATATGACGAAGTTGTAAAAATTATGAAATTACATTCCTGATGAGAATCGGGTGTTAAAATAATTATCGGGTTGAAATATCGCAAACCGACGAAGTTATAAGCTCCTAACGTAAAATGTAGCAGTTAATTTAAAAACACCGGGTAAATTAATAATATAATTTTTATATCATTATAATGAGTATGAAAATATATTAGGATCGTAGACGGGAGTATCGGGTATATATATTAGTAGTAAAAACTGAGTGGTTACGTTAATTACAAATTAAACATACGTAAATTGAAATAATGCGTATCCGTGCATGATCTAAAGTGCTGATGATGTTACTGATGATATATAGACTACTCCAGTCTATATGACGTGTCCCTACTGATGATGCATAAATTCGCAGCTAAACCAATCCGGTTACGCGAATTTAAATACCCGTAAACTAGATTTACGATGAAATGAACGATGAATATGAATAGTGTTTTCCCTCCAGAAATGAATAGTGTCACATGAATAGTAAAACTTTTGAACGCTTCTCAAAATCTCAAACTGACTCCGAAAACGATGAATAGTGAAATGATGAATAGTAACTAATGAATAGTAATTTCCGAGATGAATAACGAAATTTCGACATTTGAAAAAGGACCTGAAATTATGAGTTGTGACACCCTCCTAGGTGAGCCTATTGACCGCACCTGGTTGACTGGTTGGTTTAGGAGGAGTCAGGCCGGCACGCTCCTGTTGTCAGAAACTTTTGCCTATAAATACTGGTTCAATCCTACAATTTTTCCTCACCTTTTGCACTAAAACTTTCTGTCCAAATCCTCTCAAATCATCTTCCTAAAACCTTTGATCATAAACTTATTAGTTTTTGTTTCAAGTGATCCAATCTCTCATCATTCAAAGTGCAAGAGAAAAATACTCCTTTCATTTCAAATCAAGAAGTATTATAGATTAGTTGTGTAGTTTGTATATATTAATTGTAAAGTTGTGTAGTGATTGTAATAAGTAGATCTAGGTGGGTATGTAAATCTAGTATAGTAGAAGTAGTGGTGTGAAGAAGAAGTAGTGAAGTAGTGTGAAATTGTGAAGTAGTAGTGGTGTGTACAAGTTGTGAAGAAGGTGTGTCAAGTCATGAAGAAATCGTGAGATTGGTTCTAGCTACTATTAGAACTCGACATTTAGATTAGTGTTGTAAATAGGTATAAGCAAAAGTTGTGCAAGGTTTCTCCGCCACAAGGGAATTTGTTGACATAGTGAAGAAAACTCTCGAGTACGTGACTCGGGGAGTAGAGTAGGGCAAAGAGGTGCTTCGTAGCCGAACCACTATAAATCCTTGTGTTGTGGTTTGATCTTTCTATCTCTATCTTTTATTTACTTTCATATTTACATTATAATTGTTTAGTTAGTTAGATTAAATTGTTTATATTGTGCAAGTGTTGAATTTCCATAAATAAGAATCAAAGTTTTTGAAAACAAAGTTTTAAAAAAATACAAATTGACGTAAAACTATTCAACCCCCCTTCTAGTTTTCCACAAAGATATTGTGGTGAGTAGAAGTCGTGAAGAAGGTGTGAAGACATTGTGAAGAAGTTGTGAAGATATTGAAGAAATAGTGAAGAAGTCGTGAGATTGGTTCTAGCTAGGATTAGAACTCGACATTGAGCTTATTGTCGTTAATAGGTGTAAGCCATGGTGTGTAAGGTTTTCGCCAGCATAAGAGAGTTTGTTGACATAGTGTAGAAAACTCTCGAGTGTGGTACTCGGGGAGTGGAGTAGGGCGAAGAGGTGCTTCGTGGCCGAACCACTATAAATCCTCCATGTCTTGGTTTGATATTTCCCTCCTTATCTTTCATTTCATTACCTTACTTACATTGTTAATTTTTATTTACATGTATTTGCTCATATTGTCCGAGAGTTTATTTCATATAAGATCGAATCAAAGTTTCAAAAGTAAACAAGGTTTTCATAATAAATTAAAAAGACGTAAAACTATTCACCCCTTATAGTTTTCCACAACGTATATAAAAACTTTTTCATAAACTAATATTGGCCGTCGTAATAAACCTACAATCTATATAACTCAAATATTTTCAATCATTTTGACTTATTACCCGAAAAATAAGAAGTTGATTTTATTTAAAAATAAAAAATAAAATGTAAGTTGAAAGCATTGCAATATTGGACTAATTTTATTTAAAACTAGAGCCTTTTTGTTGGTATATTTTTTTTATAACAAATTACTAAATTTTAACCTATCACCCGAACAATAAGAAGTTGATTTTAAAATTTAAATACATTTTTTTATAAATCATCCTAATTCAACATCATTGCAATATCAGACTCATTTTAATTGGAATTTGAAGTTTTTTATTGGTATATTTTCAATAATAAAATTGTTGAGTATTTATTTGATAAATAATAAATAAAGTTTTGTATATAAAAATAGTAAAAGTAAAAGTTTAAGATAGTTTTTGTTAGGGGTGTTCACAAATCGGGTAATAACCACAAGAACTGGAAACCGAACCAAATCAAATGAAATATTTGATTTTTGGTTTTGATATGTTTTTGGCAAAATGACAACCGAATTCACATAATATATTGATTTTTTTTAATATATTTATATGCCAAAAAAAATCTAAACTCTTTCTTTGTATTGATAAAATATTTTTTAAGATTGATTTTTTTTGTGCGCTAAAACACTAGATAATTAAATGAATATAAATTATGTAATTCGAGTTATTCGGTGTCAACCCAAAAACCAAACCAAATTCAAATTCGGCTTTACTAGATATTTTTTAACTGAATTAATCGAACCGAATAAACCTAACAAAAGATAACAGAACCGATGAATATCCCTAGTTTTTGTAACTTGTTAATGATTTAGGGGTGTGTTTTGAAATTTTTGTATTAATTTCGTTTTAAACAAACTTTAGGGTTTTTTTTTTTTAAGTTATTAGATAAGTTAAAGGTGTTTTGAAATTTTGTTTTGTTTTCTTTTGTTTTGTTTTGCTTTTTATGTTTTGCAAAAATACATATATTAAAGTTCAACATTTTTTATAAAATTTTACGTAAGTTAAAAGCATTGCAATATTTGGCTATTTTTTTTTCCTGCAATTTGAAGACTTTTCGACGAAATATTTTTTTTTATAAGAAAATTGTTAGATATTTGATAAATAAAGTTTGTTATATAAAAATGCCGTAAATAGTTAAAAGTACATAATAATTATCGTTACCAACCACATAGTCCAGGGTGATGTTTTGTAAATTTTCCTTTTTTTTACTAAACGGCGTCGTTTTGTTTTCTTTTTTGCGAAACGTTGTCGACGACGACCACAAATGTATATATGTATAATTATTACACTTCATTTTGTGAAACTAGATCATTTTGTAAATTTTTTATGGTTGTAGCATTTTTCATTTTAAATTAATCCATAAAATCAATAATTAAGCTACCCAAACACCCCCTAGTGATAACAACCCAAAAAGGCTTTCTGTGTGATGGTTCGAAGCGTGCATCTCTCTAATACAAGGGACTACTTTTCCTTTTGTCTTAGTGATTCGAAACGTGTACCTTAAAAAGAAGTATGGATTCACTTTTGCTTTTGGTTTTGAAACTTATCAACCAATACAGTTGCCTCTTTAATTTTAAAGCATTTAGCATAACTATAGAACACATGGCAGATACTAGTATAAGTTGCAATGTGTAACTAATTCATTTTTATTTATTTATTTATATTTTTTTTAATGAAGGAATAATTATCAGAAATCTATCTAACTTGACATCTTTCCGAGTTCTATGAAGGTTTTTTTTCTTTTTTTTTTTTTTTTTTTTTTTTTTTTTTTTTTTTTTTTTTAACACAAAAGTTTTGAATTTGGACGTTTGTGTGAATTAAAGTTTTGAATTTGGTGTGTATTTTGTTCATGTACAATAGTCGTTTGTCCATTTAACTTTGTGAGGTTAATAGGATTGGTAAAAATAGAGTAAGGGTAAAATGTGTCGATTTAGTTACATTTTTAGATAATTAAGAGAAAACTTAATGCATGCACCCTCAGTTTTATTACTTAATATTTTGAGTCATCTTTCTCACTTAAGTATCAAACAAACAGTTTTCCTATGTATTCAGTTTTTTTCATATTAAGTCAATTTAATCAACTTCAAATACCACTTAAATTTTACCAAGAACGGAGTTTGTTGATCCCAGTTGAACACTTGATCGAATTCTCTAGATTGTAAAGAGTTAGTTATCTTACATAAATCTAAAACAACTAAAGTAAAGAAACTGACTTGAAACACTATTAAACAGAAAGCGCAATTTTGTATTGAATCTTAAGAAGAACAATGAACACAGTTTGTTATCTCACAAAACACTTCAATATATTAAGAGAGAACTGCAAAATACATCCATGTGGTTTACAGGTTTTGACATCTTACATCTCTGTCAGAAACTTTGCGTGATGTGCAAGTAGCTAAAACACACTACTAATTAAAGCATGTGACCGACCATTTGTTCAAGAAAAGCATATGCCACATGATTATTTCCTATATAAACCTTCAACTGCATCTACGTCAACCATTACACAATAACACAAATTTTATGTATCTTTAATAATCCTTTTATATGGCAGGCTCATCAAACCATGATGCAAGTATGAGTCATGAACAAGGTATGTCTTTCAATCTAACATTAGAAAAGTCTATGGTCCATACCCATGAATGTACATAATTACTTTCTTAATCCACAATGGACGCGTTTCCTCCGTTTCCCATAATTTCTCAATTTCCACCCAATCTGTTTTTAAAAATTGGTCCATACGAAAAAAGTTGGGCTGTTATTGGCAATTTTTCAAAAATTTAAGATTTTTTTGGGTAGCATTGACATAACAGTAGGATTTGTTAATAACGGAAGTAATGGCGGTAGATTACAACTAGTTCAGTTGTGTAGTATGTATATATAATTTTTTTAATCTATTATTGCTTATATGTTATTATTTAGTTTTAGTTTTTACTTTAGTTTAAATAGTATTTTTAACTTTGTAAAGCGTATATATGTTAGTTATTTGTAATAGAGTTAAAAATATATTAGTATTTGTATTAAATTAATATTAATATAAGCCCAAGTCTTAGCCTATATAAATTGAGTCATATATTCTTTATTATTCAATCAATATTATTCGTTACATGGTATTGGCGCTTTAGGCTCAACGTCCTCCGGTCACTGGCTATTCGCCGATGATGCAGGAAAAATCACGATTTATTAGGTTCGTTTAGCTAGAAAGGGAAAAGGGGTGGGGGGGGGGGGGGGGGGGGGGGTCGTTTGTTAATGAATTTGGCTTTGAATAATTCGTTTTTTTTCTTGGGATTTGTTTGCTTTGTTCTTACTTCTTAGTAGAAATTTTCTTTTTTGGTTTTTAGAAACGATTAAAGTTTGATTGTGCGTCTACGGCTCCACGTTTGGATATTTTGATTCATATTGGGCATTTATTTATTTATTTATTTATTTATTTATTTATTATTATTATTATTATTATTATTATTATTATTATTATTATTATTATTATTATTATTATTATAACTTTAGCTTGGATTTAAATATGATTCTTGAAATTGTGACAATCTATATCATATATCTTACGTATTTCTTAAAAATTCAAAAATTTTGAAACTTACAACTAATTAAAGAAACTTATCATTATATAAGAAAATGTTTTAATGAGTTTTCATGTTTACATAAACCATTTAAGTAAAATATTCTATTTTAAATTAATTTAAAAGTTGACACTTTTTATTTATTTTGGTCGTCCATTTTAATGTACAATATGTATAATTCCTGTTACTCGCCAGTTTGTTAACGTTTTAAGTAAAATACATGGTTGGATGTATGATTATGATCCATACGATGATGATGTGTGTGATGATCTAACGGAACATCAATTGAAAGTCAACTTTTATATTTCAGTTGCATTTAGATTTATTTACATTGTATGAATAAATGTTTTACGAAACACTTTACAAAAATATCACAATTATAATTGTATGTCGCTATAAAATCTCATTCTTATGTATAGGTACTCGTGTAGTTTAATTAGAAACATTTGTGGCCTTTGTTTATTTTCATTTTTTATTATTAAAATTGTGAAACCTTTTCTTTAACAAAGTCAACTGAAGCTCGAGTGTCTTCACATGCATTTTTTTTATTTTGCAACTGTAGTCGACTACATCTTGACCACTTTTTCCTTAAACTACAATTATAAGTTAAACCCTTCCTCACGTCTTACACTTTACAAAAAAGAAAAATGTTTTGTTTGTTTTGATTTTCGGTTTTGATTGAAGATCCGTTTGAATTTAGTATTGGTTGAAGAAAGAATTAAGTTCATTTATTTTTTCTTTGTTTTGTGTCTTTAAAATTCTCCATTTTTTACACCTAAAGTTAACTTAAGCTCGACCAATCTTCATCTAAAGTCTACCTAAAGTCGACTAAAGCTCGACCATGGGTGTTACTTCTTAAATATGCCACCTGGTGTTACATCTTCAAGAAACACTGTGAAAATTTTGATGTCATAAAACACCTCATTAGTGAATCTACAAGTTTTTCTACAAGTATCGCTTGTTTTGTTTGTTGAGTTTCGAGAGAGTTTGAGTATTTTGATGTCTTAAAGCACATTATTGGTAAATCTACAAATTCTTCAACATGCAGCGACTACTTTGTTCGCTAAATTTCGAGACAATTTGAGTTTTCGCTCTATTCTCACTCTAACTGTGGGGGCTGTTAGTGGATTTGTATTAGAGTTAGAATAATATTAGTATTTCTATTAGATTATGATTGATATAAGCCCAAATGGTAGGCTATAAATATTGGGTCCTATACTCCTATGTGATTACTTATTATTCAATCAATATTATTTGTTACAATATATATAGGCATGTAAATTTTTTACTTTTTTCAATATTTTAACTTATTTTTTGTAAAATAAAATTAGCAATAAAGTTTAGTTTATCAGTTATGGTTAGTAAATGAACATGAGAATCCGAGCCCGTTAGCCCATTGCCCGACCCGCCCGCCCCACCCATTTTGCCACCTTCAGATAAAAGATTACATACACTAATTTCTAAAATGATATACATATTCAGCTCCAACAAAATCGGACGCACAAACAGAAACAACAAAATCAGATGGAGAAACAGAAACAAAAGACATAGATGCTATTTCAGCACAAACAAACACAAATGTGGAAGACGCAATTTCGATAAACGTATTTTCTACAATACCTGACACAGAAAGTGAAGACGCAATTTCGATAAACGTATTTTCAACAATACCTGTCACAGAAAGTGAAGGCCACGAAAATAACACTATGAAAGGGGAACTACGGGAAACTACTATGAAAGGGGATTGGTCAGGAGCAGAAGCCGTACTGAAAAAAGATAAAGATCTGGTGAAAGAGGAAATCAGCAGTGATGGTAGCATGGTACTCCATGTAGCGGTTGGAATAGGTCATAAAGATTTCGTGAAGAATTTATTTTCATATATTACTGATGAAGATGTACTTGCAAAGAGAAGTTCGGATGGAAGCACAGCCCTTCACATTGCGGCTATCGTTGGGAACACATATGCAGCGCATATGTTGCTTAAGAAAAACAAAGAATGCTTGCGAATTAAAGACAACAAGGGTGAAGAACCATTACATAAAGCTTATGAAAATATGCATCTTGATACCATTGGATATTTGTTGAAAGCCGATGATGAATATGGTAAAATCAGCTCTCACCTTCACCCTCGGGTTGAAATAGGGGTCGACCTTCTTGTTAATGCTATTTCTGCCAAACAATACAGTAAGTAGCCAATATATTACATAAATATTGTGATAGAGATATATTGTATTTGGTACTTGCACTTAATAGCTAATGCTTGCAGAATTGGCATCAGACTTAATCGAGAAATTTCCAAAATTTGCTTCGAAAAATGACGATGTACTAATGGCAATAGCTAAAACCTTTCCAAGTGGGGACTATGGGGAAACATATACCCGTCAATGTAAGTTACTTTACTTTTTTTTTTTTTTTTTTTTTTTTTTTTTTTTCATTTCTGTTGTAACGGTGATCGGTTGTGTATTCTATATTGTACTACGTAGCTTGGAAGCGTCTTTGGGAATATATATGCACTGTAGCTCAATTAATAAGTTTTTTCGGTTTGAGGTTTTTTCTAATGACTACATGGAACAAGCCGTTACATATGATATATGGTTTGTTTTGTTTCGGTAAGCACGAGTATACGCGCGCCCCAAGAATTAATTTTACATTTAAACCCTTAGTCGTATAATCATTTGTTCTACTAATAAACTTTTTTGTCATTGTGCAGTTCCATGCGTGCTTTTGCAGGATGTCGTTAGTTTTCTAATATATGGCCTAATTTCGCCTATTTTTGTGTTGCTGTATCTCCTGATCTGGATGAGAAGATTACTTGGTAGGCGCGTATGATTCACTTGCCAATTTTTGTTTATTATAATTTATTTTTAAATATGCTTAACATCAGTAAACCCGCCCATTAAGTGTCGAAAAACCCATTATAGAACGTTAATTGTCAAAGAAGTCATTTAAGGATTTTTATTTTTTTATTTTTATTTTTATTTTTATTTTATTTTATTTTATTTTTAATTTTATGTTATTGATAAAACCACTGATAACTTATTGACCGATACGGCAAAAATTTAACGAATGATTTTTTCGACAACTATGGCAAAATTTATTGGGTTAATAAGTAATTTGATCTTTTATCTTTTAGCCAATTTATCTTTTCACAATGTAAAATTTATTGGCAATTACTAATCCGTTATATTTTGAAATTTTTTAAACTTGTAAAAAGTGGAGTAAAGAGTTGAGATCTATTAAGAACCCATACATGTCATAGAACATATCAATCAATCATAGTCACTCATTTATATTTTTCACATTTTTTTAAAAACAACATATCTCGCAAACGGTAAATCTTCAAGCTACAAAAAAATACCATCGCGACGAGAATTAAATCATATTTCTATAGATATGCATTGTTATATATACTTTCGATAAAAAAAAATTTCGACGAACTTTTTTTTTTAATTTCCGCCCAGAAAAATCATATATGATTCGTAAAAATCACATATGATATGATTTTTACAAATCACATATGATTCTTACGAATCATATATGATTCGTAAAAATCACATATGATTTGATTTTAACAAATCACATATGATTTTTACAAATCCTATATTATTTTTCTGGGCGGAAATATTGAAAAAAAATGTTCGCAGAAAAAAAAATTCATCGAAAGTATATAATAATACATATCTATAGAAAGATAATTTAATTCTCGTCGCGATGGTATTTTTTTCGCGTAACGATTTACAGTTTGCGAGATATTTAATTTTTAAAAAAGGGGTGAAAGTTTATTTTTTATTTTTGATAAAAAAAAATAAAAAAAAAAAAAAAATTAGTGACTAATATTGTTTGATTGGTTCTATGGTAAAACTTGGTTCTACACAGATGTTTTAGCATGGAGTAAATTGTTAACTTTTGAAAATAATCAATAGATCTCAAGTTTCTTGCACTCTAAGAGAGCTCGGTGCAGCTAGTTATAGGCATAATTTGGTGCTTATAACGTCGCCATAATTGCATCGTTGGGTGCGTTATAGGCACCAAGTTGTGGCTATAATGGTCGGTTGTGTGTATGTGGCCTTTTTTTTAGTGTAAAGTGAGGTTTTTTGTGGTGTGTCATACAAATGTTATTTGGGAAGGTGTTTTGATGTATTGTGTTATAGAATTTTTAAAGGGTAAAAGCTGACATGACGCCCTTATAACATGGCGGATAACACCCATTGCACCTAGCACTCTGAATGTTTTTTTTTCTCTTTTTATTTATTTATTTATTTTATTTTTTTATAAAACTCCAAGACTTATTTCTACACGAACGACATTTTATAATTATTTGTGTAAGATAAGGAGTGTGGAGTTTCTATTCTAATTTAACTCTTACGCATGAGCATGGAGCTTTTATACATTTTGTATATGATTTTTTTTAGCATCATATATATATATACTAATAATTTTTCTTTATTTTATGATGCAGTTGAGCCCATCACGCATATTCAGAAAAAAAAGGAAGAGATGGATGAAGCGGAAAAGGTTCTAGAATTAGTATGTGATGAAATAGACAAGCTGGAGTTCACGGGTACTCATCATCCACATTATACCCGTCCAATTCTTGAGGCTGCGTGTCAAAATGCTCATAAAGTTGTTGATGAGATTCTATATAGATCACCTCAAGCAATTCAATCTACAGACAAAAGTGGGTATGACATTATTCAGTTAGCAATAATACATCGTTCGGAAAGCATCTACAACCTTATCTATGACATTGGGGAGCGTAAGAATGTTTATAGAACAATTGTAGATTCTTCTAAGAACAATATCTTGCACCTGGCCGGAAGGCTAGCGCCTTCAAGTAAGCTCAATAAAAGAACAGGTGCAGCATTACAATTACAACGAGAGCTTCAATGGCATGAGGTACATAATATATAACTTCTAATTATAAGCAATGTTGATGGATTTTATATTAACATACTTATGCAAGTCAGACTAATTCTACAGGAAGTGAAGAAAGTTGTGTTTCCTACATACATTACTCAAGAGAACATTTTCGAAGAGACGCCAGGTATGGTTTTCACAAAACAACATGAGCAGTTAGTGAAGGATGGAGAAAGCTGGATGAAAACCACAGCCGAATCATCTAGTATCACCGCCGCACTGATTACGACAATAGTATTTGCAGCAGCAATTACTGTACCTGGCGGAAGCAATCAAGATACAGGCATGCCAGTGTTTTCAAAAGAAATTGCATTCATTATCTTTGCTGTATCAGATGCGGTCTCGCTATTTGCATCTAGTACGGCATTACTAGTATTCTTATCCATCCTGACTGCACGTTTTTCTGAAAAAGACTTCTTAGTAAGTTTGCCCAGAAGATTGCTTATTGGTATCTGTTCCTTGTTGCTCTCTGCAATATCCATGATGATAGCCTTCAGCTCAACTTTGTTCCTGGTCTTTTGTCATCAAAAGCTATGGATGCTTGTACCAATTTGTGGATTATCTCTTATCCCGATTTCATTTTTTGTTGCGCTACAACTCCCGCTCATAGTGGATCTTTTCCAGTCGACATACCAACGCAAATTTGGCCCAAGGAGGAGAGGTAAGCGTACTAGATTTAATCCGGATAGCATAAGGTTGTTTTTTTGGTAAATGAATCGAGTACTGATCTTAAATGGTGTATCCATGATGAGTATTATGGGAAGAATGAGGTTGAAAAAAGTACTATGTTATTAAGAATTTAAGAATCATGTAATTTCTGTCTAAAATAGCTTCTTAGCGATTAAGTAATTTTATTATACTCTAAAATGAAAGTTTTGATATATATGATCCACAATAAATGAATTCTGATCAAGTTGCATAAACCCTATTTTATGTCAAAAATAAGACAACGCATATGACAGCGAAGTAAATATTATGTATTTGAAGTGAGAAAATTTATCATTTACTTGGTTTCACCACCTTCTTGTGACTGAAAACATGATTTATCGTGAACTATTTGATGTAATCTATACTACTTATAATGTGAAAATAGTCAAAGTGAAATGTGAAATCCTTAATTTTTGGTCAATTCCCATAATGCCCTTTGTCAACTAATTATCTAAATCTTAATTAATTTAGGCAACTTTGTAAACATATAAAAACTACACGTTTGATTACTTATATAATATAGGCAAGTATTAATAAAATTGCCGTTCTAAAAAAAATATTGGCAAGTATTAATAAATTTCCATTTTCTACTTTTACTTATTACTTAACACAAGTTGGTAGAGATAGGCAAATCTTAAATTCATTTCAAAACACCCGGTTTGTAACACAACACAAGATTTGTTATAATATTAATACTTTTCAAAACATTATCTTATTTTCCATAGCAATGACATTTTATCTCGTGCAAAGCAACGACATTTTATCGTGGCTAAAGTTGAAACTTATGAAAGTATATATGACAAAGGTTTTTTTCCATTGTCTATATAAACAACCCAGTGTGTTAATTCAAACTTCTAAATGAAATTTCAAATAATTTTCATAATCTGTATGATGAAAAAGTATTTATCTGCACCAAAAACTAAATGATACTTGATTAGTTTATTTAAATGAAAAATATTAATAAATAAAAAGAGAAAAAATTATTGTTTTCCTTAGATGATAGTTGTTTATTTTACTTTTGCTTTACGAACATATCAACGGGTTATGTACAAGTTATATAAAAAGAGGCATCTGCATATTGGAGGTTTCATAAATAACTATACGAGTACCAATGCATAGTAACGAGATTTTGTAGAGGCAAACAACTATAGTTATACAAAACATTACGCAAAACACTTAACCAAAATATCACTATAAATATCTGCCGTTATAAATCCGTTGCTATGCACGGGTACTCGTCTAGTATACTTAAACTATGGTTATGTGGCATCGAAAACTTACTTGGATTAGGAAATAGTACGAACATGGTCTCGAATCTCATGCGACTAAAGTAATATTTCGTTTAGGGTAGTGATATTTTCACGGAGCATTTTGATGCATCCACAGAAATTGAATATAAGTTTACATTTATGCCCTATATTTGGTCAACCCATTTTTTTGTATCATCTCTCTATCACTCATGTTTTACAATTCTGACGTCTTTGTTGCCACTAACCGTGTAACATGAAACATTGAAATCTGATGACGTCTTTGTCGCCACTAACAACATAACATGAAACATTGAAATCTAATAACATGAAGACCTTTGAAGGCCTTTCTACCTTTTATTTTTTTGAACGTTTTTCTTTCTTTTGCACAATAATCTAACATTCATATTTGAAACCGATTCTTTTAACGGTTTAAGTCAATAAGAAGCAGCCCTAAATACTCCTTAAATGATCACAAACATTATTGGTCAGACACACATTCGATATTCACCATCACACAACTCCAGTTTAATTTCCACGCTGGAATATGATTGTACAAACTAGAAAGTATTAATCTAGCTTCCATACCAACACATACATGACTTGTTATTTTCTAATCGATACATGTATTTTTGGAACATCCTTACATACACTATATCAGATTGATTTCCGGTCGATATCAAAAGCAAACATAAATCTATAACATTTTTTTTCTAATGTGAATTGCAGTTTTATAGTTACGAATGTTCTTCTATAACTTTATGTAAATAAATAAATAAAAATCAGTATCAAAAGGAAAATAAAGGTTTTGATATTAGATTGCATTGTTTCGTGTTATGAAGTTAGCGACGAAAAAGATGACGGACTAGCGAAATGTGAGTGTTGGACGATGATGAAAAATGGGTAATATAAGTGTGAGGGCATAAATGTAAATTTTCACAAAATATCCGTGGATGAATAAAAACATTCCGTGGACATATCAACTCCCGTTTATGTTAGTTCTATTCGTGATCTAGAAATGTATTCAACGCCGTATGCTGACAAAAATGGATCAATATATAAAGAAATTTGCTACATCCACATAAAGTTTACACAAAAAATCTTCATTCGCTGACATGTCAGCGGGTGATTGATTTTTTGTGGGTTCCACAACCCACAAAAAATAAAGATGGCAATATGAGATAAGGTAGAGTTCAAAAAATATTTTTATTCAAATATTTTTCTAAATTTTTTTTTCTAAAATACTTTTTATATTTTTTTTTCTAAAAATTAAAAAAAAATATTTTTATTCAAATATTTTTCTAAAATTTTTTTTTTCTAAAATATTTTTTATAATTTTTTTTCTAATTTTTTTTCTCTAAAATATTTTTTTAGAAAAAATGAATAAAAATAATTTTCTAAATTTTTTTTTTAATTTTTTTCTAAAAAATATTTTTTAGAAATTTTTAGAAATTCAAAAAAAAAAATTAGAAAATTTTTCGAATTTTTTAAAATTTTTTTCGAAAATATGTTTTTTGAATTTTAAAATTCAAAAACATTTTTTCGAAAACCTTTTTTTTTTAATTTTTTGTCTATTTTTTTTTTTTTTTTTTTTTTTTTGAAAATAGTTTTTTGGAATTTTTTTTGGTGGTGATGGATTGTGTAAACACGGACGAAAAAGTGGAAAAACGAAAGAAAACGTGTAAAAACGGACCAAAACGTGTAAAAACGGACGAAAACTTGCAAAAACGGACGAAAACGTGCAAAAAGGAACTTTACACGTGTAAACACGGGCGGAAAAGTGAAAATAAAGTCAAGGGACTAAAGGTGAAAGTCAACCCAAACGACAAGGACCGTTATTGTAACTTTTATAACTGAAA
Source organism: Artemisia argyi (assembly GCA_030686995.1). Lineage (NCBI taxonomy): Eukaryota > Viridiplantae > Streptophyta > Magnoliopsida > Asterales > Asteraceae > Artemisia > Artemisia argyi. Next base: position 233,984,240 of record CM060703.1, on the reverse strand, counting down.
TAAAGTTAAAAGATGACCAGTGAAAACAAACGCAAACCACAGGGACCGATAATGTATGTTTTTTTAAGTGTTTACCTACAAACCGGTCAACCAGATAAAATCCGGTCAACATTATGTATCTTGTGTCAATTTTGAAAGTTTCTTAGCGATATAAGTAATATCTTTAGTATGTTACGTATTCCGGTACTTTTGATAAAGTATGTTGCGTATCTACAAACTTAGTCCTAATATAAAATTGACTTGAGATAAAACTCATATGCAATCAAAACATACGATGGTATTAGCTGTCCGAACTGATAGTGGTGAACTGAATTTAATGAAATTGCTTACTCTGTGGTGAATGAAAAAGAAAGATAAGTCGTTAAAAAATAAAAAAAAAAAAAAAAAAAAAAAAAAGTATAGGCAACTTAACCCATATACATCTTCAAACACGTTCGGATAATCACAAGTTCACAACCCATTAAAAAACCATATAAAGTACGTATTAAACAAAATTCATATAACATGAAGCTTCAAAAATTCATGCCATCCAATTCAGGGAACAACTGTAAAGAAGTCTTAAAGCAGATGCTTGAATAGATACTGAATATCTGGTTTCGGACAAAAAACTTCACACATATCAACTCAAAAAACTCGTCATTGTCCTGTAGAAATGAATTGAGTTATTCTCTTGTTGAAATAACTAGTTATAATAACTGTGCACGCACAGGGTTTTTTCAGAAAAATTTAATTATATAGTGTTATCGTTTAAAAATAAAAAATCTTATGTATACTTTAAAAAGTTAGAGCATCAACATGTACGAAAGTAAGAAAAATAGATAACAGAAATTGTAAATATAATCGTGACATCGACCTTGTATTAGATTCTTGAGCGTGTCTCTTTATAATGTTATTAGGTCAAAGGTTCTTTGATCACATGAGTTTACACATAAATCAAATTTATTTTAAAATTTTTGTTTACTATATGGACATATAAGAATTTAATCGTGAAAATTGTGATATAAGTACAACTAATAAGTATGCATAAGTTTTTCATTATGTATTAATATCAATTAATATTTTGTAAAACTTTTATTGGATGAAAGATTTAACTTTGTTTAGCTGACATAGATGTTAATGTTGAGGTTGATGTTGTTGTTTAACTTTAACTATTGATATTATTTTGTACAAAATGTGCAAGTTTACTAGCACATAATGAGCGTTGATGAAGTTAAAATATACTCCGTAAAGTTTTTTAAAAATGTTTTTCCGGATATCCGTATATAAACTTTCAATAATAATTACATGAGTAGTTATAAATACAATCGCGTATATTTATTTTTATATAACAGTAATTTATACCTACCATTTGATATTTATATTAAAGTTAATAATTATTTAACTATATTTAATATTCAAAGCCGTGTACGTATAGATTAAACTTTTAAATAGCACGTACATAGTAAAAAGATATTTTAATAGATGAAAGTTTAAAACTAATATTTATTTTAAAAGTATTTAACGTATATTAAAATTAATTCATACATTTATAAATTTTTGTAAGTTTAATGGATAGAAGTTTCAAACCAATACTAATACTCATGTAATTATAAACAAAGTTCATATTATAAAGTGCAGGGGTATAAAGTGTATGGGGTTATTTGTTTATTATATAATATTATCAAAAATACATGAAGATTTATAATTTTACACTTAACTCCATATAATGTATTTAAAATTCAACCACTAATGTTTTATTAATTACCCCCTCTTTTTTCAAGTTTTTATTTTTCATAAATTTGACACCTATATTTTTATGTGTTTTTTTCCTCAATCATATTCTCAACCAAACTTTTTAAAGTTTTAACTAAAATCAATTCAATTATGACTTTTTATTTGCCAATCATATTGCTCGATTTTGCCTATATGTCAAAATCGAGCTTTCCAATTGGTCCAATTTTTTTTCACTAAGATTGTTTTGTCAAAAAAGCTCCAAAATGATGTAATTCCTTTATTATATAAAAGATTACTTGCTTAATAGATATCAATACAAGATAACTTTCAAATATTAATATTACAGGAAAATAAGAAACCAAAAAGAGATGGAATATAGATTACTCGAAGTGAGTTCCCCAGACGTCCTATGTTATGGGAAGCTCAGTTATTGTTTAAAGGCATGATCAGTCTCTTCCATGTACCTATTGATACATTTAAATGACAATATATCAGCAACTAATATTGTCTATAAACCTAAATCTAAGATGATATATGACTAAAATATTAAAGATAAGTTATATCAACATTAGAATGTATAAAAAAGGAACAGGAAATCTTAATAATACAAATGTACATTAAAGCGGCTTCCACATGTTAGTAGTTGCACTCTCAAAAACAAACTGACTTGACGTTAACATCAACCAAAGAAGCTTCTGAGGACTCAGCATCAGCCTGTACAGAGACATCCAAAAAATACCTCCAATCTATCTTAGATACGGGATGTGTATGTGTAACTGCAGCCACAACGTTTGTAAATAAAATATATTATTAATGGCTGATAAAGGTCACACAAAAGCGACTACTAAGTTAAGGAAAACAAATCATGTATACACACCGTTACCACTTGAGGGGGTTGGCAACACTTGTGGCACCACACCACCATCCCTCACTCCCAACCAATCCCCTTGTGCCACATCATTCACCCATTTTTCCCATCCCTCACCCTTTTTTTTGTAGGCATCACTTGTGGCACCACACCACCATCCCTCACTTCATTTTTTTTCTTTTTTTTTTTAATTTCTTTAAAATAAAAATAAAAACTAAAATTCCATTAAAATTAATAAAACATTACATAAAATTCTTAAAAAACATTAAATAACTAAATTTCCGATAAAAACCTAAAAAACACTAAATCCTACAAACTACATGGCCAACCGTATTTGGCGCATATCTCGCGTTTCCTTTTGATGACAAAGTCCTTAAAAACCGGGTCTGGGATATGGTCGTGCGGGTCCATAACAAATTTCATGTCCCGATTGTAGGTCTCCCCATCAAGAAACTTCAAATACTCTTCGTCCTTTTTCTTTTGAGCCTCCATCTGCGCTTGCAATAAACTTTGCTTTTCGGCCGTGTAACTTGCAAGGGTATCACGAATCGAACTTCGGCTTGACTCTTCAGAATTCGTCTTTTTTTTGCCTTTCGATGGTCGTGATGGAGTTGGGTTCTCATTGAGGTTCGGTAAGTCACAGTTGAAATCTTCCACGTTTATTGGCGTCTCGTTTGTTTGCGTTTGAGCGCTACTTGACTCCGACGACTTTCTTTTCTTGCTCGATCCCGTGGATTCTTGAGTCTGACTAGCCGACGCTTGTGCTTTCCACTTTTCTTGATCTTTGAGAATGTGCCACGCTTTATTGTGCGCGAAAGCTTTCCTAAATTGTTTTTCAAAATCAAGTTGGGCTCTCTCGTAAACTTGAAGATCGTCACACCCACTTTCTTTCAAGCGCACCTACAAAAATTATATATATACGTAAGTAAAAAAAAATAAACTTATGTACGTAAAAAAAAAAATTATATATATACGTATGAAAAAAAAATAAACTTATGTACGTAAAAAAAATTATATATATACGTATGTAAAAAAAATACCGCTTGTATGTAGTATGCGTTGAACGCCGTGATATGCGCATTCATAGGAGTCCACTTCGAGTTCAATTGATCTTTGGTGCGTTCGGTTCTTGGAATAAGGCTTTTAAAATGCTTTAGAACTCGTTTCCAAAAACCTTCCTTTGTTTGACGGTCCCCAACTTGTTTGTCCACCGAAATTTTGATCCAAGCCTTAGCTAACGCCTCCTCCTCATCGGGCGTCCAAATCTTAGCGGGTTTTCTTTGACTTTGACGCGGTACCTCAACCTCTTCGACCTCTTCCTCATTCATCGGTTGTGTCTCGGGCACCAAATTAACATTATCATAATCTTCATCATCCTCGCTATCATCACGAACGGGTAACGGACCGCTCTCCGTTTCACGTCTTTTATGTTGGGCGTATCTCGGCTCAAACGGGTTGAAATTTTGAGGCAATTGTGGGAGGGGTTGTTGGGGAACGAAAAATTGTGGAGATGGAGCTTGGACAAATTCGGGGCGGTAAACATCTTGTGATTGAGAAAATGATTGAACTCGAGGACGACTTGCACCCCTCGCTACTCGGTTTCCTTTTCTTGAATCTCTATTTTTTGTTGGTTCCATGTTTTTTTGTTGCTCGGTATTTTTTTTTGAGTATGGCAGAATACTTTTTTTTTTTTTAACCTTTCTTTGTTGTTGATTGTTGTTGGTGGAAGACTGCTATGGCAGAATACATATATACTAAATATACAACGGTCAAAAAAAAAAAATACATTTGAAAGACCCAAACGGTCATAAATCCAACGGTACAAAAAATTAAACGGTCGAATTTTCCCTTCCTTCCCGTGCCAGAAAAGACCCCGTGCCTTAAGCTTGCCGTGCGGTACCGCAAGGAAGGCGGCGGTGTTCCCGCACGGTAGGGCGGTACCGCGGCCTCCATACCGTGTGCAATGCCGACCCCCTGATGAAGGTTGGCTCTGTAACATACAATCAAGAACGACATGTAACAACACATCTTGTTGAACACATTGTTGCATCAAATTGCAATGGTCAGAAGGGTCTGCAAAAAAATTTAAATGTAGAAAATAGTCTGAAAGTAGATTAGAAATAGCAAACATCAAACAAAATACAATGCAACGGGCCATAACCTTGCACATTAACATCAAAATGATGTGCATTTGTCACCGGCAAAACACCTGGACTACTAAAAGGATGGTATACAGCAACCACCTGGAGCATCATGAATATGTTCAACTACAAATATACATAGTAAAAAGAATATTTTAATAGATGAAAGTTTAAAACTAATATTTATTTTTAAAAATATTTAACGTATATTAAAACTAATTCGTATATTTATAAAATTTTGTAAATTTAATGGATGAAAGTCTCAAGCTAAAAAAAAAAAAAAAAAAAAAAAAAAAAAAAAAAAAAAAAAAGTTATCAAAAAACATAAAGATTAATAATTTTACACTTAACTCCATATAATATATTTAAAATTCAACCACTAATGTTATATTAATTACCCATCTTTTTTTAAGTTTTTATTTTTCATAAATTTGACACATATATTTTTATGTGTTTTTTTCTATCAAATTTATTAAAGTTTGACCAAAATCAATTCAACTTTGACTTTTATTTGCTAACCATATTGCTCGATTTCGCCTATGTGTCAAAATCAAGCTATCCTATTGGTCCAATTTTTTTTCCACTAAGATTAATTTTGCAAAATCACTCCGAAACGATATAATTCCTTTATTACATATAAAAGATTAATTTTAATTTATAATATATTTTTAAATATTATTATTAAAAACTCTTTGAATCCTTATCTTTTATATAATATAATAAACCCCAAGTGGGGACTTTTCCATTTCAAAAAAAAAACTAAACCATACCTTATTTAGTAATAATATGATTTAAGAAAAAAGATTATTTTCTTATTAGGTAACATTTTATATTTATCCATAACACAAGTAGAAGATAAATACAAAAAAATATATAAATTGCAATTAACAATAGGATTAAAATTTTAAATAATTATCTTTAATAATAAAAAACTATAATTAAAAATCATAAATCAAACAAAATAAATATTAAATTATTTATTTTTTAATAAATAAAAATATATGATTTAAAAAAATTAAAAAAAAAACCGCGCAATTTATTTATTTTTTAATAAATAAAAATGTATGATTCAAAAAAAATTTAAAAAAAAAACCGCGCGTGCTCGGGTATTATAACTGGTTCAAATCCAAATCATAAAACCCCCTCTACAAAACCCAACCTGACACCTTGTCTTGCTACGTTATAAAAACAATAACAACAACCTAAACCCTAACTTCAATTTAATTTGTCGACCATAATATCAATCAACTCAGGTACTTTGAATTTTTCGATTTTTTTTCATACCCTGTTAAAAAAAGATGATTTTGGCTTTGTGGTAAAAAAATTGATTTATGTTGGTAGTTAGTAATTTTGTGTAGTTTTAAATACCAATTTCAATTAATGTATGATTTTTGCTTTATGGTTATGATGTTCGATTCTTGTTTTGGGAATCTTTATTATTAGTAATCGATATTGATTTGAATATTTGTTGACAGATGAAGAGCAACGAGACCCCGAAACTTGTTGAAGTTCTTATGGTCAGGACAGGTTTCTTTATACATCCTGTATCTTTCCAGGATCATGATTTACCAGAGGGAACACTGCAGATACTAATCCGGTTCGAATACTTGGACAAATGGTCCTTCGTATGTCTACGGCATGACACAATCCGCAGCCTTAAGCTCAAAATCTTGCACCAGACAGGTATTGCCCCTAGGAGGCAAAAGCTCTTCTTTGCTGGAGTAGAGCTCATGGACAACCACCGTACCTTTTCCGACTACAACATCCCTTGTAGGTCCACCATTGATCTTGTGAAACAACATATAAAAAAGATAATGATATATGTTGGGCCCTCCGATTGTATGATGCCTATGACTGTAGATACCCGCACCACCGTTAAAAGAGTCAAAGCCTTGTTCCATTACGAGAAAGGTATCCCTACTGACCAACTAAGGCTGGTATACGCTGGACGCGAGCTTCAGGACAGCCGCACCCTTGCCTACTACTACGTCAACTCCGGGGATGCCCTCCGCCTTGTTGACGATACAATATGGATGAGGGGAGTTTTCCAGATAATATTTGTCGTGACTTCCACCGGAAAAGTCTTCCAATTTCGAGTGAATAGCTTATGCACCATCAACGATCTCAAAGCCAAGATTCAGGACCATGAAGGTATTCCTGCACACTTGCAGACACTGTTTTTGCCCCAAAAGCGGCTCCAGGATGGCTCTACTCTTGCAGACAACTACATCGAGCATGCAACCTTCATCCATTGTCTCTTTTCAGGTTCTTCAAAACCTCTTGTCTTTGCCGTTCTAGCTTCTTTTTTTTTCTTTTTTCTTTTTTTTTTTTTTTTTTTTTTTTTTTAACGAAAATTCCTTTGTTATCTAATTTAAGATTATTGCAGTTAGCTTAGAAGGCAACAACATTCGAGGACCAGAATGAAGCTATCAAAAAGGCAACAACATTCGAGGACCAGAATGAAGCTATCAAAAGAGGCTCATGCTTGTCGGGATGGGCGAAGGCTGTGGATGTATTTATTATAAGCTACTTGCTTGTCTATCTACTTTTGCTTATTAATAAATAAGTGATTTGTCCTTGTGTTTTTAGAACTACAATTAATTTGATGACTTTAGCATCCATTGTTAGCAGTTTGTTTCAATCCATTCCCTGCTTACTGCTTGATTCTCATAAATACCAAAAAAAATCTAAATAAGAGAATGAATCCAAAATATTATTTTCCTTGGTATACTCGGTTACACCGTAATTGTATGTCAGTTCCAAAACAGTTGTTTGTTTTTCTTCACAATAGCTCATTATCGCCCATTTGTACTATGTTGCCTTGGCATGTGTTTATAGAGACCAATTTGGATTAGGTCATTAACTGTCGAAATGGGTAGAAGAACGAGCTTTAAAAAGTAAACGGGTCAAAATTGGTTCACGAGTTTGACTTCAAGCCCTTCAAAGAAATTTTGCAATGCCAAACTGAAGCCTTGGGCCATTTTGGTAAATTTTAATCTTTCAATTTCTGTAGGATGATGAATTGCATTTTGTTAACTATGTTGCAAACGGTAAACCGGGGAAAAAGAAACCTCTCAAGCTGATCGACCTTGAGTAAGTCCATGTATATGTACCTGCACATGACCTGTAATGTCAAAACGCAACAGGAAAGGTTGTTAATCTTTTTGATGCAAGTGAATATTAGCTGAATTTGAATTGTGGGTCGACCCGGCTGTCATTGGGTATTTGAAATAAAAAGTTTTTGCACACATTATGTCAGAATAGAAAGTTACTGCATTGGGTTTTAAAGGAATTCGTAAAAAAGTTTCTGCATCAATTAGAAAGATTTATAAGCTGGATAAAAATTGTGGGTCAACCCGGCTCAGTCAGTTTTATGTCATAATTGAATAATAACCCATAGTCCCATACCAGAAACATGATACATTTTCACCCATACTAGATAAATGGCTCATTATAACCCATACAAGATAAAATGCCCCATTTTACCGCATACTATAAGTGACTTTTTAATCCCTTTTTAACCTATACTATAGAAAATGACCCATTTCAGCAAAATAGTGGTTTCAAACCTTGCCATAAAAATGACCAGTTTCAACCCTTGCCAGAAAAATGACTCAAACCCATAGCACAAAAATGACCAGTTTCAACCTATACTAGAAAAGGGACCCGTTGTAACCCATGCTAGAAAAATGACCAGTTTCGACCCTTGCCAAAAAAAGACCCGGTTCAACCCATAGCACAAAACTGACCAATTTCAACCTATACTACAAAAATGACATGTTTCAACAGGATATCTATTTTTTATTAGATGCCATTGGCAAAGTAGTTGAGTCTCCAGAATTAGACAACAATGCTGCAAACGGTAAACCGGGGAAAAAAGGAACCTCTCAAGCTGATTGACCTTGAGTGAGTCCATGAATTTGTTTTTAAAAATAGGTGGCTTCTCTTAAACTAACTGTTATTAGGCAGTGAGTTTAATATACGTACTTGTACATTTTTCCTTACATTAATCTATCCTATTTAGGGGCATGAAACTTAATTGTATGCTATGGGGTGATTTGCCGAACTATAATTGAGTGTAACTTACATGTTGATGTGTGAGAAGGTGGTGTTCTGTGTTACGTAGAAGATCATAGTTGGTGTTAATATGTTGTGATTCAGTAGAAATTTTTTTCCCAAGACCTGTAATGTCAAAACGCGGCAGGAAAGCTTGATGTTAATCTTTTTTTATATGAATTACTATTAGCTGACTTTAAATGATCAAATAGTAGTATAAGGAACGAAGTTATAAAAACCAACCATTTTGTGTGCGAGTTAGAAACATGGCACTATTTCTAGCTGTTGTCATGGCACAAAGTTGTTGCACTGTCCCTATACACAATACATAAATTATAGTCACTAAAGTGGAGTAATAAGGAATTCTTCTTCCAACAATTTAAAGGTAATGTGAAGTGATGTTTATTTACCATGACGGTAATTTACCTTGGAACGGTGTTAATATATGTACCTGTACATTTTTTTAATACATTAATCGATCCTATTTAGGGGCACGTAACTTAATTGTATGCTATAGGGTGATTTTGCCGAACAATTTACAGAAGTTTTTGAAATTGTGTAACTATACCCAAATACAATTGGCATTGTGTTTGCGCACAGGTCATGCGTTTGTGTTTCTTTTTAAAAAAAGGTATTAATCTGGGATAAAATGCAGATTAACTTTATTTTTATGGATTGTCAAACACTATTGTCTTATTTTTCCGCGTTTTGCAAACACAATAATAGAATAATGCCCTTGAAACCACTATTCCAATCCTTGTTTGAGTATATTAATAGAACATGATGGAAACTTCATCCTTAGTACCCCTGAAAAGCGTGACGACCTGTTCCCTAAACTTTGCATCAATCATCAGTTGTTTCATTTACCCAGAGTTGCGGGTATAAATTGCAATTCATTCCCAAACACCATGCTTCAATACATTCAGCAGGCCGGCTCATTATGGACAATTACAAAAAGTGCATAGCTATTTTGTGACATTAACCCTTAGTCGAAAGGACAAAATTTGCAAGAACTGATAAGTTCAGGAACGGCTAATGTAACTATTTTGTAAAAAAGACGAAAAGTGCGATCGTGTGAAAACCACAAGGACAAAGTTTGTAATTTACTCTTACTTTGGGATTGCTTAATTGAGCTTTATATAGTTTAAAGTACCTGTTATTTACTCTAGCAGTCTAGCTTACATTATCGCCATCACTTTAAAAGTCAAACTAGTGACTTGAAACAGTGAACAATGTCGCAACGCCTTTATAAGTCCTCAATGGTACGTTAATGGCTCAAGCGACAATAGGGTCTCTTATCGCCACTGTGAAACGGAAAAACGGTGTGTTTTACTCGAGAAACAACCCATTTAACCGTTCATAATATATGTTTCTGACAACCAATTCACCTACAACAAATTTTAAAAAGTTTACACAACGACCAAAAAGGTTCAACCAGGGTAGAGGTAGAACTTTTGCAGTTTAAAGATAAAACAGTTTACACAACGACCAAAAAGACAGAGGTTCTATTTCTCAAGCTCAAATGGCAAATGTTAATTTGGAATATCGGGAGTAAGATGTCTTTAACCACACATCATCTGCATTCTTCTAAAATCATACTTTAGTAGCCCGGGTTGCTTATAGAATACAATATCTTCACAAATACTTTCTAATAGCTATGTGAATTAGTGCCAATTCGGCAATTCAACCATGTGTTACTAAATTTTGTAGCTTTTGCTTATAGGGTCTGTTGCTGGTGGTGTGTACTTCTACATTATTTCAGACATCATTTTGATATTAGTAACTAGATGAAGATGTTGCATACATCAACAGATAGTTCTAGTGAACACTTACTAGTAGACAATTTAAATGAAACAAGAGAATGAAATTGTACTTCAGGTAAAAAGAAACCAAAAGGAGAGAAAAACAATATACTACAATACTCGTCTGCAGACGAACAATAATGAGGAATACTCGTTTTTCTTTTTTAACCTCTGAGTTACAGCTATTAATAAATACTTAATGCATCATAATTGTTGTCATTTACTAAGATGATTAACAAAATTCCGTAGATGACAGGTCTCTTTCCCTCTACCGCATGATGTTCAAAACCTGAAAAGCATGTGGAAAAAATAAGCTTAGTACATGGCAGGTTCATAACTTCTATTGAAATTTGTAATTACACATGTTCAACGAAAAGTCAATCTTAAGAATACACTGAGATGGTACTCATAGTAAACACTGAGTTCCAGAACATGAGAATTTGCAGGTGCTTCTCAATTCAAAAAAAAGTATTTTTTTAACCTTAGCTGTTCATTATTATTGTCAAAGGGTGATAATACTCAAAGAGTGACAGAAAGATCAAATAGAGAAACTCAACCATCACGTCATAGATGCTACAATATTCACATAGTATAAATCAAGAGGACTGATCACGCCATCAATTCTAACATGTTCTCACCAACCAGAAAATCCTAGAGAGGCGTTTGCTATGCATAAAGAAATCACTATAGGTTTGGGTATAACACCAATGTATTCCTCAAATATTATTTAGATTGTTTATTAGATGCACAAAACCATAACTAAACAAAACAAAATAATAATGAAGACAATGACTCAAGAAGGGAGAAACGAAGATGATGAGAGACGAATTGAGATCGATGGTGACAAACCCACACACCACTACAAATGAGGCGATGACAAATGGATACTGATTGAATTGAATCAGAAATTGCGGCTGTGATGACGACGGCGAGAAAGAATATGAAAGTAACAATGACGATGTTCGATAATGAGGGAGAAGGGTAGAACGTGAGGGGCAGAGCATTACACCAACACTTAACAACAGCTTTGTATGGGAATGAATCCATTCCCACACTCATATACCAAACACCTCCTTAAGTAGCTGTGGCAGGCATTACACCAACTTGCTGCCTTGTGGTTTTTTATGTTGGCTGCATTGACTGGGTCACCGGGTGAATAGGGGCTTTTTGTGATCCACATCAATCATATACTACTTACTAAGGACAAAGTTAATTCCAAAACTTACTACATTAGCATGCTTCTTTATTCTTAGAGGATATACATTAACAGCGCCAAAATTATAGTTTAAAATTTGAACTCGTATAGTGCATCCATATATTTATACACAATTGTTAATGGGCATCATAACAAACAGATCAATTAGTGTTCAGTACTCTCCAAACGTTCTGTTATCAAAATAGAGTTTGATCATATAAATCAAGAGAACAAATCGAGCAATGGAATAGCTAAGTAATTGCAGCATTAACACTATAACTGAGCACGTAAATCATACCTGAAAGAAAGCTGAATCACACATTAGCAAAAGATGGAATGAACTGAAAGCTGTTAAATGTTACGTATAAACATTAATAGGTAAATGTCTAGGATCGAACACGAGACCTCGGGATTGCACACTTTACAAACAAGAATAATGTAAATAAATTTATATATTTATTAAATGTATGAAATATATATATTTATGTCACTTAATGGACTAAACGGTCGTTAGTTGTTAACCGTATGGACTAACTATCGTTAAATAAGAAAGACAAGGACTAGAGTGTAACTTGGATGACAAGGAGGTTCTAGAAACCCCCTTGGGGTGCTATGGCCGGTCGACCCAACCCAATAGGGTCGATCCATGCATGCCTTGGTCTCCAAGAAATCACCTAGTATAAATACAAGGCCTTGGGGTTAAACCTACACATCTTTTGTGCACACACACTAACCCTAAAACTTGTTTTCTTCCTTTGTTTTTTTGTGGCCGATCGTCCCCCCCCCCCCCCCCTCCAAGGGATACTTGGGTCGATTTTTTCATAACAAAACATTAAGTGATTTGTTTACTTGCAACAACCTTTATTCGTTGGTAGTTTGTGTGTACAAGAACGAGGTAATTACTTACTTTAGTAATTATCAAGAGATCGATAAACAAAACGGTAAGGGGTTTATCATTGATCTATATTGTCCAAGAATCAAGGTTTATTGAAGTGCATCGGGTACGTTTACTATTTACGTTTTGGTTAATATTTATATGTTATACTTGATCCTAGCTTCCGCAATACGTGCTATTTGATTGTGCAACTCTAACAGTGGCATCACGAGCCATGTATAACATGTAATTGATTACTAAAACGTAATAAAAACCGGATCTTTAATTGTTTTAGATACATGTTTTTTTTGATCTAGGGTTTTTCCTATTTTTTTTTTCTAAAAATTTCGAAACCCTAACCCTAATTTTGGGGGGGGGGGGTCGATTTTCTCCATGAAACCCTAATTAGGGTTTTGTGGTTTTCATGATTATGTGTAATCACTAGAAACCCTAGGTCATTAACCGGTTAATTGAACGTATCTTGTGACCTAATTGCTAATTGTTAGGTTTTAATCCGTGACTTACATGCATGTTTGTCATGGATCTTATTTTGTTGTCACATATTTAGATAGATCTTAAATTGGGGAAGACTCCAATATATATTAAAATCAATTTTATATGCTATGTGGTGTGTTTTTAGCTTTGGCCTACGCAATTGATTCGTCAATGTATGTGGCTCACCTCCATTAAGAGGTGAAGGCCTCAGTTGATTACATGCGTTTTATACCTAGAATTGATTTTATTAGGATCTTTTCTAATACGGTTTGCATGTGGCTAATTGTTTCACTTATATTATTATTGTTTGTTTGATTTTCTTGGCTACTTGTTTTATTGTTTTTTAGTTGGACTTGATGTAAGCAATAAAAGGGTGTTTTCATAAAGAAAATTAAAACGGACTAATAATTGTGAAACCTTAAAGTGATAAAGTAAGAATCTTGCAATGGTCTTATGACAATCGTGGTCCGATTCGCACGGTAATCAGCTCCCAGTCGAGACTAGCATTATTCAAACTTTATTACTGTTTTGAGATTGAATCCATAAACTTTTGTTTGAATGATGTTTTGTGCAAATATACTTTTAAAACTAAGTCTTTTAAGATGATATTCATAACCGTGATTTGAAGGCTTAGAAAAGAGCCTTAGAGTCTGCCTTGGTTATCACAATCTTGAATATATCTTAAACAAATTACTTTTAAAATTATATGTTGTAGAAAGTCATCTTAGGGTTTTGGCATAAACCTCAAGTAAAACTTTGTGTATTAATTTCAGGAATCGGACATAAAAAGTTTTTATGAAAACTTATGTTATAAAGATGAGTGCATGCATCTTTGTACATAATTTTGATTGACATATCAAAAATTAATACCCTTATAATTTAAGTTACGTGCCATCTACCTATAAGAAACACTTGGAATTTTAATTTAGTAAACGTGAGACCTAGGCTAAATTACTATAACAAGGTAAAATTCTTTTAACACGTGAGACCATAATTGTAATTTTACAGTTTCTAAGGTAGACGACTTAATTAAGTTGTGCGTGAGACCTAGAACTTAAGGCATGAGATGGGATGAAACATGCTTACAAAGGCAAATTGATGAATCAATTTGATGTAAATCCCATAATGATCTAGGAATTGGAAATCTTGTTTGCCAATTATTGTTCGACAGATTACTATCTTTTGTACTTTTACCACTAGCAGATCAACTGGTGTGGTGAAACTATGTAAAGTTAGATCCTAGATTTTCAAGAAAATTAGTTGGTTATATGAATATAGCCTTGGGTATTTTATTTTCTTGAAGATATTGATTATCGAAAATACTAATATTTGAACTTTATCTGTAGATATGGCTCAACCCGATAACCAAACTGTGATTAATGCTTTCAAGAGTCATCTTGAGAGAGAGAAACTCACAGGAAAGAATTTCAATGACTGGTACCGTTCGCTCAGAATTGTCTTGAGGGCGTCTGGTAAGATGGATTATGTGACCGAGGAATGCCCTGCTGAACCTGCTGCTACGGCAACACCTGAAGCAAAGGCAGAATGGAAGGTGACTAATGCTAAGTACAATGAGGTTGCTTGTCTAATGCTCACTAGCATGAATGCTCAATTACAAAAGAAGTATGAGTATGCATCTCCTAAGAATATGCTTGATAACCTCAGGCAATCTTATGAGAAGTCACCTGCAGTTGAATTGTATGATGAACTTGACAAGCTACACAACTGCAAGCATGGTGATGGTAAACCAGTAGCCGATTATGTGGATGAGATGAAGGACTCCTTTGATCAACTTCACAGAATTGGTTTTGGTTACCCCGAGAATGTGCAAGTGCACTTGATCAACAGATCCCTTAACAAGGATTTTGTTGGTTTTGTGCAGAACTTCAACATACATTGCTCGGGGAAGACAGTCTCAGAATTACTCGCATTGCTTGTTGATTATGAGAAAAGTCTACCAGCCAAGGTCAAGAATCCCACCCCGCAAGTGTTGGCAATTCATGGGGGAAGAATCCAGAAGAAATCGCATGTGAACAAAGGCAAAGGTAAAGGTGATAAAGGCAAGCAGGTCATGGCCTATCAACCTCAACCCAAGATG
This sequence comes from Artemisia argyi, assembly GCA_030686995.1. Taxonomy (NCBI): domain Eukaryota; kingdom Viridiplantae; phylum Streptophyta; class Magnoliopsida; order Asterales; family Asteraceae; genus Artemisia; species Artemisia argyi. The sequence goes on along the minus strand of CM060703.1, from coordinate 233,968,998 downwards.
AAACAACATCAGCCTAAGCAGAACAAGGTGAATCCGCCAAACAAGAAGGATCAGGCTTGTCACCATTGTCATGAAAAGGGCCATTGGAAGCGCAATTGCCCTCTCTACATTCATGACTTGCGACTCAAGAAGCAGGGGAATGATGCTGGTAACCCCAGCACATCAGGTGCGTTCTTTATGATTGAATTATTCACTCTTACTCCTAAATTGAATTCATGGGTATATGATACTGGATGTGGCATTCATATCTGCAATTCCATGCAGGGGTTTAGAGTTGAGAGAAAGCTGGCCTATGGACAACAATTCTTGCACGTTGGTAACGGAGCGCATGCAGGAGTTGAAGCTATAGGAGTATTTAATTTAGTGTTGCCTTCGGGCCTAGTACTATCTTTAAATAATTGTCATTATGCACCGTCAATTGTTAGAGGTGTAATTTCATTTTCATGTTTGTTGAACCAAGGTTTTCATCATACTATTTCAAGCAATGGAATTTCGGTTTCTTTAAATAATGTTTTTTTATTTTAATGCTATTGCTGTGAATGGTGTATTTGAAATTGATATGAATGATAATGATAATGCTTTTGTTACAAATAATTCAATGTATAGCATCAACAATAAGAGAATCAAGAAAGGTCTGGATTCATCTTATCTTTGGCATTGTCGACTTGCTCACATTGGCAAAGATCGCATGAAAAAGCTGCAACATGATGGGCTTTTAAATAAGATCAATGATGAATCATTTGATAAATGCGAATCTTGCATTGCTGGGAAGATGACTAAGAAACCCTTTAAAAATAGGATTGAAAGGGCTAATGATCTACTTGGTCTTATTCACACAGATGTGTGTGGACCACTTAGACATGTGTCAAGGAGGGGTGCTAGCTACTTCTTAACATTCACGGATGACTACAGCCGTTATGGTTATGTTTATTTACTTAAACATAAACATGAGGTGTTTGAAACATTCAAAGTGTTTAAAGCAGAAGTAGAGTTGCAACTTGGAAAGAAGATTAAAGCTCTTCGATCCGATAGAGGTGGTGAATACCTGAGTCAGGAGTTCATAGATTATCTAGCAAAGGAGGGAATTGTCCAGCACCTTACTTCTCCATATACTCCACAACAAAATGGTGTATCTGAGAGAAGGAATCGTACATTGCAAGACATGATACGATCTATGTTTAATCTAACAACTCTTCCTTTCTCGTTTTGGGATTATGCCTTAGAATCTGCGGTTCGCATTCTAAATATGGTTCCAACAAAGAAGGTTGATAAGACACCATATGAGGTATGGACTGGAAAAGCTCCTAACCTGTCTTATCTAAAGGTCTGGGGTTGTGAGGCGTATGTTAAACGTGACTCAGCAGACAAACTCCAACAAAGATCTGTGAAGTGCATCTTCGTAGGATACCCTAAGGAAACTATGGGATACTACTTTTATTACCCACCTGAAAACAAAGTATTTGTTGCAAGGTATGGAGACTTTCTTGAAAGAGAGCTCATATCTCAAGAATTCAGTGGGAGAGTATATGACCTGGAAGACGGTCATGAAGATGTAGAACCTTCTGAAAACACTAACGAACTTCCGGTAGAACCTGAAAGCTTAGGTCCTCCACCTGAAGTTGAAGTGATTCCCATTCGTAGGTCAACAAGACCAGTAAAAGCTCCTACTCGTCTATGTCTTAATGTAGAGAGTGATGAGTATATGCTGGGTGATCTTGATGAGCCTACAAGTTATAAAGCTGCCATGAATGGTCCTGAGAAGGCCAAATGGAAAGAAGCTATGGATGGGGAAATGCAATCCATGGAAGACAATGATGTCTGGGAAGAAGTAGACCTACCTCCGGGTGCCAAACTAGTTGGGAGTAAATGGCTCTACAAGAAAAAGACTGACATGGATGGCGTTGTACACACCTATAAGGCCCGTTGTGTAGCTAAAGGCTATACACAAACTTTTGGTGTTGACTATGAGGAGACCTTTTCTCCTGTAGCTGACATAAGGGCAATTAGGATTCTTATAGCCATAGCCGCTTACTATGACTATGAGATTTGGCAAATGGATGTTAAAACCCCCTTCTTAAATGGTCGCCTAGATGAGGACATCTATATGGCGCAGCCTGAGGGGTATGTAAATCCAGAATTTCCAAATCGTGTATGCAAACTTAAAAGATCCATTTATGGATTAAAGCAAGCGTCACGACAATGGAATAAAAGATTTGATGGTGAGATTAAAAAGTATGGATTCACTAAAAATCTTGATGAGCCATGTGTATATCACAAAGTTAGTGGGAGTAATGTAATTTTCCTTATATTATATGTCGATGACATATTGATCATGGGGAACGACATTCCAAGTCTACAAAAGGTTAAGGAATATCTTGGAAGTTGTTTTTCTATGAAAGATTTAGGGGAAGCTGCATTTATTCTGGGAATCAAGATATATAGAGATAGATCTCAGCGATTAATTGGATTAAGCCAAAGTGCTTACATTGATAAAATATTGAAGAGATTCAATATGCAAAATTCCAAGAAAGGATATTTGCCGATGCAAGAGCAACATGGCTTGAGCAACAAGGTTTGTGCTTCAACACCTGCAGAGGTGCAACGCATGAAAAGAGTCCCTTATGCTTCGGCTGTGGGATCTATAATGTATGCGGTGAAAAGTACAAGGCCTGATGTGGCGTTTGCTCAGAATTTAACCAGTCGATATCAGCAAAATCCAGGTGTAGCTCACTGGACTGCTGTTAAGAATATTCTTAAGTACCTTAGGGCAACTAAGGATATGTTTTTGGTTTATGGGGGAAATCCATCGGCAGAACTTGATGTTACAGGTTACTGCGATGCTTCTTGGAAAGGTGATAAGGATGATACGAAGTCTCAGACGGGTTATGTCTTTGTCATTAATGGAGGAGCAGTGGATTGGAGGAGCAGAAAGCAGAGTGTACTAGCGATGCCTGCTACAGAGAGTGAGTATATAGCTGCTTCAGAAGCTGCAATGGAAGCTGTTTGGATTAGGAAGTTTGTCTCAAGGCTTGGAGTCATGCCTTCGATTCAAAGACCTATTAAAATGTATTGTGACAATTCTGCTGCAATCACATTTGCCAATGAGCCTGGAATCATGAAAGGCACCAGACATTTCCCGATTAAGCATCACTATGTTCGAGAACAAGTCGAAATAGGCGAAATCGAAATGCTCAAAGTTCACACAGATGATAACTTGGCGGATCAATTAACAAAGCCTCTACCTGGCACTAAGCTTTACAAGCATGCTGAAGGTGTAGGACTTAGATTAGCTGAAAGTTTCATGCCCATTTGTGATTAGTGTTTGGATAAAGGATGTAATGTACAATTATTATTTTAATGGAATAAAATAAGTTTTATGTTTATTTATCATTGTCTTAATAATATATCCTATATTTGCATGTTTAAGATACTTGAATAATTTATTATTCTAAATGTCCATTGTCGATTAATGATATGGGAATATCATTAAACTAAGACAAATTTGAGTATTGGTTCAGGATATACTTGAAAGTATATTGATGCGTAGTCATACCAATTTCACATAATATTCGATGAATTGAATATTGGACTTATCCCAACAATATGATTTAATGTATTGTGAGAATCATATTTAAAGTTATCCTCAGACTTGAGATACCAGATAAGTGTCATGGATGTAGTGCATTTTTGTGAAGCAATCTACCGCTCACCGTAACAGGGAGTCATAAGGATTGTTTTCAGAAGTGTTGCAAAGTTCATGGGTTATTCTTGTAGTCAAGAAAGAATTTATTCCTTCTGATTTGTTTAGAAGTTTAATACTGCTGGGCCCCTCGTAGGGTTGACAAAATGTTTGCATGGCCATGCCCAAAGTCTATCTGGAATACGTTCAGATGTTTTGGTAATTTTGTTCAATCATAAAGAAACGAGAAACAGAATTTTAATAAAGGAACTCACATCTTTATTAATGCGGTATTAGTAATGAAAGGATAATTATAATGATGAATCATTAAAGGTTTTTCCAGGAAACCTAGCTCGGTTTGAACTAGGGGCATTGGAGTGTTGCAAGACGCTAACCAATGTCATTTTACTATTAATGAATATACGAGTGGGAGCTGTTAAATGTTACGTATAAACATTAATAGGTAAATGTCTAGGATCGAACACGAGACCTCGGGATTGCACACTTTACAAACAAGAATAATGTAAATAAATTTATATATTTATTAAATGTATGAAATATATATATATTTATGTCACTTAATGGACTAAACGGTCGTTAGTTGTTAACCGTATGGACTAACTATCGTTAAATAAGAAAGACAAGGACTAGAGTGTAACTTGGATGACAAGGAGGTTCTAGAAACCCCCTTGGGGTGCTATGGCCGGTCGACCCAACCCAATAGGGTCGATCCATGCATGCCTTGGTCTCCAAGAAATCACCTAGTATAAATACAAGGCCTTGGGGTTAAACCTACACATCTTTTGTGCACACACACTAACCCTAAAACTTGTTTTCTTCCTTTGTTTTTTTGTGGCCGATCGTCCCCCCCCCCCCTCCAAGGGATACTTGGGTCGATTTTTTCATAACAAAACATTAAGTGATTTGTTTACTTGCAACAACCTTTATTCGTTGGTAGTTTGTGTGTACAAGAACGAGGTAATTACTTACTTTAGTAATTATCAAGAGATCGATAAACAAAACGGTAAGGGGTTTATCATTGATCTATATTGTCCAAGAATCAAGGTTTATTGAAGTGCATCGGGTACGTTTACTATTTACGTTTTGGTTAATATTTATATGTTATACTTGATCCTAGCTTCCGCAATACGTGCTATTTGATTGTGCAACTCTAACAAAAGCATCTAATTAGATGTTCATTTGGTCCCAGATCAGAGATTGTGCTGCGAGTCTTTGACACGAATTTGTATTGTACAACCTTTTTACCTAATTGCAACACAAGAAAAGAATCTTCTTCTCTTTCTCCCAAAACAATACAATGAATAAGTTCTTGAATACTCCACCTTCTAGGAAACGGCTTTATAATGTCATCAAGATTAACGATGTACTTCATAGACCATTCAGAATACACGTTCCCCTTCTCATAAATAGTAAAATGTCGGGAATGAGCATGATCCTTACCAACAAGGAGCAAACAACCACGAGACTCAAACAGCCTACATTCCTTCACCCTAGCTGAGGTTAAAGGGGTTTGTAAGGCTGTTAAAACCGGAAGCTCATTCATGATATCAAACTTGAAAATTTCACTCTCACTATTTAGCCAATAAATGGCATCATTCCAATAAACTCCATCCTTAAAATTACTTAAACTGTGTTCAGGAAATTGATGACCACAAAGACTCCAATTGCCCGTTTCTGAAGAGTAAGTGTGTATTCGAACCCATTCTCCTTCTCCAAAAGGATCAGCATAAATTACTTTATAGTGAGGTGATTTAGTAGGATCAAAAGCAATTTTCAATACACCCGCATAAAGATTGTTATAATGTGTCACATTATCGGGTTGTGGAATCAGCTTGAACATATTAGTAATGGATGGATTGTATACATATAACTTGCCAGAATATGTAAGACCTACAAGCAAACCATTGCATGCATGCAAAATCTGAATATCACTCTTATGTCGTACCTCAGGGCCAAAAGTGAATTTGGTGGCGACTAAGGAAGATGTGCAGATCGGAATGCGTACATCCAACGGCACAAAATCATAACTGAATGAACTAGAATAATAAAACTCGTCTGAATACTTTTTCAGAAAGAGACCAGAATGCGGGTCGAGCTTACGGCGAAAAGTGACATTAGCGTGTTTGATAAGAGATAACCAGTGTTTGGATACGGATTTAAACAAAACAAGTGAAAGAACAGGTAACCTGTCTAAGATTTCGGTTAAAAGATCGTTGTTGGTGATAACTGACTCCACCGATGAAGGGATTGTCTCTTCCATGATATTTAATTTAAAACCTCGTTGTTGTTGTATTGTACCTAAACTATATATATAGAGTACATGAACCCTAATAGCGGTGGGTATATTCTTTAAAAGTGGTGCCACGTTAGCAAAATACGGAAAACATGTGGCACCACATTTTGTGCCATTACCGTTGGCACCAGAAAATATAGTGTCGTTCTCAATTTTTTTTTTTTTTTTTTTTTTTTTTTTTTTTTTTTTTTTTACACAAAATCAAACATACACAATATTAACTAAAATAAACTTCATTAAATAAAAGAAAAACACACATTACATTAATTTAAAAAAAAATACATAAAATTAATAAATACGGAGTAGTACGTAAAGAAGCCATAAAAATTACTGTAGTACAAACTAGTGATTAAGGTTCAATAAATGCTCCACAAGGTCTTCTCGAAGGTCGTCGTGCAATTTTCTATCTCAAATTTCTTTGTTTTTTATGATATGTAAATCACATCTTTCGACCCAACTTGTTGGTATGTTTAGACTGGATCAACGAACAAATCTCTAAAATTCACTTCAAAGTCTGCGTCTTCCAATATCATGTTGTGTAACATTATACAACAATACATGATTCTTTTCAAGCCGTTGATTTCATAAGCACATGCGGGTTTTCGTATAATTCTCCAACAACCTTATAGGACTCCAAAAGCTTGTTCAATATTTTTTCTAGAACTTTCTTGAACTCTTTTAAATTTCAAATTTTTTTCAGACCTTGCAACACTAAACGTTTTGACAAATACGGACCATTTTGGATAAATGTCATCGCCTTTCTTGTATGTATGTCCGTTTACCACAAACGGACATTCCGGAGATTTACCAGAATGTTCATAATCAAATAACGAGGAACCATATAACACATTAAGATCATTATTTGCCCCCGGCATGCCAAATCCATAATTTTTGATCCGCAATCGCTTCTAGCAAGGTTAATTATGATCACGTCTTTTGAATTGAGCATGTAAGGCCTTTGGACAATTGTTTCAATCCCAATGCATACAATCAATACTTCTGAGCATTCCCGGGAGTCCATGTTCTTTTTTGTGCAATGCATATAATTTTTCAACATCCGCTAAAGTGGGCTTTCTTAAATACTTTTCAACGTATAAAACATGTATGCATTTAGTAAAGTTCTCTAAACATTGTCGTGAACAACGTTCATCAATTTGCAAGTATTCATCAAACGCATCAGGTGCAGTTCCGTACGCCAATTGGCGGATGCCGGATGTGCACTTCAAAAGAGGACCAATACTTAAATGACCAGTAGCATCGTAACGTGGTCTTAAAAAAATAAAGTACTGGGGAAGAGGTCGAACATTATAACTTAAGATATCGTTGACTATTTTATTAAAAAGTGTAGAACTCATATGATACATTCGCCTAAACTTCTCTTCTGGATACTTAGGTGGAGTGTCACCTTCGCCAAAATAGTCGTCGATTAAACGTTGTTCCGCCTCTTCTCGTTCACGTGGTATGTATTGCCTCAACCTCTTAATGCCCGATCCCGATCCACCGGCTTCTTGATCACACAAACTTAGAAATTGTTCATACGCCGTATAACCCTGGATATATCGATCCATGTTGTTTTTAAAATAAACATCATAATGGTCATAGGTGGAGAAGTTGTTGGGATCGTTTGGATGCATAGTAGTAGTAGTAGAGATTTAATTGGAAGAGTTTGTGATAATTGATATAATAAAAGAGGAATTTATAGAGTTTTTTGAGGTAAAAATATTGAAAACTAGCTTCCAGGCCCGCTCGATGGGCGTCTAGTTTCAAGAAATTGTTTTTAAGTAAAAAGAAATAGTACAACTGGTTTGACGATAGATTAAAAATGTAAATTGCAACAAAGTTTGTGAATATAATGTTTGATACAATAAAGTCAAAACGGGTCTTGTTCATTAGTCAAAATATAATTATATTTTGGAACATGCGGAGTAACAAAAAAGATTGAAAATGTGAAGACATAGAGTGCGTGCCTCAATTGGAAAAGTTACTACCTTCGTCACAAAATATAAGTCCGTATTTTATTTTTCAAAGTCTTTTCTTTCTCACTTTGATTTTAATTATTTTTTTTTCGTGTTATATAATATTTGATGAAAAGTATACCAATGAAAATGCATTTAAAACACAAGTCCATTTATATACTTTGCATCAAATATTATATAACACCAAAGAAAATAATTAATATTAAAGTTGGAATAAAAAGACTTTGAAAAAGTTAAAATAGACTTATATTTTGAGACGAACGGAGTACTATACTAAAGTAACTTGAGTAATTGTTGCGTGTATTATTCAATTGCTGCCTTACGCCCCATGGCACTTTCAACGCATTTACTTGAAAATCTGAAGACATAGAGTACGTAGCCTCAACGCCTGCCCGATGGGCGGCTAGCTTTAAGAATTGTTAAAAATATAAAGGTAGTAAAATGGTTAATAGAAGTAACAATTAAATGATATATAATTGAAAACCAAAAAGTTGAGGTAAAATGTCAACCTTGACAACTTTTGTTTATAATTATAGCAAAATCGTTAGTTGTAAAAGTCTTAATTTTCAACATGTAGTTATAAAAGTGGAAAAAAAATATAATGCTACAGTATTAATTTTGAAGAAGTGTTGATATGAAACGGAATAGAACAACACTATAATGTATACATGAAAGTATTTTGTTTCAAGTGGACATGAAAGCTTGAAGAAGTGTTGATATGAAACGGAATAGAACAACACTATAATGTATACATGAAAGTATTTTGTTTCAAGTGGACATGAAAGCAGATAGAGTTAAAGTGTGAATGGTTGACTTTTACTGAATCTGTTGTCCGTGCTAGTCAATGCCAAACCTCAAACAAATAGGACTTTCGAAACACTTAAAAGATACACACCTATCACCATGAATCAAAATAAGTTACAAACTCAACGTTTACAAACCAAACCAAACCAAGTAAGTTTTATTCTACATCACCACCGCTCTTTCCATTGTATTTGGTTTACGTTGACTTCCTCTATCAAAAGGTATAACTGCTGATACATTCCATACATTCTTTGATGCCCTTGCCTTTTAAGTCGCAACTCCACGTAAAGCTATAAAACACAAATTCTTAATGCATAGCCAGATTATAACATAGAAACTCACACTGCAAGTGTTCTAAATTGACATGTGGTCGTTATATGAGAAAATTAACAAAGCATAACAAACAAAAATATATACCTCTTGCAGCAACATCAGCGAGGGTTAGTATATATCCAAGTCCTGACTTCACATCAACAACAAAATTAACAGCAGCAATAAGATGTTCGCATCCAGCTCCCATAGCCTCTGTAGCCCACATTGAGCCGTGACCAAGGTGGCAACTCAGGCCACAACCATGTCTGTTTTGGCAATTTGCTCGTATTTTCTAGATGCTGATGTGGTTGTTGTGGCAGATGCAACGGTGGCCATTGCTGGTGTTAATCTCGCAACATTATACCGACTGTAAACAGAGCCTAAAATTAATATAAAAAATATTCATAAAGTATTCATGAAACTTTGTAATTAAAGAAAACGTTGGATGGCTAGCTTTAAGAATATCATTTGATGGATGGATGATTATTGTCAAGGTCTCAGTATATATATGTCAAGTTCCAACATTTTCATAATTAGACATAACACATGTTGCTTGACTCGCACACTTTTCGCTTAGCTAATTATAATTAGACATACCTATTTCTACCAACTATACATTGCAACCTCAGCAGAACTCATAGATCAAGTTATAATTGTTTATGAAACACATATTTGGAAGTGTATCTCGACACTTGCAACTTCATAAGAGTATTATGAGCTAACTCCAACAATTATTGTATTAGGCCCAACTAATTTCCTCTACACAAAACCTTGCATATTACAACATCAAAATTTAATTTTCAAAGATAATCTCAGCAAAACTCATAGCTTTTTTGTTTTTTTTAATTTTTTGAGATATTTTATTATGCTTTTGTTTTTTTTACCTGAGCCCATTCCTTTACATCCAACACGTTTACGTTTCCCCCATTTAGTGTTGCCTAGACAAAAAGAGGGGGAATAAGAGAGTATGTATTATACTCTTAAGCATAGATGGTAGAAATTTTGTTACGACCCCACACGACCATCATCCTATTTACGTACTTGTTACAAAACTCAATGTAGTAGTGTCTACAAAATAATTATCACTATACTTATACAAAGACAAAGGCACCCTCCCAAACAAATAATTATCACTAAAATCCACAACCTTCAACAACAACATTTGCAATCTTTTCAAGCAGCTCACTACTAAAATTATTACTACTTAAACTGAACACCCTTAAATCAAACAAACTTTCAATTTTTACAAATGGAATTTCACCATCAAGATAATTATCACTAAAATCAACCACCCTTAACCCATAAATTGATCATATATCATCTGGTAAGTTACCAGACAACTTATTAGAACTAAAGTCAAAATGTTGCAAAGTCAAACATAACCCGGCTGACTTTGGTATTTAATGAGACTATCACAACTGATACAATATATAACATCAGTGTTGGTATATTTTATGTTGTTTTTTTAAATTCATTAGCATAATAAGAACAACATATTACAACTAAGGATTTCCAAAAAAAACTTCAACATTCGCAAATTATGCCTAAAAATATATCACATTATAAAATTCTAAACTTAGATTGAAAAATAATGCAGTTGACTTACACGTGCCTAATAGGTGACTGTTGGGTACTATCTAACCCCTGAATCTGATGTTGCTGCATCACCGACATCAAATGCGGCATTTGATACGGTATCACTTGTTGCACCTTCATCGGCAGCCTTGGCTCTGCCGTGGACAACGGCGGGTGATTGTCGGGCAGATGGTTTTTGTATCATCTAACATCATCAAAATATACATTCAACGTTACCTTTTTTAGCTTAAAAATGACATATATCAAAGTTTAAGTGGTTCATTGTTAACAACCATCACACTACACTTACTAAATAGCATCAGAATTACCTTTGGACAAAGCTAATACCTGTGATTCTCAACAAAGTATCATCTTTAACATGCACCACACACGATATAATATTAGTAGGAATTTAGCAAAAGTTTGTTTGCAAAGAGTAGCATGAGATAGCTAATAGTAGCCATAACATGATTAGGCATTTAGTTTGGTAATGACATTAAAAGATATGAATTTTATGATATAAACATACTTCCACTAATTCGATAAGGTGTGTAGTGAAACAACACGGCTCCCTGATGTGGCAGAATGGCTGGGATGGGCATTTTGGTAACATGTCAAAACGGTGACGCTTTGGTAAGCTTTAACCAAAAAAAAATTATCAATAAGATGATTCAAAAAGTTTATACATTAAAGTGAAAAAATTTTAATACTAAATCATAAAGTGAAAATTAATGAATAATAAAAAATAAAATCATTAAAGATTTAAATTTTTTAAAAACTTGCTTTATCATAGATGATTAAAATTGTAGCGGCACATGGTCTTGCATCATGGATGATTATAATTGTAGATACAACTTGATCATAAAAACCTTAATTTGTCACCAAAATTTCTAAAGATCAACAATCTTTAGAGCACATTTATTAATCCAAGTTTTGATGAGGTATCTTATCAAACAGATTATGTGCATATAACCCATTATAAAGTTCAATCCATAATTTTTGAAATAATCCGATAATCAATCACGCAATATGAAAAGATCATGATTCAATATCACACTTGAAAAGTAAAAAAAAAATGAAACATTGTATATCATACTTGAAGAATCAAAACATCAAGACCTAAAGCATACAATTAACTAATTAATCATTCGCAAACAATAAAATCGAAATAGAACCTCTGTGCAAATAAAAACTTTTTCGTTCACCTTCTTCAACAAACCCAAAAAACAACAAATTGTTTTTAGGTATTGCTTATTTCATTCAAGACAAAGAGCATCAACCTGTAAAACGGAAAAATTATATTACCGTTTAGAATTTTTTTTAATTTTGAAATTGAAGTTGAAATTGCTTCCTTTAAATCTCAAAATGAAACAAAAATTATATCGCAAACATGAATCCGGATATCTTTCTATATGGGATTAAAAGCAATTGTTTTTTTTTTTTTTTTTTTTTTTTTTTTTTTTTTTTTTTTTTTTTTTTTTAATTTATTCATAATCTAGAGAGAAATATGTGTGTTAAGACGTTACAACATATATTATTTGACTGGTTTACACAACATATTTGTTTTTTATGATACAACATATATTGTATCCCAATAAATAGGGGAATTTGTAACTCTAAATAGCATTCTACAAACAAATCAAATTGTGGTTTATGATACAACCTAAGCAACTATCTATTATTTCAATGGTTGGCTCGTAAATCATAAGAAACAATGAAAATCATAGGAAAAGTATGACATATAACACATAAATGGATTAAAATTTGCAGACAAATGGAATTCGAACATTGGTTGATTCAAACAAACATATATGACATATAATGATCGAATTAAAATGTGTAGAAAAACGAACCATCATCAATGGATTCCCAGGTTTATGATTTCGAACACATATCATAATGATGAGTTTTATTGTGTCGATTTTTCCAAAACCTTGCATTAAAATCTGCAAAAATAAACAAATTCAAACATTGGTTAATTGAAACAAACATATATGAAATATAATGAATTAAAATTTGAAGAAAAATGTACCATCATCAATGGATTGACAGGATTATGTTTTCGAACACATATCACAATTATCCGACTTATTGGGTCGATTTTTTACCATCCTAAAAACATAAAGTGATCTGATCGATGATTTAAAATTATATTTGATGTGATTGTGATTTTCGGATTTTAATTAGGGTTGATAATATGGATAGTTGAGAGGAGAGGATATATGTGTGTGTGTTTTTTAAGATCTGAATCAAATGAAAGTTGCAAAAGTGTTTCCGCCCAAATTTTTGCTGCAATGATTTTTTTTTTGTTGAAAGTTAATTAGAAGCGTTAGATCAAAGTACTTTACACGTGTAATTATCTGGGTAATTTTTGAGAAGCTATTTTTTAGCAAAACCTTGTTTTATATAGATAGTAGATTTATGCACTTTGGCTATATAGCCGTTACATACAAACAAAAAACTAGAAACTAGCCGTTAAAAAAATAATAAAAATAAAATAAAAATAAAAAATAAAAAAACGGTATGGCATTGAAAGATGACGCGAGCAAGAACGGCGGGAGGTGGGTACTCGTGCGCCATTCTATCTTTTGGGCTGGTACCTTGGCCCAAGCCAATGGCACCACCGTACCCCGGCTCTAATGGACCCAAACCTTAAGAAGATGGTTGGTCGAGGGTTGGTCAAGTGATGCAATTCCCATTCAAGGCTTAAGAAAATGTTACTCCGTACATTTTAGTCATAATAAATCAAAACTCTTGCATAATAATAATAATAATAATAATAATAATAATAATAATAATAATAATCGACTGATGCGGAAAATTGAGAAGGGTGCTGATCTAATGTCAATTTTATGCAGACATGCTGTTATAAGGGGCTGCATTACTGGCTCTTGTGCATACCTGGGCTGCATGTTACCTGGGCTGCATTAATGGTAATTTTGTGGGCCAAGTCTTGTTTCTTTTTGTGACAGTGGTATTCCAATTGGTCTATGTTGTAGTTTTTAGTGTTTGGCTCTTAGTTTTGTTGTTGTAGCTTGTATCTTGTAAAAGGTATCTTTGTTGTTTTTTTTAGGGTCCACTAGTTTAATCTTCTTGTTGATATAGTGGATCCTTTTGTTTGTAATTTGATGGTTTTTTTGGTTATATATCTTGCCTTTCAAAATAATAATAATAATAATAATAATAATAATAATAATAATAATAATGAGGGTTGCCTACTTGTAAGATTATATATTACATGTAGACGGTTCTCGGTTACATATTAGGGGGACAATCTACGATATATATACAAACAATTCTCTTTCTTTTTTTCTTTTTTTTTTTTTCTGATGTGGGACAAACATAGAACAAAATATAAATTTTTACAACTTCTTAACTTTTCTTAAGATATGATTCATCCACTATAGTGGTAACAATCAGGGGCGGAGCCAAGAAATATTTTAAAAGGGGGCAAAAAATTTTTTTTTTAGTGTCAAACCATAATGGAAAAAACACACAACAAAAATATCGTCAGACAAACGTTGTTAACTTGTTATAGTTTTGTTATTTTGTAAAGCATGGCCACATACCTCTTTTCATTTGAAAGATATCAGAGATATACTGTAATTTATATATAAGAAATAAAAAAATTGAAAAAAGACATTCTTGTCACCCTACCCACGTGACTAGTACAAAACCATAAAGAGTCAAAAAGCTGCACCACTCCCACTTTCTTATTAAATCGAGTTCTTTAATGGCTTCATCTTCTTCATCAATTAAACCTACTTTGCATCCATAAAACCGATGAAATATCGATTTTACTTTCAATCTAGAGAAGTCAGACAATTCTTGGGGGGGGGGGGGGGGGGGGGGGGGGGGGGGGGCAAGTTAAAGAAAAATCTCAAAAATTTGAAAACTTTAAACTGCAAAATTTTCGGATGGGGGGCGGGGCACGTGCCCACCTTCCCCCCCCCCCCCCCCCGCCCCCCCCCCCCCCCCCCGGTCCCCCGTGGCTCCGCCTCTGGTAACAATATGTGAACATGATAATCAGTATTATTTGTTATTATGAAATATACACCACAAAGCCGTATATGAGTGTGTGCGATATGTGCTATCGCATAGCGCCTCCAAATTATAAAGGCTTCAAAATTTTTATATGATATGTATATATATTTAATAAAAGTGACTACAATGATTTGATTATTAAGTTGCATTGAAAAATGCTAGCCGAAGCATTTTGAGAATGATAATGTCTCATTTGATCTCTTTAGAAAATTATTTACTTTTTAATTTAGACCCCGTTTTTGTTATTAAACTGAATTTTGCACAAGGCTTCTTTCAACTAGAGACGACACTGAAACACAATTCAATTTTATTACTACTTCCTAGATTAGTAATCAGCAGAAGATCTCATGCATATGTTTTGTAGTCTTCTTGATGCTTTTGGATTCCTCGTTAATTAAGGTACCAAAGTTCAACTCGCAGTTATAATTAGTATAAATTAATGTTGCTAAAATAACGACATGATATTCGTTCATTAAGGCTGTTAATCTTTAAAAGAAATCGCAGTACCCCTTAAAAGTTTAAACTACTTTAGGTTCATTGCGGTATAATTTATAGAGCAAATTCTCAAGTACAAAAACGTTGACTACTTTTAAGATGAACATAATTAACTTCAAAAGACTCCAATAAATACAACAACCGGAGTAATAATCAACAAAGTGAGTTAATGGATATTTTTTGATGGTCATATTATAGAGAGCAAAAGATCGACCAAAACCAAGTCGTGGCTGTTCGGGAAATTTTTCTTAATATTGACTACTTAACCTAATAGAGAGCAGGTGGAAAAATGACTCATGCTTTGCACATGAAGAGCACTAACGACGGGATTCAACGGGTATTTAAGATAAGGACGGATGGTGTCACAAGGTTTCAAAATAAGAACTATTCATTGCAAAAAAAATCATAGAGTGTGGTAGAGAGATTTGGGCTCAACCACGTGAATGAACGGTAATACAAAAGTTACAACGCCTTATTCGTTTGCGTCAAAACGTTTTACAACTTATTCCATAGCGACGACAGTTACATGCACACTATGCAACAACAATTTGCCAAAACAAATGAAACAAAAAACCTTATGTATGTATACTCACATTTCCTTCTATTTTTTTACTTTTTTTTAAAGCAAAATATTATTAAGACTAAGCCCAAAAGGCACAAAAAACAAGATGCAACATGAACAATGGAGACCAAAAGAACAAAACCTCATGACCAAATAACCACTAGTTAAAAAAATCATACTTGAAACAGCATCAACAGTCCCAAGTAACAGCAACCACCCAAGCATGACAATAAAAACTTGCAGAAAAGGAAGCAAAGAAACTCACTGCCATTACCACCAAGAACTAAGATGCCAAGAGACATTTCTTTGGGTCAAACAACTACAAAAATATGATTTAGATGTTATGAAATAAACCCAAAAACATGATTTAGATTCTAAGCCACATTTTACTGTCAAAGTTATAGATACAAAGGTACGTAGGAAGTTGAAAACATAATTTAAACTTGTTTATAACTAATGTCATAATGAAGTTACATTTTACTCTTAATAATGGGAACCAAGTATTAAAAATAACAACTAAAGAAACGACTATAAACAATTGGCAAAAACCTCACTCCTTCTTTAGGGAATATACCCTACTCCTTTTTTCCGCTTTGCCTAGGAGAAAAACCTCATTGGCAAGCCTCGAACCCAAGGGCGGAGCCACTAAAGGGCTGGGAAGGGTGTTGGCCCCTAGGGCCCAGCCTAGTGTATTATGCTTTGGATTTAATGTGTAAAAAAATAATAATAAATAAGAATAAAAATTACTTTAGCCTTCTCACAACTTAAAGCCCACACTATTCAAGTCAAATGATCTGATGGAGGTTGTTTTAGGCTCTTTGTTTGTATAAATGGTAGTATGTTGTCACCTTATGAAGTACTAGTACAATGATTCGTGATAAGTGTCGTTTTTATGAGGGCACGGTGCTATACACCTATAGCATGTTATGGGTATGGCGCCACCATTCTTGTTATCTGCACCGTGACATCCGTGTTATAAGTGTATCGTTATCCCAATGCGACCGTTTTAGGTATTTTCTCTATTTTTATTTTGTTGTGAGTAAGTGGGGGTTTTTGGTGGTATGTTACATCAAATTTTTATTGGGGAGGGTGTTTTTTAGTTTTGTGCTATATGAATGTTATAGGTAAAAAATTGACGTACTGATGGCTATAACAGTTATAGGCGCCAACTGATGACACCTAGCTCTGATGACGACTAATCTTAATTAAAGGTGGTTTATGAGCCGTCGTACAAATTTACGGCATTTCATGCAGGACCGAGGACATGTTTGGGTAAAGATAAGGGTTTGATTCAGATCAAAATAATGGCGTCTTCGATCACTTTTGTTTAACATGTGGAAGTGGTTGAGAGTCATAAGGTTTGCCCAAGTGATTCAGTCATACTACATTTAGAACCTATAAAGTGTTACTACATGTTTCATTAAATAATACAAGGGATTTGGCCTGTTATGGGTTGTTTTCATCACAAACTAATGCTTATATACTTCTAGTTTCAAACCAATATCTAGAATTAAAAAAACATTTTCCACGTGAGATGTGTATCTATCATTGTATACTAGCATGTAATATCGGTTGCATATCTTTTTTCATTGCTTTAGTTATCATTATAACATGTGCAATGGATGATTATGTGACAACTGGTAAATTGGAGACTATGTTTAAAATACCGAGTTAAAATCTAAAATAAATCGTTGATTAACTGGAAACTGTTTTCAGAATGTCTCAGATACTGTTCGTTTTGATGAATTGGTTATGTGAGTAATCGTTATATGTTGATACATTTATGGTATGGTTGACTGTATATTTATTGTAGGCACTACGTGAGTCAGCACTAGAAAAACTTAATAAGTAATGAAATCATTAAGTTTTAACGCGTTTATTTAAAGATAGACGTATTTATAATCAAATTTTATGGAAAAACTATTTGGTACCAATGGGGTGAACAATCCTAGTATAAGTTTCGAGCCCGTGTATGTTTTTCGTGGAAGTTTAAGAAAAATACACGTATGGTCCTTGTGGTTATAAAAATCTGGCTCCCCTCTAGTTTGACTATTGATAGATTGGTCCCTAGGGTTAGTATACAAAACACCTCACATTTCCAATCCCCTATAAAAACCCATTTATAAAATAATTAGGTCATTCTTCTTCTTCCCCAACTCACCTAGCCGCCACCACAACTAACCCCATCTCCGGCCACACCCCCGGCAACCATCACCGCTCACCTCCACCACACACCACCACCATAGAAAGAGTTCTCGTGACTGCCTCATCTCCAATTGCAACACCACGCGCCCTACAAACACCTTACATCACACCCTAGCTAAAACACATTACTCTTCCTGGAGTAAACACACACACACACACCACACTAGCTCTCTTCCTCCGGTAAACACACTTACTTGTTTCGAGCTCATGGCTTTTTCTTTCATGGGATCGAGCCTCTTTCTGTCCTTTGGGCTAGACTATCTTCATAATAATTAACACAAAGGTTCGACATTCGTTTTACTTCTTAATACTCGTAGTGGATGATGAATCAGATGAATGATAGTAATTTTAGTAATTTACTGTGTGTTTTCTGATGAAATTTTACTGTATTTTGTGAAATTTACTGTATATGTTGTGTTACAATGAGAAAACTATGTGGAATTTGAAGCGAATGATTGTCTAATTTGAGTAATTTACATTGTGTTGTTGATGAATATCTAGTTAAATTTGTGATAATTATTGTATACTATGTGATATTTACTGTATATGTATTAGAATTATGTGGAAATAGGTGAATACTGAAGCGAATGGTGAATCGAACGAAATTTGAAAGTAAGTGCGTGTTGTTGATGAATAATGAATATCTAGTTAAATTTGTTAAAGTGTGTACATAGTGTTACGATGTGAGATATGCGTAAATTGAAGTGAATGATGAATGATAACGTAATTTGAGTGATATGTTAATGTTACGTGATTGTGAGTTTAGAATTTGTTACGGTATAATGTATATGTACCGGTAGGAATATGTTTACGGTGTGTTTTTAATGTAACTCTATGTGTATTGCGTTTGACGAATATCTTGTGGAATATGTGAAAGTTACTGTATATTTAGTAATTGAATATGTGAGAATTTTGGTAAAACTCAAGTGAATGTAATTTAATACTAAATACATAATTCCAAAGTGCATCAGCAATACAAACTTTGATATGTGTGAACTTTAATTGTTCAATGCTATTTCCAGGATTGTTTTGAAGGAAGCAGGTCCTTCTTCCGGCGGTGAAAGTTTACGGTCGCTCCAATTAGGAGTGGGGGCGAGGCTCTCGAGATGGAATCTTGGTTCAAAATTTAGAACGAACAAAGATTGATAGTGGTAAAAATATGTGGAAGCTGAGATTGTCAAGACTTTAAATGAAGAAAATGAGAGTGGGGATGGAATGATTGGAAGGAATTATGAATAGTCGGATTTTGCAATCAGCACTTCTCTTTTCCAAAAATTAGAACTCTCTTTTTGTCTAAATTCAAAATAAAATTATGATTACAGTTGTGAAGTTGTAAGGATTCGGCTTTCTAGCGCGTGCTTAAAGCAAATTCCAATGGTTCGTAACTCATGCAACCAAATAACATCCATGGCAGGATGTCGTATTGATACTTTTAAAAAATCTTTTGAAAGCAAGATTACAGTTTAAAATTTTCGTTATTTACAAATTTCTTTATATGTGTTAATTTAATATAATCTGCTTTCCTATTAAATTAGGAATCAAATTGTTTTACTGATAGCTGCTTTTGGTACATATATCACCACCTAATCATGTTGTTTATATCAAACAGTTCGTTCATGGATAGAGTACCTTCACATATCATATTCAACATCTTCTCAAGAGTACCCATCAAATGTTTGGCTCGATCCTGGTGCGTATCAAAAGTATGGTGTAACTACTACATTGATGATTGTTACCTTGTGATCATTCATGACATACGAGTTGTAGAAGAACTAACACCCGTCTTGTACCATCAATGTTTTTCTCGTGACCAAACAACCCTCAACCTATGTTTCCATGTCATCGAATCTAAACAATCTGGAACTACTCATTATGTCTTGGAGCCGAAAGAGGGACCGTTTTTGGAGTATTTGCGCAAGAAACCTTTCTCTAAATGTTCATATGTGAGAATTGTATTCCGAGGTTCTTGCAATCGGCTGATGTGTGACGAAGATAATTTAGTAACCACATTAGCTGTGGTCCATCCTCTAAGGAAAGAATGTTACGAGCTTCCACATCTTCTTATGCGTCGGATTTTCAGAGAGTCTTGCGGGCTTGGTTTTGATACTTCCACTAATAACCCAAGTCCCATTTTATCCAATAACAAGGGCAGCCATATTTTCCAATGGTTGTTTGCATTGGCTGGTTAGTTATCTTGACTTACAAACCCAAGATGGTGGAAGACCGGTAATATGGTTTGATGTAAACAAGGAGGAATTTGGGTTGATTAATCGTCCGAAAAGAATGTGTGTCTATGTTGAAATTATAGTTCGTACAATCAATTGGTCGATCTAAATGGTGAAGTTGGCTAGCTATGTGTGTAGTAGGACCATGGAGGTTTGGGTATTGAAGCAAAAAGAATGGGTTCCACACTTTCGGTTTGAAAAAAAAAAAAAGACATCCTTTATGGTTGTTACATAGACATTATGGGTTGTTGGAACAATGACGGAGATATATTAATAAAAAGCAGTGGCGGCCATGGAAGGTATGCATTTTTCGTATACAATCAGAAAAGTGGTGTTGTAAATAAAACCAACGTGGCTGGTCCAGATGATGGACCTAGTCCAAGTATTTTTATGTATCCGAATACCTTGTCTTCAATCCATGGCATCACCAAAAATTCTTTCTCCATTAAAAAACCTAATCCGAAAAAAAACTAAATTGAAAAAAAGCTGCTGACATATACTATCTTTTGGTTAGGTAGCAAATTTTAGATCAGTGTTGCTTTCAATGAATTTGTTGCAAATTACTCTAAGTTTGAGTGACTGGTTTTTGTATCTTGTTACTTCCGTTTTGCTTTCATATAACATGCAACTGAGAGCGGTTGAGACCAAGTGTCTTTACAGTTTATACTGCTTCTGTTAAGTAGTATTTTGTTCAAAATGGACGATGTAACTGGATGACTTAGTATGTTGTACAAAATCACAATATTTAGGACCCGAACTAGTTGAGTCTATTTATTTTTATTTATTTTTTATTTTTTAATTTTTTATCTGTAAATGGACTCCTTTAGTGGCAGATACGATTGAAATGGTATTTATGTTTAATATGTACTATGATTGGTCCCAAATTGGATGAATTCTTTCAAAATCAATTGTATTTTGTTGGTTACAAGCCGCCTAAAGAGTCGACCCATCAACCAATTGTGCAGAAAAAAAACCAGCAATAAAAGTGTTATTACAATATAGAATAAGAAAATTGAAACAAAATGTGAAACCACATGTTTGCGTGATCATAAATTTTTGAGAAGATGTGTATGTAAATGCTACTTGCTATCATAAACTAAGCTGCAAAGACATAAATTTACAACAAAAACATTTATAGCTTTTTATAAAAGGTTTTTCTGACCATAGATTATAGGGAAATGATTGGCACACTTCTAAAATTTATTGGGACACTCCATAGTATGCAGTAGTCAGTTGTACTGTAAGTATAACTTGCTTTAACTGCTTGTACAGTGAGTGTCCGAATAAGTTTTTGGAGTGTGCCAAACACCTCCCTAGATTATATGAACATTACAATAGTCTTTACCATCAAGTTATTTATAGGTGCGTGAACTTGTTTAACTTTTTCAACAGGGAACTATTACACACAAATAAATTTAGTTCGAGTTCTTTGGTAACATTATTGTATATACTTTTTTCACATCCAACAACTACCACCGCCTTCTGATACTTTATGTTATAAAACACTACTTGCTACCATTACCATTACAATATCTAGATCTCACACTCTAACTGTGTGTGTGTTTTAGTCATGGCGATCAACAGATTAAACATTACTGTTATTTCTTCACTGGTGATTGTATCGATCGCTAATGCTAAAGTGTCCTTTGAAGAATGATTTGATGGTATAATCTTTAATTTGACTTGGACTTTGTTATTCGTTGATCTGTTATTGTTCTATATTAGATGTATAGTTTTAGATTGATATATTTGTTACAGAGATGAAATGAATTGATGTGATTATGTTATGTAAGACGATCAGTGATTGATCTGTTTGGATTCGGTTTCTGTTTTGGTTTTGGTTTCGATTTAATTTAGCGAAATGTTGAATTTGTGATTTGTTTATGTGATTAATTTTTGAATTAATTGAGATTGATGTGAATTTAGTTAATATCTTTTGTAGAGATAAAAGTGCTTATGACGTAATTGTGTTGGATGTTGTGATTAAAATTAGGATTGAAATTAGTAGTAACTTGTGAAAGAGATGAACATAATTCAATTTGAGTAAATTAGCAGTATCATATTTTTGGGTTTTAAAAGTGCTAATTTAGCACTTTGTATGCACGTGAAAGAGATGAACATAAGTCAGTTTCCCCTAAATCTCGAACTATCTGACCAGCTTTGGCTTTGATTTGTTATTTTGACGTTTGATTTCCTTTCTTAGCTTGTGTAACTCTCGATTCACTCACATTACCTCTTGTTAAATGATTGCTAGCTGGCCGGCCTACAACAACAACAACAACAAACCCAATCCCGCCGGGGCAGGGTATGGGGGAGGTAAAATGTAGACAGATCCTACCTCTACCCTAGGGTAAACCCGGGAGTAGAGAGACTGCTTCCAACGAGACCTCCGGCAAGTGCAGGTGTGCGGGTGGCAGATAAAAAAGAGAGCAGCCAAGACAGTAAACAACAAGCAAACGAAAACAGGCAAAAGCAAGCAGGAACAACAAGCAAAAGGAGTGACAAAACAAGCGGAAGCGAACACGGGCTAAAGCACAAGCAAATGAGCACAAAACAAAGTGCCAAGGCACAAAAAGGCAGACGAACCTAAGGGAGCAACACATAGCAAAGTAAAGCAATGCACGGAGCTTAAAACTAAGGCAAAGCAAAGCGAGGCACCAAAAACCAAAACTCAGGGGCCAGAAAAGCAAGCAAACCTACGGGGCAACACAAAACAGGCAAAGCCACGCACGGGGCCTATAACTAAGGCAAAGCAGAAACAGGCACCAAAACCAAAGGCACCTAAAAAGCCTAACCCAAAAACAACCTAAACGGGATAAATTAAAGCTAGGAAAAACCGTGATTCTTATAGCTCTTGAATTATTATGAGCAAGAAGCTAGGAAAAACATAGTCAGAGCGTGCTTCATATATAAAACGGGATAAATTATATATACATGCCTATGTAGTGTGTGCAAATGCTTTGATTGTTTGCTGATGAGAGTTCTATATGTTATATATATTAAAGAGCTATTAAGTTTCATGCTTGGTTTTTGAAGTGCAAAACATATATTGTTAAAAGTGTCAATTATACAAGTCGCTCATCCATTGTGGCTTATATGTAGCAAGCTGATAGATTTCTGCATTTAGCAAGCTAATAAATTGATAAATTGTTAGATGTGCCAACAACTCAGCAAGTCACTCTATATTGAATATTCATATTGTTTAAATTATTTGCATTAGAATTTAAATGAGATGAGGCACCTGTATCCATATTCCATATCGGGTCTTGCAAAGTCATAGTGCTAAAAGCACTAGGAAGTGATGTAGCTTGATCAGTGTTCTAAAAGGCGCGCCAAGGCGCCGCCAAGGCGCGAGGCGTGGCCTCGGCGCCACGAAATGGACCAAGGCGTGAAGTCTAGGCGTCGTGTGAAAAGGCGTGGAATAAGGCGCGAAAAGGCGTGCCAAGGCGCGCCTTATCGTATGGCATGACGCCATTTTTAGAAGGGGATGATGTGAGCTTAAATTTTGGGCATAGTAATTTCTAAACATAGTTCAAATTTTCACTTCATTTCTTATGCATATCACTTTTTGTAAGCTCATCTTTTGTAAACTCGATATGCATATAAAATATGATATTATAACATAAATGATAAATATATAAATATTTTTTCGCCGCCTTAGTCACGCCGCAAACAACGCCATGGCTTCGCCATGACGCGTAAGGCTTGAGGCGTGACCTTGCCGCCACGCCACGCCTCACGCCATTTATAACATTGAGCTTGATACGGGTATAAGGCGGGTGCGGGACCAAGGATACTGTTGGGGTGTTGCTGTTGTGTTGATTGTAAAGAGATAATTGGCTGTTGAACTTTTTGGGCTTGGTATAACTGTTGGGCCTGAGGTGCACAAACATGTTGGCATGTAAAGACAAGGGGAGTGGGCTTTTGGCCCAATCGATTGGGATAGTGAATATGGTGATGGGCTAGGCGCTGGTTATAGAGTCCAGGTGCAACCAATGATTGGTTATGAAAGTTATTACCAGGAAGTCGACTTGTGGTGTTGCCAAGTGCAACTGTGTTGGTTTTAGATTTCAACCCTGCCCGATTTCGGTAGTCATGAATAAACTTACACCCGTCACCAAACTTGCACGACCCTTTATTGAAGTGGTTACATACTTGTGGATTAGGAGACTTGGTAGAGGGAGTGTTTGTTCTACCTTTTGGTGCCGACGAGTTGGTGGCCACAAGAATAGTATCTACAGCCATGATGCTGATTTTTTTTTTTTTTTTTTTTTTTTTTTTTTGGTTGTTTTTGGAAATTGTGCGGCTGAGATTGGAGGAGGAAGGGGGAGGTACGATTGTTTTTATTTTATTTTATTATTTTTTTTGTGAGAAAAATTAGGAGAAAATCGGCTGAGGAAGGGTAGAAGGGGAGGGAGGATCGTTTATTTTGGGAGAAGAGTTAGGAGGATAATTATTGGCCTGATACCATAATGGTTGTGATAATTCTTGTCTCCATTACATATTTACATATAAAGATAGGATACATAAATAGGTACAATGCTTAGCTATTTAAGGTAAACTATCAATCACCCACTAATCAAGGATAATTACAACTAATGTGCTTATCCACTTTGAGGTTATCCTTATACACGGTTTAATAAGCATCGGGCTAATTTGCAACACATTAAATATTGGTGAAAACGGAATTCTAACTTGTTTAGCAACAAAGTGAAGTTGTCGCGGGATTACTCGTTTAGTGTAACTTATATCTTCCAGAAATTTAAAATCTGTGTTGATTCTTATTGTTATCCTTGTTATAATAGAATCCTTTCATTTAATAGTAACTTATACCCTAACAATTATAAACAATTTTACCAAGGATATTTTGTACTCCTATATCGTTTGAAACATATCAACCAACTTTAGGGAAAAAAAGACAATTGATATTTCGTACTCACATGTTTATATAGTATGTCATTTTAATTTCTTCCCTATAGTCCAATCGATGGTAGAATTATTAATGCACTAAATAAAAGTGCTTATTTTTTCTATTGGCTAGCTAGTGAAAAAAAAAAAAAAAAAAAAAAAAAAAAAAAAAAAAAAAAAAAAAAAAAAAACTTGAAAGACATGACTTTTCAAGTCTACTCCTAAAGCAGATAATGATGCTTTGTGTTTTTTTCTATTGGCTAGCTAGTGACAAAATTTTTTTGAAAGACATGACTTTTCAAGTCTACTCTTGAAGCAAATAATGATGCTTTGTGATTTAATAAAAGACAAATTGTCTCAGAGCAAATGGTATCCTCGTGCCAAAAATGTGGTGCCATTCTTAAAAAGTAATGTCATGTTAGCAAAACACAGAACGACACTATAAACTCTTTGGCATCACATTTTGCATGTGTCGTTATCGTTAACACCAGAAAATGTGATGTCGTTGGCCATTTTTTTATTTAACTAATTTAGAGATATATAAAATTAAAATTAAAACACATTAGATTAACTAATAAAAAAATAACTTAATTAGGGACTAATATTGCAAACATATTAAGGACTAGCAATGTAAAAAAAAGTATTAAATGAACTTAAAATGTAAATACACAAAACAAAAGGCTATAAAATAAAATAAAGTACAAAAAAAATTAACTTAAAATGTATATATACCCTCTTATTCTTCTTCCGTATCCGTCTAGCTGAAAAAAAAAAAAAAAAAAAAAAAAAATTCAATCATGTTGGGTGTTATATAACAACCGAGCACCAATGGCGCCACTTAGGCTGCTACCAACGGCGCCGCCAACGGTACCAATGTACCTCTCACTCTAGAGCATCTCAGTTATAAAATTAAATATTCAATCTCTCTCTAAACTCATTATATTGCTCCAATGATAACACATTTACATCTATATCTCATTTATATTGCTCCAATGATAACTCATTAAATTTTCAATTTACCGGGGTACAGGATTATTCCCCTTTACCCAAAAAAAAAAAATTTTCAATAGGTTAAGTGATTGGTTAAACAATACTAACTTATTGCTTAACTAAATTATTTTCAAACTTTACCGTAAATGCATCAACTAGTATCTAGCCTCTTATTCATGATGATGTAACGAGAAAGCTAACCAATCTCCGTCCATCCTTTATAATCATGTTTTTTTGGGGCAACTGTACATATTTATCCATTGAAACAGCTTATTAAAAACTGACTCACGTGTTTAACGTTCGATTTTATCATCACAAAACCATCTTCATCACATAATAACGATTCATAACACCCAAAATTTGATGCCCCCTATTTGTGTGATGCCCTGGGCGGTAGCCCTGCCCGCCCACCCCTAGGGCCGGCCCTGTCTGTCATATATGATATATCTTATCGTATTGTCAGTGGTCAGTATGCATTTGGAAGTATACTACTCCTGAAATGAAAATGTAAATGTTATAGTCTATAAGAGCCCGAAATGTACTCTTGTCTAAGATATCTCCCAGACCATGTTGACATTCTGTTTACCATTCTTGTCTTTGCTCCTCCTTTTCACCACCACAATCACCATCGCGCAACCTTACAAGGCCACGGATCACTTCCTCCTTAAATGCGGTTCACCAACCACTTCCACTTCCGATTCCAACCAGACATGGGACGGTGATGAACACTCCAAATTCTTGCCTTCAGGCTTCACCGCCAACTCCTTTTCATCCAATACAACTTTACCGGATCCATCAGTCCCAAGAGTCCCTTATTCCACAGCTCGAATAATCAACACTTCTTCATTTACTTACAGATTTCCGGTCTCTGAAGGGCCCAAATTCCTCCGCCTATATTTTTATCCTGCCAATTACTCTGGTCTCGCCCCAAACCAATCTTTCTTCTCTGTATCATCCAATGGTTATACTCTTTTAACAAAGTTCAATGCTTTCCAAACAGCCTCGTTTTTCGCAGAGAAGCGTTCCGATGCTGGAGTCGATGGTCCCCCTGTTCCCAACTTTGTCAAAGAATTTCTCATCTATGTAAAAGATACACAATTCTTAAATGTCGTCTTTACACCCGTACCCAACTCATATGCCTTTATCAATGGTATTGAAATTATTTCAATGCCGAATAATCTGTATTTTTATGCTGAGAATCCGAAACCCGTTGGGATTAGTACAGAACCGGTAATTAATAACGACGCTGTGCTTGAAACTGTTTACAGGCTAAACATAGGTGGTACACAAATATCTGGTAGTGATGATACAGGTATGTACCGGTCATGGAATGTAGATACAGGTATGTACGGGTCAAGGTTTTTTGAAGCAGACGGGCGAATTGGGTTACTGAATCTTTATCGTAATCCGATCATATATACTGTAGAGACTCCGAATTATACCGCACCTGAGCTTGTTTATCAAACCCAAAGAAGTATGGGCAGTTTGTCTGACCTGTACAATCTGACATGGATACTTCCAGTTGATTCCGGATTTTATTACATGCTCAGGCTCCATTTCTGCAACATTATACAGAAATACACAAAACAAGGTCAAATGGTTTTCACGGTCTTTATTAATAATCAAACTGCTGAGGAGGAGGCTGATCCACTCAAATGGACTCCAGGTAGTGGGTATCCTATATTCAAGGATTATGTTGTGTATAGCCAGAAAAGCAAGGAAGAGTTGTGGCTTGCCCTGCATCCTTTTCCTAACAGTGAAGTATCTGTAGGATATCGTGATGGTTATTTGAATGGTTTGGAAGTCTTCAAGATAAGCATAGGCAGTGATCTTGCTGGCCCAAATCCGGAAGACCCACCAAAAGAGAACAAGCAGAAGACACCGCCATATGCCACAATAATTGGGGGCGTTGGGGGAGCGTTAATCTTGCTGTCGTTTTTACTAATTATAGTTTTATGTCAGCGGAGGCAAGTCAAACACTATACTACCACCAATAATAAGCCGCCACTGCCGTCAGATTGCTGTCGTCGTTTTTCACTTAAACAAGTGAAAGTTGCAACAAACAAATTCAATGAGAATAATGTTATCGGAAATGGAGGATTCGGTAAGGTATACAAAGGATACATGGGAACTGCTAAAACCACTGTAGCAATCAAACGGCTCAATCCATCATCAAGTCAAGGGTTTCATGAATTCCAAACAGAAATACAGATGTTATCTAGATTGCACCATGAGCATCTAGTGTCCTTGATTGGATACTGTGATGACAATGGTGAGATGATACTAGTGTATGATTATATGGCTCGTGGAAATCTGCGGGAGCATCTCTACAAGACAAACAACCCTCCTTTGTCATGGAAAACACGTCTCAATGTTTGCATCGGGGCAGCTAAAGGGCTGCATTATCTCCACACGAGTGAAAAGAACACAATAATTCATCGGGACGTCAAGTGCACTAACATCTTATTGGATGAGAACTGGGTTGCTAAAGTGTCTGATTTTGGTTTGTCAAAGCTAGGTTCCAGAGATCCATCACAAACACATGTTACGACGATGGTAAAAGGTAGTATCGGGTACATTGATCCTGAATATTGCAAAAGCCAGCACCTGAGGGAAAAGTCTGATGTGTACTCGTTTGGAGTGGTCTTGTTCGAAGTGTTGTGTGCAAGACCTGTTATCATTCCATGGCTGACTAGCGAACAAGTGACTTTAGCAGAATGGGGAAAGACTTGCTATCAAAGAGGAACCTTGGTTGAAATAATTGACCAGAATCTAAGTGGTCAGATTGCACCAGGGTGCTTAAAGAAGTTTGGCGAGGTAGCAAATAGTTGCTTGCAAGAGGAAGGGATCGAACGACCAACAATGGATGCTGTCGTTCAAGGGCTAGAAGTTGCATTGCAGCTGCAAGAAGCTTGTGAGGAAATGGGCGAAGAAATGCTAGAAAGTCAAGAACTTCCTTTTCGTATGCAAGTAGAACTGACCAAAATAGACGACGATGGGATAGAAGGCGGGGAAATTGTTGCACACCAAGGTGCCCATTCATGATCCAGGACGAGGAGTCTTGTGGTACCTAAAACACTTCTTTTTTTTTTTTCTTGAATAAACAGATTGGTATTTGGATAGTTAATTAGTTTCATACAAGCTACATGAATTTCATTTGTTATATCAAATTTCGTAATTGTGGTTATTTAAATTGTCAAGTACTCAATGTATGAGAAGCAATAATGTAATCTTAAAATATCTGATATGTTCAAATTGTTTACGGTTACAAACTCATAGCATCTGATTGGTTGATAGTTTGAATATTTTTATCAATTGTAACCCAAAATATGTTCCTTTATTATATAAAAAATGTTTTTTTTTTTTTTTTTTTTTTTTATAAATAAAAGTTGATTTTAGCCACAAACGTAAAGCTCAGCCTATTACATCACTTCAAAGATAATAACATACTTTTCATATAAAATTCATATTTTTATGCCTAAATATCTTGCAAGTTGCAACTTATTGACACTTGATTCCCAAAAACAAGCGTTGTCGAATGGAAAAAAAGCTTAGGATGAAAGATCCAATTAGGGCTGTAAACGAATCAGACGAATACGAATGGAGCCCTGTTCATATTCGTTTATTTAATTTTAACCGGACAAATAAACGGACACGGACGCTTAAACGGACGAATTTTCTTGTTCATGTTCGTTTATTAAGAAAAAAAAAATTGTTCATGTTCGTTTATGTTCGTTCATTACGACACGAAACGAACGCTACACGAACATAAACGCTCGAACATAAATGAAATAGACAAACAAACATAAACTTTATTGAATTATTCACAATATATTGTTTTATAAATGTTGTTTTATTTAAACAAACCAATTTTTAAAATTATAAAATTAAAAGATATGATATATGAACATAAATAGATATATAAACATAAACGAATATTAACGAACGCCTAATCGGACGTTCACAAACATAAATGAACGAACGAGACTTTTGTTCATGTTCGTTCATTTAACTAAACGAACGTAAAATATTGTTCATGTTCGTTCATTTAATACACGAACGAACATAAACGAACTTTTTACCGAACGGTTCATGAAATGTTCACTGAACGTTCAGTTAGTTTACAGCCCTAGATCTAATAGTAGCAATGACAGTGAAAGCCGTCTCTAATCTGTCGCCATTTTCAAAGTTTGCGACAGTTATCTAGGGACATATTCATCACTTCTCGACAGTGTTGGTTAACAATCTAATACTTGTAACGTCCCGTTGTTAATTTTAGCATAGCTTCATCTTCATCTACTTCTAGTTTTAGCATTACGACATAATGGACAATACTACTAATTAACTAAGTATTACTAATCAACCAACTCTATAACCAAGGGCTTTGTTAATTTAGGATGTTATATATAAAAGTCAATTTTGTTTTGAACGGCTGAGATCTTCAAATTAAAGATGATTGACATAAAACTCATGATTAATTTTATGCCTAACTTAATTGTCATTAGCTTATTGAGTTGTGAATAAGTGAACCCGGTTGCGGTTGCTGCAACAAATAAATTATTGCCACAAATATTGTTGATATAAATAATGCTTAAAAACGTTATTAACATTTCTCGATATCCTTACGTTTTGACGATCACAAAATCTTAAATCATTAAACGTAAAATCATTACGTAAACAAGTATTTAGTGACAAAATATCATTATATCCAACTTAATCATTTAAGGTATGAATAAACAATTGCATAATACATTTTATGATTAAAGGAAGGTTTATTTAATCATTACAAAGTTTATAAAACGATATAAACATTTTATATATTTAGAAAAACACTTTTGATAATTAAAGGAAAATGTTTAATTCATAATAAATATATGAATTCAAAATTTTAACCAAAATCAGTTAAATTTTCACAAAATAAACTTTTTCCAGAAAAGACAAAGATTTCTGGCCGTTACAGATGGGCGGCCCCCTTAATTTTAAGGGGGCCAGCCACCATTTAAGGGGGCTGGCCCGCTCCTGTTGTCAGAAATCTTTGCCTATAAATACTGGTTCAATCATGCATTTTTTTCTCACCTTTTGCACAAAAACTTTCTGTCCAAATCATCTTCTGATGAGGCAAAAAGTGAAATGCTTTTAAGGGGTCATTTAAGCCCGAATTCAAGATTATTTGATCAAATATTGCCCTAAATCGTTCCTTTTGTCATTTTAGGTACTTTTGGAGAGAAATCTGAAAAAAGAAGCATTTTGGACGTTTTTGGAGCATAAAAGTGAAGAAAACGGCAAAGTCTCAATTTTCCTTGCTGGGAACAGTACCTGCCGGTGTCACAACTCTCTACATGACGACGTCAAGAGTTACAAAAGAGGTGGAAGTGGAAAATACACGTGACGGTCCAAAGTGTTTTCAAGCATAGGACCTGACGGCGTCACCAAGGCCGTCAAGGTCCATTTGTACATGAAGGCCCAGAAGATTTTTATACATGACATCGTCAAAATCAGATCTAGGCAATACGATTTCTATTATGGCGGCGAGTTGACGGCGTCACGATCCAATACATAACGCCGTCACAAGTTCTAATCTATATATAGTTTTCCAAATTTCATCCATTAGTGTGCAACTTTGAGGGAAAAACCCTAGGTCAAAGCTTTTCAAGGGTTTCAACCCTTTGAATCTTTCATGTTCAATTAAAGATAAGTACTTTTTCAAATCACTCAATATGTCTATGTGTTGTTTGATTATATCTTACGCTTGTCTTCTATTTAACATGCTAGGCTAGATTTCCTTTGTGTTTGCTTAGATGTAGTGAAACCTAGATGTTAATTATGGGTTGATTGTTTGTTTATAATTGTTACGGATGATTGTATTCGATGTTAGGCTTAAGAAAACTGGCAGACTTCCATTGGTAACTTACTTGAACGTCTTAAGAAACATGATCGGAGGTGTACTACGATTTTTGGTTGTATTTAATGCGTAGGAGAATTCTAATGATCCCATGTTAGGAGCTTTTAACGGCTCGACATAGGAGTGAAGTAGGATCCTATAGAGTTAGGGAATATTGTACACGGCCCTACGACTAGTATTAAGGAATATGAGCCGTCATCCATGCAATTGTAACAAGCTATCAACCTGTAAAAGATATCTAGGGAGTAACGAAATCTAAGTAAACACAATTTCCTCATTATTGGCACCACCACATTAGTATAATAGTTGTATTTTCATTTCTGCTTCTGTTGGGAAGGAGTGGGGGCGAGGCTTTCGAGATGGAATCCTACTCCAAAATTCAGAATGAATCTACGTATAAAGATTGATAGTGGTAAAATCAAGTCTAAGGAAGACATAGGCAAGACTTCTGTTTTGCTTTCATATAACATGCAACTAAGAGCGGTTGAGACCAAGCGTCTTTACAATTTATACTGCTTCTGTTAAGTAGTATTTTGTTCAAAATGGATGATGTAACTGGATGACTTGGTATTTCGTACAAAATCACAATATTTAGGACCCGAACTAGTTGTCATTTTTTTTTGCCTATAACTGGACTCCTTTAGTGGCAGATATGATTGAAATGGTATTAGGTTTAATATGTAGTATGAATGTATGATTTGTCCCAAATTGGATGAATTCTTTCAAAATCAAGTTATTATGTATCCGAGTTGGTTAATTTGTATTTTGTTGGTTACAAACCGCCTAAAGAGTCGACCCATCAACCAATTGTGCAGAAAAAAAACCAGCAATAAAAGTGTTATTACAACATAGAATAAGAAAATTGAAAAAAAAATGTGAAACCACATGTTTGCGTGATCATAAATTTTTGAGAAGATGTGAATGTAAATACTACTTGCTATCATAAATTAAGCTGCAAAGACACAAATTTACAACAAAAACATTTATAGCTTTTTGTAAAAGGTTTTTCTGACCATAGATTATATGAACATTACAATAGTCTTACCATCAAGTTATTTATAGCTTCGTGAACTTGTTTAACTTTTTCAACAGGGCACTATTACACACAAATAAATTTAGTTCGAGTTCTTTGGTAAAATTATTGTATATACTTTCACATCCAACAACTACCACCGCCTCCTGATACTTTATGTTATAAAACACTACTTGCTACGATTACCATTTCAATATCCAGATCTCATACTCTAACTGTGTGTGTGTGTTTTAGTCATGGCGATCAACAGATTAAACATTGCCGTTATTTCTTCACTGGTGATTGTATCAATCGCTAATGCTAAAGTGTCCTTTGAAGAATGATTTGACTGTATAATCTTTAATTTGGCTTGAACTTTGTTATTCGTTGATCTGTTATTGTTCTATATTAGATATATAGTTTTAGATTGATATATTTGTTACAGAGATGAAATGAATTGATGTGATTATGTTATGTAAAACGATCAGTGATTGATCTGTTTGGATTCGGTTTTTGTTTTGGTTTTGGTTTCGATTTAATTTAGTGAAATGTTGAATTTGTGATTTGTTTATGTGATTAATTTTTGAATTAATTGAGATTATGTGAATTTAGTTAATATCTTTTGTAGAGATAAAAGTGCTTATGACGTAATTGTGTTGGATGCTGTGATTAAAATTAGGATTGAAATTAGTAGTAACTTGTGAAAGAGATGAACATAATTCAATTTGAGTAAATTAGCAGTATCATATTTTTGCGTTTTAAAAATGCTAATTTAGCACTTTATATGCACGTGAAAGAGATGAACATAAGTCAGTTTCCCCTAAATCTCGAACTATTTGACCAGCTTTGGCTTTGTTTTGTTATTTTGATGTTTGATTTCCTTTCTTAGCTTGTGTAACTCTCGATTCCCTCACATTACCTCTTGTTAAATGATTGCTAGCTGGCCGGCCTACAACAACAACAACAACAACAAACCCAATCCCGCCGGGGCAGGGTATGGGGGAGGTAAAATGTAGACAGATCCTACCTCTACCCTAGGGTAAACCCGGGAGTAGAGAGACTGCTTCCAACGAGACCTCTGGAAAGTGCAGGTGTGCGGGTGGCAGATAAAAAAGAGAGCAGCCAAGACAGTAAACAACAAGCAAACGAAAACAGGCAAAAGCAAGCAGGAACAATGATGCGTGGGAATCGCACCTTGCTTTACCTCTCGAGGGATCTCGAGAAGCTTACAACCCCCACCAGGCAGTGTACCTGATCGTTGTAGTATAGTATAGTGACAAGTACCGGGGGATTGATCGTTCAGCTTAGGAATAGTGTCGCTAGGTTTAGAAAACCTAATTAATAGTTCTAAAGGTGAAAGATGATTATTTTTGTATTTTTATATTTTTAAGAAAGCAAGTAAAATCTCGGATTTTGGAAGAGTGGGCGGAATTAGTTGCTATTCAACTAACCCAAAGCTATTATATAATTAAAATAAACTAATGAAAATGAAATTAAACTAAATTAAACTAAGGTTGTGAGCAGTGGTTGGAGAAATTGTGTTTACTTAGACTTCATTACTCCCTAGATATCTTTTACATGTTAATTACTTGTTACACTTGTATGGATGACGGATTGTATTCCTTAATACCATTCGTGGGGTGGCATACATAACTCCCCAACTCTATGAGCTCTTATCTCCTCCTACACCATGACCCAGCACAACTATAGGGATTGTAAACAGTGGCTCATGCATTAAATACAACCAATAAAGACCTAGTACGCCTCGGTTCATGTTTCTTAAGACGTTCAAGCATGTTACCATTTGGAGATCTGCCAGTTTTCTTAAGTCTAACATATAATATCATTCATCCAAAACAAGAATAGACAAGTAATCAACACATAATCAACACCTAGGTTTCATTAGATCTATGCAAACACAAAAGAAATCTAGCCTAGCATAGTAGAATTAAGACAAGAACAAGATATAAACAACCAACACATAGACATATTGATTGAATTGAAAGTATACTTATCTCAATTACAATGCAAGGTCTCAAGGGTTTGGAACCCTTGAAAAACCTGTAAAAGAGGCACCAAAATCGTCTTTAGGGTTTCACCAAAACTTCTCTCTTTTTTTAATGAAAAAACTAGAAAACTATATATAAGAAAACTAGGCTGACGGCGTCAAGAGTAACTTGTGACGCCGTCACCTCGCCACCATATACTTCCTCGGACGGCCTTGATCCACTTATGACGGCCTATGTGACGCCGTCACCACCCACGGTATTTAATTCTTGCTACTTTGACGCCGTCATGAAGCCTTCTGACGCCGTCACCACCTACGGTGTTTAATTCCTCATGTCTGACGCCGTCAAGATGGTGGTCTTGACACCGTCACCTTGTATCTTCAGCATGGAAATTTGGTACTTTGCCGTTTTCTTCACTTTTATGCTCCAAAAACGTCCAAAATGGCTTCTTTTCCAGAATTCACTCTCCAAACACCTAAAATCACAAAAGGAACGATTTAGGGCAATATTTGATCAAATAAAGTCGGATTCGGGCTTAAATGACCCCCTAAAAACGGATCATTTTTCGCCTCATCTAATACCCTTACACTTGAGATTTGCTTGTCCTCAAGCAAATAAGCTTTTATTCTACTTAAAAGACAAGTTAGGGGTCAATTAACACTAATATAAAAGTAATTACAACAAATAATCGTTCCACTAAAGACCAATAGACAAGCACGGAGGTCATACACAAGCACCACACAAATAGTGTTTAGATACTCACATCTCTCGGGTGTAATAAAGTAATATAACATTATGGAAATGGAAGATATCTCTCACTACCTGTCATAGCAAAATAGATTACCATAGGCTTGGGAAAGGATCAAACCTCCACCACATGGCGTAAGCACCTAGGATAAACTATCAAAGAGGTCTTTTAAGGGGTTATAACGTTAGGTGTAGGGATATGAATTACACGGTTTTGTTGGATAAAGGAAGTTTTACTGGTGGCGAGTTAACAATCTTGGTTAATTACATGTACAAGATGGCGTTGCTAAGCCAAGACTAGACTCGACTTAAGCTAATAAATGAAAAATAACAAAAACATAAAATGAACATAGAATAAAAATGGGATGGTAGTCCGTATGTTTTTTTTTTCTCTCTTTTTCCTTTTTCTATTATTTTTTTTTCTTTTACTTGATTTTTTCGATTTTTTTTTTTTTTTTTTTTTTTTTTTTTTTTTTTTTTTTGGCATACACTCTTACCCTACCATCCAAAATAATACATCATAGGGGTTTGAGCAATCCCCTTACACTTGAATCTTTACATACTTTACATTAAACTAATCTAATGACTCGAATTAAGAAAATCAAAACACTTGGAGCACTTTTAAGATCAACGTACATATGGGGGTAATAATATGATGTGCTTCCCCATTACTCCATAAAATAAGTACTTACCCATGAGTCCCAATCGTCCCAAAACAATATGTACAAGGATATGACTCGACTTAGCAACCATGTAATCAATTAGATAGTTAACTTAGGGTTTAACAAATAACAATAATGCACTAAAAATGAGCGCATACACGGAAGGCTAAGGCGCTTTGGGTGTACATTTAAGTGGGGTGTAACAAGTTCTTCCTTTAAGTAAAATGCTTAAAGTTAGAAACGAAAAGATAGGCTCGGAGGGGTGTACTAGGGGTATCGTGTACTAAAAATGAGTACAACGCTAAGGGTGTGGGAAAAATTAGTTGACTTAACTAGCCAAGTAATATGACTTAAATGGTCAAGTAATTATAATACGGGTTTAACACAAGGGTGATCCTAATGCCTCTTATCATGTAGTAAATCCTACTACACGAATGTAGTCTCACTAGCGGTCTCGGGATGCATCACTAACGCAAGTTCTAGAATCTAAATGCTACCGGTACACTCATAAGCACCTATAATAAATGCTTTTCCTATCAAATCTAAAGGCGAACCTCACATCTTTGGGTGGAAAATTTTTCTGAATATACGGTTATGTGCTAGTCATACAACCTCCTATCCATGAGACGCTTGCTATGGCTAAAGTTTCACTCCTAAATGTTGTAAAAAATTTTAAATTTGGCGCTAAAATTACACTAACAAGTATTTCTCATAGTTTTATTACTCATCTACTATCAAACAAAACAAACTCAAGCGAAAGTGCATATGTAAGGTATCATCTTTTTACCCTCCCCTTACACTTAGGATGAACATTGTCCCCAATGTTCAAGTAAAGAATGTAAAAGTTAAGAAGTAAAGATAATGAAATCAAATACTCGCCTGATTCGCTCGGTATGGATTATAGGTTGGCCAGGTTAAATCTTCCTCCAAGAAAATGAACAATCAAAGCTTCCCTTCCAGAATACAAATCATCTTCTTGTCATAAATAACCTGTAAATCCTGACAACAGTAGACAAGGCAACCTCGCGTAAAATCGGCGGCATCCTATATAAGTTACTAAATCCTAGAAAACAAAGTAAGATATAATGCTTGTGGAATGAAGTTTGCAAATTTCCTGGAGATTATAAAACTTAATAATTCACAAAAACCATAAGACTCCGTTAGAAAAACAAAACCGGTAAAATTTCCAGATTTTTGACTCCTGACGCCGTCAAGAGCAATACCCTGACGCCGTCAGAATGGACCTGCAGAAATTCTTATGTTAAGTTTCCGGAAAATTTCTGGAAAAACTTTGTCCTACTTCCTGGAAAATCCTGCAAAACTTCATTATGACTCAATACAAGCATTTGACTCTAACAAATACGAATATACATGTTCATTAAATATTGTGGAGAATCATGATCGGTTTGTTTCTTAAAAACATATTTGGGGTTTCCCCTTACACTTATCTTTTGCAAAAATACCTTTAGGTTGAAGTTAAGACTAGGCCAAACAACATAATAAAGTATTTCCACATCTTAGTAGAGAAACATGATTAACCAACAATAAAATAAAACATGCATACGGAAGCAAATAACAATCAAACAAATAAAATCACAAAAAACATGGGTTGCCTCCCAAGAAGCGCTTTTCTTTATTTACGAGTCTTGTAGCTAGACTCAAAGTCGTGGGTTACTACGTGATTCGGGTGAGTTCCTCATTGAGGATATCTTTGGGATCAAACTTGGGTTTCAACTTTCTATCGGTCTCCTTAGTACGATATGACCTTTCAAACTTTTCTCCATCCGGATCATACAAGGTCATTCTAATATGCCATGACCCGTCACCTTCTTTGGGTGGCTTGTCCCACCTCCACTCACACTTATCTCCCTCTCTTTTCCATTTGTTCCTTTCTATGTTGATGGGCATTACGCTCAATAACTCAATCATCTTTCTAAAGACTAAGGGATCCTCAAAGGGGTCTAGCTCCTCATATCTAGCAATGAGTTGTTCTACCGAATGTGTCTTCTCAACAAAGTCCTTCTCTAGATAGAATGGGCATTGAGGTCCTATGAAATTCCTTTCTATCCAAGGCCCATATCTAGACGGTCTCCTATTCATCTCTACCCAATATGGCGTTGGTTCATCATTACAATCATAACTATGCTTCTTAACATCATATACCGACCAAGTATCGCCTTCACCTACCGTTATCTTTGATTCCTTGCAACCTATCATGGCACTAGCGGTTGCTAAGAATCCTCTTCCTACCAATAATGGGTATGTAGTGTCACTAACCATGTCTAGGACGTGAAAATCCGCTAATATAGTTAATTTTCCTACGTGAACAACTACATCCTTAATCATTCCAACCGGGTGTGCAATACTCCCATCCGCTAGACCTACCAATACCTCCGTTTCCTCTAACTTTCCTAGCTTAAGAGTGGTGAATAAGGATAAGGGAATCAAGTTGAGGCTTGACCCTAAATCGGCTAATGTGTCGAAAGCTTCGGATCTTCCTATCTTACAAGGCAAAAAATATATACCCGGGTCATCAAGCTTTTTAGGTAACTTGTTTTGAACGAAGGCGGTCCCATTTTTTCCTAGCTTACACTTCTCATATTTTTCTAGGAGGGCGCTATAGTAGGGAGCACGCGCTAAGATATCAATGACGGGGCGTTCAAGGTGAAGTTCTTTGAATTCATCGTCAAGGTCTTGCGTAAGAGGTGTTTCAACAATGCTTTTGACCGGCTCTATAGTAGGAGTTTTAGTTGATTGGTCCTTTTGGGGAACTTGGTTTTGCTTGAAACACGTGCTCGTTGATTTGACCGAATAATATTGTGGACACGAAGCGGGTGACGAAACGGATGATATGGAATTAACGGTTAGTTTCGGATTCTTGATTGTGTCACTTGGGAGTGCTCCCATTTCTCGGTCATTGAGAACTTTCAACAATGTGTCAATTCTAGTGGTCATCTCGCTTTGCTTTTGTTTGAAATCGGCTTCAAACTTGGAGATGCGAGCTTCTTGAGATGCCATGAACTTCGACATCAATCCTTCAAGATTGTTGGTACTACCATAGTTGTTAGAAGGATTGTTGTTGAAGGTACGGTTGGATGGTGGACCGTTTGATTGGTAACGATTAGGCGGATTGGAAGAATTGGGTTGATTTTGTTTCCACCTAAGGTTTGGGTGATTTTTCCATGAGGGGTTGTATGAATCACCATATGTGTTTGGCTCGGGCTTGAAAGTGTACCACTTATCTCCCGCTTCGTCGGTACGCGTGGATGCGTAGTCCGCAAAAGCTGTTCCGGGGAGTTCCATACAATCACGAGTGTCATGGGGACCACTACATAATTCGCATGAAGAAGTGATTTTGTTCACTTGGCTTGAATGCTTCGGAGCTTCGTAAGATTTCATGAGAAACTTGACTTGGTCCTCAAGTTCCATGATCCTACGGTCG
Organism: Artemisia argyi; assembly: GCA_030686995.1. Taxonomy (NCBI): domain Eukaryota; kingdom Viridiplantae; phylum Streptophyta; class Magnoliopsida; order Asterales; family Asteraceae; genus Artemisia; species Artemisia argyi. Next base: position 233,929,135 of record CM060703.1, on the reverse strand, counting down.
GGAGTGCTTGAATTGTTCGAAGGCAAAGATATTGCCTTGACCGTTTTGTTCAAATCATGGGGATCATTCCAACTTTCATTGTCATAGAGAGCAAGATCTTCTATGAGTTCCCATGATTGTTCCGCACTAAGATCACGTAGCTTACCACCGGCCGATTGGTCAATGGTTCGCCTCGTTGAGATGTCGATATGGTCATAGAAAATTTGGACTTGGAGCCAAAGATCTATGCCATGATGAGGGACTTTTTGGAGTAAGTCCTTGAAACGAGTCCATGCTTCATAAAGAGATTCATTTTGACGTTGTTGTAACATCAAGATGTCATTCCTAAACTTAGTAGTTCTCCCCGGTGGGAAAAATTGAGCAAGGAAACGAGTGGTGAGATCATCCCATGTGGTGATGGATCCCGCGGGTAAACGCTCAAGCCATTGACTAGCTTGATCCCGTAGAGAGAATTGGAATAGGCGTAAACGGGTAGTCTCTCTAGTTTCAACACCTAGGTCTATGGAATCTACGATTTTGAGGAAATCCTTAAGGTGTTGGTTTGGATCTTCGGAACGAAGTCCATGGAATGCACATCCGCTTTGCACCAACCGGATGGTGTCGGATCGCAAGGGGGTCACATTGTCTCCGGTGAGCTCAATGGTGTTTCGGTAGCCTTGGTGGCTAGGTCGGGAATACTCTCCTAAGGTTCGGGGCCTAAGGGGTTCTAATGGTGGGTTTTGTTGTGGTGGGATGATGGGTTCAAAGATGTTACCACCTTCCATGATGTCGGATGGTAAAGAGTTACGAACAAAGGCACGAAGAAATAAGATAGACTAAAGAAGACCTAAAAATAAAAATAAAAATCTTACTAGAAAGGAATCAAGCAAGTAGACCTAATAAAAAGAAATTCTAACCTAGACAATAACTATTCCCCGGCAGCGGCGCCAAAAACTTGATGCGTGGGAATCGCACCTTGCTTTACCTCTCGAGGGATCTCGAGAAGCTTACAACCCCCACCAGGCAGTGTACCTGATCGTTGTAGTATAGTATAGTGACAAGTACCGGGGGATTGATCGTTCAGCTTAGGAATAGTGTCGCTAGGATTAGAAAACCTAATTAATAGTTCTAGAGGTGAAAGATGATTATTTTTGTATTTTTATATTTTTAAGAAAGCAAGTAAAATCTCGGATTTTGGAAGAGTGGGCGGAATTAGTTGCTATTCAACTAACCCAAAGCTATTATATAATTAAAATAAACTAATGAAAATGAAATTAAACTAAATTAAACTAAGGTTGTGAGCAGTGGTTGGAGAAATTGTGTTTACTTAGACTTCATTACTCCCTAGATATCTTTTACATGTTAATTACTTGTTACACTTGTATGGATGACGGATTGTATTCCTTAATACCATTCGTGGGGTGGCATACATAACTCCCCAACTCTATGAGCTCTTATCTCCTCCTACACCATGACCCAGCACAACTATAGGTATTGTAAACAGTGGCTCATGCATTAAATACAACCAATAAAGACCTGGTACGCCTCGGTTCATGTTTCTTAAGACGTTCAAGCATGTTACCATTTGGAGATCTGCCAGTTTTCTTAAGCCTAACATATAATATCATTCATCCAAAACAAGAATAGACAAGTAATCAACACATAATCAACACCTAGGTTTCATTAGATCTATGCAAACACAAAAGAAATCTAGCCTAGCATAGTAGAATTAAGACAAGAACAAGATATAAACAACCAACACATAGACATATTGATTGAATTGAAAGTATACTTATCTCAATTACAATGCAAGGTCTCAAGGGTTTGGAACCCTTGAAAAACCTGTAAAAGAGGCACCAAAATCGTCTTTAGGGTTTCACCAAAACTTCTCTCTTTTTTTAATGAAAAAACTAGAAAACTATATATAAGAAAACTAGGCTGACGGCGTCAAGAGTAACTTGTGACGCCGTCACCTCGCCACCATATACTTCCTCGGACGGCCTTGATCCACTTATGACGGCCTATGTGACGCCGTCACCACCCACGGTATTTAATTCTTGCTACTTTGACGCCGTCATGAAGCCTTCTGACGCCGTCACCACCTACGGTGTTTAATTCCTCATGTCTGACGACGTCAAGATGGTGGTCTTGACGCCGTCACCTTGTATCTTCAGCATGGAAATTTGGTACTTTGCCGTTTTCTTCACTTTTATGCTCCAAAAACGTCCAAAATGGCTTCTTTTCCAGAATTCACTCTCCAAACACCTAAAATCACAAAAGGAACGATTTAGGGAAATATTTGATCAAATAAAGTCGGATTCGGGCTTAAATGACCCCCTAAAAACGGATCATTTTTCACTCATCAAACATCAAGCAAAAGGAGTGACAAAACAAGCAAGCAGGAAGCGAATACGGGCTAAAGCAAAAGTAAATGAGCACAAAACAAAGTGCCAAGGCACAAAAAGGCAGACGAACCTAAGGGAGCAACACATAGCAAAGTAAAGCAACGCATGGAGCTTAAAACTAAGGCAAAGCAAAGCGAGGCACCAAAAACCAAAACTCAGGGGCAAGAAAAGCAAGCAAACCTACGGGGCAACACAAAACAGGCAAAGCCATGCACGGGGCCTATAACTAAGGCAAAGCAGAAGCAGGAACCAAAACCAAAGGCACCTAAAATGCCTAACCCAAAAACAACCTAAACGGGATAAATTAAAGCTAGGAAAAACCGTGATTCTTATAGCTCTTGAATTATTATGAGCAAGAAGCTAGGAAAAACATAGTCAGAGCGTGCTTCATATATAAAACGGGATAAATTATATATACATGCCTATGTAGTGTGTGCAAATGCTTTGATTGTTTGCTGATGAGAGTTCTATATGTTATATATATTAAAGAGCTATTAAGTTTCATGCTTGGTTTTTGAAGTGCAAAACATATATTGTTAAAAGTGTCAATTATACAAGTCGTTCATCCATTGTGGCTTATATGTAGCAAGCTGATAGATTTCTGCATTTAGCAAGCTAATAGATTGATAAATCGTTAGATGTGCCAACAACTCAGCAAGTCACTCTATATTGAATATTCATATTGTTTAAATTATTTGCATTAGAATTTAAATGAGATGAGGCACCTGTATCCATATTCCATATCGGGTCTTGCAAAGTCATACTGCAAAAAGCACTAGGAAGTGATGTAGCTTGATACGGGTATAAGGCGGGTGCGGGACCAAGGATACTGTTGGGGTGTTGCTGTTGTGTTGATTGTAAAGAGATAATAGGCTGTTGAACTTTTTGGGCTTGGTATAACTGTTGGGCCTGAGGTGCACAAACATGTTGGCCTGTAAAGACAAGGGGATTGGGCTTTTGGCCCAATCGATTGGGATAGTGAATATGGTGATGGGCTAGGCGCTGGTTATAGAGTCCAGGTGCAACCAATGATTGGTTATGAAAGTTATTACCAAGAAGTCGACTCGTGGTGTTGCCTACTGTGTTGGTTTTAGATTTCAACCCCGCCCAATTTCGGTAGTCATGAATAAACTTACACCGGTCACCAAACTTGCACGACCCTTAATTGAAGTGGTTACATACTTGTGGTAGATTAGGAGACTTGATAGAGGAAGTGTTTGTTCTACCTTTTGGTGCCGACGAGTTGGTGGCCACAAAAGTAGTATCTACAGCCATGATGCTGATTTTTTTTTTTTTTTTTTTTTTTTTTTTTTTTTTTTTTTTTTTTTGTTTTTGGAAATTGTGCGGCTGAGATTGGAGGAGGAAAGGGGAGGTACGATTGTTTTTATTTTATTTTATTATTATTTTTTGTGAGAAAAATTAGGAGAAAATCAGCTGAGGAACGGTAGAAGGGGAGGGAGGATCGTTTATTTTGGGAGAAGAGTTAGGAGGATAATTATTGGCCTGATAACATATTGGTTGTGATAATTCTTGTCTCCATTACATATTTACATATAAAGATAGGATACATAAATAGGTACAATGCTTAGCTATTTAAGGTAAACTATCAATCACCCACTAATCAAGGATAATTACAACTAATGTGCTTATCCACTTTGAGGTTATCCTTATACACGTTTTAATAAGCGTCGGGCTAATTTGCAACACATTAAATATTGGTGAAAACGGAATTCTAACTTGTTTAGCAACAAAGTGAAGTTGTCGCGGGATTACTCGTTTAGTGTAACTTATATCTTCCAGAAATTTAAAATCTGTGTTGATTCTTATTGTTATCCTTGTTAAAATAGAATCCTTTCATTTAATAGTAACTTATACCCTAACAATTATAAACAATTTTACCAAGGATATTTTGTACTCCTATATCGTTTGAAACATATCAACCAACTTTAGGGAAAAAAGACAATTGATATTTCGTACTCACATGTTTATATAGTATGTCATTTTAATTTCTTCCCTATAGTCCAATTGATGGTAGAATTATTAATGCACTAAATAAAAGTGCTTATTTTTTCTATTGGCTAGCTAGGGAGAAAAAATAAATAAATAAAATAAAAATAAAAACTTGAAATACATGACTTTTCAAGTCTACTCCTGAAGCAGATAATGATGCTTTGTGTTTTTTTCTATTGGCTTGCTAGTGACAAAAGTTTTTTGAAAGACATGACTTTTCAAGTCTACTCTTGAAGCAAATAATGATGCTTTGTGATTTAATAAAAGACAGATTGTCTCAGAGCAGATGGTATCCTCGTGCCAAAAATGTGGTGCCATTCTTAAAAAGTACTGTCATGTTAGCAAAACACAGAACGGCACTAGAAACTCTTTGGCATCACATTTTGCATGTGCCGTTATCGTTAGCACCAGAAAATGTGCTAATAAAAAAATAACTTAATTAGGGACTAATATTGCAAACATATTAAGGACTAGCAATGTAAAAAAAAGTGTTAAATGAACTTAAAATGTAAATACACAAAACATAAAATAAAATAAAGTACAAAAAAAATGAACTTAAAATGTATATATACCCTCTTATTCTTCTTCCGTATCCTTCTAGCTGCAAAAAAAAAAAAAAAAAAAAAAAAAAAAAAAAAAAAAAAAACCCTCAATCATTTTGGGTGTTATATAACAACCGAGCACCAATGGCGCCACTTCCGTAACTGTGCATCGTTCTCCTCCTTAGGCTGCTACCAACGGCGCCGCGAACGGTACCAATGTACCTCTCACTCTAGAGCATCTCAGTTACAAAATTAAATATTCAATCTCTCTCTAAACTCATTATATTGCTCCAATGATAACACATTTACATCTAAATCTCATTTATCAAATCTCATATCAATAGGTTAAGTGATTGGTTAAACAATACTAACTTATTGCTTAACTAAATTATTTTCAAACTTTACCGTAAATGCATCAACTAGTGTCTAGCCTCTTATTCATGATGATGTAACGAGAAAGCTAACCAATCTCCGTCCATCTATACTACTTATAAAAGAGATTTGGTCAACAAGTCAAGATGTGAAAAACTGAAATTAATGTATTTCCCATTTTACCCTTGGATACCTACAACCAATCCCCATCCCCATCAATGCTTCTCTGGTAGCTTTCAATGCTTCTCTTTCATTCCCCATGCATATCCCTTCCTAACCTCCACCGATCTCTCACTCTCTCTCTCTTTACATCTCTCCCTCTTCCTCTTAACCTAAAACAAACATCACAACCCCTCTATTATTTGCCGCCGACACCACCTACACCTTCTGAAACCTCCGTCACCGCCACCATCGAAAGAACCACCATCAAAAACCCCACCACCATCGATCCGCCCATCACCGAGCCCTATCACCACCGGAAACCAAACCTAACACCACCCTACACCCCGAAAGGTTTTTCAGGATAGACACGACGGTTTTTAACAAAACCACAAACCACACCGCCTGAATGTAGATCTGATCTTCATTTGCAGGTATCGTTTTCGTTTTATGTCTTCATGTTGTGTTATGTTTCTCTGTTTGTTTTCCTTCTTTTCTTTTCTATGCAGTTGCCTTTTTTTGCTGGCTTTCTTTTGGTTATTTACTCTGACATAGTTTGTTTATGTTTGAATATCAAAGATATTGTCGTCGTGGCTATACGGAAGCAGTAATAGCCTTTCTAGAGAAACCTATGATACAACCGACATACAATAGATCAGAACCAGGTTGGTGTTTCAATCTTAACATATCAGAAAATTTGTATATTACTTGGTATTTGTGTAGAACCTCAAATATTGGTAGCTATTGGGGTTGATTATCAGGTTAATATTGTCATTAGAACTTAAGGAGAAGGTGGGACTGCTGATTCAAGTATTAACAGATGTGTAAGTTTTCTTTTGTGGGTATGGTTTAGTTTTATTTAATTCATATGTTAGGAAATCTTGGCTAGGTAGCCACATATCGATTGTGGTTGCAGCCATGGTGTGTGCTCAGCTATTTATTGATTTATTTTTTGGGATGGTAAAACTCAGCTATTTATTTTTTGATTGATTTATTCGAGGAGCTCTCACGTCTTGGTCTTGTAAAAGACGCGATAAGACGCCGATTCTAAATGGGTATGTTTTTTTAGGCTGATTGATTAAATTTAATGAATTGATTGATTTTCTTGATTGATAAAAAGGGTTTTTGTTATTGTTGTTGTTTTATAGGAGGACAACGGGACCGACGAGGCGTTCGACGAAAGGACAGTGGTCTGCACAAGAGGATGAGATATTGTGTAAAGCTGTTAAGCAGTTTAATGGCAAGAATTGGAAAAAGATTGGTACTTTTTATTATCTTACGGCTCGTTTTATGTTTTTAAGAGTTGATTTATCTTTTTGATTGATTTTACGGCGGAAAGTGAAGGTTTTTTTGATGTGTGGTTGTTGTTTCAGCTGAGTGTTTTAAGGACCGGACTGATGTTCAGTGCTTGCATCGATGGCAGAAAGTTTTGAACCCTGAGCTTGTTAAAGGTCCTTGGTCTAAAGAGGTTCGTTATTCAATGATTCCAATTTTTTTTTTTTTTTGTGAAATGGACAAATGACTTATTTATGCGACATTGAAATAACTTTATATCAATTTGTCTGAGATTTATGATTACCGATCAATTGCTAGCAAGAGGGTTGGATAAAAGTTACCTCAACCGACAAAATCATTATTTTTTACAAAAAGTTTTTAATTTAGTTTGAATTTTGCTTGTCAAAGTCTATATATTTCATTTGATTTTGGTTTCATTTTTTATCTGTAAAACATTGATATTTGGTAAGGTAATGTTGTCTTACTTAAGTTACATATGGATTATGGCTTCTTATGGCTTAACTCATACAATATTCAAGGAAGATAATGATTGGGAGTTGCAAAATGAACCAATGATGTCTGCTATAATAACTTTAAACTGATCTGTACACCAACTTGGTGGTGCAGATAATTGTATGTTTTTTGCCAATGAGGAAAGTGTGCATATTGATTTGCACTTTAGAACTTTATTTGTGACAAAGGTCCAAGTTAAAGATTTGAATGTTTTTTTGCCAATGAGGAAAGTGTGCATATTGATGTTACTACTTGTATTGTTTGTGATCCCTTGTACCATTGTATCATCCATGTCATTTTCACCGTTGTATTTACTGTATTGTGGCTGTGCATTTTGTAAATAATTGTATTTTTGAATTTATGCAGGAGCAAATTGCTAGTCGTGTCTCTTCAATCTTCTTGTGTATGCTATTTCTTCCTGACATTTTCCATAATTCTGTTCTTCGAGCAACACTACAAGATCATAACAAGCACTTCACTGATTCTGAGTTTCACTCTTTAACTGCTGACGGACTGAAAAAGGAGATTATATCTCTAATTGAGCATGAGGTATGAACCGAAAAGGACATCTCAAGTTTTATTTCTGTTATTATTGTTATGGTCTTTGTTAGAGGTGTCAAAAATGGGTGGGTCGTATGGGTTTGGTAATTTGGTAACATGTCAAAAGGCTAATTTTTGGGTGGTCAAAAAAGTGGTGCTATTGGTTTAATACGAAAATCATCGATTTCTCTACTGCGTCGTCTGGAGGATATAGAGCTTCTATCCTTTGGTATGTTTGCATATCTAAAATTTAATTAAAGTGTAGCAGGGGTATAACTAACTTATTCCAGAATAATGTTTTTTCAGTTATATTTACTTTAAAAGATTATTTACTAATGAACACCACATAATTTGTAGCTTTGCACTTTTGGTTACAAACTGCTTTATAGGTGGTAAAAAGTGCAGATCGGGTTGGTTGGGTCACAGGTTGAAATGGGTTTGTGCCAGACCAAAAAATTCATACGGGTTCAAACCGGCTGGGCCGAGTTTAGTTGGGTCAACAGTGCAACAATATATTTTTTCTTTCATTCTAATTTTTAAAGTAAGTGTATGAAATAAAGATTATAAAAACTATTTTGTTTGGATTAAAACATGAGTATCTTTAGTGAATTGATTTAGAAAGCATTTAAGGACACTTTGGACGACTTCTGACCCATTTACATTCTAGCTAAGATGTAAAATTGTACCCAGATGACCCATTGGGGAATGTAAACAACCCAAATCAATTTAATTTTAATGAAGGTCTGAAATTGTCACAGAAATTGCGTAATATACACCCGTTTTGTTGATTTGCTAATACCATATTGCAATCTATCTTACTACTTCCTATGCTATAGGGTCATTTGATGAACTTGGTGAAATTGCAAGCCACATGATTAACTTATCAGGTGATCTTGAACGGGAAATACTTTTCGACGTGCTCCATTAGTCAGGTCTAGGGAGGATTCTCCTGACAGTGAAGGCGGTATATGTACACGTTAGTATATCTTTTTTTGGTCCTTAACTGAGAATGTCAAAAGATAGACGCCCGCTGTTTGTAACAATCAATTGATTACTTTTTTTTTCATGAAAATTCATCATAGTGATGAAGTGCATCGTCTTTTGGATAGAAAAGTTTACACCGATCTAAATCTTCTGTTTTTTACGGGATGACACAAGAGATTATTTCAGGTTTGTTTTCTTAATATAGTATATCTTAAATCTGTAAGATATCTCAAAAACATACTTACATGTTTTGTTAATAGTGTTAGCTCCATATATAATATACCTTAAATCTTTAACCAATAATATATATTAGTTATCGGTTCAATTTTAGATGCAACTTTAAACATATTATGGAATGCTTCTAGCTCATAATCTATCGCTGCCTACTTGCAGGCCCATTTTCGGGGGCTGGAATCAGGGTGTTTAGGTGCTACAACGCAGGTTGAAAAGGGTGGATGTGGATGCTGAAGTGTTGGTTAAAGTGGGTGCGTTTGGATGCTGAAATGGGTGCGATTAACGGCTTAAATTGCTGTGTTTTGGGCGCTGAATCGGGGGCTTACATCGATGTCTTTGGGTGCTGAAATGGGGGCTAATACGTGTCGGTTTAGGGGCTGAAATGGTGGGTCTGGAGTATGAAATGGGTGTGGGCTTGAAGGCTGAAATAGATGGGTTTGGGGGCTGAAATCGGGATGTTTAGGTGCTAAAACAAGGGCTGCTACACAATGCATGGTGTCTGATGTCAACAAGCACCTAGATGGTGTGAAGAAGTAGGTATGGTGTAGTCCTTACAAATATGATTGCTTATTGTAATTATAATCAGTTAGCGATGCTTACCAAGCAATACTATGATGAATTTGACAAAATATATTGTAACGTTAGAAAGTGTTGCTTAATTGGTTTGTTTACTCATAATAATATTGTTGTAATGCATTATCTTATATTTTGTCAAACTAAGTACCAAGGTTCAGTACATGTAACCATGAGTCTTTATGTGAAGTTCAATGATTTTGCATACATGGTTATATAAGCAGGTTCTTACGGTGAGCGACTTTGGTACAAAAAACCGCCACAACGCAGTGGAAACACTTCCTAGGGTATCTGTTTTTTTTTCTATGCTATCTTGCCTTTATAGGTGGACAGTCACATGGTTATGTTTAATAGCTATTACCAGTGGTACAGAATTTGGATCCTTGAATGTGTAAAACTTGAGTCTATTCATGTTGAACCTTTTTTTTATTTTCATGTTAATTTTGATATTTTCATGTTCATGTTAAACATTACACGAAACACTTATCACAATATCACAACTATAAATGTTTTTATATGTTGTTTGATAGATGTTAAGAATTTTTCTTAGACTTTAGTTATCGTGTAGTACAACCGTTTGCAATTACATTATGATATGTTCACGTTCTATTTTGAACGCTACACAAAACACTCACCACAATATCACAAATCGTTAATTATCTGCCACTAGGAACTGTTGCTACGCACGGGTATTCGTCTAGTCTTTTATAACCATGTTTTTTTCTTTCAGTTACAATGATAAAGGAACAAAAGTCTACTCCAATGACTACTTATTGGAATAGGAAGCGAGGACTAAAAGAGTAGCATTTTTTTTAAGTTATGTTTTACTAGAAATAAAATCTAATCGTATTAACTAGCAATAATATGCTAATAATCTCAAATAATCTAAATTTAAAGACGGACGACGTTATCTATATATATTAGTTTTACTCATCAAGCTAATAAGCACATGCAAGATTAGCGTAAACAACATCAAATCGAGTTCTGCCTCCAATACTAATGTTATGTATCTACCTGGCGACGTATTTTCTACCGTAAATTACAAGCTAAATATTCTATCATGAGGGCCGGTCCTGAGAACTTTAATGCCTTTGGCAAGATGATCGAAAAATGCCCCACAAAATGTTGTAGAAAAATACGCGTATATAGACTCGAGAAAACATGTTAAAACCACACATATAGACTCGATAAAACTTGAAGAATGTCATAATTTCATTACATTTAATTAAAATACATTTATATGAATGGTGTATCTTTAAACACTAGTAGATCAAAGATAATTACTTTGCAAAAAAGATTAGAGCTTTTTTTTTTTTTTTTTTTTTTTTTTTTTTTTTTTTTTTTTTTTTTAACAAAAAAGATTAGACATAAGTACGCAAATTTTAAGTATGTACTTAGGAATGATTAGAGTTGATGAATATCTATACTACATATAAAGGAAAAATGGTCAATCTTGAAAAAATGGTCAATCTTGAAAAGTGAAAATATTGAAAAATCTTATTAAAGGAAATTATGAAATGTAATTAATACCAATGTTGCAAAAATCGTGAATCGGTCCCGAGGCGGTCGAGGGCCGTGTAGCGATTTTTGGCCGATTAATCGCCGATTCCAAGGTCCAAGGCCAATTAATTGGCCGATTACCTTGTAATTCGCTCCAAGGTTCAAGGCCGTTCAGCTTGTAATCGCCAATTAATCGGCCTTGTAGGCCGATTTTTGCAACACTGATTAATACTCTTACTAAAACACCCCATTACTTAAAAGTACAATGATTTATTCACATTGTACAACCAATTAAAAACACATATACCAAATTAAATACAACCAATTAATACAAATCACAAACCGAGTTGACCCGGGACGCTTCAAAGCCGACGGGGGGTTTTTTTTTAACCTAGCAAGTTAACCCGGTTTAAATTGACCAATTTTTCGACCAGAACAGTTCACCCGGTTGAACCACCCGGGTTTCAAAACATTATGTTTAATTCCCACTTGTGTAATCAAAATATCACTACAATTATCTGCCGCTTGGAGTGGCAATTCGGGTCGGGTTCGGGTTAACAGGTTAGCGGGTCTAGAATCCCAACCCGAACATGAACCATTTAAATTATCAGGTCAACTATGTCAACCCTAACCTGTTTACACATAACCCGAACCTGTCTGATTTAACACGTATATATACTTGGGTTAGCCGGTTAAATAGGTTACACATGTTGAATATGTTAAACGGGTTTCGGGTTAACCCATTTAACACGTTTTATACACAAAAGTACGCACATACATGAGTTAAATAGGTTAAACGGGTTTGCAGGTTGACCCGTTTATCCCATGTAACCTATATAATAAAATATAAATAGTTTTTACCAAGGTTGTCAGGATCATGATCCTGATCGTAGGATTGTACGATCCTACGATCCTACATATAAAAAACGAGCAGGATCGTAGTAGGATCTTAATTCTATCAGGATCGGTATAGGATCGTAGGATCACATGCAGGATCGTAGGATCGTAAACGATCCGATCCTACTACAGGCCCATATTTTTATCTCGAGGGGAGCAAGATTGTTGTAGGATCGTAGGATCGCACGCAAGATCGTAGGATCGTGAACGATCCGATCCTACTAGAAGCTCATGTTTCTTATTGTTTTTTCTTTTATCGTTCATTTAAATTCATTTATCATATAAAATATCCTATAAAAGTATAAAACTACAACTCTTATACAATAATATATAAATTTTCATAGGATCTTACGATCCCGATCCGATCCTACGATCCCGATCTTGTGAAGCCGAAAACGATCCTAGGTAGGATCCCGATCCTGACAACCTTGGTTTTTACTTTATGCAAAAAAAAATCTTAAACAGGTTGACGGGTCGACCCGCTTAATTTATTTTCAACTCGAACCTGACCTATTTAATAAAGAGGTTAGGTGGGTCGACCCAAACTTGACCCGAAAGTTATTATAGACTTAACACGAACCTGTTAATTTGCGTGTCGGTTTCATGTCGGGTTTCATGTCGGACAAAAATTGTCAACCCTATTTGCCATTATAAATCCCGTTGCTATGCACGGGTACTCGTATAGTATAATGAATGCATGTCATACTTCATTGGCATCTGTATCATATACTATGTCGAGTTCAATGAAGTTTTATGGTAGTTTGCCAATGTATCTGCAATCTGCAGGTGTAACACCCCGAAAATCGAACTGAAGCAGCGGAAGTCTAATCGGGGTATTACTTCATACAAACATAGCCATAATCATAGAGAACGACATAAAAGAGTCGTTTTGAGAAAATTCGTTATCATTCATCAAACATAAAATCAGAGTAGCCACAACGGTTTAATGAGTTTAGAAATACATAAGGAAAATGTCTTGAAAAAAAATGAATGATAACATTTTTTTAGTGAAATCCAAGGGTGCCCTGATCCACTCCGTGCCATAGATGCAATTTAATTACCTGAGATAAAACATGCTAAAAGGGTCAACACAAAGGTTGAGTGAATCCATAGTGTTTAAATTGTAATAGTTTGAACACAAGCCAAATAGTTATGAAAACAGTAACATCGTAATGTAAGATATTGCACTAAGCCTCATGACATGCAAACCTTAACGTCGTTATGCTGCCATAAGAAATATATAATAATCTTATGGGATAGAAGCCTACACATAATAATATGATGCAGGTGATAGGGCCCTCGGTTAATAGGAGTTTGCCAGTTTCCTAGTAGTTCTCAAATAAAGTGCATTTGACTATCAATCCGGCTAGCACGAAAGCTATCTATCCGGATAGCACAAATGGGCTGTCAACCACCAATAGATCTATTCACTATATTCGCGTTCACTCGCAAGTGATTAATGGGTCATGATATGAGGGACTTTTGGCAGAAACAGTAACTCAGGCAATATCAATCAGGATAGCATACAGAAAAATACTTGTGTTCCGATTTATAGCATGTATCTCCCCACGGGGTTTGAAAACATAGTAAAATGTGGGACTATGAACTCACCTTAGCAATAGTAGCAGAAAAGTATTAGAGTCAAATGGTAGGTAGTAGCTCCGACGTGTGACCTAGATTAGTATGGCATAATTTAGTTCATGATTCTAGTTTTAATACTCGCAGAACATAAATAAGTCTATAAACTTTCCAAAAGTTTACGTTATTATTGCTTGTGTGGCACCATTTAGGTTTTAAAATGATTTGGTAGATATTGGCTCATGGAAGTGCTTAAGTACCAAGTAAGACTAAGATTTTTGGTTCGACGATAACGGAGAGATGGAGTACGAAAGGTAATGAAAGTTATATGTCGTCTAAGAACAATATTTTTAGAAGTTTGTATGTATGTATTTAAATATTTATGTGTAAATATAAGTTTATAATGAGTTGTATGTAAATGAATATTTTTTTTTAGTAAAAGTTTTGCTTTAATGCGTTTGTATTTAACTTATACTTGTATGATTTTTGTAAAATTGGGCTAGGCCCGAGTTTATATATATGTTAATTGTACTAGTTGATTAAGTGTCAAAATATAAAATAAGTTATCATAGAGTATAAGTAAATCATTATAAGTTGTCATGGTTTTATTATTTGTGAAAAATTAACTTTGACTATTAGCATGATTTATAATATGTTTATAAAGTATGTTTAGTAAATTATGGTATGTCATGAAATAATGTCGGGAGTAAATGAGTTGGGAACTAGCTAGTGTAAAATACTAGAGTGAAGGCGCCGCTAGTTCGGCGTCAACTCTCAAGATTTTAGGTGTACTTTTAGTTTGCTAATACCATGTACGAATGAAACTTAAAAACAATACAAGTTATGTATCAGTTCCTTTTTATCAAAGCAACTGGGCTTGGCCCAATGATGAAAGGCAACACACCCGGTTGGGCTTACAGGCTTGGCTCGGCAGTACACGACTACACGTTGACTATTCGTTTTCAAAATTGGTTGGTTATTATTTCTTTTTAAACTTATTTAGACATCGTAGTGAGTAAGTCAGCTGTAGCAATATTGAGCTCGTGTGAACATGTCATGGGACACCCGAACGTACTCAGACCTCGTGACACGACTCAAACAAACGTACCCTTTTGAAATGGACGTGGGGTCTCTTATCGAGCAAAATAACCACAACTAGTGACACATGATTTCAAACCAAAACACAAGTCCATATTAACCAAAACAACCACAACCAAATATTTACCCAAAAGTCCTTTTGTTACCTCCTAACCATGATTGCTAAGGGCCAAGGAGATTGTCAACTAAAATATACCACTGTGGTTCAACCACAGTGGGTTTTTCTACCCAAGACCAACTGTAAGCACCAAGCCGTTTCGATGTACAAAACCACGCTAGGATTTATTAGTACTAGTTTGAATACCGTGAGGTGAGGCATTTTCAGAAAAGATAAGTCGCCTATTGTGGGTCTCGACCCACAACTACTCAAACCCAAATTACGATTTCTAACCAATTAATCCAATGAGAAAAATTTGTACGGTTATCAATAAGTACTTCATAAGCTAGTATCTTATTAAATTTTTAGTTTAGTTTTGGGTTAGCCACACAAACAAATAACATCGAGACATAACATCCAAAATCCAAATCGATACGCAACAGTAAAAAAAAGACCACGAGACAACATCGTAGCAAAACTAATTGGTATTAAAGAAGCAGTTACATGTTTCATTGAATGAGAATAAGAACAACAACAAATCCTTACAACGAGTGGAGCTGATCCGAGGAAAACAGAAGATGAAGCAGAGGACTGGAACTCGATTCCCACAAGCAAATCCACACACCTTCGAAAACCCAGAAAATCTCTTCCTCTCAAGACTGCAAATATTAGTGATAATGGAAGTTGTAGGGTTGTGTGGAAACACTCATGGGAATCAAGAGATTCAAATAGATTCAATACAAAGGAGGTTTGACTCCAACTTTCCTCATGGTGGTTCGACCTTGTAGCTAAAGAGGGAAAAGATTACTCACGATCTAGTCATCCATCGGGGCGAGAGTTTGACTCTGAGGTCTGGACAAAGGAGACATCTCGTGAGTGATGGAGACTGTGAATCGAACCCATCAGTCAATCCACGCGGAGTCTATGAGGTGAAAGTGATGTTAGGTTTCATAGGAGTGGCTTGGAGGAGAGTAGAAAAGGATGAAGTATGGATTTGGGTGGTGTTGTGATATGTGTATAGGAAAGAAGGTGTTTGCATATCTTCATTTGGCTGCCTGGGTTTCATCGACTAGAGGGAGGCAGAGAAAGAAACAAGAAAGTATAGAAATCTAGGTTAAGGGATAAGGGAGGAGTACTTTTGCTTGGGTTTATTTATTCATTTTCATATGTATGCATATATAAAGTGTCGGTTTATTCTTATTTTTCTTAAATAATCGTGTAGTAATTAAAGTGTAGGAAAAATAAAAGTGAGTGTTTAAATTAAGGTGAGGTGCGGGATATAATTTGATTTCGTAATACTTGAGGGAAATTAAATGAGCCTCGGGTTTTATTGAATCCCGGTATTCGGTTATAAATTCTTATGCCATACTATCGTGGTGTCGATACGCGTGGGTTTTTAGTGAAATAAAAATACGAGTTCACCACATTATTTGGTCGACAATCTTCGTATTGTTGTTTTACAATAATAATGAAAGTAAGAATTTAGATGCGATGATATATTGAAACTACTGAGTGTCACATTCATAAAGAAATTTTTCGGTCTAACAGGAAATTAGTAAATGGGAAAATGTCGGGTTATTACAGTACCTACCCCTAATTCTGAATTCCGTCCCGGAATTCATAGTCCGTGGTAGTGGTCAGGGTTGTCTCGGTGAAAAGGTGTGGGTATTTAGCACGAATCTGGTCTTCACGTTCCCATGTGTACTCTGGTCCTCTATTAGAGTTCCACCTAACCTTGACGATAGGAATACGGCTTTGTTTTAGTTGCTTCATATCTCGATCCATAATTTCTACTGGTTCCTCTATAAAGTTGAGTTTCTTGTCGAGTCGTAGTCCTTTGAATGGGATGACAAGAGTTTCATCCGATAAACATTTCCTCAGATTGGATACGTGAAAGGTATTGTGCACCCTACTGAGCTCCTCAGGAAGTTCAAGTTTGTATGCTACTGGACCAACTCTTTCTAGGATTTTGAATGGTCCCACGTATCTAGGGTTGAGCTTTCCACGTTTCCCAAACCTAATCATTCCTTTCCAAGGGGATACCTTCAACAAAACTCTATCCCCAACTTGAAATTCCATAGGCTTTCGCCTTACATCGGCATAGCTCTTTTGCCGGTCACGGGCAGCCTGCAAGCGCTGTCTGATCTGTACAATCTTCTCGGTGGTTTCATGAATAAGTTCGGGCCCTGAGAGTTGAACATCTCCAACTTCTGCCCAACATACTGGTGATCGGCACTTCCGTCCATAAAGTGCTTCACAAGGCGCAGCTTTGATGCTAGCGTGGTAGCTGTTGTTGTAGGAGAACTCTGCTAATGGTAAGTGTTTATCCCATCCTTTCCCAAAATCGATCACACATGCCCGTAGCATGTCTTCCAGGGCCTGGATGGTTCTCTCACTCTGCCCATTAGTCTGCGGATGATATGCGGTGCTCATATCCAATCGAGTACCCAAAGCTTTTTGCAAAGACTGCCAAAAGTGTGACGTGAAACGGCTATCTCGATCCGAGATAATGGAAATTGGCACACCATGTCGCGAGATTATTTCCTTCACATATAATCGTGCCAGAATTTCCATGTCGTCAGTCTCTTTGATTGGTAAGAAATGTGCAGACTTGGTAAGACGGTCCACAATAACCCATATGGTGTTGTATCCTCCTGACGTCTTAGGTAGTTTTGTGATGAAATCCATTGTAATTCTCTCCCATTTCCACATTGGAAGTTCGGGTTGTATCAATAGGCCGGATGGTTTTTGGTGCTCAGCCTTTACCCTCGAGCACGTCAGACAATTCCTGACATATTCGGCGATGTCAGCCTTCATGTTAGGCCACCAATAAAGTTTCTTGAGATCCTGGTACATCTTGTCAGAACCCGGGCGAATGGAGTATTTGGACTTATGAGATTCGTGCATGATAAGGTCACGAAACCCTCCATAGAGTGGAATCCAGCTTCGGTCCTTGAAGCACAATCTCCCGTCTGATTTCTTCACGAATCCATTCTCACTTTCAGGCATATCATAGATCTTTTCCTTTGGTCTGTTTTCTTCTTTGAGGGCTTCAGCCTGAACTTCTATGATTTTTGATGGTAACGGTGACCTGATTGTCATCCCCAAAGATCGGACTCTAAGGGGTCTGATTCGCTCCTTTCGACTTAAGGCATCGGCTACAACATTTGCCTTCCCAGGGTGATAGCGAATCTCACAATCGTAGTCACTGAGTAACTCCAACCATCAGCGTTGTCTCATGTTCAATTCCTTCTGATCTAGAATATGTTGGAGACTCTTATGATCTGTATATACCGTGCACTTGGTGCCATATAAGTAATGTCTCCACATTTTAAGAGCAAATACCACTGCTCCTAGTTCCAGATCATGGGTGGTGTAGTTCTTCTCGTAAGTTTTGAGCTGTCGGGAAGCATACGCGATCACTTTACTCCTTTGCATTAATACGGCGCCTAAGCCCTAGTACGATGCATCGCAGTACACTACGAAGTCTTCACTTCCTTCCGGTAGTGCTAAGATTGGAGCTTCACAAAGCTTTTGTTTTAAGAGTTGGAATGACGACTCTTGCTTTTCTCCCCAGTCAAACTTCTTCTTCTTTTGGGTCAGCTCTGTCAAAGGTTTGGCGATCTTTGAGAAGCCTTCGATAAATCTCCGGTAGTACCCAGCAAGACCTAAGAATTGACGGATCTCCGTAGGACTTGTAGGAGATTCCCAATTCCTAACAGCTTCAACCTTTGCGGGGTCTACATGAATGCCTTTGTTGTCGATTACGTGTCCCAGAAATTGCACCTTCTCAATCCAAAACTCACACTTGGAAAATTTTGCATACAACTTCTCCTCTTTGAGTAATCCCAGAAGGGTCTTCAAATGTTTCGCGTGCTCTTCTTTACTTCGGGAGTAAATGAGGATATCATCAATGAATACAATTACAAACTTGTCCAAGTAAGGTTTGCACACTCGGTTCATTAGGTCCATAAACACTGCTGGTGCGTTAGTTAAACCGAAAGGCATTACTTGGAATTCATAGTGACCATATCGTGTCCTGAAAGCTGTCTTGGGGATGTCTTCTTCCCTAACCCTTAGTTGATGATACCCCGACCTTAGATCAATCTTCGAGTAAACGCTCGATCCTTGCAGCTGGTCAAACAAGTCGTCGATCCTGGGTAATTGATATCAATTCTTTACAGTAAGTATATTCAACTCACGATAGTCAATACACATCCGGAAAGATCCATCTTTCTTCTTGACGAACAACACCGGAGCTCCCCAAGGTGAAGAACTTGGGCGAATGAACCCTTTCTCCGACAAATCTTGTAATTGTTCAGACAACTCTTTCATTTCCGATGGCGCCAACCTGTATGGTGCTCTTGCCACTAGCGCGGCTCCTGGTACTAAGTCAATCTGAAATTCTACTTGGCGAACTGGTGGAAGGCCAGGCAACTCCTCGGGAAATACTTCAAGAAAGTCCCTTACTACATGCACATCTTCAGGATGTTTCTCTTCCGACTTCTTTTCTGTCACTTGTGCCAAAAAGGCGTGACATCCTCTATCGATATATTTTACCATCTTGACGAAGGATATGATGTTGAAACGAGTCTTACTATGTTCGCCGCGAACGATTAGGGTGTTACCTTGAAACAGAATGTGAACGGCCTTCTCATCACAAATGATCCTAGCATGGTTCTTGGATAACCAATCCATTCCTATGACTACGTCGAAACTACCCAGCTTAACGGGCATAAGATCGATTTCGAAGGGCTGGTCAAGTAAGAGTAAGGTACAACCTCGTACTATGGTGTTAGTGCTTTCAAGTTCCCCGTTGGCTAATTCGATTTCGTAAGTGGTGTCTAACTTGGTTGGGGCGCGGTTAAGTAAAGATGCAAATGCAATGGGAAAGAAACTTCTATCAGCTCTAGAATCAAATAAAACTTTAGCAAGGTGGTTGTTAAGTGGAAACGTACCCGTGACTATGTCTGGGCCTTGCTGGTCATTCCTTTCTCCCATCACGTAAGCTCGCCCACGAGCCTTGTTGTTCTGGTTGGTAGTCTGTTTCGGAAACTGGTTCCTGTAGTGTCCCTTCTCACCACATCCATGGCACACCACGGTCACTGGTTGCAAGTTGGCGCCCGTGGCCTTACAGTCTCAGGTTTGGTGCCCAGTTCTCTGACATCTCCCACACCTAGCGTAACAGTGTCCATTGTGATGTAGTCTGCATCGGTTACACATAGGAGCGAGTCCAGCTTAGCCTTGGGTTCCAGTGGGTGTGGCAACATAAGCCCTGGCGGCTTCCCGTCGGCGATTCTGTTGGTTGTGGTGATGGTTTCGGTTTTGTTTATAGTTCTGGTTGTTGTAGCGGTTGTAGTTGTTATTGTTGTTGTTATGAGGAAAGTTGTTGTTGTGAGGGTTGTGGTTGTGAGAGTTGTGGTTGTTTCTTCGGTCATCAAATTTCCGTTTTTGATTGTTGTTGCCATGGGTTTGATTGTGCTTGATCTCTCTCTTCAATAGTCTCTGAGCAATTTCCATAGCCTCTTCCAGCGTCTGAGATTTGGATGCAGTGACAACCCCTTCTATGCTCCTAGGCAGACCTTCCACATACTTTTCCAGTGTTTTCTCAAGGTCCGGTACCTTGGTGGGGCATAGCACGGCCAGTTCCTGAAACCTTCAATCATAAGTCTTAATATCCACTCCTTTCACCACCAAGCGATCAAACTCATCTTCCAGTTTCCTGATTTCAGTGTGGGTGCAGTACTTTCTTAGCATCCTTTGCTTGAAGTCAGCCCAAGTGATTTGGTAAGCTTCCTCTATGCCCATGTTTTGTGCAGTGGTGTTCCACCAGGACAAGGCATCGTCTAGTAGCGTACCAGTAGCAAATGAGACCTTGCAGTCATTAGAGCACCCGCTCCTTGAGAAAACTGTTTCAGAGCGCTCAAACCAACGAGCAAGTTCAGATACTCCTTCAGTCCCCTTAAAGTAAGTTGGTTTGCAAGCCATAAAATCCTTGTAAGTACACTTGCGTGTCCCAGATGTCTCACCCTCTCCATTTGGCCTGTTCGTACTACTGGAATGCGCCATGGCCGCTGCTTGCTCTCCTAATGCAGCTGCAATACTGTTAGCAATCAACTTTTGAATAGCAGCTGGAGTCATAATGCTATTCAATCATACAACGAGTACATCAACACCAACACAACCATATCAATCATAATAAGTATCACGACATGTTTGAAAAAGAAAAATATAATTTCACAACATACATGATATTCATAATGAGTCACAACATGGTGGTACATGAGAGTATCATAACATAAGATCAAATACTAGAATGACATAAATCAATATCCATACAATACAATCATAACCAACACGAGGTTTTAATAATCTGATACATTGTTCAAAATAACAAGATACAACATTATTAATGCCACATAGGGCAAGCTAGATGTCTCTGCATGCAGTGATATGTCATAGATCTATGGGGCTCCAGGTGCGCCTCCAAACCTCCTCTCCAAGTCTCGCATGATCCGAATCATCCCCAACATCTCTGCATCTCTCGCTCGCTCTCGAGCTCGCACCTCCTCAAGGGATACTCTGAGTGCGTGGACTGTAGCAGTGGTAGCAGTTAACTCATGTGTCTGATGCTCCAGCATCTACTGCGTAATCACTGAAATCTCTCGCTGATCCTGCATCTCATGACTTTGAACGTCCAACCTGTGACCCATCTCAGTAACAGTATCCATGGTCTCCTCCAACTCAGTGCCCATCATCTGAAATACCTGCTCCAAAGCCACCCTATGAACCACGTGGTTAGTCACCTCCTCCTCCATGTTCTCTACCCGCTCAAGAGAAATCTCCTCCACAACACCTACAATATCATCGATCCTATCCTCATGTCTAACCAGTCTAGCTGCTAGTAATGGAACAGTGTGGTGCACCGGCTCTCCGGTGACTGGTAGCACGGGTGTAGAACTCTCCCCAAGCTCAGATACTCTCGGAGATCCCTCCAAGAATCTCCAGCGACGAATAGCCTCTGGTAGATATGACCAACTCTGGGCATCATCCCCCTCATGGGTATCAGGTGAGGGAACAGTCTCAGTGGCAACTGCTGGGGGTGTGGGAATAGGAGATGAAGTGGAAGGTGGTACGGGCACAGTAGTAGTCTGAGAGTAAAACACAGTAGGTGGCGGCATAGGTGGAAAAGTCTCAGTGGTGAAAGTAGGTAGCATGTAGGGGGGAGGCGGGGGCAAAGGAGATGTTGGTGAAGCTAGTGGTGATGGTGAGGATGGTGGTGATGGAGAAAGAGGTAGGGGTAGTGATACAGCAGCAGGTGGGGCACGTGCTCGCTTACGAGCGGTGAAACGGTAGGTAGGTCCATCTGGACGGTACTTGAACCTTTTTCCAAAAGGCTCAGGCTCGAAAGGCTCAAGGACACGCACGCGCTTGCGCCGGCGAACCGGGGCAGGCGGTGGTGGAGGCGGAGTGGATGCAACAGTATCTGAGTCAGATGACTCGTTATCAGCATCAGATCCAGTGTGATGGCTAGGGAGTGGGGTGGGGCAATCATCGGCTGCCAAGAACTGCTGAGACTGAAAGTACTGGTCTTGGAGATACCGATCATAGGTCATGGGTCCAATGAGGGGACGGTAAAGTGGTCCATCAGCAAATGAGTCATGGGGTGTTGGAGCGATTTCACCCTCCTCGAAGGGCTCCGTCTCTCCAGAAGCATTCCCGGATGGGACATCAGAGGGGATAGCAGGGGAAACAGGTAAGGTAACAATAGACAGTATGGTGGTGGGGACATGGGGTGATGCCAGAGGTGCGTCGTCACTGTCAGACAAGATAATGACTGGGGGTGACATGGTACTATAACATCCCAAAAATAAGATAAGGTAAAATGAACCCAAAATAAAATAAAGTAAGATGCGCCTTTCTAGTATGAGTAATGTTAAATATTTACTAGTCATGATGTTTATAACTTATGCATTATCTGCTAAGCAAATCTCTATGCATGATATTCGTAAGGTGCGGGCACGGAGGGCACAAAGTAGTAAGATGTAAAATAGTTGTAGGACCTTAACTCAATCAACTTTAAAAACAATATAAGCACTAGAAGAAGTAAAGATGGTGACTTGTATGGATGTGTGGCGTTAAGATAGATAAAGAGAGTATAAAGATGAAGAGAACTTTTATTAAAAAACACACACAACACACACACAAGCACACACCTCAAATGAGCCTTTGAGGTGCTTAAATAGTTCTTAACATGAGATGCCCTATGGGCTTTCTATGGGCTTGGGCTTGGACTTGGTTACATGATTAGATAACAAGGCTTATGAAACATAGCATATGACATATTAGCTTGCCAAGTCCAAGGCCCAATGACTAAACTATTACTAATCTTAACAAACGACACAAAGTTACAATATGAGAATGACCATCACTTCTATATATATATTTTTAATGCTAACAATCTCCCCCTAAGGGGTGGTCATTCGAATGATGCTCCACGTGAGTGGGTCTTCCGTGTTCTTTGTCTTTAACTTTGTGTGTCGTTGTGTCGTTGTAGAATAGTCTTTAGTCTTTGTTCCTTCATGCTTTGTGATCTTCGATAACTGATTTTTCATCGTTCTTTGTTCCTTTGTGATGTGGAGTTTATCTGCCTTTCGTCACTTTTGCGTCTGTGGTGGTTGTTTGCCATTCCAACATGCTCATACATCTTTGGACTTTGATATTCATATGCACGTAGTTCCCTTTCTTTCACTTTGATCCTTAGTCTTTATACTTTGTAGATTCTTCTTTTTGGCGTAGAATCTTTCTTTGAACTTTGTGTTGCATAGATCTTTGAGGGAGCTTTCTTTAATTTCCAGATGTATGTATGAGCATGTGGAATCTGTTGCCATGGAGATGAAGTGTCCCTGCATATAAATAGTTAGCAATAAAACATCCGGTACTTACAGATAAGAATTAGAGATCGTCAACAGCATAGTGTGAAGACTCCTTCTAACCCTTACCAAGGCCGTTCCCATGTCAGATACTCTCGAGAGAGCTTACAAGACCTACTTAGTAGCTCAATGACTGGGTGAGTCGTTGGGGATCACTCCACGACTATAGACCGTTTGAAACCACCGTGAACACTAAGCGTAACCCATAAGGAATTATCAAAGTGACCTGCTGTCAGGGCTATTTGATGTTGACCTTGGCAGGAGTTTCCATTCAATCATTGAGAATCACAAAAGTGAATCCTCTCATAAATGTTCTAGCAGATTGCTAAGATCTGCGTAGGACTCTTAAGTTACATCTGGAGTCCTTAATGATGAACAACCAGTGTAGAGATATCATGTGTTCCTATGAGATCTTTTGATGAATCTCGGGGCTCTAGACTCGATAAGTGCACATTTGGTTTCCTATGCGGAGATTAGGGAGAGGTCTTCTGTTTCAATATCAATCATTTCTAAGAGACAGATCGATAGATTACACCGGTTCCCCGTGAGAATGAAACAAGCTCTTTTAAGAGAACTTGAGTGGTTAAGAAGGTTTAGTGCAGTGCGTCACTGGGTCCATGACGTCTTTGTCTTCAATACCGGTGTCACCGTAGTAACAACCAGTAGCATACGAATTGTACCCGGTGTCTGCCCTAAGGTTGAACATATGTAGGGCTATTTCTTTTCACCCTTTTTCATAACTTTTCTTTTTAATTCTTCAACCCCTTCTTTCTCCTTTCTCATTTTCTCCTTTTTTCAATCATACCTAAGGACTTCTAATTCGAATCTATTGGAATTGTCCTTGGGTAGATCCCTCCGGCTCTGGCGGATCATAGGACGGTTTTACCTAACCTTAGTCACCTTATAACTCCATGACTATCCTATAATTGTTGCCATAAAACCATTTATTCGAAAATCTCTCAAAGTGTTTATGATAATAAAACACATTGTTGTTACCACTTTGAGAGTTTTGCAACTTTTGAAGGACTCCCCCTTCACATGTGCTCATGAATTTTTAAGAAATTTGCACATGCGTGAGGAGTTTTCACTTTTTGAATTGATCCACTTTCAGTGAACATGACCAATTTGAGACACGCTTACATCACTAGTTAGACTAGCTTGAAATTATTACCCGTCCTGGTCAAGTCCAAAGAAAGTCTCTCGATACGGTACACTCTACTCAGACAAGTCCTATTCGAGACACGCTTACATCACTAGTTAGACTAGCTTGAAATTATTACCCGTCCAGGACAAGTCTTTTCGATTACTGACATTTTAAGCTTCATCAATTCATAGGTACAATCTGAGTCGAGCTCTTTTGAGATCCAGTCACAAACTTTACACATTTTGATCACATTTTAATCATGTCTTCTCCCCCTCAAAAATAGCATAACGTGATATTTTTGATATCAACTGATTAAGAAAAAGCTTTTGGAGAGAAAGACAGATTTTGCATGAATTTGGAACATTTAGTGTTTGTACTCCCCCTTAATGATAGCATATTTAAAATTAATTAAGGGTTTAGAGGGAGTTTTCTTGAGCACAAATTTTGAGAGATTTTGAGAAATCTTTTGAACAATCTTGAAAAAGTGCTCAAGAATTTTGTTTGAAAACGAGTTTATCCTTGAAATATTTTTCGTTTGTTTATACTCGAACTTTTGAAAATGATTTCATCTTTGAACGTACGAGTCCTTGATTTGAAAATAATCATGAGTCATCATTTTGGTTCGGGTTTCGTACTGAGGTATACGAAAGCCATTTTGAGAAACGACATGTTTTAGAAAAACATTAAAAGAACTCCCGCTCAAGCATCTGTACATGTCCGTATCATTGTTGAATGACATTTCTAGAAACGTACAGAATATTGATTTATACGAGAGACATGTCGTGAGAAGAATATTTTTGGATTTTTTGATTTTATATTGTTTTTATATTTTTTGAAATTTTATATTTTTGTATTTTGTTTTTGTTGGTTTTTCAAATTTTGTATTTTGTTTTTTTCAAAAATATTTATAGCGAAGCGATTTTGAAAGCATTTTTCAAGAAGATTCGAGAAGACGGTCTAGCTCCTCAGGAGTTATGCTTCGCATGCCAATTCGTCGAACTAGATAGTCAAACCGTTTTTTTGGAAGGGCTTTAGTAAACAGATCGGCGAGTTGGTAATCAGTCTTAACGAAAAATAATTCAACAGTACCCTCTTCCACGTGTTCTTTGATGAAATGGTAGCGGAATTTGATATGCTTCGTCTTAGAGTGATGTACGGGATTGCACGAGATGGCTATGACACTTTTTGAGTCACAATACATAGGTATTCAGTCAAAAGTAAAGCCATAATCTGTGAGCTGTGTCCGCATCCAAAGAACTTGGGCACAACACGCAGATAGAGACACATACTCGGCTTCGGCGGTTGATAGTGCAGTACAATCCTGTTTCTTTGACGACCAGCTTACTAGCTTTTCACCCAAAAATTGTGCTCCACCTGATGTACTCTTTGCTGTAACTTGATCACCAGCATGGTCTGCATCTGAAAATGCTGTTAGATTAAACCCCGAATCCTTCGGATACCAAAGTCCCATGTTAATGGTGCTTCGTAGGTATCAAAAGATCCGTTTAACCTCTTTGAGGTGAAGTTCGGTAGGCTTTGCCTGAAACCGTGCTAACAAGCAAACAGCAAATTGAATATCGGGTCGACTAGCAGTTAGGTACATGAGAGAACCAATCATGCTCCGGTATTTCTTCGGATCAATGGGTTTTCCAAACAAATCAGCACCTATTTTTGGTGAAGTGACCGTTGGTGTCCAACAGAATCACAGTTTTCCATTCCATGTTTTTTCAAAATCTCTATTGTATATTTAGCTTGATTGATAAAAATACCACGAGGGGATTGATGTATCTGTAAACTGATGAGGCGAAAAATGATCCGTTTTTAGGGGGTCATTTAAGCCCGAATCCGAATTTATTTGATCAAATATTGCCCTAAATCGTTCCTTTTGTGATTTTAGGTACTTTGGGAGTGAAATCTGGAAAAGGAAGCAATTCGGACGTTTTTGGAGCATAAAAGTTAAGAAAACGCCAAAGTCTTAATTTTCCATGCTGGGAACAGTGCATGACGGCGTCAAGAGTAGTTCCCTGACGGCGTCAAGAGTAAAATTCCATGACGACCCAGAAGAGTTTTGACGGCGTCATGAAGGTAGGGCGTCAAGAGTAAAAGTCATGACGGCCTGGAAATGAATTGTTCTTGACGGCGTCAAATGTAGATCTAGGCAGTCCGAGGATTGTTTTGGCGGCGAGGTGACGGCGTCACCTAATTGGTCTTGACGCCGTCAAACCCCTTTTTCTATATATAGTTTTCTAATTTTTCACATTTAAAGAGAGAAGTTTTGGGAGAAACCCTAAGTACGATTTTGGTGTAACTTTACAGGTTTTTCAAGGGTTCTAACCCCTTGATACCTTGCATGATTAATCAAGATAAGTGTTCTTCTAATTCAATCAATATGTCTATGTGTTGGTTGTCTATATCTTGTTCTTGTCTTAATTCCATCATGTTAGGCTAGATCTATCTTGTGTTTGCTTAGATCTAATGAAACCTAGATATTGATTATGTGTTGATTACTTGTTTATTCTTGTCTTGGATGAATGATTTATATGTTAGGCTTAAGAAAACTGGCAGATCTCCAATTGGTAACATGCTTGAACGTCTTAAGAAACATGAACCAACGCGCACTAGGTCTTTATTGGTTGTATTTAATGCATGAGCCACTGTTTACAATCCCTATAGTTGTGCTGAGCATGGTGTAGGAGGAGATAAGAGCTCATAGAATTGGGGAGTTATGTGTGCCACCCCATGAATGGTATTAAGGAATACGATCCGTCATCCATGCAATTATAACAAGTAATTAACGTGTAAAAGATATCTAGGGAGTAGTGAAATCTAAGTAAACACATTTTCTCCAATTACTGCTCACAACCTTAGTGTAAATTAGTTTATTTTCATTTCTAGTATTTTATTTTGATTGCATCTTAGTATTGGGTTAGTTGAATAGCAACTAATTCCGCCCAAATCCTTCAAACCCGAGATTTTAATTTGCTTTCCATAAAATATAAAAACACAAAAATAATCATCCCTCACCTTTAGAACTAGTATTTAGGCTTTCTAATCCTAGCGACACTATTCCTAAGCTGAACGATCAATCCCCCGGTACTTGTCACAATACTATACTACAACGATCAGGTACACTGCCTGGTGGGGGTTGTAAGCTTCTCGAAATCCCTCGAGAGGTAAAGCCTGTTGCGATTCCCACGCATCATAAACCAAGAAAGAATTTTAGTTCCCCCATCATGGACATTTCAAATTTGCTTTTCATGAGATTTTCAAAATGTTTTGAATGGTTAGGATTGGTTGATCCAAAAATAATGTCGTCCACGTAAATTTGAACGATCAAAATGTCATCTTTGAATTTTTTGATAAACAAGGTGTCATCAACTGTTCCTTTTGTGAAATTGTTTTTAAGCAAGAAAGATGATAGTTCATCATACCACGCTCTTGGAGCTTGTTTTAAACCATAAATAGCTTTCTTAAGCTTGTAGACGTAGTCTGGATGATCTTTGTCGATGAATCCCTCTGGCTGACTCAAATACACTTCTTCTTTCAGAGTTCCATTCAAGAAAGCTGTCTTAATATCCATCTGATAGACTGTGATGTTTTTGTGAGCGGCATAGGATAAGAAAATCCGGACTGCTTCAAGTCTAGCTACAGGCGCGAATGATTCTTCAAAATCTATCCCTTCTTCTTGTGGATAACCTTTAGCCACGAGACGAGCTTTGTTGCGAATAACAGTAATTTCCTCATCCAGTTTGTTCTTCCATAACCACTTGATATCAAGAACACGTTTATCAAGTGGTCGTTCAACAAGTTCCCAGCTATCATGTAACAGGTATTGAAGAAATTCCTCCTGCATCGCTTCAATCCAAGGGTTTTCTGCCATTGCTTCCCGAATGTTCTTTGGTTCTTTGAGGCTGATTGAGCAAACGTAAATGCACAATTCGAGATCGGTGGCAAGTTGTCTCCTTGTCTGAACTGGCTTTGAAGGTTCACCAATAACATGTTCTATTGGATGGTCTTTTGTCCATTGAAACGTAGAAGGGTACCTTAGGTTTAACGAATGTGTGTTAGATGGTTCTTGTAACCTTGAAGAAGATTCAGCAGAGTCTGTTGCAAATGGGTTTTCAAATATTTCTTCTTCTTCTAACGCATCATTGTTTGAATTATTTGTTGGTTCTTCTTGAAAATTTGTGTTTTGGTTTTGCTCATCAACTCTTGGTAGTTCAGTTTCAAGTACTGGAGTTGCTTGAGTAGATGTAGATGATGTGGAGGTTGTTGGTGCTTCAGCTTCGATTGTTGTAGATGCATCCTGTGATGGTGGTGGTGGTTGATGGTTTTTAGCGGGTGCAGCGGAATGTTGTGGAGATACATTTGTCGAAGTTCCACCATAATATTCATCAAACATTAACTCGAAGAAGTTTTCCAGTTCTTGTTCTGAAGGTTTGTCTGTGTTTGTTGACTGAGCTCCTTGAGGCACAAGTCCTGAACTGATGTGTCCAGAAGTCTGCATGTTTGGTGTGGGTCCTAATCCGTTTTGATTAGAAGCCATTGGATTAAGCGCGGGTTCTAGAGCGTATCTCTCAGAAGCCATTTGTGAAATCTCGTCAAACTTCACATTCATCATCTCCATTATCCTTTTAGTTCTTCGATTATACACCCTGAATGCCCTCGAGTTTTCTGAATATCCAATGAAGATTCCAATATCACCCTTAGCTTTTAACTTCCCTAGATCTTCTCTGTCATTCGTCGGATAGCACAAAGCGCCAAATACGTGAAGGTAAGAGATGTCAGGTTTTCGATTGTTCACTAGCTCATATGGGGTTTTATTGAATCTAGGATGTACTAAGGATCGGTTTTGAGTGAAACAAGCAGTGGCAACAACATCAGCCCATAAGAAAAGTGGTGCACTAGAAAAAATCAGCATTGTGCGAGCAGCTTCCACAAGAGTTCTATTTCTTCTTTCAACTACCCCATTCTGCTGTGGAGTTCTAACAACTAATGTTTGGTGTGTGATTCCAACATCTTCAAGGTAAGCTCTTAACTCCTGGTTTGTAAATTCTTTGCCATTGTCTGTTCTTATAATCCTTACTGGAGCTTGAAGTAGAACTTGAATACGCTTCAGAAAGGTGATGATGATGCCTGGTGCTTCGTCTTTTGATCTCAAAAACTTTACCCAAGTATATCTTGAATAATCATCAACAATAACAAGAATATACTTCTTCCCATTAATGCTTTCAACTCTCATTGGGCCACATAAGTCCATGTGCAACATATGTAACCTTGCTTCCGAACTAGGTACGGTTTTGGGTTTATATGATGCTCTTTTACTTTTTCCTTGTTCGCATGATGGACAAAGGTGTTCCTTGGTGTATTTGAACTTAGGAAGTCCGGTGACGATGTTGTCTTTGGCTAACTTGTTGATCGTGTCGAAATTGAGATGGGATAATCTTCTATGCCACAGCCAGGACTTAGTTTCGGTTGCCCTTGTCATAAGACAAATTGGTGATGTAGAAGCCATTTAGTTGATGTCGATAGCATACAAGTTTGTACCATGATTACCAGTTAAGATATCATCACCAAGCAAATTTCTTATAAAAACCGTGTTTCTCCTGAATGCAACTTCTAAATCTGCATCACAAAACTGCCCAACTGAAAACAAGTTGTGTCCCAACCCTTCGACGTAGTAAACTCGAGTGATTAAAAAATTCCCAAACCGAAGATCTCCATAACCCTGAATAGCTGCTACATGATCATTTCCAAAGCGTACAGTTCCCATGAATTTCCAGACGAAATTGATCAGCAGCTTTAAATTCCCGGTCATGTGCTTGGAGCAACCCGAGTCGACGATCCAAAGACATATTTCGATAACCTGCCAAGAACAGAAGAGTTTGTATTTGGAAACCGTTTTGAATTTGGTTCCGTGGGGTTAGGAGTAAAATCACACTCATAGACAGTTACTACTTTTTTAGCTTGAGCTATTTCTAATTTTCCATTCTGAAGAGTGAACTCTCTACCTGTCGGAATCCATATACAAAACTTAAGGTAGTTCCTAGGCATTCGACTACTAGTGGTAGACCTAAAGCGTGCAACTAATCTTTCTATAGATCTAGATCTAGCACTGAGTCTTTTTGGAACATTCTTATGTTCAGGCGTAACATTCACATTCTTAGAAACACATTCATCATGAACATCATTAATTAAACATTTCTTGCATATTAAACAAACAGAGTCATTACATGCATTAGAAACAGTACTTTCGACATTACATTCAGATGAAACATGTCTCTTATTACAAAGCGATAAATTCCTAGGGTGTTCTTCTACTTCTTCAGCTTTATTCTTGCAACTACTCTTAGAAACAGGCGAGACTCTATTGTTCCTTGTATTGCTCCTAGGCTTTAGTCTGCTGCTCCTAGAGGTGCTTTCTAATCCTGTAGAAGGTAAGGCACACACATTAGGATTTATATTGTTGTCCTTTTTAGCATCCCTAGATTCTTTAGAATTAGCCTTTATGCACTTATCATTTGTCTTAGATGTTGAGGCAGATGCACTAGTGGGACTAATCCTAAAAAGGCCAGGTGCTATCACTTTTGGTGTTTCGACAACCGCTTTTCCTTTATCAATAATATTTTCATTTTCACTTTTCTTGGGCAAGGGTGTTGGAGTGACTGGTTTTGTCAAATCCTTTTTCTCATCGACTTTTGGAGCAAACCGTGAAATTGACATTTTTGGTTTTTGAACCGTGTTAGAAACATTTGGTTTCTCCTAAGTCAATGGTTTTGCAAACTTAGTTTCCTCACCCTTTCCTTTTTGACTTTCAAGCTGACCCTTCAAAAGATCATTTTGCTCTTTCATGTTCTTTAAGGCACGCTCATACGACAATTTGTCATACTTGCATTCTTCCTTTTTTCGATCAAGTTGTTTAAAATATGACACATTTTCTTTTTCAAGCTTTATAAGAGCATTTTCATATTTAGAAACAATTGCGGAGGTCTCAGCTCTTAGTCGTTCATCGTCTTGAACAGAATATGTTTGTAAAATGATGGACATAATGTCAGTGGTCATAACAGCTTCGAAGAGAGAATCATTTAGGTTTTCCAAAACATTCATGTTTTCACGAGTTTCATTAGCTTCGTTTACCAGGGATTTGTGGTCCTTGACAAAGTCGGCCGTTTCTTTTAAGAAAGCTTGTTCAAAATGGATTACCCTCGCATTGATGTTATTCAGTGGGATGGTAATTTCGTTTTCAAAAACTTTTTTCTGCTCAATATGAAAACTGGAATGCCAGTTGTTAATATTGATTGTAGTTTTAGAAGCAACGATATTTTGAAGTTCTTGAATTCTCTTTTTAACGTCATACAGAATGTCTCTAGCCTCACTTGTATTAAAAGTGTTGTTAGAGCACATTTGTTCAATTTTTGAAAGAGATTTGGAAGCAATTACTTTCTTAGAAAACATTTTTGAGAATAGTTGTTTTATGGAAAACACAGATGGTTCTTTTTGTGGAACAAAAGTAATTCCCGAAAGTTTGTTCAATTTGTTGTAATCAATGGGTTTCAAATCCTTTTGTTTCATTTTATTTATGCTCTCTTCGACATGTTCTATCGTTTGCACAGAATCCCGAACGACGGGAGGATCATGTTAAGTGTAAATCACATTACCATTATACAAAACATTCTGTTCTTGCTGAGCTTTCTTGAGATTACAAGGGGTGTTGTTACCGAGAGCCATTTTATGTTTTGTATGGTTAGTTTGATTTGAAATCATTTTCATTGTTTGACTTGACTGACCCGACTTAACCACTAATTCTTCTAAATGAGCAATTGATTGATGCTAAACCGTCAACCAAAGTCAACCACGGATGTGGTCAAGATGGTCAAACTGCCTAGAGTCAATGCTCCGCGGAATATAGTGTTTCCCCGGGTCGTTATGTCCCGACGAGGTGTGGATTGTAAACAAACGGCTTTGTGATCGGGTGAATTTGGATGGAAAGGGGTTTGTGATTGATTACACTACTGATTTGTACAATGAGATAGCTTAAATAAGCTATATGAATAAGACGGGAAAGTCAGAAAAACCAGAAACGTTTAAAACTTAAAAACGCGTACGTTACGTTTAAATAAAACGTAAACGTACAAAATAAAACGTGAAAACTGAATTCTGAAAACACCCAGGGGGTGAAAATGACTATTTTACAAACTAAAAGATAAAAGTAAATTTTTAGAAAAAGAAAATAAAATTTTACACTATTTAATTATTTATTATTAACTAAATACTAATTATTACTTATTATTAATATTAAAAACACTTAAATATAATTTAATACTAATTAAATACTTAGAAAAATGAAAATAAAATTTCTAAAATTATAAAATAACTAAAAAAAAGTTTTAAAAATAAAAATAAGTATTTTTGTCTTTTTGTGATTTTTCTATTAATTAATTACTAATTACCTAATTAAACTATTTTAAATTAAGAAAAATAGAAAATGAACAGTAAAAATCACAAGAAAATTTCTAAAATTATTTTATAACATATAAAAGCTATAAAAAAATATAAAAACTTGGTTTTGCTTAATAAAAACTAATTATGCTATTTTAAACTTAATATTACTTAATTATTAATAAAACTAAGATTAATTCTAATAAATACTAAATAATAAAATAAAGATCTGAGAAAATTATTATAAATACTTTATTATATGAGGAATTTAATGAAAATATAAAATAGCTAAGTTCTTAATAAAAATATAAAAATGAAAATTAAAATAAAATTACATTAAATAGAAACTATCACTTAATATTAAATTGTTTTTTCTTGATTTTTATTTTAGAAAACTATTCTACCACTAAAAACAAGTAACTTTTGTGAAAACAATCTTTCTGGAACTTAAAAATAAGCTGAAATGGAAAGCAAAAAGCCAACAGTTGACTTATGTTGACTAGAATGGAAAATAAGCTTAAATGACCAAGAGTGGGGCCCAAAATGATTAAGTCTGATCTAAATAAGCTAAGGGAACTTGTTTAAGCCAGAAAATGCAAGTGGGGTCCACTGGATAAGCCAATAAGCTCAAATAAGCACTTTGAAATTTGTTTTGAAACTGAAAATGGGGATAGATTTGTGAGGCCAATTCAGGTGGGGACCACAGGCCTAGGGGTCAAACAAGTGGTCAATACCACAACCCTGGTAGGAGGAGGGATGGAAGGAACCAAGTATGGTGGCCTGGGGCCCACTGAGATGGCTGGAAACCACCACCAAAGGGTGGTGTTTGGGTGTGCAGCTGCTGCAGCAAGGCACAGCTCAGCCCTGCAGCCCACTTTGGGTGGCTGTGGGGCCCACAAATAAATTCCTAAAATTACAAAAAAGATGGGATGTTGAAGGTGAGGTGGTAGACTTTCTATGAAAACAAGTTTCATACTCTGAATTAACACACAAAAATCAAAACAAATCCTTGAAGTTTTGCAAAAATCTGAAATGCATACTTTTGACTTTTGAAGAAAAATTTAAATCTTGACTTTTTTGAAGTTTGATCTCAATCCACTGACTGAATATGATGTATTAAGTTATAAGTAAACTAGATTATGTTGAAAGACCTACTTATGTATTGAAATGTTGGGGTTTCACACCCCAAGTCTTGACAGTTAACTAATGATGGGGGTGAAGGTCGAATTTTGACTTTTGCTAATAAACTACTGAATTTTGTGACTTATCTAAGCTAATTGGACCTAATGGGACATGCTTAAACTAAAAGCTTCAATCAAAACACTCCTGAGTACATTGCACCAGTTAATACAAACACCCCTTAAAAACCTGTTTTCAAAGCTAAGGACCAATTTAAACCTTGAAACTACTAACTAAGAACCTACTGAGCTGTAATTAATCATAAATAAGCAAACTCAAACAACAATAACAGTTAAGAGTACCTAACACAGGTTGTGCAAAAAGAAAGGGTGGAAAAAATATTCTTACTAAATTCCAAAGAGCAACACCAATGAGAATCAAACCATCACCTAATGCTCCCACTGAGCTCTAATCCCATGAACATCCAGAATCTCCCTTGCTTCCCTTCTTTTTGATTTCTCTTTTTCTTGTTTCCCACTATTTTTGTGATTTATTATCTATTTTTTTTATTTCTCTTTAAATACTGCCTCAAAATACTTATGATGCTGAGAAAGCTAATAGATAAGCTTAAGTGAGCTTAAACCATCCAGAAACAACAACTTATAATCCTTAAACAAGAAATTTAATTTTAACTTGAAAATACAATTTTGAGTTGAGATATTGAGAACTTGGATTTAATAACTGAAATAAGTTTACAATATAGTAAACATGATTAATACAGAATGTTTGAGCTGAGAAATTACAATAAAACTAAGATTCAAACTAAATTGTAACCTAAACTATTCTACATTACACTACTGCTACACTACTTGCTTTTCTTCTCTCTTTTCTTTTCTTTTATAGTCCTGGAGGTATCCACTGCTTTTCCCACTTTAATTTGGACCGTAGGATGGCTTCTTTTGATCACAACCTTTGAAAGAGGTTTTGGCGGGAAATTTAGTATGGGCAGTTGGGGAGTTTGGTAAGGGTATTAATTGAGGAGGGTTGGTGTAATAAATGGAGGGGGAAGTATTGGTGAAGGTTTGGTGAGGGATTTTTGGAAAGGAGAGGAGGGGGAGGGAACACAGAAGCTGAAAACATGGAGGTTGGGGGTAGTGAACAGTAGGTCGGGGGGTTGGGGTTTGACTGGTGTTGACCGGTTATTATATTAAAAGGGGTAATGGGCTGTTTTGATTGGGCTTGGGGAGTTGTGTGGTGGGCTGAGGTGTTGGAGTAATAAGGGATGTTATTGGATTTGTGTTTTGGGGTGTTTTGTTGGGTAAAATAAACAAAAGGGTCCGTTTGGTTAAATAACAAAACACCACAAGGACCATTTTTGTAATTTAGCAAACCGTAGGGACTGAAAATGTCACTTTTCCAAAATTTATTATAAGGACCATTATTGACAAGTTAGAAAATTATACGAACCAAAATTACAATTTTCCGAAATTTGAACCCCGAGGACCAAAATTGACATTTTTGAAAGTTTCGGGGTTAAACTTGCCATTTTGTGAAAATCTTTTATCCAAGGACCAATATTGAACATTTTGAATTTCCAAGGACTAAAAATGATTTTTCATCCAAAAATATCCCACCAGGGACCAAATCTGCCAAAATCTGAAACTCCAGGGACTAAACTGTAAATTCTCAAAAGTTTTCCAATTTTTCACCAAAGGACTAAATATGACAACTTATGATTTCAAAAGGACCTTTGGTGATAATTTTCTATATTTTGAATATCCAGGGACTAGTTTTGTTAATTTTTGAAAGTCGGGGGACTGAAACTGCCAATTATGCAAACTTTGTACGTTTTTCAACTGTTTTTACTCGTTTTGCATCTGAAACATATAAAACACAATTTTGAAATATTTTTAGTATTTTGATGCATTACTGAGTGTTTTTGTATGTTTTGCAGTTCAGATTAGACAAAAAATGATGAGTGTTTGAGCACTCATCAATCCCCCACACTAAACTATTGCTAGTCCCTAGCAATACTGTTTTGAAAACTTGATGGATTTTAAACTCTTTACCAAAAGCCATCACTTCTGGAGTAGCCAGGTGTAAGAACTGTGGCACACCTGATAACCGTGTGATTTTGAGTAAACCACCAGCTGTCAACGGATTTGAGTAGTCTTTACCAGGAGCCGTTTGCTCCTGGACTAGCCAGCTCTTGATGGAATAGTCAACATCTTGGTGAGCTGATTACCAATTATGGATTTTCCATGGCCTTTACCACAAGCCATAATCTTGCGGGCTAGCCAACTCATTTGTTTTTGGGGAGTTGAGGAACCATACAATTTTGGGCAAATTGCAAGCCATAAACGGATTTGATATGTCTTTACCAAGAGCCGTTTGCTCCTGGACTAGCCGATCCCTTTTGTCG
Source organism: Artemisia argyi (assembly GCA_030686995.1). NCBI lineage: Eukaryota > Viridiplantae > Streptophyta > Magnoliopsida > Asterales > Asteraceae > Artemisia > Artemisia argyi. The sequence continues at coordinate 233,892,322 of CM060703.1, read as the reverse complement.
GTTAGACAAGGCGGACTGATTACCACAAAATTTTTGAAGCACCAGTGAAAAATTTTTAAAATTTTTGAAATTTTGGCTAAAACGGGGGTATTATATAGTAAAATGTGATAAAATTCGCTAGAATAGCGAAATACCCCCCCACACTTAGCATGAATATTGTCCTCAATATTCAAAATCTCGGCTATTATACCGACATTTTGAACGTAAAAGGGCAACATTACAAGCTAAGCGTGGAAAACACCATTTTGTTTTTCACTTCATAAGTAACCATAGCATGGGGGACTCCCCCACACTTAGGGTGAAAACCCTATATGAATGCTACTGTTTTTGTTTACCGAGTCGCTAGCTTGACTTGACCCCGAATTCATTTGTCCTTGGGGAAGCATGATGTGGAAGAAGCAATCTCAATCGGACTTTCATTCAAGATGTTTGGACAAACATTTGAAGCACGTGAAAGTTCCACACCGATGAGATAAGTATCCGGCTCAAGATAAGTATCCGGCTCAAGATAATGATACATGAAAATGCCGGGATCAAATATAGTGTCTTCATTCCCGAAGGAGTGAAGAAGAGAGGAAGGAACCTCGAGAACAGGCTCATTAGCCTGAGTTTGGATTTCAAGGGTTAAGCTCAAAAACATCCCGGGAGGGTGGGTGGGAATTTGCAAATCCTCATGATTGAGGATATCTCCCCCGGGCTATCATACTCCGGAGGATTCATGATAATGTGATCAATGACGGGCTCAGAAGATATTTCATCAACGTCACTGATGTCTCCATAAGATAAAGAATTTTCATCAGTGGGTGAATCACTAAGCCCGGTATTGAGATAGGAATTGAGTGATGGATCATCATCATTTAATAAGCTTTCAAGGAAAAGAATATCCCCCTCAGAATCAAGATAGTTATCATCAACTTCATACGAAATTGAACTATCTAGGGCAAGGAATGCTTCGACTTCTTCCATATCATCTTTGAAATCAAAGAGATAATCATCACCTCCCGATGGAAGTGGATTGGTGTGAGTGAGTTCATCGGCGAACTCCTCGAGAAGAAAGTCAACATTAGAGTGGGGAAGGGATGCATCAACATACTCAATGTCTCCATAAGATAAACAATCATCACTAGAATCAGAGACAGTCTCAATTTGATCATTTGGATTATTAGGGGATGAAGGAATATCACACACATGATCAAAAGTCCCCTGTGACTCTCTCGGGATTGGGACAAGGATCTCAACACTAGACTTTATTAATTCGTCCGATTCCTTATTAGGAACAGTGCTAAGATGCTCATCCCCCATGTTTAGAGAGTGAGTGTGAACTTCGGGTGTGATAACAATAGACTGAGGGAGATGAGAGGAGCTAGCATTCATGGAATTTTCAAGTTCCATTTGTTCAACGGCTAGTAATTTCCCCGTCTCATTATTTTCTCCCTGATTTTCCGTGGGAGGAATCACAAATGATGAATCAGACGAACCCTTATAAAATTGAAGGATATCAAGGGTGTCTTCATTATCACTATCATTATCACAGTCTAGAAGAGCAGCTTGACGAAATTTGGCACGTGTTATAGCTGCTTGCTCTAAGACAAGTAATTCTTCCACGCTCAATTCGTTTCTAGCCTCTCGCTCTTCAGCAAGTAATTCTGCCATAGATTTCTCACGAGAGTCTCGAAACGGTGTAGTAACCAACTCCTCCTTAAGTTCTTTTAAAATATCAAGAGCCTTTAGTAAAAGGTCTTGCTCAGTATCATGAGGAGTTGTGTGAATCATTTGGTACTGTGGAGGTGGGTCTGAAAACGAATAGTCGTAATTGTTACAAGGAAATGGATTCCTTGTTTGACAATCCGAGCTAGAGTGTGGACCTCCACAGTAATCACAACAGTAAAACTGATGTGGCTGTGGGTTGTATGTGCTAGAATTACAATTGCTATCAGGAGACTGCTCATAGACAAGCGTGTTTCCCGATTGACAATCATAAATGTAGTGTGAACCACCACAGTACTCACAACAGTAAAACTGCTGAGACTGATGGTGTGGTAACTGATGGAATGAATCAGTCGTGTCATGGTAAGAATAAGGATTCTGGTTATAGACAGACCTGTTTCCCGACTCTACCATGCCACAGCTGGGGCAATTGCCACCATTATAAGGATTACCACACCATTGGCAAACCAGAAAGTGTGGATGAGACATAGAAAGAATCAAAAGTGTATAGAGGGGTAGGGATGAAGAATCAAAGATGTGAAAGGGTAAAGGTGAATGTTTTTGGGTTTTTGGAAAGACATTTTATACAAATGATAAAGAAAATCTTTTTGTGTTTTTTTTTTTTTTTTTTGTTCGTTGAAAACTGATTTAAAATGTTTTCGTGAACGGTTTTGTTTTTAAAATAAGGAAATATGAACAAAGGATGGATAAATATACAAATGGATGAATTCCAAAATCACTAATACGCAAAACCGTTTAGAAAACGCACACAACCTCCCCGGCAGTGGCGCCAAAAATTGATTGATGCTAAATCGTCAACCAAAGTCAACCACGGATGTGGTCAAGATGGTCAAACTGCCTAGAGTCAATGCTCCGCGGAATATAGTGTTTCCCTAGGTCGTTATGTCCCGACGAGGTGTGAATTGTAAACAAACGGCTTTGTGATCGGGTGAATTTGGATGGAAAGGGGTTTGTGATTGATTACACTACTGATTTGTACAATGAGATAGCGTAAATAAGCTATATGAATAAGACGGGAAAGTCAAAAAAACCAGAAACGTTTAAAACTTAAAAACGCGTACGTTACGTTTAAATAAAACGTAAACGTACAAAATAAAACGTGAAAACTGAATTCTGAAAACACCCAGGGGGTGAAAATGACTATTTTACAAACTAAAAGATAAAAGTAAATTTTTAGAAAAAGAAAATAAAATTTTACACTATTTAATTATTTATTATTAACTAAATACTAATTATTACTTATTATTAATATTAAAAACACTTAAATATAATTTAATACTAATTAAATACTTAGAAAAATGAAAATAAAATTTCTAAAATTATAAAATAACTAAAAACAAGTTTTAAGAATAAAAATAAGTATTTTTGTCTTTTTGTGATTTTTCTATTAATTAATTACTAATTAATTACTAATTACCTAATTAAACTATTTTAAATTAAGAAAAATAGAAAATGAACAGTAAAAATCACAAGAAAATTTCTAAAATTATTTTATAACATATAAAAGCTATAAAAAAATATAAAAACTTGGTTTTGCTTAATAAAAACTAATTATGCTATTTTAAACTTAATATTACTTAATTATTAATAAAACTAAGATTAATTCTAATAAATACTAAATAATAAAATAAAAATCTGAGAAAATTATTATAAATACTTTAATATATGAGGAATTTAATAAAAATATAAAATAGCTAAGTTCTTAATAAAAATATAAAAATGAAAATTAAAATTAAATTACATTAAATAGAAACTATCACTTAATATTAAATTGTTTTTTCTTGATTTTTATTTTAGAAAACTATTTTACCACTAAAAACAAGTAACGTTTGTGAAAATAATCTTTCTGGAACTTAAAAATAAGCTGAAATGGAAAGCAAAAAGCCAACAGTTGACTTATGTTGACTAGAATGGAAAATAAGCTTAAATGACCAAGAGTGGGGCCCAAAATGATTAAGTCTGATCTAAATAAGCTAAGGGAACTTGTTTAAGCCAGAAAATGCAAGTGGGGTCCACTGGATAAGCCAATAAGCTCAAATAAGCACTTTGAAATTTGTTTTGAAAGTGAAAATGGGGACAGATTTGTGAGGCCAATTCAGGTGGGGACCACAGGCCTAGGGGTCAAACAAGTGGTCAATACCACAACCCTGGTAGGAGGGGGGATGGAAGGAACCAAGTATGGTGGCCTGGGGCCCACTGAGATGGCTGGAAACCACCACCAAAGGGTGGTGTTTGGGTGTGCAGCTGCTGCAGCAGGGCACAGCTCAGCCCTGCAGCCCACTTTGGGTGGCTGTGGGGCCCTCAAATAAATTCCTAAAATTACAAAAAATATGGGATGTTGAAGGTGAGGTGGTAGACTTTCTATGAAAACAAGTTTCACACTCTGAATTAACACACAAAAATCAAAACAAATCCTTGAAGTTTTGCAAAAATCTGAAATGCATACTTTTGACTTTTGAAGAAAAACTTAAATCTTGACTTTTTTGAAGTTTGATCTCAATCCACTGACTGAATATGATGTATTAAGTTATAAGTAAACTAGATTATGTTGAAAGACCTACTTATGTATTGAAATGTTGGGGTTTCACTCCCCAAGTCTTGACTGTTAACTGATGATGGGGGTGAAGGTCGAATTTTGACTTTTGCTAATAAACTACTGAATTTTGTGACTTATCTAAGCTAATTGGACCTAATGGGACATGCTTAAACTAAAAACTTCAATCAAAACACTCCTGAGTACATTGCACCAGTTAATACCAAACACCCCTTAAAAACCTGTTTTCATGGTTTTCAAAGCTAAGGACCAATTTAAACCTTGAAACTGCTAACTAAGAACCTACTGAGCTGTAATTAATCATAAATAAGCAAACTCAAACAACAATAACAATTAAGAGTACCTAACACAGGTTGTGCAAAAAGAAAGGGTGGAAAAATATTCTTACTAAATTCCAAAGAGCAACACCTATGAGAATCAAACCATCACCTAATGCTCCCACTGAGCTCTAATCCCATGAACATCCAGAATCTCCCTTGCTTCCCTTCTTTTTGATTTCTCTTTTTCTTGTTTCCCACTATTTTTGTGATTTATTATCTATTTTTTTTATTTCTCTTTAAATACTGCCTCAAAATACTTATGATGCTGAGAAAGCTAATAGATAAGCTTAAGTGAGCTTAAACCATCCAGAAACAACAACTTATATTCCTTAAACAAGAAATTTAATTTTAACTTGAAAATACAATTTTGAGTTGAGATATTGAGAACTTGGATTTAATAACTGAAATAAGTTTACAATATAGTAAAGATGATTAATACAGAATGTTTGAGCTGAGAAATTACAATAAAACTAAGATTCAAACTAAATTGTAACCTAAACTATTCTACATTACACTACTGCTACACTACTTGCTTTTCTTCTCTCTTTTCTTTTCTTTTATAGTCCTGGAGGTATCCACTGCTTTTCCCACTTTAATTTGGACCGTAGGATGGCTTCTTTTGATCACAACCTTTGAAAGAGGTTTTGGCGGGAAATTTGGTATGGGCAGTTGGGGAGTTTGGTAAGGGTATTAATTGAGGAGGGTTGGTGTAATAAATGGAGGGGGAAGTATTGGTGAAGGTTTGGTGAGGGATTTGTGGAAAGGAGAGGAGGGGGAGGGAACACAGAAGCTGAAAACATGGAGGTTGGGGGTAGTGAACAGTAGGTCGGGGGTTGGGGTATGACTGGTGTTGACCGGTTATTATATTAAAAGGGGTAATGGGCTGTTTTGATTGGGCTTGGGGAGTTGTGTGGTGGGTTGAGGTGTTGGAGTAATAAGGGGTGTTATTGGATTTGTGTTTTGGGGTGTTTTGTTGGGTAAAATAAACAAAAGGGTCCGTTTGGTTAAATAACAAAACACCACAAGGACTAGTTTTGTAATTTAGCAAACCGTAGGGACTGAAAATGTCACTTTTCCAAAATTTATTATAAGGACCATTATTGACAAGTTAGAAAATTATACGAACCAAAATTACAATTTTCCGAAATTTGAACCCCGAGGACCAAAATTGACATTTTTGAAAGTTTAGGGGTTAAACTTGCTATTTTGTGAAAATCTTTTATCCAAGGACCAATATTGAACATTTTGAATTTCCAAGGACTAAAAATGATTTTTCATCCAAAAATATCCCACCAGGGACCAAGTCTGCCAAAATCTGAAACTCCAGGGACTAAACTGTAAATTCTCAAAACTTTTCCAATTTTTCACCAAAGGACTAAATATGACAACTTATGATTTCAAAAGGACCTTTGGTGATAATTTTCTATATTTTGAATATCCTGGGACTAGTTTTGTTAATTTTTGAAAGTCGAGGGACTGAAACTGCCAATTATGCAAACTTTGTACGTTTTTCAACTGTTTTTACTCGTTTTGCATCTGAAACATATAAAACACAATTTTGAAATATTTTTAGTATTTTGATGCATTACTGCGTGTTTTTGTATGTTTTGCAGTTCAGATTAGACCAAAAATGATGAGTGTTTGAGCACTCATCAGCAATCATGTGTTCTGACTCTTCGATTTCAGCCAAAAGTTTGTCTTCTTTCTTTGCAAAGTCCTTTTTCAACTCATTCCTTTCTTTTTCAAGATTGGTATAAGCTGTTTTTTGTTTAGAAAGTTGGTTTTGTAAATCAGAAATTTCCGCGTTTAAAGCTTTTATCTTCTTGAAAGAATTAACATCAAGTGTATCAAACTTTAGTTGCAATTGTTTTTCCCTTGAAACGGAATTTTGATAACCAGTTTCTAATTCAGACACTCTTTTGTTAAGAAATTCAAAAGCTTTAACGTTTTCTTTGTAACTCTCAAGCTCAGCGGTCAATTTAACATTCGCGGCCTTAACATCGCGATTGACCTTTTTCACATTCTCAATTTCAATACGACAATTATTCAATAATGATTCAAACAAAGCACGTGTTTCCTCATCATTCTCAGCATGCTGTGAAATGAAGCCTCCATTATGATTCACATCTGGAGTCGCTGAAGGAGTATTGCTACTACTTGGCGTGTCCAGGAATGTATCATAAGTGGGTGCTTGCTTCTCAAAATGCTGTTCCTCATGAGGAGACATATTAAATATATCATTATTGTGACATGGGTTGAAATTTGATACCTCAGATGGTGCATTGGTGTCATAAACAGGAAGTGTATCAGAATCCGTGTCATACTTAGCTTCCAGAAGATTCGCCATGAATATGCAGTTCGCATCGATATCCTCTCTATCTTCCATGTCATCCATAAGAGCCATAAAGTCATTCTCCTATGCGTTCAACTGAAACCCTGCCTCATTCTTTTGTGCCAACAGTAATGCTTTCTGCAAATACGCTGTGTCTTTCTTGTTCGGCTTAGTAGGACAGTTCCTTGCCATATGACCTACACCCTGACAGTTGAAACACTTTACCGGATTACCCTGATTCACATTTCCCAAATTCCCAACAACTGGAACTGCAACATTTCTATTCTGATTACCCATTGTCTGATTACCAACATTCTGACCCCTCTGATTTCCAACAAACTGACCCAACTGATTCCCTGCATACTGACCATATTGATTTCCTGCATTCAGCATATTCTGATTCCCCATGTTAATTCCAGTAGCATATCCTTGCTGATCCCCATAAACTCCAACCATTTGGCCTCCGTTGCCCATGTTGAAACTCGGCTGAGCAATCTGCTTGTTGCGAGTGTTCGATGAAATCCTTTGGTTGTTGTTTGTTGGTGTAGAATACCGTCCTTGGAATGCCTTTGACAGAAAAGCAAACGCTTGGGTCAATGCTGCAGTAGCTTCATCATTTTCAGTGAATTCTGGTTCTTGGAATCGTGGGTATTGCTGTTGTGGAATAACATGTTGTTGTTGCTGTGGGTAGAACTGTTGTTGGTAGACCGGTGTTGGTTGTTGAACGTATGATGGTTGCAAGTAGTTGTGAGTGGAAGATGATGATGGTTGTTGTGTGTTCACTGGTAGCGGTGTTGGTGTAGTAGCAATTAATGCAAGAGGATCATGATTCTTTGCCAATCTTTCTTTCCTTACTTCATTAGCCTCAGCTTGGTTTTGTTTCAGAAAGTCATAGAGTTGATCATAATTTACCTTATGTAAATCCTTTGTTTGATTGACAATTGTAACATAACGACCCCATTCTTCTGGAAGGTTATTGATGAATTTGATGTTTGTTGCAATTGTTCGAGGTGTCAACTTGTTTCTGATTAACTCATTCATCAAAGTGCAAAACCTTGTGTAGTAAGATTCAATCTGTTCACCTTTAGTGGATGTAAAGTTCTCCCATTCAGTAAGAAGTTTGTTCTCAACGTCTTGTTGTCCAATCTCTGTTCCATGACATATCCTTCTAACACGTTCCCACATAGCATAAGCAGTTTCACAACTGTCGACCGCAGCAAAGATCTCCCGTGGTAATCCAAGTTGGATTAAATGCATTGCCATATCATCAGCGGCGATCTGCTTCTTGTCTTCCTCTGTGTAATCTGCTTCTGTTTGTTCACGCACAAATGGTTGAGTAGGAGGTGTTGTATTTGGATTACCTTCAATTTGAACTTGTCTTGGCTTGAATGGACCATTTGTAATGGAGTTGATCATTAATTTACCATCAGGCTTTGTTTTGATGTAACGAAGCATGCGGCTTGTCCATGGGAGATATCCACCTTTTTCAAGCATTGGAGGTCGGTTTTCCGCACCGGCTGCATGAATGTCTTGCTGAGTTGCCATTGATGAAGTGTAGATTGATAAAGTTGATTCTTGGATCGTTCCAACGAAGTAGGAGTTGTGTTAGTGTAAGTTGATGCAAGTTTTTATGGTCAAAAATTTGATCTAAAACCTTAAAACCTCAATAACTTCTTCTCGGAGCGTTTTTAGGCCTCGAAACTTCGCTTTAGCGTGTCGTTCTCTTCTGTCTCACGGTCGTTTTGACAGCTGATTCGTCGAAAACGGAGTTACGGTTCAAAAGTTATGGCCGTTTGAAGTTTGGTTGTCAAAAAGTTAAATTCTTATGCATAAACCCTGAACTTATGCGTAAACAGTGATTCTTACGCTTAACTTAGAATCTTACGCGTAACTTGGAATCTTATGCGTAAGGTTAAGGTTATGCGTAAAGTGTAAGGTTAAGCGTAAACACTAAGTTTATGCGTAAACTTGAACTTTACGCGTAAGCTGTAACGTAGGCGTAAGAAATGTTTATGCGTAAGGTTAAAAACCAAACAAATCTCTCAAACTTGTCCAAGCTTGAAAGATATCCCGTGTCGAAGTATTCCACAAACTTATCCAAGTCAGGGAAGTACTGAGTAACAACTTATGCGTATGAACTTCTGCGTAAATCTTATGCGGAAGAACTTATGCGTAAGATCTTATGCGTAAACTCCCAACCTTAGGCGTAGAATCCAATCTTAGGCGTAAGAACAGGGTTTTGACCAATGTTACTCGTAAGAAAAGGGTTTTGACCACAACTTACGCGTAGAAAGTACTGTAAACAGCTGTTTATATGTACTATACTCAAACTTACGCGTAGGATGACCAGAAAACTTCAAAAATTTGATTTTTTCACCCAAAAACTCCTTTTTCACTTGTTTCTAATGATCAAATCTTTCCCAAAACACTTAGAATCACTAAAACTTTAATAAAAACAACAACTTTAACACCAAAACTTGTAAAAATCAAAACTTTTTGAAGAAAAAGTACACAAATGAATGAAAAGTGTAACTTTTTAACAAAAAAACTTGATAAAAACACTCCTAAATCATTGTTAGGCGATTGATACCACTTGTATGACCTTAAATATATCAACTTTATCACAAATATAAGCACTAGAAGAAGTAAAGATGGTGACTTGTATGGATGTGTGGCGTTAAGATAGATAAAGAGAGTATAAAGATGAAGAGAACTTTTATTAAAAAACACACACAATACACACACAAGCACACACCTCAAATGAGCCTTTGAGGTGCTTAAATAGTTCTTAACATGAGATGCCCTATGGGCTTTCTATGGGCTTGGGCTTGGACTTGGTTACATGATTAGATAACAAGGCTTATGAAACATAGCATATGACATATTAGCTTGCCAAGTCCAAGGCCCAATGACTAAACTATTACTAATCTTAACAAACGACACAAAGTTACAATATGAGAATTACCATCACTTCTATATATATATTTTTAATGCTAACAATAGTTTATTTTGAAATGTGGTTATAGTCCAGTGTTTTGAAAATACACTTGGTTCTTTATAACCATGGCTCTGATACCAATCTGTAACACCCCGAAAATCGAACTGAAGCAGCGGAAGTCTAATCGGGGTATTACTTCATAGAAACATAGCCATAATCATAGAGAACAACATAAAAGAGTAGTTTTGAGAAAATTCGTTATCATTCATCAAACTTAAAATCAGAGTAGCCACAACGGTTTAATGAGTTTAGAAATACATAAGGAAAATGTCTTGAAAAAAATTGAATGATAACATTTTTTTAGTGAAATCCAAGGGTGCCCTGATCCATTCCGTGCCATAGATGCAATTTAATTACCTGAGATAAAACATGCTAAAAGGGTCAACACAAAGGTTGAGTGAATCCATAGTGTTTAAATTGTAATAGTTTGAACACAAGCCAAATAGTTATGAAAACAGTAACATCGTAATGTAAGATATTGCACTAAGGCTCATGACACGCAAACCTTAACGTCGTTATGCTGCCATAAGAAATATATAATAATCTTATGGGATAGAAGCCTACGCATAACAATATGATGCAGGTGATAGGGCCCTCGGTTAATAGGATTTTGCCAATTTCCTAGTAGTTCTCAAATAAAGTGCATTTGACTATCAATCCGGCTAGCACAAATAGGCTGTCAACAACCAATAGATCTATTCACTATATTCGCGTTCACTCGTAAGTGATTAATGGGTCATGATATGAGGGACTTTTGGCAGAAACAGTAACTCAGGCAATATCAATCAGGATAGCATACAGAAAAATACTTGTGTTCCGATTTATAGCATGTATCTCCCCACGGGGTTTGAAAACATAGTAAAATATGGGACTATGAACTCACCTTAGCAATAGTAGCAGAAAAGTATTAGAGTCAAATGGTAGGTAGTAGCTCCAACGTGTGACCTAGATTAGTATGGCATAATTTAGTTCATGATTCTAGTTTTAATACTCGCAGAACATAAATAAGTCTATAAGCTTTCCAAAAGTTTACGTTATTATTGCTTGTGTGGCACCATTTAGGTTTTAAAATGATTTGGTAGATATTGGCTCATGGAAGTGCTTAAGTACCAAGTAAGACTAAGATTTTTGGTTCGACGATAACGGAGAGATGGAGTACGAAAGGTAATGAAAGTTATATGTCGTCTAAGAACAATATTTTTAGAAGTTTGTATGTATGTATTTAAATATTTATGTGTAAATATAAGTTTATAATGAGTTGTATGTAAATGAATATTTTTTTTAGTAAAAGTTTTGCTTTAATGCGTTTGTATTTAACTTATACTTGTATGATTTTTGTAAAATTGGGCTAGGCCCGAGTTTATATATATGTTAATTGTACTAGTTGATTAAGTGTCAAAATATAAAATAAGTTATCATAGAGTATAAGTAAATCATTATAAGTTGTCATGGTTTTATTATTTGTGAAAAATTAACTTTGACTATTAGTATGATTTATAATATGTTTATAAAGTATGTTTAGTAAATTATGGTATGTCGTGAAATAATGTCGGGAGTAAATGAGTTGGGAACTAGCTAGTGTAAAATACTAGAGTGAAGGCGCCACTAGTTCGGCATCAACTCTCAAGATTTTAAGTGTACTTTTAGTTTGCTAATACCATGTACGAATGAAACTTAAAAACAATACAAGTTATGTATCAGTTCCTTTTTATCAAAGCAACTGGGCTTGGCCCAATGATGAAAGGCAACACACCCGGTTGGGCTTACAGGCTTGGCTCGGCAGTACACGACTACACGTTGACTATTCGTTTTCAAAATCGGTTGGTTATTATTTCTTTTTAAACTTATTTAGACATCGTAGTGAGTAAGTCAGCTGTAGCGATATTGAGCTCGTGTGAACATGTCATGGGACACCCGAACGTACTCAGACCTCGTGACACGACTCAAACCAAACGTACCCTTTTGAAATGGACATGAGGTCTCTTATCGAGCAAAATAACCACAACTAGTGACACATGATTTCAAACCAAAACACAAGTCCATATTAACCAAAACAACCACAACCAAATCTTTACCCAAAAGTCCTTTTGTTACCTCCTAACCATGACTGCTAAGGGCCAAGGAGATTGTCAACTAAAATATACCACTGTGGTTCAACCATAGTGGGTTTTTCTACCCAAGACCAACTGTAAGCACCAAGCCGTTTCGATGTACAAAACCACGCTAGGATTTATTAGTACTAGTTTGAATACCGTGAGGTGAGGCATTTTCAGAAAAGATAAGTCGCCTATTGTGGGTCTCGACCCACAACTACTCAAACCCAAATTACGATTTCTAACCAATTAATCCAATGAGAAAATTTTGTACGGTTATCAATAAGCACTTCATAAGCTAGTATCTTAATTAAATTTTTAGTTTAGTTTTGGGTTAGCCACACAAACAAATAACATCGAGACATAACATCCAAAATCCAAATCGAAAAAGACCACGAGACAACATCATAGCAAAACTAATTGGTATTAAAGAAGCAGTTACAGGTTTCATTGAATGAGAATAAGAACAACAACAAATCCTTACAACGAGTGGAGCTGATCCGAGGAAAACAGAAGATGAAGCAGAGGACTGGAACTCGATTCCCACAAGCAAATCCACACACCTTCGAAAACCCAGAAAATCTCTTCCTCTCAAGACTGCAAATATTAGTGATAATGGAAGTTGTTGGGTTGTGTGGAAACACTCATGGGAATCAAGAGATTCAAATAGATTCAATACAAAGGAGGTTTGACTCCAACTTTCCTCATGGTGGTTCGACCTTGTAGCTAAAGAGGGAAAAGATTACTCACGATCTAGTCATCCATCGGGGTGAGAGTTTGACTCTGAGGTCTGGACAAAGGAGACATCTCGTGAGTGATGGAGACTGTGAATCGAACCCATCAGTCAATCCACGCGTAGTCTATGAGGTGAAAGTGATGTTAGGTTTCATAGGAGCGGCTTGGAGGAGAGTAGAAAAGGATGAAGTATGGATTTGGGTGGTGTTGTGATATGTGTATAGGAAAGAAGGTGTTTGCATATCTTCATTTGGCTGCCTGGGTTTCATCGACTAGAGGGAGGCAGAGAAAAAAACAAGAAAGTATAGAAATCTAGGCTAAGGGATAAGGGAGGAGTACTTTTGCTTGGGTTTATTTATTCATTTTCATATGTATGCATATATAAAAAGTCGGTTTATTCTTATTTTTCTTAAATAATCGTGTAGTAATTAAAGTGTAGGAAAAATAAAAGTGAGTGTTTAAATTAAGGTGAGGTGCGGGATACAATTTGATTTCGTAATACTTGAGGGAAATTAAACGAGCCTCAGGTTTTATTGAATCCCGGTATTCGGTTATAAATTCTTATGCCATACTATCGCGGTGTCGATACGCGTGGGTTTTTAGTGAAATAAAAATACGAGTTCACCACATTATTTGGTCGACAATCTTCGTATTGTTGTTTTACAATAATAATGAAAGTAAGAATTTAGATGCGATGATATATTGAAACTACTGAGTGTCACATTCATAAAGAAATTTTTCGGTCTAACAGGAAATTAGTAAATGGGAAAATGTCGGGTTATTACAGCAGGTTTGCTGCATATTTTTTGTTTTCAGTCGCTGTGATTGCTACTTCATTTTAAGGCAGTGTTTGGCTCAAGTGGTACTGTGACTGTTGCAAGTGAATATGTGAAGGATGTGTTTGGTACTGTGTATTTTATCTCCGCTACTGTATATGAAGACAAGGTTTGGCTCAAGTGCTATAGTGATTGTTGCAAGTGACTGTGAAGACAGTTTTGGTTTTATATACCCTGCTGCATATTTTACTTGCTGCGGTTCTTTTGTTTCTAAAGTCAAGTGTGGGCCAAGATGTTGCTTAGTGCTTTGGTTTGCAAATTTGTGTTAGGTATTTGATGCATAATGGTGTTGGTTCATGCTTGTGTCATATAGCCCTTTTGTCCTTGCTGTTAGGTTCATAAAGGCTTGTTTGGTTTTGGTTGTTTTGGTTGTTATTTGTTTTTTTTGGGATCTGTCCTTCTTAATTGTCTTGCTAAGGTGGTGGGTTGCCTTTTCTTTGTATCTTGTTCCTTGTTTTGGTTCTTTTAATACATGTTGCCTTTCAAAAAAAAAAAAAAAAAAAAAAAAAAAAAATCATTTATAGTTAATTAAAATACGTTAAAAGAAAAACAAATCGTTAAAAGAAAAAGACATAAGTAAATTAAATTAAATTTATATTCCCTATGTGCTAATCACGTGACCAAGTCAAACAAAAAAGTACGAGTAATACTTTGCATTTCACACAACAGATACTATTATACTTTTAGTCATCATCTTCCATATACCTCCTCCGGCGACCATTCCTTTTTCCGGCAACTGTACATATTTATCCATTGAAACAGCTTATTAAAAACTGACTCACGTGTTTAACGTTCGGTTTTATCATCACAAAACCATCTTCATCACATAATAACGATTCATAACACCCAAAATTTGATGCCCCCTATTTGTGTGATGCCCTGGGCGGTCGCCCTGCCCGCCCACCCCTAGGGCCGGCCCTGTCATATATGATATATCTTATCGTATTGTGAGTGGTCAGTATGCATTTGAAAGTCTACTACTCCTGAAATGAAAATGTAAATGTTATAGTCTATAAGAGCCCGAAATGTACTCTTGTCTAAGATATCTCCCAGACCATGTTGACATTCTGTTTACCATTCTTGTCTTTGCTCCTCCTTTTCACCACCACAATCACCATCGCGCAACCTTACAAGGCCACGGATCACTTCCTCCTTAAATGCGGTTCACCAACCACTTCCACTTCCGATTCCAACCAGACATGGGACGGTGATGAACACTCCAAATTCTTGCCTTCAGGCTTCACCGCCAACTCCTTTTCATCCAATACAACTTTACCGGATCCATCAGTCCCAAGAGTCCCTTATTCCACAGCTCGAATAATCAACACTTCTTCATTTACTTACAGATTTCCGGTCTCTGAAGGGCCCAAATTCCTCCGCCTATATTTTTATCCTGCCAATTACTCTGGTCTCGCCCCAAACCAATCTTTCTTCTCTGTATCATCCAATGGTTATACTCTTTTAACAAAGTTCAATGCTTTCCAAACAGCCTCGTTTCTCGCAGAGAAGCGTTCCGATGCTGGAGTCCATGGTCCCCCTGTTCCCAACTTTGTCAAAGAATTTCTCATCTATGTAAAAGATACACAATTCTTAAATGTCATCTTTACACCCGTACCCAACTCATATGCCTTTATCAATGGTATTGAAATTATTTCAATGCCGAATAATCTGTATTTTTATGCTGAGAATCCGAAACCCGTTGGGATGAGTACAGAACCGGTAATTAATAACGACGCTGTGCTTGAAACTGTTTACAGGCTAAACATAGGTGGTACACAAATATCTGGTAGTGATGATACAGGTATGTACCGGTCATGGAATGAAGATAATAACTACATATACGGGTCAAGGTTTTTTGAAGCAGACGGGCGAATTGGGTTAGTGAATCTTTATCGTAATCCGATCATATATACTGTAGAGACTCCGAATTATACCGCACCTGAGCGTGTTTATCAATCCCAAAGAAGTATGGGCAATTTGTCTGACCTGTACAATCTGACATGGATACTTCCAGTTGATTCCGGATTTTATTACATGCTCAGGCTCCATTTCTGCAACATTGTACAGAAATACACAAAACAAGGCCAAATGGTTTTCACGGTCTTTATTAATAATCAAACTGCTGAGGAGGAGGCTGATCCACTCAAATGGACTCCAGGTAGTGGGTATCCTAAATTCAAGGATTATGTTGTGTATAGCCAGAAAAGCAAGGAAGAGTTGTGGCTTGCCCTGCATCCTTTTCCTAACAGTGAAGTATCTGTAGGATATCGTGATGGTTATTTGAATGGTTTGGAAGTCTTCAAGATAAGCATAGGCAGTGATCTTGCTGGCCCAA
The DNA here is from genome assembly GCA_030686995.1 of Artemisia argyi. Lineage (NCBI taxonomy): Eukaryota > Viridiplantae > Streptophyta > Magnoliopsida > Asterales > Asteraceae > Artemisia > Artemisia argyi. The sequence goes on along the minus strand of CM060703.1, from coordinate 233,876,391 downwards.
ATCCGGAAGACCCACCAAAAGAGAACAAGCAGAAGACACCGCCATATGCCACAATAATTGGGGGCGTTGGGGGAGCATTAGTCTTGCTGTCGTTTTTACTAATTATAGTTTTATGTCAGCGGAGGCAAGTCAAACACTATACTACCACCAATAATAAGCCGCCACTTCCGTCAGATTGCTGTCGTCGTTTTTCACTTAAACAAGTGAAAGTTGCAACAAACAAATTCAATGAGAATAATGTTATCGGAAATGGAGGATTCGGTAAGGTATACAAAGGATACATGGGAACTGCTAAAACCACTGTAGCAATCAAACAGCTCAATCCATCATCAAGTCAAGGGTTTCATGAATTCCAAACAGAAATACAGATGTTATCTAGATTGCACCATGAGCATCTAGTGTCCTTGATTGGATACTGTGATGACAATGGTGAGATGATACTAGTGTATGATTATATGGCTCGTGGAAATCTGCGGGAGCATCTCTACAAGACAAACAACCCTCCTTTGTCATGGAAAACACGTCTGAATATTTGCATCGGGGCAGCTAAAGGGCTGCATTATCTCCACACGAGTGAAAAGAATACAATAATTCATCGGGACGTCAAGTGCACTAACATCTTATTGGATGAGAACTGAGTTGCTAAAGTGTCTGATTTTGGTTTGTCAAAGCTAGGTTCCAGAGATCCATCACAAACACATGTTACCACGATGGTAAAAGGTAGTATCGGGTACATTGATCCTGAATATTGCAAAAGCCAGCACCTGAGGGAAAAGTCTGATGTATACTCGTTTGGAGTGGTCTTGTTCGAAGTGTTGTGTGCAAGACCTGTTATCATTCCATGGCTGACTAGCGAACAAGTGACTTTAGCAGAATGGGGAAAGACTTGCTATCAAAGAGGAACCTTGGTTGAAATAATTGACCAGAATCTAAGTGGTCAGGTTGCACCAGGGTGCTTAAAGAAGTTTGGCGAGGTAGCAAATAGTTGCTTGCAAGAGGAAGGGATCGAACGACCAACAATGGATGCTGTCGTTCAAGGGCTAGAAGTTGTACTGCAGCTGCAAGAAGCTTGTGAGGAAATGGGCGAAGAAATGCTAGAAAGTCAAGAACTTCTTTTTCGTATGCAACTAGAACTGACCAAAATAGACGACGATGGGATAGAAGGAGGGGAAATTGTTGCACACCAAGGTGCCCATTCATGATCCAGTAATGAAGCTGGACGAGGAGTCTTGTGGTACCTAAAACACTTCTTTTTTTTTTCTTGAATAAACAGATTGGTGTTTTGATAGTTAATTAGTTTCATACGAGCTACATGAATTTCATTTGTTATATCAAATTTCGTAACTGTGGTTATTTAAATTGTCAAGTACTCAATGTATGAGAAGCAATAATGCAATCTTAAAACATCTAATATGTTCAAATTGTTTACGGTTACAAAATCATAGCATCTGATTGGTTCATAGTTTGAATATTTTTATCAATTGTAACCCAAAATATGTTCCTTTATTATATAAAAAATGTTTTTTTATAAATAAAAGTTGATTTTAGCCACAAACGTAAAGCTCAGCCTATTACATCACTTCAAAGATAGTAATAACATACTTTTCATATTAAATTCATATTTTTATGCCTAAATATCTTGCAAGTTGCAACTTATTGACATACTTGATTCCGAAAAACAAGCGTTGTCGAATGGAAAAAAAGCTAAGGATGAAAGATCCAAGAGTAGCAATGACAGTGAAAGCCGTCTCTAATCTGTCGCCATTTTCAAAGTTTGCGATAGTTATCTAGGGACATATTCATCACTTCTCTAACATGACAGTGTTGGTTAACAATCTAATACTTGTAACGTCCCTTTGTTAATTTTAGCATAGCTTCATCTTCATCTAGTTCTAGTTTTAGCATTACGACATAATGGACAATACTACTAATTAACTAAGTATTACTAATCAACCAACTCTATAACCAAGGGCTTTGTTAATTTAGGATGTTGTATATATACAAGTCAATTTTGTTTTGAACGGCAGAGATCTTCAAATATGATAAACATAAAACTCATGATTAATTTTATGCCTAACTTAAATGTCATTAGCTTATTGAGTTGTGAATAAGTGAACCGGGTTGCTGCAACTAATAAATTATTGCCACACGGATATAGACATAAAATTAAGCATGAATTTTAGGTCTCCAAATCACTTCTCTAAAATAAAAACATTAGAAGAAGCAAAAGAGAATTACATACAAGCGGATATAACGTTAGCAGGACTTCAGCACCACTCTATCCATTTTTGTGAGACTTTCTTTTGTCTACTAGAAATTAGAGGTGGAAACAAGCCGAGCTGCTTGTGAAAAGCTCGGGATCGGATCTGTAAATTCTCGAATGAGCCGAGCGTAAACGAGCTCGAGCCGGAGTTCGAGCCTAAGTTTGGGCTAATTTAATAATCAAGCCCGAGCTTAATATATAAATATCAAATAGGCTCGCAAGTCTAAACGAGCCCTAATACATACACGTATTGATATTGTCTATAAATATAACTATGTATAAACGAGCTCGAGCCTAGTGTGATTAACGAGCCAAGTTTTATTTGAGCATTATTTCCTTCAAAACATCATATAAGTTAGTTGGGCCCGAGTCGAGCTCGAGCTCGAGCTTGTGAAAAATTTTCACCAGCTGAGCTCAAGCTCAAAATATGAGGCTCGATCGAGGCCGAGCTCGAGCTTTCTATATATAAACGAATCGAGCTCAAACTCTGGCAGGATCATGCTCGGCTCGGCTCGTTTCCACTACTACTTCAAATCCAAGTGTATGAAGAAAGTTTGATACTATCTAAATGGGTTTTTCTAAGAGAAAACATGTTAGAGTTAATTAAGCAATCTATATTTTCATTTGCCTTTTGAAAAAAAAAAAAAAAAAAAAAAAAAATCTATATTTTTATTTGTATTGGTTTATCTCCACATGTATACCTTTCAAATTTAAAAAAAAAATAAAAAATAAAAAAAAATAAAAAAAATAAAAAAAAAAATAAAAATCTCCACATGTATGGCGACATGGAACAATTTCTTATATAATAAAAAGGGTCAATGACCAAAGGGCCTCTGCTCTAGCGGTATAAAGGTTTTACCCCCTAGGCAAGGTCTCAAGTTCGAATCTTGTTTAGGGCGTTAGGGTTTCCTCCCGCATGCGTAAAGGGAAGGGTGTCATTGCCTTCTGTGCTGGACCCAACCTGGTTGTGTGGGCTCGCTATGCCTTCTGAGCTACGGGCCATGTATCCACAATTGCCGTTCAAAAAAATAAAAATAAAAAGGGTCAATGGCTTAAATATATTAAGAGATTTTTTATCCACTGCATAGACCATGGCTTATGTTTGGGGAAAAAAATTCAAATATATAATGCTTGACTGCATGACTTTTTTTTTGCTCGACCTTGCTTTTATTTTTTGCTCGACTTCACTATAATTTTGTTCGAATCCAATAATGAGAAAAAAAAAGTCAAACGTCTATAGGCTGAAAATCAACATTCTTTTCGTCTATTGAAATAACTAAATCTAATCTTCTATATAATAAAACAAAAACTCAAGCGGGGACTTTCGTATTTCATAAAAAAAATTATTTCTTTATTAGGTAATATTTTAATTATTATTTTTTAATTTAAAAATTTATAAATTCATTTTGTTGATATACTACACAAATAGAAAATAAATACAAAAAAATATAGATAAGATGCAATTAACAATATTATTAATCTTTTTAAATGATTATCTTTAATAATAAACAAATATAATTAAAAATCACAAATCATACAAAACAAAATTTAAATTATTTTGGAATAAATAAAAATCTATCATTCAAAACATTTAAAAAAAACCCCGCGAGTGAGCGAGTATTATAACCAGTAAGAAAACGTCACAAAAATGAAAAAAAAAATAAGTTAGAAAGTTGCAATTGTACCAATGAAAGTACGCCGTTGATGCATGTTGTGTCACGTGTATTATAGTGTGTTTTATGCCAATTCAAGTTTTAAATTTATATTTAGCCGACTTATCCTAGAACACACACACTAACGAGGAGTGTACCTGATCAGTATGTAGAAAGTGGTAAGCAGAGTGTCGATCACTAAGAGTGGAACATAATACCTAGTTAATCTAATCACTATTTTAATATTGTAAGTTAGTTTTACAACCTAATCTAACGCAATGGGAGTTTATTCTGAGAGACTAGCACGATTTGTGTAGATAAACAGTAAATAAAACTAATGAGAACAAATACAGCGAATGGCCAACACGTACACAGATAGATAATAGACCCACATAGAAGGCCTGTCCTATGGTTAAGTACCAGCTTTTCACTTATTTTATTGCTATTTTTATATGATGAGTATCGTAATCTTATATGTCTCGTTGGATCTTAAGTATAGACGAGTAAACCGTTAATGATCACTTATGTCTATCTCACTTAACTAATTTTCACTAGATAAGTAAGCGTGGAGGGGGTATGGTAGCCCAAGCAAGACACAGCTAGACACAGAGGTTATCAAAGCACATATAAAAAGAACCAAAAAAATGTCATATAAACTATTAATCGATGGGAAAGCAATTTTAAGGGGAGCAGTATGGTGGCCACAAGCCCATCAATCTTGATTGATTAAAGTTTACTAATACAATAAAACAAAACTACTTAATGAATTAAACACATGCATGTCCTTCTTACTGCTCTAAGATCTTCGTTTGGGGTGTGTCTTGTGTTGTCTTTTCGTCTGAATTTGTCTCCTTAGGGTTTTGTTGCACACAAAATTCGTATGTATGATGGGGTATTTATAGCTTCTGTCTGAGGGCACGATACGGAGCATCAACTAAGTAGATGCGGCGCATCTACGTAACTTCATGTGGGGTCCAAGATTAATTTATTCTGGAATATTCGCACACCGCCTTCAGATGCGGCGTATCTTGAATCTCTATGCGGCGCATGTCCTTTAGCGTCTTGGATTGTCTTTGGTGTAGTCTTGATAATGATACGCCATATGTCAATATTGTAATGCGGCGTATCTGGAGTAGAACAAGTTGGATCTTCTTCGTTGACCAAAGTTTCATATGAGGCGCATGATATAATTACATGCGGTGTATTCTTCAAAGTCAAGAAATGGTCTTCGAATTCATCTAAGTATACGGCATATCTGTCTAGAATAATACGGGGCATTTCCATAATTTCAGTAGACTTTTTCCATCTTAATTAATTTGCTCCATATTTAGTCCAAAATTGCCAAGTTTCACCAATTGCTTGTTTTTACCTGAGAATTAATAAAGTAAATGATTAAGTACCAATTCTCATATATAATATAATAAAAAAGTCAATTAAATAGGATAAATGATGACAATATAATGTACTTATTTTATGTCATCAAATATCCTCCCACTTGAACGTTACTTGTCTCCAAGTAAACTTTAGATTAAATTTATAAAATTGTACCCTAAAAGATATTAGGATGTATTTTTATAATTAAGCACTTATTCATTTTATCATAATTGCACAACTAAACACTTAATGAAGTAAAAACAAAATAAAAAATTTCAATATCAAAACAAATCTAAATTGTTTAGTTTTTCGGTCATGACGAATATTCTATTATAGGCTTGGCAAACATACGCATCTCCTCCACTAAAGCTAAGGAGTAACAAGTCTAAAGTGGTAAAAAGGGTTTTGAGGCTTAAGGGTTAAACCTAGCTTTGTTCAAATGTTTCTTGCATATACTTAATAGATCGCTAGTGCGACTCCTCGACGCCTCAACTAACGGATGGTCACTAATGTGCTTCTTGAATCGCTGGCATGTTATTTGCATAACAGATGGTCACCAACTTACAAACTAGATCGCTAGCGCGTTAGTTGATTAATCTAATACTCGGATGGTCACTACCTTATTCATACATTCTACATTCTTACTTAGCCATCATTATATTCGGATGCTCGAAAGCTAACAACGAATAGAATAATACGGTTGGGTATGGATAATATTTGGGATAAAAATTGGTGTAAAATATAAAATACAAAACAAATAGATTAAGTCCTAATATGTGGTTAATCACTTCCCAACCATCCCATGAATAAGACTCGTATCATTGAATAACTCACACTTTTGACTCATGTAACTCACGCTTTAGGTAGACACGAATTAAACTCAATAAAATCTTAAACAAAGAACAGACCTTAGTTGGCGTTCCCATAACGGCCAACTCCCATTCAATCCATAAATATATTACAACAACAAATAGTGGCGATGTCATCCACTTAATACATAACTTTACAATAGTTGGTTTAATAAACTTCCAACTTTCCTTCTTTCATTTTCTTTTCTAATTTTTTTTTTTTGATTTTTTAAGCTAACATAAATGGTGTAAAATTTCATGTAGGTCCAAAGTTCTGGATCTAAGTAGCCTTTGTAAGACAATAGACACCTTGGATAAATCCAAACTATCTATGTGAGAAACTCTTAAACAATGTATACTTGATGTTAACGCGAAATATTAACAAAAGCAGTAAGAACAACACAGAGATTTACTAACTTTATATTCTATTATACTTGAGAAAACTTGGCATTGAACATTATGACGTAGGGTTCTTTTTATACTACAAGGAAACCCCAATTCTACAAAACGTGTGAAAGGATGCATGCATATCTTCTCCTAAGATATCTAACCGTGTGCATATCCTTTCCTATAATATCTCCTAAGATATCTAACTTGTTAAGCAAAACAGACTTAACTGATCTAAACATAAACAGACTTAACTAATATTTGTCAGACTTAACTTAATACTGGCAGACTTAACTATCTACCCGACTTAACTAAGCTATCCAGACTTAAGTCTGGTTACAAATAATTCCCAACAATCCTCCCCTAACTTGATCTTGATGCTCCATGAAATTCAAGTTTCTTTCATCAGAAATGCTTTGAGGATTTTGCACATGAGCTCCTTTAGAATTATTGTTGAGCTGCAACTTGTTATTGAATCTTTATGCTTATGCAGCATCCTATATCAGCAAATCTTTAGCACCATTTGATCTTTGCAGCAACATTGACAATATGTACATCAAATCAAAAATTTTCATGCTATTCTCATCACATCCAGGTGTGTTAACACCTGTGAGAGGTGAATCATTGAAAATTTAATGGATTTGATGTATCTTTACCAGTTAGCCATTAACTCTGGAGTAGCTAATGTTTCAGTACAAGACCATGGTACATTGAAAACCATATGATTTTTAGCAAACCATCAGCTATCAACGGATTTGATTTGTCTTTACCAAAAGCCATTTGCTTTTGGACTAGCCAACTCTTTGATGGAAAGTAGTCATCATCTTGGTGAGTTAATTACCAATTATGGTTTTTCACTGCCTTTACCACAAGCCATAACCTTGTGGGCTAGCCAACTCTTCACTATATCAGATATGGTGAGTTGAGTACCATAAAATTTTTGGCAAATTGTCAGCCATAAACAGATTTGAGATATCTTTACCTAGAGCCGTTTGCTCTTGAATTAGCCAGTCCTTATGTGGGTTAGACATGGTGGACTGATAACCATTTGTTGTGTCAGTGCAAAGCACTTTCACCAAGTGTTATTTCCTCAAAAATCCATTTAACCCTGAGAATTCATTCAAACATAGCCAAGGGTTCATAACAACATAAAGAATTGATGTTAAACCCTTCTATGCTTTTTCAAAGGGTTTACCATGCCTGCTTCCTGATTTAGAATTCTTTCAATTTCAACAAAACTTGCTTCATCCTCTCTAATTTGCTTCTTTGACTTCTTAGGCAGAGAAGGTATCTGAGCAATTTGTTTTCCTTCTCTTTAACCAATGCTTGTTTGAGCAGACTTAACTATTTCCTCAACCACATATCTTTCCCATAACCTTGTCCTTTGCTTGTGACTTTGACTTAGGTTAATGATCAACTCTGCATCTTCAAGTTCAGGTGAACTAACAGCTGTTTCCTCTGAGGATTTTCTTTCTGTTGTTTGAGCCAAATACCCCCTTGTTTGGATGAATTTTCTGACTCATCATCTTCAGAATCAGTGAAGTGAACTCCTAGTTCTTCCAAAACATGCTCCAACTTCTCTACCTTCTTATTTATCTTGGTCAACTGTTGCTCCAAACCATTTATCCGTTCGAGAAGTGTAGGAACCAATTTCAAAAGATCATCCACAGTCATTGTGGTAGACTCTTTATGAGTGGAAGATGGGGATGTAGAAGAACTGAGTGCAAGTGTATTCACTGATGCCTACGTGTTGGAAATTGGGGTCACTGAATCATCCGATTATGAAACAGATTAAGTTATGTATTGTTTTTAATGAATCATTTGAATGAAATGTTATGGTATTTAGTTTCTTAATCGTATTTCGTATCTTATCGTATTGTATTTTAGTATTTACTGTGATTTTAATTAAATGAAATGAATTTTGTTTATTTGAAATTTGGAAAAGGAAATAAAATTGTGTGTGGTGGGCCCTAATTAAGAGGTGGTTGTGGTTTATGATAAGGAGGGTATTTTGTTATTGTGATTTGTTATTATGTGCCACAGGTGGGGTTCAAATGAAGTTTAGGGTCCGTTTCTTTTTCTTTTTAAATTATCTTACTACAATGGACTCAAGTAATAAATTAATGTTTTCTTTTGTTGAGGTCCCAGTCATTTGTGTTAAATGATCTAAATCCCCAAGGCAAAAAAGCCCCACCACTCCTCAATAGACACAACAAGAGAGAAGGGACCCACTTAATTTTAGATCCACTTATTCCAAGGAAAAAAAGAAACAAGTCCTTAGTGAAGCTATCACCACATCTAATGCTCTTAGGGGGTGACAGTCATGATTCGATGTCTCCCTCATGATCCACTACTAACCAATAATAGTATACTGGCACCTCATTCCATGATTCAACCATGTCTCACCATACTTTTTTAGTGGCAACCATGATTCAAATAAAAACTAATTTTATTTTTAATTTTTTATATTCATATTATCTTATACAATTTAATAAAAACATTATATTTCATTAATAATTCAAAGAAAATTACATAATACTTAGAAAAAAAAGGAAATCACTAGTCATCGAGGTATGGTAAGTCTTGAGCCGCTATGTGCTCCGTAAGATCATATCGTGAAACTTTGGTCGTTCGACGAAATAGTCATTCATTAGAGTTTGTAAAGCTCTTTCACAAAAATGGGTGACATACCCCCGGATTTCGGTAGAGCTTGTTGTGTCTTCAATGGCATCGTACGCGGCTAAAAAGGTTTCGAAGGTACTACCGGATAACCATAGTTCGGAAGAGTCGGAGGGAATAATTAACTCGTCCTCGGATGAAGAAGGGGAGGATGAAGACATGGTTAATAAAATGTGGATTGTTTGTGTGAATTGATGATTTGAAAATGTATATTTAAAGGGAATTTTAATTTTTATTTATTTATTTATTATTTTTGGTTTTAATGCCCAAACGGTCAAAAGAATTAAGGGACCAACGGCTATACTTTGAAACTTCCACTCCATGATTCTTCGGTATCATATGCCAATCAACCCCATGATTCCTCCATACCGCTCCTATGGCAATGGTGATGCCGAGCGATATGGGTTATGCCGAACCCCATGTGCCACTGCCCTTAGAGTCAAACATGATTAATCATGTTGGTTTTATTGTCGGAATGAATGAATAAGTGGCCCATAACTTTTACTAAAAGAAAATGTTTTTTGTATGTATCTTATTTGTGATAGATGAATATGATCGATCATGTTTGAGTATATTAAGAAGATCCATGTTTAACAAAGGTACACCAACACAGTGAAAGCACTCACCCACCACCACTAAATTGCTGAGTAAATTGCAAAAATCATCCCTTTAGTTTGGCTATATTGCAAGTTTTGTAGTGCAGGCATCATCCGTGTATGGAAATTAGGTTGCAGATTTCGTCCATGTCCAAAGTAAAATGAATGAAATGCCCTAGTCAAAAACTACAACTCAGGGACAAAAAGTATAAGTCAAAGTTCCCTACAAGGACAGTGCGTGTACTTCCAAAAGGTTATGGACAAAACCTGCAATTTGACCAGACCACAAGAACAAGAAAGATTTTTGCAATTTACTCTAAATTGATAATAAAAAAACAGTTGGCAAAGCTATAATAAATTAACATAAGTACATCATATAAACGACTCGAGCTATCGAGCTGAGCTTGAGCCGAATATAATATTGTCAAGTTCGAACCATGCCACAGTTCGACTCGATTCGACCGAAATCGAGATTCACGGAGTGGTGAAATGTGAAAAGTAAGTAATGCTATGAATAAATAAAAACGACAAAAGCCATGTCATGCGGAGTCAAATGTGCATTGAACCCTGCTGTGCCCTTGTGAAGGAGTGAAGACTAATTCAGGTTTATTTGGGCCATTTGGCTTTACATTAAAACATAGTGAAATTAGTATAGTGCAACATATTGAAAGTTAAGAACCATTCAAAGTTTGCTACTCAACTCAATAGCTAAATGGACAGGCTGAAAAAGATTTAAAAAACAAAAATAACATCTCAAAACTTTGGATTAAATAAAAAGTATACAACACTATCACATAAAATCAACCTCTACAAGATCAAAAACAAAAACTTAATACATAAGAATAAATGTACAAATTTTCGATAAACAGACCTAAAACATTCATTATAAAACAAGAAAGCAAGAAAACAAAAACCCAAGACTCGTTTAATTAGGCTCAAGACTTATCGCCATTACAAAATTCTAAAGCTTTGTACAAACAGTCCCTCTGTAAATATATATGAACCACCATCCATCCGGTGGACCGATCATCAACTTCATTACAGGGTCCCGAGTGTAGAGCTGATGAGTTTCATGACGATTTTTATGCTTGAACGCTCGGCCACTGAGGTTGTGGGAATGCTTACTTGATGGTTTAGTATAGACTTGACTTGTTCAAATATGGGCCGTACATGCATTGCTATCATGCTGTCTGATGGCTTTATGGCTACTACAACGTCCATCATCCATGCAAGTTTCTTTGATGTGTCATTGCCAATGTCACAAGCCAACTGTTGAAGCAACGATAGTAGTACTCCTTGACTCAAGGGCAAAGGATTGCTTCTTAATAACCCCTGCAGGTCAACCTAGTTGACAACAATCAAAATGAAGAGTAGTGTTTGTTAATGTTCTGCACGAAGCGTATTGATACTACTTAGAATTATTATGTGTTATAAATGTTAGCCACAACCAAACCCGCCTGTTTCCTGATATTACATACTGTCCTCAGAACTTGCTAGGCATGCAAGTGTCCCTATCTAACTCTACATGTGGTTGATAGGGTTTTAACAAGCACTAATGCAACTCCGAAGTATTATGAAAACAAATAACCTTTGCAGACAACATACCTGAGAGCATAGCCAGGAAACAATCCAGACATCACTTCTTTGCAGGGCAGCAGTAAAAGCCTCCTCATATTTGTGCTCGTATACCAACCTTGAAAGCTCTTTTGTTGGATCCAATGGCACCTCCATCTATTACAGAAAATGAGTACATATGCATAAGAATGTTATTGAGATACATCAAAATGATTGAATACAACATAACACAGAGCTAAACTAACCTTATCGTGAAAACTGCCTATAGGCCCATTGCTAATTTGGGTTACCAACGGATTCACTGACTCAGAATTTGCCCCAGCAAGTGCAAGAGCTACCAACTTCCTTTGGCCATCAGCTAATTCACCACTCAAGCTTTGAGTCACAGACGATGCTGAATTAATGGCATCCTAGAAACAAAAATAGTGCCTCAGTGTCACTGAAAAATAAATTTAGCTTTCCAGGAGAAAAAATAATAATAATCATTTCTTACCCTCAAAGCAATTGCTAAAGTAGAATGTGCAGACTCGACTTGCTGGTGAGCTGCACTTGTGTGTTCGATCATTCCCTTTTGAAACGTAGCATTTACTTGATCAAACATGGCTTTACAAGACATTTCAAAGGCAGGAACAACAGAAGCCTCCATACTCGATTTAAGTGCTTCCTGTAAGACGAAATGAATCTTAGTTATTAACTGACGTAATAGAGTCCAAATACAAACAATTGGCTACAGTGATTTATAGATGTTATAAATCAGAAAGATGACTTCAATTCTGAATTGATAAATACCTGTAAAGCTTGTTTGCCAGATGTTTGAAACTGAGTTTGAATTTGCCTAGCAATACTACCCTCGAGCTTAGAATTTACCGATTTCTCCAATTGATTTACAGACTTATCAGCAACACCTCTCTGCACACAAATTAGAGTCAGTCCCGAATTAAATAAAATGCTTAGAACGAACTATAATGTTCAGATTATGTCACCTGGAAAGCCTCTGTGATTGCTGTAGACACTGTTTTCTCAATAATCGGAGTAATTGAGCGCACCACAGATGCAACAAGTGCTGATGTTTCCTTCTTCAACATTTTCTCAAATGTTGCAAGCAAGTCCTTGTATCCATTTGTAACCAGAGCGGACACTTGTTGATTGCGATCTCGGTTTGACTTTTCCTGCTTTGCAAATTCTTCTTGAGTCCGAGCCCAAACAGCATCAGAATTAGCTTTGTAAGATTTCTCCATGCTTTTTCCTATGGCTGTCTCGATTTTTCGGCCTTCTTTGGTAATTGTATTCGCAACCATGGTAGGTAATTGCTTCTGGATTTCCTTTTGATTGCTTAGAACCTAGAAAAAAAATGCAAAACTGACAATTGTTAGAAAAACATGAAGAGAAACGCGAATGGCAAGAAAAACATGAAAACGACCACGAACGGCAAGAAAGGAAATGCAGAAGTTATAGCTAGAAAGAAAAACGTTTTAATATTATATAAATAATTACCTGAGCAATAATTTCTTGCATAGAATGAAGTTGTGAAAGTATCGCATCACCAGAGGGAACACTTGAACCAACTCCTGCTTCATTATGAGAATCAGTTGAATTGTATACACTTTGAGAAGGAGGAGACGATGGGGTTGATTCTTGATCATTTGTTCCCTTGTGTTTTTTCCCTTTAGTTGATGACACAGACGCCGGTGAGTCAACTGTTGCAGGTATTGCTGACTCGGAAGGAAGATCAACGTTCGCATCTTGAACTTCATCCTGCCCACCCAAATTGGACCCAGTCAAGATGACGATCTTTACCCATTTCAAATCCGAAACCTGATGCTTGTGAAGAAAAGGATTTCTCCTTTTGCTCTGAAATGTATCCACCAACATTTTGACTCTTTCCGATTTCACCAACCTCTTTAACTTCCAACTCAACATTCTGCTGATCGGGGTTCATTATCACATCTTGTACATTTGAATCTACTTCACTCTTCTGTTCAGTAACATGATTAATTTCGGTCGATGATGTGTCCATCAATTCGGCAGGAGTCACCAAATGAGTTGGATGCTTAAACATAGTACCATCTTCTTTCAAAACTTTGTTTGAATCAGTTACTAAATCAGCAGTTTCCACCTGCCTATCAACTGGAACAATTTTTGGCTAGCTAGATTCAGGGACGCTGATTGGACTTTGCTGATCGGAATGTTTTCGGGACAACGTAGGACTTGCCACAACTGGAGGTGATTCCGTTACCGGTGCAGGAGATTCCTTCAACATGGACCCTTCAGCCAAAGAAGAGCTTGAGGGTTGTCTCGAGAAAGAGCCGGGTTCAGAGCTAGGAACAGAGACGGCCAAAGATATCTCCGCATTACTTCTGGGGGTTCCATACCGTTCAAACCTTTGGTACTTGGTGGCTCACGTGAAAGAGATGAATCTTGTCTCTCATAAGCAACAGTCTCAAATGGAGGTGGTAAGCACTGGAACATGTCTAAAATATTTTACTAAACACCATCCTTTATTCAACAATGATACAAGTAACAAATCTACTACAAAAAAGTGTAAATAACAACATTTAATACCAAAAAGGGGGCTTGAAAAACACTTCTAAAGCTTAACCTCGACATCGACACCATCAGGTAGATCAAGCTTACCTGCATCAAAGAGTCAATGGTTTGTGCAGTTGGGTGTATAGGATATCAATGAGCCTTTGATGTGTCGTGATCTCAAAATGGAATCTCACGTCTTTGTGAACATGAGGGGATTTCAACACACAGTAGATAATCTTCTTGGTGGGTAATGGAACTGGACCCATTGTCTTTGCATTTGTTCTTGCAGCATCCATAATCTTGCATGAATCTTCTATTAAAGGTAGGCAGTATGACCTCAGCTTGATCCTACTCCATGTAATAGTGCCACCTTGAGAACCAAGAAACTACTTTAGCTTATATGGAATTGCTCTGTTAGTATGAAAATAAAATGCAATGGACAAAATGGAGAATTTATGAAAACAGGTACAAAAGTTACACACTTAATAAAATCCATATATGTGTTATATATGTACCATCTATCATCCTTTTTGAAACTCTTACATCTTTAACGCAGTAAGGGACCAAAAGTGTGACAAGTTTCAAATTGAAGACCGTTCATGTAAAAAATTTGATATTCAGAAACCAAATCTGTAATTTTGTATAAACTATAAGGAACCATTCGTGTAATTACTAATTTACTTCATTTTTTCTTTCTAAAAGGAGGGGTGATAGAACCACACAAAATGGTCCACAAAACAATTCCACAAAATGATTGGCGGTGTTTGATTGGCACAATAAAAAAGAAGAGTGAGAAACAGCCTCACTCATCTTTTTTATTGTGCCAATCAAACACCGCCAATCATTTTGTGGAATTGTTTTGTGGACCATTTTGTGTGGTTCTATCCTCATCTTAAGTACTACGTATTATATTGTTCCAGTAATTTTTGTCGGCCAATATCAAATTCGATATATTAAAATAAGAGAGAAATGTACTTAGAAAACAAAGAAAGTGCCTGTTATTTACTCACCAAATGGGTTCGGTTCTGGTTTCTATCTCCGAGGGAAAATCATACAACTGGAGAAGCTCTTGAGATGCGGCGATAAGTAGACCTTTTAACCCAAATATGCATTGCGGAAGATGACTTATGCCTGTATATCTTATATCTAAACGTTCTAAACATTCTAATTGGTCTAGATCTTCAGGCAACTTCTCAAGAGCACAACTACAAAGGTAGAGATACTTCAGATGTTTTAACATACAAATGCTATCTGGAAGATGTTTTATCTTCTTAGAGTACAAACAGAGCTCTTCTAGACATTCTAACAATCCAAGATCTTTGGGAAACTCTGGAATATCGCCTCTGAGTGTAAGTTTTTTTAAACACTGTAAACTACAAATTATGTCTGAAAATTTCTTTAAGTCTGTGCAAGCACATAGACCAAAAGAAATAAGCTTCTCAATATTTCCCACTGATGACGGTAAATCTTCTTCATAATAACAACGAAACCGCAACTTTGGGAGATTATTGTTGGGGTGCAATGGGCATAAATCTAGGGACTCACCAAACAGGGCTAAAGAAGCTGAAGAACGACTAACCTTTGGTTCCAATCTACTGCGAGCCTTAAAATCGGTAAACCTCAAACAACCACTTAAGTTTAAGTAGCCAACTTTTTTCAGACATCCGTTAATTTCTACCAACTCATCACAATTTTCAATCTCTAAACTCTCAAGATTTGGAATCAGCTCAAGGTCAAGGCTCCTCAACCTTAATTCATTAAGGTAGAGGATCTTGAGATTTGGACATGCAACAGAAACTTGGAGCTTTACAAAATGAGTACACTCGGAAAGATATAAAGTCTCGAGATTTGGAGTCAACCCAAGGTCAAAAGTTCTTAACTTTGAG
This sequence comes from Artemisia argyi, assembly GCA_030686995.1. NCBI lineage: Eukaryota > Viridiplantae > Streptophyta > Magnoliopsida > Asterales > Asteraceae > Artemisia > Artemisia argyi. Next base: position 233,860,602 of record CM060703.1, on the reverse strand, counting down.
CCACTGATATCGAGATGCATGAGCTTTTGACAACTAACTGGCATGCAAAGTTCTACTAAATTAGGAGAATCTCTAAGAAATAATGTCTCGAGATTCGGAGTCATCCTAAAGTCAAATGTCGTCAACATTGACATAAAGAAAGAAAGAAATTTGAGATTTTTAAGAACCTGCCAGCAAAAATAAGACAAAAAGATCAATAAACCAATAAACTACTACTTAATAGCATTGTTACAAATTAATAGCACAAAATCAACAATTATTCTACCTCTTTTTCTCCCTCTTCCCGAAGTTGTACCATTCTTTTGCTATTATACATTTCAAGTCCAACAAGATTGTTTGCTTGAAATGTTTTGGGTAAATGCAAGAAAGGGTAATTCGTACATATTACATATTTCAAAGAATTTGGAATATCCAATTCGCTGGTATCATCAAATTTCTGATCACTTCCAGAATCATAATATGCAAAAAACACCTGAAGATATCTAAGTTTCTTCATTTTTCCAAGACCTTTCATAAGAATTCTCGGATTTCCTCTCAACATGTTTACTTTCAGATATCTTGTTGCTTCAGTACCCTGCAATCCAAAAACAATGTCCAGAAGCCTCATGTCAGAAGTCAGAACAAATGAAAATGTATTAGTTTTCTCCACTTTACAAGCAAACTGATATTTACCATGTCATTAGCCAATATATCTTCAATTTCCTCGTACTTCCACAAATGGCTATGTTTGTTAGGCTCATCGGGGTGCAAACGACGAACAATGTTCTTTCCCATTTCTTCTATATGGTCATGCATGCCCAAGCGCCCACCTTTAGAAATAGTTATGAGAGATCTCTGCTCAAGAACTTTTAAACCATTTCTAGCATGAAATCCACAGCTTTCAAGCATTCTGATTGCATCTGTTTTGCGCTTTCCTTTCAATATGCATGCAATGTCAAGGAACATTTTCTTATAATCATCATCCAGGCCGATATAGCTTACTTCTAGCTTTTCCAGAGTCTCCTTCAAGGGAATATTTTTTAGTCTTTCTATGGCATCTTCCCATTCATCCTTATCTTTACCGCATAGAAATGAACCCAATACTTGGACTGTTAAGGGAAGACCAGCAGCATAACATACAACTTCTCCTGATAGCTCTTCGTATCCTTGAAGTGGATTCTCTCTTCCAAAGGCATTCCTACTAAAGAGAGAAATTGCTTCGTGTTTTGATAAGAGAACAACATCATGAATCATGTTCACTCTGTGTGCTACCAATACTTGCTCATCTCTTGTTGTAATGAGAATTCTACTTCCTCGCTTAAACCACTTAGGCTCACCGGCTAACGCCTTCAGTTGTTCTATGTGATCCACATCATCTAGAACAAGAAGAACCTTTTTACCGCACATCCTCCTTTTCATCATGTTTTTCCCATCATTAACACTATCTAGAGTGACGCGTTCATTTAGCACTTTTGAAAGGATTTGTTCTTGTAAATTCTTCAAACCAAACATAGAGGCGTTTGAAACTTCTCTAACATTCTCTACAAAGCTTTTAGCTTCAAAATCAGCAGATAGATGATCAAAAACAGCTCTCGCTATAGTTGTCTTCCCAGCCCCTCCCATGCCCTTGATCCCTATCATGCAAACTTCGTCAATACCAGGTTCTAAAGATGAAACAACATCCATTATTCGGGTCTCCATGCCTACTAACTTTTCATCAAAGCCGAAATTGAGGGAGCGTAACTCAAGTGAAATCTCTTGAACAACTTTTTTGATAAATTTAGCTTGATGCCTGTGTATGTAAAAACAAGACCTGTTTAGCCTACATTCATATATGAAGTAGAAACATAATACTATAATAATAATCTTGCATCCATGATCCTTTTTAAACACATATTAGCAACAAACAAAAGTAAGGAATATGGCACACATAGATATGATGAAAGAAATTACCCATCAAGAGTGTTCTTTAGCTCCCAACCAGCCAGGTCGGCTGCTTCTTTTAAAGCCTCTCTCCATTTTTCAGCAGCCTCTTGATTTTCATGTTTAGCAAAAGCTTCACCAACAGCCCCACTTTGTTTGCGGACTTCAGTGGGTTCCACATCATAGAACAAAGGGTAAGCAGTATGCCCAGGCATCTTGTGACACTCCATAATTTTGACAAGCTCTTCCAAGCACCAAGATGATGATGCATATTTTTTGGAAAAAACAATGATGTAAAATTTGGAGTCTTCAATAGATTTGAAGAGATCATCGCAGATCCTTTTCCCTTTCTGGATTTTCTCATCGTCTTTGTATGTGTAAATGCCTTTGTCGTTAAGAGCTTCATAAAGATGATCAACAATGTTTTTACGGGTGTCTTCACCCCTGAAACTTAAAAACACGTCATACTTAAACCTCTTGTCATCGGAAGACTTTTTTATTTTTGGCGCAAATGAGTTTGAAGTTGAAGTGGACGCCCACGAATATTTTTTTATTTTGGCCTCTTTATCCTCTTGTTGAAGTTGAGGATCGGGGGAGAAACGTAACCTCTTGTTGGAAAGATCGAGCAATGGGAAGCACTTTCCATAAATAGCATCAACAATTATTTGGATCGTTTTAGATTCATCCCTGTATCAATTAGAATTATAACATAAAAGGATTAACATTTATATTAATGTAGATTATAGAGAATATTACAGAGATATGATGAAGAAATTGAATTACCCGTTAGCTGTGGCTTTCAACTCCCACCCAGCCAGATTTGAGGCTTCTTTCATAGCCTCTCTCCATTTTCCAGCAGCCTCCTTCTGTTCGTTTATGGCAAAGGCATTTTTAACTGCCCCACTTTGATAGCGGACTTCGGTGGGCTCCACATCATAAAAGATAGGATAAACATTCTGCCTGGTCGTCTTCTTACATTCTATAATCTTGAGAAGCTCATCCAAACACCACGACGAAGAAGCATAGTATTTGGAAAAAACAATGATGCAGAACCTCGAGTCTTCAATGGCTTTGATAAGCTCATCGCTGATCCTTTTCTCTGTACGGATTCTCACATCATCTTTGAAAGTTTCAATGCCTTTGTTCTTAAGAGCTTCATAAAGATGATCAACAAAGTTTTTACGGGTGTCTGCACCCCTGAAGCTTATAAACACATCATACTTAAACCTCTTTTGAATTGATGAAGTTGAAGTGGACGCCCCTGGAGTTATGAATGGGTTTGAAGGGTCCCATAAGTTATCATAAAAGGAATCATCAGAGTAATCGGAAAAGGAATGATCACGGTTATCGATAAAGGAAGATTCTTCATTTATTGGTGCAGGTGAAGTTGAAAAGGACACCTTTATTTTTGGTGCAGATGAGTTAGAAGAAGATTCTTCATCGTTTGGTACATTTGAGTTAGAAGAAGATTCTTCATTGTTTGGTACAGATGAGTTAGAAGAAGATTCTTCTTGTTTTGGTGCAGATGAGTTTGAAGAAGATGGCTTTGAATAAAAGTAGTAATAGATAAAAGTTGAAGATGCCATTAGCATAACTCCTAATAAAGCTATGGATGAAGTTGAGGTGGACACCATTATCTTTGGTGCAGGTGAGTTTGAAGAAGATTCTTCTTTTTTTGAAGAAGATTCTTCTTTTTCTGGTGGTGCAGATGAGTTAGAAGAAGTTATGGATAAATGATCGGAGAAGAAACGAAATAATCTGCTGAAGGCCATTTCTACAAACTGATTGCAAAGAAAACTGAATAAAATGGAAGAAAAAAAAACTTGATAATGTGAAGGTGAGATTGGTTAGGTGTTGTAAATTATGATGAAACTGATATGGTTGATAGAGTTTATGTGAAGAAAGAAACTAGTTCCAGCTGCAGTGATGTGTTTATGTTGAGAAACAAAAGCCACTCATTTGGTCAATGAAAATATAAATAAGATAAGATTCAAAATAACATTAAAAACAAAAAAACCAACAACCCAATACATCTTCTTGGAAACTGCCCCCAAAAGACACAAAATAAACTCATCAATTTATCTGGCACCATCTTAGAAATTGCTTTAGAAATATGCTCAGATATTTGTTATTATAATTACTTTTTCAACATATGAGCTTCCTTGTAAACGACTCCGTACTACGTATCTTCCAGTCACTTTTACTATATAATCGTTATACGACTTATAAAATCCTCTAGTTTTCGTAGTTTTTATTTGTATTATGTATATGAGTTTTTGAGATTAATTTTTTTAATGATCGTCAATATCTATGGCTTTGTTTAATAAAAGAAGCATTCAACGTTTAACTTTTACATCATTTTATTATATATCAAACTTATTATACCTTCAATCCACATCACTATATATCAAAATTAACTGCCAAAAACAATAACAACACGTACACTAAAAGCCTAAAACACACAGTAACCGATCAAATATTCATAAAATGAATTTAACATAACCGTAACTAACACAACACTGTAAACATCTATAGGCATTTACAACAAGAACAATTGATCCCTAACAGAAAGAAAGGGGAATTGGGGTTTACATACGTTAACAAGATAAGAAGAGCCTTTTCTTCTTCGCAAATGAATTAATTTTATTTATTTAAAATTATGATATCAGTTTATGTGTTTTAGTGTTGTCACTTTTAGTCATTTTGCTAAATATTGTAAGGGAGAAAATCACTAAATAATAACCAACTTTCACAAGTGTTTCACTAAAGTCACTCAAAGTTTTTTTGTGATAGAAAAACCACCCAAGTTTCATATTTGTTCCATTATTGTGTAATTTTTAGTTTTTTTGCCAAGTCACCATGACACTTTTGATGACATTTTAATTTTTAGATGATGTGTACATTCATTTAGCTAACATGGACGTTTCTCATGAATATTGTTGGCTCGACACGGTTTTTCAGTAATTTACGTTGGATGGAAAATGATAATACAGTTCTCAAGACTAAAACATTTGATGTTTTTAATAGGAGAATAATGTATATTTGTGGTGAAAGATTTGATGTAAACAATTGTTATTGGTTGGTTAGGAAGGATGGCTTTTATTTTGCTAAGGATGATAAACCTTTTCTAGATGGATTGCAATTCATGTTCAAATGGGAGTGATTAAAGCTTTTCAAGTAACAATCTTTAGATGCGGGTTGAGAATGAGTTATCACGGATGAATAAAATGAATTGGCTTAACCACAAAGAAAAATAAAGTTCTTTATTCAAATTATAGTGTGTTTATTTTCTATAAAATTGTTATAAGATAAGAGTCTATTCAGAAATATCAAATATATGTTGTCAAGTTTCACAAATTCGATCACACTAGTAAGCTAAGAGTATTATTTCTACATATGCTAACTGTATATAAGTCAAAAAACGAGCCATGTCCTAAATGAATGTACACATAATTTAAAAATTAACATGTCATCACAAGTGTCATGGTGACTTGGCAAAAAAACTAAAAATTACACAATAATGGAACAAATATGAAACTTGGGTGGTTTTTCAATAACAAAAAAACTTTGAGTGACTTTAGTGGAACACTTGTGAAAGTTGGTTATTATTTAGTGATTTTTTCCCTTATTATAATGGGCAAATTGCACAAATGTATCCAACTTAGTATCAATTTCAATTTAACGTACTTTACTTTTTTTTCTTCAATTTAGTGTACTTAACTTATTTTTAATTGCAATGTAAGACATATAACGGCTTTCTCAGTTATCTTATAACGAAAAAATTACATGTTTCGTCCCTATGGTTTATCCCAAATAACACTCGTACTCCCTATTTCATTTTAGTTACACCAGATATGCGTTTTAGTCCGTTTTCATACGTTTTTTCATTCTTTTTACGTTTTCATCAGTTTTTTTACGTTTTTGACCGTTTTTTTACGTTTTCGACCGTTTATTTATGTTTTCATACGTTTTCGCCCGTTTTCTTACGTTTTTGTCCGCTTTTTTACATTTTCGTTTGTTTTTTTACGTTTTCGTCTTCTTTTTTACTTCGTTCCATTTTTTACCTTTTTTTTATGTTTTTAACGTTTTCGTCTGTTTTTTATGTTATTATCTTTTTTCTTACTTTTTCGCCCGCTTTTTTACGTTTTTATTCGTTTTCTTACGTTTTCGCCTGCTATTTTACGATTTCGACTGTTTTTTTTACGTTTTTGTCCATTTTTCTACGTTTTCATCTTTTTTTACGTTACGTCTGTTTTTTTTACGTTTTCGCCCACTTTTTCAGTTTTCGTCCGTTTTTTTTACGTTTTCGTCTATTTTTTTTACGTTTTCATCCGTTTTTTTACGTTTTCATCCATTTTCTGGCGTTTTCGACCTATATTTACGTTTTCGTCCATTTTTTACGTTTTGGTCGATTTTTATATGTTTTCATCAGAACGCAAAAAATGGACAAAAATCTAAAAAACGGGCGAAAACTTAAAAAACAGATGAAAATGTAAAAAATGAACGAAAACGTAAAAAAATTGACGAAAATGTAAAAAACATACGAAAGCGTAAAAAACAGAGGAAAACATAAAAAACATATGAAAACGTAAAAAAATGTAAAAAAAACAAATGAAAACGTAAAAAAAACGGATAAAAACGTAAAAAAACGAATGAAAACGTAAAAAAATGGACGATAACGTTAAAAAAGGGCGAAAACATAAAAAATATACGAAAACGTTAAAACATGGACGAAAACGTAAAAAAACTGAATAAAAACAAAAAAAGGGACCAAAACGCAAAAAAGCGGATGAAAACGTAAGAAGACGGGCGAAAACTTTAGAATATGGATGAAAACGTAAAAAAATTGTCGAAAACATAAGAAACGGTCGCAAAAGTAAAAAACTGATGAAAACGTAAAAAAATGGACAAAACGTATGAAAACTTATAAAAATGGACTAAAACGTATGTCTCGCGTAATTAAAATGAAATAGGGACTACACGTGTTATTTGGGATAAACCATAGGGACGAAACATGTAATTTTTTTATTATAAGATAACTGGGAAACTCGTTATATGTCTTACATTGCAATCAAAAATAAGTTGGGTACACTAAATTGAAAAAAAAAATAAAGTACCTTAAATTGAAATTAATACAAAGTTTGATACACTTTTGTGCAATTTACCCTATTGTAATTGTTTCTAGTGTTGTCATCTTTAGTCATTTTGCTAATATTGTAATTTGAAACTACATAAGCTGATGTAAACACTATTTGAGGATGTGTGCTTTGATTAAAAAAATAGTATTTTTTTTTTTTTTTTTTGGTTAATGTAGCCAAATGGCCCAAATCAACATGGTTATCAATTGCATGTCGACTCTATATAATATGGCTTTTGACAATTTATACTTTTTCATATTTCAGTCTTTAGTTTATCAATTGTCATTTTTAAGTGAAGCTTTTACAGCACACATGGTAGTGCAAGCTTCATACCTTCATGTTTTAGAACATGGGTGTTTAAATTGGCTTATATAAAAGTTTAGAGTTAATTGTAGTTTTAGTCCTTGTGGTATGGCTAAATTACAGGTTTGGTCTCCAAAACTTTGAAAGTGCAGAGATAGTCTCTATTTTGAAGTTTGGGTTGCATTTTTTGTTCTTTTTTGTTTGAAATGACTAAATTACCCTTGTTTTTTTAAAAAAAGAAAAGGTATAAGAAAAGGTATTTTAGTCATTTAACTTTATCCAAATACCAAAAATGCAATCTAAACTTCAAAATAAGGACTATCGCTGCACTTTCAAAGTTTTAAGGACTAAACCTGCAATTTGACCAAACCACATGGACCAAAAATGCAATTAACTCAAAGGACTAGTATGAAATGGAGATTAAATAGCTAAATGAACAAGCTGAAAAAACTACTATGAAAAAAAGGAATAACATGTCAAAACTTTGGATTAAATAAAAAGTATACAACACTATCACATAAAATCAAGCTCTACAAGAACAAAAACTTAATACATAAGAATAAATGTACAAATTTCGGATAAACAGACCCAAAACATTCATTATAAAACAAGAAAGCAAGAAAACAAAAACCCAAGACTCGTTTAATTAGGCTCAAGACTTATCGCCATTACAAAATTCTAAAGCTTTGTACAAACAGTCCCTCTGTAAATATATATGAACCACCATCCATCCGGTGGACCGATCATCAACTACTTTACAGGGTCCCGAGTGTAGAGCTGATGAGTTTCATGACGATTTTTATGCTTGAACGCTCGGCCACTGAGGTTGTGGGAATGCTTACTTGATGGTTTAGTATAGACTTGACTTGTTCAAATATGGGTCGTACATGCATTGCTATCATGCTGTCTGAAGGCTTTATGGCTACTACAACGTCCATCATCCATGCAAGTTTCTTTGATGTGTCATTTCCAATGTCACAAGCCAACTGTTGAAGCAACGACAGTAGTACTCCTTGACTAAAGGGCAAAGGATTGCTTGTTAATAACCCCTGCAGGTCAACCTAGTTGACAACAATCAAAATGAAAAGAAGTGTTTATTAATGTTCTGCATGAAGCGTATTGGTAACATATATCTACTACTAAAATGATTTAACGTGTTTTCAAGTAACAACAGAATGTTACTCCTCCCATCTATCTTTCCATATTGACAGTGAGACGAAACTAACCAACGCAATGCTGGAGGTGACATTTAGAAATACAGTGAGCAATAGACTCGAGCGGGGACACGCTTGTAAGATGTTTGTGGTGACAGATTTGACTCCCCTAAAGAGCACTACCTAAACTTAGACTCGTACACTACAAACGTACAAGTTGTCCATTCCTTAGAATTATTATGTGTTATAAATGTTAGCCACAACCAAACCCGCCTGTTTCCTGATATTACATACTGTCCTCAGTCCTCACAACTTACTAGGCTTGCAAGTGTCCCTATCTGACTCTACATGTGGTTGATAGGGTTTTAACAAGCACTAATGCAACTCGGAAGCATTATGAAAACAAATAACCTTTGCCGACAACATACCTGAGAGCATAGCCAGGAAACAATCCAGACATCACTTCTTTGCAGGGCAGCAGTAAAAGCCTCCTCGTATTTGTGCTCGTATACTAACCTAGAAAGCTCTTTTGTTGGATCCAAGGGCGCCTCCATCTATTACAGAAAATGAGTACATATATATACATAAGAATGTTATTGAGATACATCAAAATGATTGAATACAACATAACACAGAGCTAAACTAACCTTATCGTGAAAACTGCCTATAGGTCGATTGCTAATTTGGGTTACCAATGGGTTCACTAACTCAGAATTTGCCCCAGCAAGTGCAAGAGCTACCAACTTCCTTTGGCCATCAGCTAATTCACTGCTCAAGCTTTGAGTCATAGACGATGCTGAATTAATGGCATCCTAGAAACAAAAATAGTGCCTCAGTGTCACTGAAAAATAAATTTAGCACCTTCCATTCTTGAACTGCATATTCCATTCCTCTTAACTCTTAGAATGTTAATAAGCACTTTGTTAGGCAGTGTTGGCAACAAATTCATTATCCCGTAAAACCGGATTAAATAATCAAACTCAATTCATAAAAAGGTTTACTTTACCTCATCCTGTTGTAACTGATCATTATCTTTGAACACTTGATCTGACAGATCAGCTTCTTCTTGACCACACAACCTCAGTTTTTCCAACTTTCTCAACACATCAAAATCATCACTGAAGGACACTTGTTTGCCTTCATATTTATAATCAACATAATTCTGCAATGAACCAGATTCTTGATTATTTGAGACAACCAAGGTGGGAAGAGTAAGATTAGGAGCTACTTGAGGATAAAACTGTGATGATGATGATGAACTGGTCGGATAAGAAGAAGAATTACAAGATTGATTATTGATGTTGGTGTCATATTCAAAACATCATCACTCAAATACACTTCTTTGCCTTTTCTCATCATCGTTGAATGTTTTTGTTCGTCGAATGAAGCATGCATATTATGTTCTTCTTTATATGTCATAGGTACACAATAAAAGGCCCATGTTTTAGTTTTGTGTTGGATATGGGTTTTTTGTACCTGCTGAACGCGTTTCAAGAAGTTAGTTAAATAGAGCCAAACGTTTCTATGTTTTCTATTCCTTCAGCATAGTTTTTTCTTATATACATGCTTTAAAGTTAAAAATATTTGTTTTATTCGTTATAGACTAAGGTGTCGTTTGTTTTTTCAGAGCTTTTACCTCTTGATCTGCAAACCATGTCTGCAGAAGAAGAGGTACATATAAGCTATCTGCTAGAAGAAGATCATTTGTTTTTTGTGCTATTTAACTACTTTCATTTTTTTTTCAAGGCTATTTTCTTTGCTATTGAAATACTTTTTTTCTTTTCCTTTTTCTTTTTCATAAGTTTTTTTACGTTTTCGTCCGCTTGTTACTGTTTTGGCACGTTTTCGACCCTTTTTTTACGTTTCGTCTGTTTTTTACGTTTTTGTCTGTTTTTTTAAGCATTCATCCGTTTTTTACGTTTTCGTCTGTTTTTTTACGTTTTTGTCCATTTTTTTTACGTTTTCATCATTTTTTTACGTTTTCGCCCATTTTTTTTACATTTTTGTCTGTTGTTCATCAATTTTTTTTATGTTTTTTTACGTTTTCGACATTTCTTTTTACTTTTTTGTCTGTTTTTAAGGTTTTTGTTTCTTTTTACATTTTCATCTGTTTTCGACCGTTTTTTACGTTTTTATTTTCTTTACTATGTTTTCGTCTGTTTTGTTACGTATTCGTCCATTTTTTACGTTTTAACCGTCTTTTTACAGTTTTATCTATTTTTTTAATGTTTTCGTCCATTTTTTTACGTTTTCGTATATTTTTTACATTTTTGTCCGTTTTTTTTAAAGTTTTGCCTGTTTTTTTATGTTGAAAAATAGACGAAAACGTAAAAAAGATAAATGAAATAGTAAAAAAGACGGCCGAAAACATAAAAAAAACAGACAAAAACAGATGAAAACGTAAAAGAAATACGAAAATGTAAAAAATGGACGAAAATATAAAAAAAATTGATGAAAAACGTAAAAAAAGGGGCAAAAACGTAAAAAAATATAGAATAGAACCTAAAAAAAATGACGAAAACCTAAAAAAAACGAGCGAAAACATAAAAAGAACAGACGAAAACGTAAAAAATAGACGAAAACGTAAAAAAAAAAAGACGAAAACGTAAAAAATGGGCAAAAACGTAAAAAATAAGAAGAAAACAAAAAAAAACAGAAAAACAGACAAAAACGTAAAAAAATGGACGAAAAAGTAAAAAAATGGACGAAAACGTAAAAAAACATGCGAAAACGTAAAAAATGGACGAAAGCGTAAAAAACGGACGAAAACATAAAAAAAATGGATGAGAATGTAAAAAAATACAAACGAAAACGTAAAAAAAATGGATATTGAGAAAGAGATGTAGGGTTTGTAAATGAAGATGTAAGAAGTAAAAGAAGAGGTAATAAGAGAAAGGAGATGTCTTAATTTTAGAAGAGAAAAGAAGAGGAAAGAAGCTCTTTTATCCGAAAAAAAACAAACATGTTCTTCTGCGCGTCCGCAGAAAAAAAAAGTAAAAAAAGGCAATAAGAGCTTATTTTAAAAAAACAAACAAGGCCTGATAGACATACATCATAAAACAATGATAATATATTAATATTGGTCCAAAATATGTGTGCAACAACACTTTCAACTACCTTTAAAAAAAACACTTTCAACTTAGAGTATATATACAAGAGATTAAGAGCAAGGATAAACAAGCAACTTGCGACAACAAAAATAATACACAACATTAATCAAAGTTTCAAACACATGTATGTGTTCATAAGAACTGAAAAGTGTTGTGTAAAACATTAAGTTACGGCTGTCTGACAGCGTGTTGTTTGCCGAGTCAATTTAGTTTGTTTATATCACTACAAAAAAAAAGTGAAATTATACACGCTTATTTTTTTCACGGTTGTAAAAGGGTGGACTTTTAATCTTTATTGTACATGAAAAGAAATGTGGTTAAAATAGTGCACGGTTATGTGTGTTTAAAAGATAAAAGGAATACATGCACACTCATAAGCGTGTATATAAAATACGATGGGTCACAAGAAAAAGCGTGGACAAACAATTTTATATCAAAAAAAATAAATGAAAAAAATGCACAAGTAAAACCATGGACAAACAATTTTATAAAAAAAAAAAGAATAAAAAATAAAAAATGCACGGTAAAAGGGTAGAGTTTTTCTAATAAGAAGTGATACTTACACCACACTTTTTGATACACACACCACAATTATGAATATATCATGTTATAACTTATGAATTAATAATGTGATATTGTGATGAATGAATAAAAAAATGTGGTGTAAGGATGAGCACAATAAGGAGGGTCAATCCCCCTCTTTACCTGCAGGCGATTTAGTGCCACAGTAAGGGCGACCAAGTTCATTTTTTTTTACTACAAACTTAATAAAACATTAATTTCATCATCTTTAAAAAAAAAAAAAAAAAAAAAAAACATTTTTTTAACACAAACACAAATTTTATTAATAAAACGTAAACATTACATAAACGAAACGATACAGAATTAAACAACTAAAAATTAAACGTAAACATTACATGATAAGACACGATACAGAAAACAAATAAAACACGATACGGAAATACTTAACATAAAACATCGTTACTCATCGTCTCTGTCCCATGCATCTGTTTCTCAGAATGAACCACACATGTTGGTAATATATCCCTCTCACTTGTACGCAACAACTCTTTGTAAATAGCATTATATCGACGACATTCAAGGTTGATTCTATTCCATTGAGCCGTAATACTATTTTTATTACGGTGCTCACCATCAGTCTAATCGTTGAACCTTTGTGTAACTTCATTCAAAAAAGAACGTCCATTCACAAGTTCTCTGGAATCCTAAACTTCAAGCCATATGTTACCTAGCAGGTATTCTTCTTCCATTGACCAACGATTATTCATTGTGAAATGGTTTAGGAGTGTGTGAAGAAATGTATTGTATGGTGTGTTATTTATACGGGATAATATAAAGAAGCGGGATATTTTTTAATTCAAAATTCAAACAGAAGGCGGGATAAATTTTAAATTCAAAATTCAAATAGAAGGCGCGATCTTTTAACACAAACGTAACTTTTTTATTAATAAAAACATAAACGTTACATAAACAGAAATTAAAACATAACAATACTAAATTAAAAACTAAAACTTCAATTGTAATCTGGGTGATCCCAGGTCTACGAGTTGTCGGAGCGGAAACTGTCGTCGTACGGATCAAAGCTCGCAAACCTCTCTTGTTCTATCTGAGTTCCGGCCATCATCAGCAGGTTTCACATTTTCCTCAAAACTTAGCTGAAAGTTATCAAGATGAGGTTGTTGTTGTTGTGGCTCAACAACTCTTAGTGCAGATGAACTTGATGCAACTTGCACAAATTGTTGTTGTTGTTGTTGTGGTACATCAGCAGCTGCCACATTTTCCTCAAAACTAACCCCACAATGTTTCAACAACATCAGCGTCTTTGCGAAACTCATCGTACAAAAACTGGTCGATCACATATTTTCTGTCGACAGAGATATCTTTGCACTTTGTGTATCGTGTTCTCAGGCGTTGTTTGCGTAACTTCGCCAGCTCAAACTTCTTAATAACTTCGATAATTGCATCTTAGCGTTCCTTGTCGTCTATTTCGACTTGTTTTTTGACATAGTTTTGAACTTGTTTCACAGTATAGAGAAGTTTACAAGCCATTTTTTGTGTTTGATTTGTTGTTTGAATTATGCTTGAGAGTGTGTGTTTGAAAGTGGTATTTATAGTGTGTAAATTTTTATTATTATTTTTTTTTACCAGGTTTATTTTTTTTTTAGTCACAAACGGCTAGTGAAATAAATGTGTGGAACATTTAGATCAAAGTTAAAAAAAAAATGGGAAACAACTCAGTCAAGCTTGAGACCGACGCAACAATGGCGACCGAGTCGGTCTCGGTCCTTATTGTCGGCAGCGTAAGTATCTAATACCACACATTTAATCAACCTTCTTTCACAAACGTTTTATATAATCTACATCATCCCTACTTCAATCAAATTATTATATAAAATCACAGTTATCATTTTCCCCAAATCTCGCCATTCGATTAAACCCTAATTCAATCAAATTATAAACTCAAAATCTCACCATTCGATTAAACCCTAATTCACTTCGATTTGCAGAGCGCATAGTCTCGATTGTGGTTTGGTTGTTAGGTTTGCAGCTGGTGGATGTTAGGTTAATTTCGATACTGTGTTTTGGTAGTCTCAATTCGATTAAGGTATGTAGGACCTTCACGATTTTGAATTTCATTATCTGAATTGTATACATATGTGATTGATATGCTAGTTGAATATAATACATTGTGAAAAGAGACTTAAGAATTCTGTGATATATTCATGGCCGTACGACTTTGTATCAGTAATATATTCATGTTTGGTTTAAAGCGGCTAAACATATTGTACTATGCTTTACTTGAACACTTTCATATCAGTAATATATGATGCTTTCGATGGTTGTTAATGTGTAAGTGTACTTGACCGTGCAAGGATCATGTGGCGAGTAGTTGTGATTCATGATTACATTGATTGATTTTAATATTGAATCTGCTGGTATTTTTTTCAAATGTTATGTATGTTGTTATTAACTGATTGCATTTCAATATTAAAATCATTATTAGTGCGTAGAACTCTATTGGCATATATTCATTGATAGAACTTATGGAATTTAAAATCAATAAAATTTCAATTCTAATGATTTTAGGCATTGTATCAGAAACTTGGTAAGTATAAGCAATGGATAAAAGTTTACTTTTGAAATACATATGAATAGTTGAAATTGTTAATAATTAATTGTTTCAATACACTATTTCTTTTTTAATTTTTTCCGGATATTTTTGTCTTATTCAATAGATAATATTGATACATATGCTCACTATAATTATTTCATTTTCCCTGGTACCAAAAACCAGATATAAGACCACCACCCCATCCCGATCAAACCACAACTAACTGGACCTGTTACGTGACTGTCACAGCCACCGGCGACCTTGCATTTTTCTGGCATTTAAACACCACCACCGGATAGCTACTTTTCTCGCGACCAAATCACCTCAAAACCTAGTCATTTTAAGCCCGGCCCAGCGTTAATTTCCGGCTACAGTAAGGGATCAAGGGTATCCTTTTGTTCTTCTCATTGTTGATCATCACAAGACATTTATCAACAGATTCGTTTTGTTCATCTGAATTTGGTCCTTAGATTATTCAGTGTGTCGTTGGTGATTGATCATTCATGGCTTTTGCTTTGGCCCTTCTGAGTCATGTAGGGGGATCACCTTTTGTGACCATTCAAGAGGTTGGGTTGCTCTGGGGCTTTGAAAATGATCTTTCTGCTCTCAAGAATACCTTAAAACATATTCAAGGTGTACTTTATGAAGCTGAGATGAAGCAAACGACGCAAAAACATGTGGAGGAATTGCTCAGGACTCTCAGATCTGCCTCTCTGGAGGCGGAAAACGTGATCGACGAGGCGGAAACTGAAGCTATGATACAAAGACACAGGCGGAAAATGGGCAGGAGAGACAAAATAAGAGCCATCTTTACCTCCCGCCATAATATCAGTGTTAGGATTGCTCATAAAGTTAAGAACACACGGGAAAAATTGGAAGACCTTGTTGCTAATGTATCCAAGTTTCATCTGATTCCCAATACCACAAGTAAAGATGACGCTGGACAGGGACGAAGCCAGGAATTAGGAATAACGGGGGCCAAAATTTTTTTCTCAAAGGTTAGGGGGGTCATTTGCCTATGGTTGCGTCATATGGTTAAATTTTATAAGGTAAATAGCAAAGCAATTTGGCGTGTTGGAGGGGGCCGAGCACCCCTGGCTCCCCCACCGTCTCCGTCTCTGACGCTGGAATCGGTGGTGAGATTTCAAACACGGTAACTAGGTCACTTATGTCCAAGATCTGCGGAAGGGATGAAGAGAAGAATATGGCTGTTGATAACATTTGTAACCAAGATATAGGCATTCGGCGTGACGATGATGATGTTCGGGTAAAGACACGTTTCTCATTAGGAATTATGCTAATGCTAATGCTAATGGTGTTTATCTATTACTTTTATTCAATGGCATCATCTTCTAACTCATCTGCACCAAAATTAATGGTGTCCACTTCAAACTCATCCGTTGAAAATAGCTTCAAGTATGATGTCTTCTTAAGATTTAGTGGCAAAGACACCCGTAACACCTTTCTTGGCCATCTTTATCAAGCTCTTCAGGCAAAAGGCATTGTAACTTACAAGGATGATGTGGATATCAAGAAAGGGGAAAGGATCGACAATCAACTCCTCAAAGCCATTGAAGAGTCAAGATTTTACATTATTGTCTTCTCCAGGAACTATGCATCTTCATCTTGGTGTCTAAATGAGCTTGTTAAGATTATGGAGTGCCATAAGATGACCAAGCATACAGCTTTCCCAGTCTTCTATGGTGTGAAACCTACCCATGTCCGAAAACAAAATGGGCCAGTTGGAGAAGCTTTTTCTAAACATGAAAACCAACAAGCTGCTGGGAAATGGAGAGACGCTATGAAAGAATTAGCCGATCTAGCCGGGTGGAGCTTAGCTAACAGGTAATTCAATTTTTTCATCATATCTGTCATATTCTTTCTAATCTACATTAATATAAATGTTAATCTTTTTATGTTATGAATCCTAATTGTTTATGTGGGCTTTGAACAAACTATTAATATAATCTTTAATGATACAGGGATGAATCTGAATTGATCCAAAGGATTGTTCATGATATTTTCATTAAGAAATATTCCACTCTTTCGAACACTGATGAAAAGTTAGTGGGCATGGAGACCCGAATCAGTGATGTTCTTTCATCTTTAAAGATTGGTACCGAAGATGTTCGCATGATCGGAATCAAGGGGATCGGAGGTGGGGGGAAGACAACTTTAGCTAGAGTTGTTTATGATCATATTTTTAAACATTTCGACGAAAGAAGCTTTGTTGAAAATGTCAGGGAAGTTTCGCAACCTTCTTTATCTGGTTTAAAGGAGCTTCAAAAACAGATACTGGAAGATGTGTTACATAAAAAAGACATCACTTTTAGTGGTGTTCAGGACGGGAAAAACATGTTGAAAGCCACGATGCGTTGTAGAAAGATACTTGTTATTTTAGACGATGTTGATCATATAGAACAGCTTGAGGCGTTATGGTTTAAATCAGGAAGCAGAATTATCATTACCACAAGAGATGAGCAAGTGCTGTTAGCCCACGGAGTCTCCATGAACTTTGTTCATGATGTCAATTTGTTATCACACGAGGAAGCGATTTGCCTCTTCAGTAGGTATGCATTTCGACAAGAGATTCCAATTCAAGGATATGAAGAGCTATCAGGGCAAGTTGTACAATATGCTCATGGTCTTCCCTTAACGATCAAAGTTTTGGGTTCATTTCTTTGTGGTAAAGATAAGCTTGAATGGCAAGATGCCATAGACAGATTGAAGAAAATTCCCTTAAAGGAGACTCAGGAACAGCTAGAGCTAAGCTACATCAATCTTGAGGATGAACATAAGGAAATATTTCTAGAAATTGCATGCATATTGAAAGGTCAGCATAAACAAAAGGCAATCAGAATTCTTGAAAGCAATGGTTTTCATGCTATAATTGGTTTGAAAGTTCTTGAGCAGAGATCTCTCTTAACTATTTCTAAATGTGGGGTCTTGGGGATGCATGACCATATAGAAGAAATGGGAAAGAACATTGTTCGTCGTGGGCACCCCGATGAGCCTCACAAACATAGCCGACTGTGGAATACAAAGGAAATTGAAGATATATTGGCTAATGACATGGTAATGATCAGTTTACTTGTAAGGTGGATAAAACTAACACATTTTCATTTGTTCTAACTTCTGACACTGTTTTTGGATTGCAGGGTACTGAAGAAACAAAATCTATAAAACTTGATATGCCGAGAGGAAATTTGATAAGTCTTATGAAAGGTCTTGGAAAAATGAAGAAGCTTCGATATCTTGCAATAAATTTTGCATATTATGATACGGAAAGTGATGCCAGTCAATTGGATGAATCTACCCAAAACTTTCCAAATTCTTTGAAATATCTAAAATGTGAGAGGTACCCTTTCTTGAATTTACCCAGAACATTTCAAGCAAACAATCTCGTTGGACTTGAAATGAAGTGTAGCAGAATGGTACAATTTTGGGGAGAGGGAGAAAAGAAGGTAGAACAATTGTTGATTGGTTGTTTTGCATATGTTGAAATATTGGATAAATATTAATAAGTTAAATGTCTAGTATCGAACCCGAGACCTCGGGATTGCACACATTACAAATGAGAATTAAAGTAAAATAATTGATATATATTAAATGTTATATATATAATTATTTAAACACTTAATATTG
This sequence comes from Artemisia argyi, assembly GCA_030686995.1. Lineage (NCBI taxonomy): Eukaryota > Viridiplantae > Streptophyta > Magnoliopsida > Asterales > Asteraceae > Artemisia > Artemisia argyi. The sequence goes on along the minus strand of CM060703.1, from coordinate 233,842,217 downwards.
TATAACGGTCGTTAGTACTTAACGGAACTGACTAACAAGCAAAGAAAAGGGACTTGAATGTAATTAGATGGCAAGAAAGATCCGGAAGACCCCTTTGGGTTCTATGGCCGGTCGATCCACAAGGGAGGGGGATTCCCTTGCCCTAACTTGTCCTCCAAGATTGATATTCACTATATATACAAAACCAAGGGTCATTGTTTTGTACCTTTTGTGCACACAAACAAACCTAAAGTTTTCTCTTCTCTTTTCTTTGTGAAAACCGATCGAACAAACATCCCAAGGGATTTTGGTCGATTCTTGTTTAATTAATACAAGTTTTTTCTAGATCTTGCAATCTCTTTAATTCGCTATTAATTTGTGTGTACAAGAACGAGGTAACAACATACTTTTGTTGTTATCAAGGGATCGATTAACAAAACGGTAAGGGGTTAATCATTGATCCATTTAAACCCTAATTAGGGTTCTTCATATTGGTAAAGACAATTACTTTTGATTCTTGTTCGGGCTAGAATCACCACGGTACGTTCCTATTTAATTTATGTTAATCTCTTATGTGTTATAGATGTTCCTTCGCTTCCGCATATGTGTTTACCTGTTTGTATGATTGTCATGTTTTTTATATTCTAACAGTGGTATCACGAGCTTGCTATAACATGTAATTGATTACATAAAACACATAAAAAAAACGAATTTTGATTGTTTTAGATACATGTTTTGGATCTAGGGTTTTGTTTTTTTTTACCCTAACCCCAATTTTGGGGGGGGGTCGATTTATTCCATGAACCCTAATTAGGGTTTGTGGTTTTATTAATTAATTGGATTAGAAACCCTAGGTTGCCTACATGTTTATGTGTTATTTGGGCGTATCCTTGACCTAATTGGTAATTGTTATGCTTTGATCCGTGACGAAACATGCATGTTAGTCATGGGTTATTAATTGTTTATTAATTGTTAAGCTTTTCACATATTTAGATAGATCTAATATTGGGGAAGACCCCATAATTATTAAAATCAATTATGTGCTATGTGGTATGTGATTAGCTTTGGCCTACGCAATTGACTTGTCAATGTATGTGGCTCACTTCCTTTAAGAGGTGAAGGCCCTAGTTAATTATATGCATATTAAAACCTAGAATTGATTTTATTAGGATCTTTTCTAATACGGATTGCATGTGGCTAATTGTTTCACTTATTTATTATTGGTTGTTTTGATTTTCTTTGATACTTGTTTTATTGTCTTTAGTTGGACTTGTTGTAAGCAATAAAAGGGTTGTTTTTATAAAGAAAATTAATACGGACTAATAATTGTTAAACCCTAAAGTGATAAAGTAAGAATCTTGCAAAGGTCTTATGACAATCGTGGTCCGATTCGCACGGTAATCAGCTCCCAGTCGAGACTAGCAAAATTCAAACTTTATTACTATTTTGAGATTGAATCCATAAACTTTTGCTTGAATGATGTTTTGTGCAAATATACTTTTAAAATTAAGTCTTTTAAGATGATATTCATAACCGTGATTTGAAGGCTTAGAAAAGAGCCTTAGAGTCTGCCTTGGTTATCACAATCTTGAATATGTCTTAAACGAATTACTTTTAAAATTATATGTTGTAGAAAGTCATCTTAGGGTTTTGGCATAAACCTCAAGTAAAACTTTGTGTATTAATTTCACGAATTGGTAATAAAAGGTTTTGAAAACTTATGTTATAAAGATGAGTGCATGCATCTTTATACATGTTTTGATTTACACATCAAAAAATTTATACCCTTAAATTTAAGTTACATGCCATCTAACTATAAGAAACACTTGAAGTTATTATTTAGTAAACGTGAGACGCAGGCTAAATTTTAATGACAAGGTAAATTTCCGAGTGTGCGTGAGACCACACATGGAGAATTTGCAGTTTCTAAGTTAGACGACTTAATTAAGTTGATGCGTGAGACCTAGAGCTTAAGGCATGAGATGGGATGAAACATGCTTACATGACAAATTGATGAATCAATTTGATGTAAATCCCATAATGATCTAGGAATTGGAAAAGTGTTTGCCAATTATTGTTCGATAGATTACCATCTTTTATACTTTCACCACTAGCAGATCAACTGATGTGGTGGAATCTATGTAAAGTTGGATCCTAGATTTTCAAGAAATTAGTTGGTTATATGAATATAACCTTGGGTATTATACTTTCTTGGAAATATAAATTATCAAAAATACTAAAAAGGAATTTTGTAAAATTCTTTAAATGTATTAATGCAACTCAAAACCGTAAACATAAGTTATTCTTTTAATTGATCTACACCCGGTTGGGTTTTTGGTTAGAGTCAATATTTACAAAAAAGAATAAATATAGTCTTCTTTCCATTACGAGAAGTGTGAGACTTAAATCCTATTCCTTTTCATGAATGAGAAAGGTATAATAGGATGAATAGAATTATCTAAATTCTAAATACATAACTCATAGCAAACTTTAATAGTAAGAGTATATGCACCTTATGAGTTATTAAAGTAGAAGCTAGACTGATTACTGCATAATGGTAAAAGACAAATTAGATTATTTTATCTAGTTGTTTTGATTTGACCATTTAAAGATACTACATACAATTATTGGAATGGTAGATCTATACAAGAAGAAATTGCATGCCCAAGCCTTTTCAAGTTAATAATTTGGAATGTGATGAATCACATTTATATAGTAGATTACATTCTTTTATAACCTATATAATTGTTTGAATTGGTTTTCTTAAAAGATGTAGGAAAATAAATAGTACACTATTTCTTTCACTGATTAATGAAACATTTACAATGTTGTCAAATTCAGTGGGAGTATTGTGTTCTTATGAATGAATAAGGGATTATTATTATGTTCTCTAATTCAGTGGGAGTTACAAGACTTACTGTCTTGATTGTAACTTAGATTATCTTTTGAATATCTCAAGGTAATTACTTTCCAAATATAGACACTAATATTTTCAAGGATAGTCATGTACGTTTCCTTGATTGATTGAGTAAACTCTATATCTACTAAGTTATGTTAATGACACAAATCATATTATTCACATCAACAAACGCGTGCGTGTTGTTTATGTGGTACATGGTGTTGTACCATGCACAAGTGGGAGAAATCTTCATTATGTGCAAAGTACAACACATAAGAATATGATTTAAAGAATTCTCTTAACTGCAAGTAAGAGATTATAATTCTAATTAGATTAATATATCTAATCTTAGAAACTCTTGGTGTTGAAATTTAGTAAACGTGAGACGCAGACTAAATATTAACAACAAGGTGAATTTCCATGTATGCGTGAGACCAACATGGATAATTTACAGTTTCTAAATTAGACATCTATTAGAACATGTGTCAATATGATAACAAGACAACTTCAACTATAATATTTATGTATTATTGGAATGACATAAATGCATGAAGTAATATAATACTACTTCAATAATTATGTATTCTTAGAATGACATAAATAAATGAAGTAGTGTGTTAACTTGAAAATATTATTGAAACCAAATGATGGTGTTCAAAGATTACTTTAATTATACATGTTTATACTTTATTGTATAGTTATAAATATGAAGTCTTCTAAGTATTACAAGACTTATAATTAAGTAAGACGTTAGCTTGTTATGGTCTATTAATTAAGACATATACAAGAAGTCATTGAGTTGATCAATGATTAATAACGAATAGTGGGATTATAACAAGTTTATGTTTTATAAGACATAAACATGAAGTGACTTGATTAATAAGTACTTGTTATAAAGCATGCAATTGCTTGAAAATACTATTATACCATTAAGTTGATTTAGTTGGTAAATAGGTATGCCAACAGGAATATGGTTATCTTATATATATTGTTAAATCTTCTTACAATATTAATTCTAATTGAAATACCACATAAAGATGGTATGTTCAGTTAGGGAATCAAACTCTTGTTAGATTGTTTGATTGAAAATAACTATGATTTCTATTCTTCTAAAAGTTATCAAGGTTAGAAATTGAGTATGGCTTGAATATACTCAATTAGACTCCTAGAAGATTAATAAGACGTTATTGAATTATGAAATGTGATGAATCGCATTAAGTCTTAAAATTGAAGTTCTAAATTTGTTAAGTTACTTATGTGAAGGTTATTAACAAAGAGCTATCAATGTGTATTTGTAAAGTCCTAAAAGAGAAAATTGGATTGTTGCTCTAATTGCTAAGTACTTATATTTTATATAATACTAAAGGCAAGTGGGAGTATTTTATCTTGAAAAGATAGATTTACAAGATACATAATCTTCTAAAACCACACTAGTTAAAATCATGACGAGGCTTAACATGTAAATGATAAACCTCAACATGATGGAATTATCATTCATAGATCCACTTGGATATCTCAGGTATTTAAATAATATGCTGATGATCATATGATGTAGTATTACCAAGAATAATGAATTGGGTAAATTACTCATAATATGAATGTTATAGATGCTGTTCATAAAGATATTCAAATTTAGAAAATTTGGTTTATCTTAATTCTTAATAGTTAGAGAATGATGATGAGTTTATTCAAAGATAATGTAACCCTAGTGGTTTAAATCTTTGTGAAATAATCATATGGACAAAATTGTACACATATCTTAATGCATGTCTTATGACAAGATTATTAATCATACTTAAGCAATTAACTATGATTGAATACTCTTTCCTAAGCACATTAAAGATACAAAGATGGTAAATTGTCATATTTATATGAATATGAAATTTGACAATGAATATCAAAAACTCTTTCTTGAATAATTACTTGAGCGAGGACGATAAGTAATCAAAAGGAGTTTATGAATTCAAGAAAATCTTTGAAAGTGTACAAAGTGCAATAATCCATTAATGGATAAATGCATGCATCTAGGAAATTATTCTTATGATAAATTATTAAATCTATGTTTAGGTTTATAATTAAAATAAGGTAATTTCTAAGTATTCCTGAAAGCTAGTGGGAGTATTATGTTTGATTTACTAAATCATATATGTCGTATAACATATAAGAAGTTACATTCCATATAAGTGAAATGTTAAGACTTAGTTTGGAATGAAACTGTAAGTGAAAGATTTAGAAAATAAAACATACAACCTTGGAACAAAAGTTTATTATTTAATAAACATGTGCGGTAAATGATTCTAATAGAATATGATATATCATTTAGTAAATGGATATACATATTTGTAAAGATAGTACATGAATAAAATTTAAGTTTGACTGAAGGATTTTCATGTGCATTGTATTATTGTTGTATCATGCTTAAGTGCTTAAATGATTTGACAATATTTGATATCCAATTAAAAAGGTTATTATATAACTTGTGTAATTGATATTCTAATGGAAAATGTTTGAAATTAGAATAATGATCCTCAACCTGGAATAGCTCCTAAACATTACACTATGGATATTAAGTTTACGGAAAGAGCATATTGTGTTTAATATACAATGATGCTGGTTTAATTGAGATGACACTCAATAACTAGTCATGAAGGATTTCATGAGAACTAGTTGTGCTCAACTAAGAGCATAGTTGCATTAAACATTAAAAGAATTAGAATACTTTAAACTTTAAAAGGTTTGAAAGTTTGATTGTCATAAGTTGGTGATTGAGGATATCACACCATTTATGAAAAATTATGTGGCTATATCAAGATAGTTGGATTTACACATACAAGAATTTTAATTATTGGATTCTTGAAAGAAGTATTCTCAAAATTCGGATAGATCATAGTTAGTTGAAATAATGCCTTGTCAACAAGTATGATTGTCATTACTTGAGGCATAGTTGTCTTCAAGTCATTACTTGAGACAAGATTCATTAACTAAAATTATCATGCATTGATCTATTTTGGTATTTGGATAAAGGACATTAAGCAATTATTATTTATAATGAATTAAAGTACTTAGTACGTTTGTTTTCATTAATAATAAATTGTGTCCTATATTTGCATGTTTAAAATCCGTGAATAACTAATATTATTCTAAATTGTCCATTGTCGATTAATGATATGGGAATATCATTAAACTAAGACAAATCTGAGTATTGGTTAAGAATATACTTGAAAGTATATTGATGCGTTGACATGCCAATTTCACATGATATTCGATGAATTGAATATAGGACTTATCCCAACTACATGATTTTACTTTATGGATCTTGTCAGTAAGTAAATCATGAATTTATTATCCTCAGACTTGAGATACCAGATAAGAGTCATGGATGTAGTGCATTTTTGTGAAGCAATCTACCGCTCACCGTAACAGGGAGTTATAAGGGTTGTTTTCAGAAGTGTTGCAAAGTTCATGGGTTATTCTTGTAGTCAAGAAAGAATTTGTTCCTTCAAATTTGTTTTGAAGTTTAATACTGCTGGGCCCCTCGTAGGGTTGTCAAGATGTTTGCGTGCGCACGCCCAAAGTCTATCTGGAATACGTTCAGATGTTTTGGTAATCTTGCTCAATCATAAACAACGAGAAACAAAATTGTTAATTAAAGAATGACTAAGATCCATATCTTTATTAACGTGGTATTAGAAACAAAAGGATGATAATAATAATGATGAATCATTAAAGGTTTTCCAGGAAACCTTCCTCGAGTTGAACTAGGGGCATTGGAGTGTTGCAAGACGCCAACCAATGTCATTTTACTATTAATAGATATCCAAGTGGGAGCTGTTGAAATATTGGATAAATATTAATAAGTTAAATGTCTAGTATCGAACCCGAGACCTCGGGATTGCACACATTACAAATGAGAATTAAAGTAAAATAATTGATATATATTAAATGTTATATATATAATTATTTAAACACTTAATATTGTATAACGGTCGTTAGTACTTAACGGAACTGACTAACAAGCAAAGAAAAGGGACTTGAATGTAATTAGATGGCAAGAAAGATCCGGAAGACCCCTTTGGGTTCTATGGCCGGTCGATCCACAAGGGAGGGGGATTCCCTTGCCCTAACTTGTCCTCCAAGATTGATATTCACTATATATACAAAACCAAGGGTCATTGTTTTGTACCTTTTGTGCACACAAACAAACCTAAAGTTTTCTCTTCTCTTTTCTTTGTGAAAACCGATCGAACAAACATCCCAAGGGATTTTGGTCGATTCTTGTTTAATTAATACAAGTTTTTTCTAGATCTTGCAATCTCTTTAATTCGCTATTAATTTGTGTGTACAAGAACGAGGTAACAACATACTTTTGTTGTTATCAAGGGATCGATTAACAAAATGGTAAGGGGTTAATCATTGATCCATTTAAACCCTAATTAGGGTTCTTCATATTGTTAAAGACAATTACTTTTGATTCTTGTTCGGGCTAGAATCACCACGGTACGTTCCTATTTAATTTATGTTAATCTCTTATGTGTTATAGATGTTCCTTCGCTTCCGCATATGTGTTTACCTGTTTGTATGATTGTCATGTTTTTTATATTCTAACAGCATATTGGTAATGTTTGTTTGTTAATGCTATTTTTACCTTGTTTTTGCTTGCAGGTTCTCCAAAAACTCAAATTCCTTTCTCTCTCTGACTCAGAATTGACGACATTTGACTTTAGGATTACTCCGAATCTCGAGGAGTTATATCTTGAAAATTCTGATGAGTTAGAAGAACTTTGCGTGCCCGGTTGTCAAAAGCCCAAGCATCTCGATGTCAGCGACTCAAAGTCAATAACCTTTGACCTTGGGCTGACTCCAAATCTCGAGACTTTATCTCTTTTCGTTTGTACCCATTTTGTAAAACTCAAGGTGCCTGTTGAATGTCCCAATCTCAAATACCTAAACCTTCGTAAATCAAGGTTGAGGAGCAGGAGTTTAGATCTTCAATATTCTGATGAGTTGGTAGAAACTAACGCTCCTGTTGGATGTCTAAAACATTTGAAGGGGCTCTATGTTACAGCGTGTTGTCGTCTTGGGGAGTTACCTAAGGACATTGGCCAGATAGAATTTTTAGAGAAGCTAGGTTTGTGCGTTCTTTGAGAAGTTAACTGAAGATCTAGGCCAATTAGAATGTTTAGAAGAGCCTAGTTATAACAGATACATGCATAAGTCATCTTCCGCTAAGCATTTTTGGGTTAAATGTTGCATCTTCAGAGCTTCTTCAGTTGTATGATTTTCCTTCAGAGATAGAGACTACAACGGATCACTTTCGGTGAGTAAACAACAGGCACCTTCTTCGATTTCTGAATTCATGTTTCTTTTATTTTTAATATCAAATTTGAGGTCATACTGGGTACAAATGCAAAAACAGTGGGCCCAATTCCATTACCCACCAAAAAGAGAATCTGTGTGTTGAAATCCCCTCATGTTCACAAAGACGCAAGATTCCATATTGAGATCAGGTCGCATCAAAGGCTCATTGATATCCTACACCCAACTGCACAAACAATTGATTCTTTGATGCAGCTTGAGCTACGTGCTGGTGTGCATGTCAAGGTTAAGCTTTAGAAGTGTATTCCAAGTCCTTTTTTTGGTATTAAATGTTGTTATTTTCACTTTTGATCGTAGATTTTTTGTTACTTGTATCATTGTTGATTAAAGGAATGGTGTTTAGTAAAATATTTTGTAATGTCATAACCTTGAAATGATGGTTCCACAAATCACAAATGGTTCTGGTTATTGTTTGCAATTGAAACTTGATTATGCCTTGAAGTTGACGTTGATTATGTGCTTTGACTTTATATAAACTGCTTACTTCAAAGACCATTGGGACATAACTTGTAAACTTTGAATCATAACTTAACTTGAAACTCTAAAAGCATGATCAAAGCTCAGGGGTTTCAAATTTGATTCCTACATTTTGGGTTTGAATTTGTATGCCTAGTTTAAACCGTGGTCGAAATGCGAGAAATCATTATTTCATTATTGCAGAAGAGGAGAAAAAAATATTCCTAAAAATTATGAATAGTAGAAGAGTGAAAAAGCATGACTTAAAAAAATCAAGATTCTCTCAAGTTAGAGTCAAGAATGATTAATTCATGTTGGTTTTTATTGTCAGAATGAATGAATAAGTAGCTCGTAACTTTTACTAAAAGAAAATGTTTTTTGTATTTATCTTACTTGTGATTGGTGAACATGATCGATTATGTTTGACTCATCTTAAGAAAATCCTACAGTGAAAGCACTCACCCACCATGTGCAACACGTTTCAAACCATTGCACACGGGTGTTGCAAGATACAAGACATCACACCACCACTAAATTGATGAGTAAATTGCAAAAATCAACTCTTTAGTTTGGCCATATTGCAAGTTTTGTCCTTAACCTTTTCTAAGTGCAGGCATCATCCGTGTATGGAAATTTGGTTGCAGATTCCGTCCATGTTCAAAGTAAAATGAATGAAACGCCCTTGTCAAAAACTGCAACTCAAGGACGAAAAGTGCAACTCAAAGTTCCCTACAAGGATGGTGCGTGCACTTTCAAAAGGTTATGGACGAAACTTGCAATTTGATAGGACCACAAAAGAACAAGAACGATTTTCGCAATTTACTCTAAATTGATAATAAAACAGTCGGCAAAACTATAATAAATTAACATAAGTACATCATATAAACGACTCGAGCTATCAAGCTGAGCTTGAGCCGAATATAATATTGTCAAGTTCGAACCATGCCAAAGTTCGACTCGATTCAACCGAAATCGAGATTCACAGAGTGGTGAAATGTGAAAAGTAAGTAATGCTATGAATAAATAAAAAAGACAAAAGCCATATCATGCGGAGTAAATTGTGCATTGAGCCCAGCTGTACCTTTGTGAAGGAGTTAACATTAATTCAGGTTTATTTGGGCCATTTGGCTTACATTAAAATATAATGAAATTAGTATAGTACTATAGTGCAACATATTGAAAGTTAAGAACAATTCAAAGTTTGCTACTCAACTCAATAGCTAAATGGACAGGCTGAAAAAGATTTAAAAAACAAAAATAACATCTCAAAACTTTGGATTAAATAAAAAGTATACAACACTATCACATAAAATCAACCTCTACAAGATCAAAAACAAAAACTTAATACATAAGAATAAATGTACAAATTTTGGATAAACAGACCTAAAACATTCATTATAAAACAAGAAAGCAAGAAAACAAAAACCCAAGACTCGTTTAATTAGGCTCAAGACTTATCGCCATTACAAAATTCTAAAGCTTTGTACAAACAGTCCCTCTGTAAATATATATGAACCACCATCCATCCGGTGGACCGATCATCAACTTCATTACAGGGTCCCGAGTGTAGAGCTGATGAGTTTCATGACGATTTTTATGCTTGAACGCTCGGCCACTGAGGTTGTGGGAATGCTTACTTGATGGTTTAGTATAGACTTGACTTGTTCAAATATGGGCCGTACATGCATTGCTATCATGCTGTCTGATGGCTTTATGGCTACTACAATGTCCATCATCCATGCAAGTTTCTTTGATGTGTCATTGCCGATGTCACAAGCCAACTGTTGAAGCAACGATAGTAGTACTCCTTGACTCAAGGGCAAAGGATTGCTTGTTAATAACCCCTGCAGGTCAACCTAGTTGACAACAATCAAAATGAAAAGTAGTGTTTGTTAATGTTCTGCACGAAGCGTATTGGTAACATAGTATATACTACTGAAATGATTCAACGTGTTTTCAAGTAACAACAGAATGTTACTCCTCCCATCTATCTTTCCATATTGACAGTGAGACAACTAACCAACGCAATGCAGGAGGTGACATTTAGAAATACAGTGAGCAATAGACTCGAGTGGGGACACGCTTGTAAGAAGTTTGTGGTGACAGATTTGACTCCTCTAAAGAGCACTACCTAAACTGAGACTCATACACGACCAAACCCGCCTGTTTCCTGATATTACATACTGCCCTCAGTCCTCACAACTTACTAGGCATGCAAGTGTCCCTATCTGACTCTACATGTGGAAGCACTAATGCAACTCTATGAAAACAAATAACCTTTGCAGACAACATACGTACCTGAGAGCATAGCCAGGAAACAATCCAGACATCACTTCTTTGTAGGGCAGCAGTAAAAGCCTCCTCGTATTTGTGCTCGTATACCAACCTAGAAAGCTCTTTTGTTGGATCCAATGGCACCTCCATCTATTACAGAAAATGAGTACATATACATAAGAATGTTATTGAGATACATCAAAATGATTGAATACAACATAACACAGAGCTAAACTAACCTTATCGTGAAAACTGCCTGTGGGTCCATTGCTAATTTGGGTTACCAACGGGTTCACCGACTCAGAATTTGCCCCAGCAAGTGCAAGAGCTACCAACTTCCTTTGGCCATCAGCTAATTCACCACTCAAGCTTTGAGTCACAGATGATGCTGAATTAATGGCATCCTAGAAAGAAAAATAGTGCCTCAGTGTCACTGAAAAATAAATTTAGCTTTCCAGAAGAAAAAATAATAATAATCATTTCTTACCCTCAAAGCAATTGCTAAAGGAGAATGTGCAGACTCGACTTGCTGGTGAGCTGCACTTGTGTGTTCGATCATTCCCTTTTGAAACGTAGCATTTACTTGATCAAACATGGCTTTACAAGACATTTCAAAGGCAGGAACAACAGAAGCCTCCATACTCGATTTAAGTGCTTCCTGTAAGACGAAAATAATAACAAGATTTATAGATGTGATAACTCAGAAAGATGAATTCAATTCTGAAGTAATGAATACCTGTAAAGCTTGTTTGCCGGAAGTTTGAAACTGAGTTTGAATTTGCCTAGCAATACTACCCTCGAGCTTAGAATTTACCGATTTCTCCAATTGATTTACAGACTTATCAGCAACACCTCTCTGCACACAAATTAGAGTCAGACCTGAATTAAATAAAATGCTTAGAACGAACTATAATGTTTAGATTGTCACCTGGAAAGCCTCTGTGATTGCTGTAGACACTGTTTTCTCAATAGTCGGAGTAATTGAGCGCACCACAGATGCAACGAGTGCAGATGTTTCCTTCTTCAACATTTTCTCAAATGTTGCAAGCAAGTCCTTGTATCCATTTGTAACCAGAGCGGACACTTGTTGATTGCGATCTCGGTTTGACTTTTCCTGCTTTGCAAATTCTTCTTGAGTCCGAGCCCAAACAGCATCAGAATTAGCTTTGTAAGATTTCTCCATGCTTTTTCCTATGGCTGCCTCGATTTTTCGGCCTTCTTTGGTAATTGTATTCAGAAACCAAATCTGTAATTTTGTATAAACTATAAGGAACCATTCGTGTAATTTACTTTATTTTTTTCTTTCTAAAAACTACAACGTATTATATTGTTCCAGTAATTTTTGTCGGCCAATATCAAATTTGACATATTAAAATAAGAGAAAAATGAACTTAGAAAACAAAGAAAGTGCCTGTTATTTACTCACCAAATGGGTTCGGTTCTGGTTTCTATCTCCGAGGGAAAATCATACAACTGGAGAAGCTCTTGAGATGCGGCGATAAGTAGACCTTTTAACCCAAATATGCATTGCGGAAGATGACTTATGCCTGTATATCTTATATCTAGACGTTCTAAACATTCTAATCGGTCTAGATCTTCAGGTAACTTCTCAAGAGCACAACTACAAAGGTAGAGATACTTCAGATGTTTTAACATACAAATGCTATCTGGAAGATGTTTTATCTTCTCAGAGTACAAACAGAGCTCTTCTAGACATTCTAACAGACCAAGATCTTTGGGAAACTCTGGAATATCGCCTCTGAGTGTAAGTTTTTTTAAACATTGTAAACTACAAATTATGTCTGAAAATTTCTTTAAGTCTGTGCAAGCACATAGACCAAAAGAAATAAGCTTCTCAATATTTCCCACTGATGATGGTAAATCTTCTTCATAATAACAATGAAACCGCAACTTTGGGAGATTACTGTTGGGGTGCAATGGGCATAAATCTAGGGACTCGCCAAACAGGGCTAAAGAAGCTGAAGAACGACTAACCGTTGGTTCCAATCTACTGTGAGCCTTAAAATCGGTAAACCTCAAACAACCACTTAAGTTTAAGTAGCCAACTTTTTTCAGACATCCGTTAATTTCTACCAACTCATCACAATTTTCAATCTCTAAACTCTCAAGATTTGGAATCAGCTCAAGGTCAAGGCTCCTCAACCTTAATTCATTAAGGTAGAGGATCTTGAGATTTGGACATGCAACAGAAACCTGGAGTTTTACAAAATGAGTACACTCGGAAAGATATAAAATCTCGAGATTTGGAGTCAACCCAAGGTCAAAAGTTCTTAACTTTGAGTCACTGATATCGAGTTGCTTGAGCTTTTGACAAGTATCTGGTATGCAAAGTTCTACTAAATTAAGAGAATCTCTAAGAAATAACGTCTCGAGATTCGGAGTCATCCTAAAGTCAAACTTCGTCAACGTTGACTTAAAGAAAGAAAGAAATTTGAGATTCTTAAGAACCTGCCAGCAAAAATAAGACAAAAAGATCAATAAACCAATAAACTACTACTTAATAGCATTGTTACAAATTAATAGCACAAAATCAACAATTATTCTACCTCTTTTTCTCCCTCTTCCCGAAGTTGTGCCATTCTTTTGCTATTATACATTTCAAGTCCAACAAGATTGTTTGCTTGAAATGTTTTGGGTAAATGCAAGAAAGGGTAATTCGTACATATTAGATATTTCAAAGAATTTGGAATATCCAATTCGCTGGTATCATCAAATTTCTGATCACTTCCAGAATCATAATATGCAAAAAACACCTGAAGATATCTAAGTTTCTTCATTTTTCCAAGACCTTTCATAAGAATTCTCGAATTTCCTCTCAACATGTTTACTTTCAGACATCTTGTTGCTTCAGTACCCTGCAATCCAAAAACAATGTCCAGAAGCCTCATGTCAGAAGTCAGAACAAATGAAAATGTATTAGTTTTCTCCACTTTACAAGCAAACTGATATTTACCATGTCATTAGCCAATATATCTTCAATTTCCTCGTACTTCCACAAATGGCTATGTTTGTTAGGCTCATCGGGGTGCAAACGACGAACAATGTTCTTTCCCATTTCTTCTATATGGTCATGCATGCCCAAGCGCCCACCTTTAGAAATAGTTATGAGAGATCTCTGCTCAAGAACTTTTAAACCATTTCTAGCATGAAATCCACAGCTTTCAAGCATTCTGATTGCATCTGTTTTGCGCTTTCCTTTCAATATGCATGCAATGTCAAGAAACATTTTCTTATAATCATCATCCAGGCCGATATAGCTTACTTCTAGCTTTTCCAGAGTCTCCTTCAAGGGAATATTTTTTAGTCTTTCTATGGCATCTTCCCATTCATCCTTATCTTTACCACATAGAAATGAACCCAATACTTGGACTGTTAAGGGAAGACCAGAAGCATAACGTACAACTTCTCCTGATAGCTCTTCGTATCCTTGAAGTGGATTCTCTCTTCCAAAGGCATTCCTACTAAAGAGAGAAATTGCTTCGTGTTTTGATAAGAGAACAACATCATGAATCATGTTCACTTTGTGTGCTACCAATACTTGCTCATCTCTTGTTGTAATGAGAATTCTACTTCCTCGCTTAAACCACTTAGGCTCACCGGCTAACGCCTTCAGTTGTTCTATGTGATCCACATCATCTAGAACAAGAAGAACCTTTTTACCGCACATCCTCCTTTTCATCGTGTTTTTCCCATCATTAACACTATCTAGAGTGACGCGTTCATTTAGCACTTTTGAAAGGATTTGTTCTTGTAAATTCTTCAAACCAAACATAGAGGCGTTTGAAACTTCTCTCACATTCTCAACAAAGATTTTAGCTTCGAAATCATCATAAGATAGATGATCAAAAACAGCTCTCGCTGTAGTTGTCTTCCCACCCCCTCCTATGCCCTTGATCCCTATCATGCGAACTTCATCAATACCAACTTCTAAAGATGAAACAACATCCTTTACTCGAGTCTCCATGCCAACTAACTCTTCATCAAAGCCGAGATTGATGGAGCGTAACTCTAGTGAAATCTCTTGAACAATTTTATTGATGAATTTAGCTTCATGCCTAGGCGTATGTAAAAACAAGATCTGTTTAGCATACACTATAGAAAATGAACAGTATTTTAGATTTTTAAGTCATATATGAAGTAAAAAAATAGTTCAGTAATAATAATCTTTTATCCATTATCCTTTTTCAACGCATATTAGCAACAAACAAAAGTAGGAAATTACCCATCAAGAGTGTTCTTCAACTCCCATCCAGCCAGACTGGCTGCTTCTTTTAGAGCCCCTTTCCATTTCTTCAACATAGCTTTCTTTTTATTCATGACAAACGCTATTCTAACCGCCCCGCTTTGGTTTGTCACTTCCTTTTCATGTTTAGCAAAAGCTTTACCAACAGCCCCACATTGTTTGCGGACTTCGGTGGGTTCCACATCATAGAACACAGGGTAAGCGGTGTGGCCAGTCATCTTCCGACACTCCATAATCTTGACAAGCTCTTCCAAGCACCATGACGAAGAAGCATAGTTTTTGGAAAAAACAATGATGTAAAATCTGGAGTCTTGAATGGATTTGAAGAGATCATCGCTGATCCTTTTCCCTTTCTGGATTTTCTCATCGTCTTTATAAGTGTAAATGCCTTTGTCCTTAAGAGCATGATAAAGATGATCGACAATGTTTTTACGGGTGTCTGCACCCCTGAAACTTAAAAACACGTCATACTTAAACCTCTTGTCATCGGAAGACTTTTTTATTTTTGGCGCAAATGAGTTTGAAGTTGAAGTGGACGCCAACGAAGATTTTTTTATTTTGGCCTCTTTATCCTCTTGTTGAAGTTGAGGATCGGGGGAGAAACGTAACCTCTTGTTGGAAAGATCGAGCAATGGGAAGCACTTTCCATAAATAGCATCAACAATTATTTGGATCGTTTTAGATTCATCCCTGTATCAATTAGAATTATAACATAAAAGGATTAACATTTATATTAATGTAGATTATAGAGAATATTACAGAGATATGATGAAGAAATTGAATTACCCGTTAGCTGTGGCCTTCAACTCCCACCCAGCCAGATTTGAGGCTTCTTTCATAGCCTCTCTCCATTTTCCAGCAGCCTCTTCATTTTCATGTTTAGCAAAAGCCTTACCAACAGCCCCACTTCGTTTTCGGACTTCGGTGGGCTCCACATCATAAAAGATAGGATAAACATTCTGTTTGGTCGTCTTCTTACATTCTATAATCTTGACAAGCTCATCCAAACACCACGACGAAGAAGCGTAGTTTTTGGAAAAAACAATGATGTAGAACCTCGAGTCTTCAATGGCTTTGATAAGCTCATCGCTGATCCTTTTCCCTTTATGGATTCTCACATCATCCTTGTAAGTGTAAATGCCTTTGTCCTTAAGAGCTTCATAAAGATGGCCAACAAAGTTTTTACGGGTGTCTTCACCCCTGAAACTTAAAAAAACATCATACTTAAACCTCTTTTGAATGGATGAAGTTGAAGTAGAAGCCATTATTTTTTGTGCAGATGAGTCAGAAGAAGATTCTTCTATTTTTGGTTCAATTGAGTTAGAAGAAGATGCCATTGAATAAAAGTAGTAATAGATAAAGCCCATTAGTATTAGCATCAGCGTAATTCCTAATGAAGTTATGGATGCAGGATCGAAGGAGAAAGGTAATAATCTGCTGAAGGACATTTCTACAAACTGATTGCAAAGAAAAGTGGTCGAATAAAATGGAAGAAAAAAAAAACTTGATAATGTGAAGGTGAGATTGGTTAGGTGTTGTAAATTATGATGAAACTGATATGGTTGATAGAGTTTATGTGAAGAAAGAAACTAGTTCCAGCTGCAGTGATGTGTTTATGTTGAGAAACAAAAGCCACTCATGTTTGGTCTTTTGGTCAATGACAAAGAAAGATAAGATTCAACCAAAAAAAACCAACCCAATGCGTCTTCTTGGAAATTGCTTATTCACTCAAAGTTCTCTTTAATCTATTATTTCTCCGAAAAGACAAAAAAAAAAAAAATAAATAAAATAAAAAAAAAATAAAATAAAATAAAAAAAAAAAAAAAAAAAAACCAACCAACCCAATGCATCTTCTTGGAAATTGCTTATTCACTCAAAGTTCTCTTTAATCTATTTCTCCGAAAAGACACAGAATAAACTCATCAGTTTATCTAACACCATCTTAGAAATTGCTTAAAAGACTTGCTCCAATTTTGTTACTATAATTATTTTTTCGACATATGAGCTTCCTTGTAAACTATTGTCCGGTCTCTTTTACTATATAATTGTTTTATCAATGATACCAATCATTTTTTCCACTAAAATATACATTTTACCAATGTTTTAAAAGGCGCGTCTTGGTGCCGCAAAGGCGCGAGGCGTCGCCTTCACGCCACGCAATAGATCAAGGCGTCGTCTTAAGGCTTGGCATGAGATGAGGCGCGATAAGGTGTACTGGTATTTGAGGCGTTTAAGGGATTTACTAGTAATTGGAATTTGGGCATCGTATTTGAGGTTTACTAGTATTTGGCGTTTAGTGATTTAGTAGTATTTGAAAAAGATTACAAATGTAAAGAGAGTTTCTGACTGTATTGCTTATGTATAACACATTTTGTAAACTTTATGTATATGAAATATGATACTAATGAAATATAATATAATTCTATAAATCTATAAATACTTTTTGCCGCCTTAAAAACGTCATGCCGCCACGTCTCACGCTAAAGCTTGAGGCTTGACCATGCCGCCACGTCACGCCTCACGCTATTTATAATCTTGCATTTTACTAACATTTATCTTTTAAACTAATATCATAAGGAAAGAAAATAAAATATGAAAGGAGATCAACCTCGGCCCGCTCAAAAAAAAGGTTCAAGTTCCGCCACTGACCACGGCAGTCTTTCTTTCTCAATTTCGCACTATTGATGTAAACGAGAAGATAGTGACAATAAGTAGCAAAACTAAATCAAACTATAGTTTGTAGTTAGCTTTATTGGATCTAGTCCACACAGATTGATTGAACACTACCTTTTATAAAATAATTTGGCAATTATATACCATATGTATAAAGCCATAGACATTGACGATCAATCGAAAATTAATCATCAAAAACTCAAATACAAATACAAATACAAATAAAATAAAATAAAAAAAAAAAAAAAAAAAAAAAAAAAAAAAACTAGAGGATTTTATAATCCTATCACTACCTTCAAACTTATTATGCCTTCAATCCATACTATATATCAAAATTAACCGCCAAAAACAATAACAACACGTACACTAAAAGTCTAAAAACCGATCAAATATTAATAACATGAATTTAACGTAACCGTAACACAACACTGTAAACATCTATACGCATTTACAACAAGAACAACTGATCCCTAACAGAAATAAAGGGGCATTAGGGTTTATGTTAACAAGATTTCGCAAATGAAGTAATTTTATTTATTTAAAATGATGTGGTTTGGTTTGATCCCCGAATTTATTTGTTACGGAGTACTACTTTTTTGCTTTTTGTTGCAACTTTTGTTTGCTAATGTTTCTAGTATTGTTATTTTTAGTCACTTTGCTAATATTGTACTATACTAGTAATTAGTAATTGTTTCTAGTGTTGTCATCTTTAGTCATTTTGCTAATATTGTAATTTGAAACTGCTTAAGCTAATCTAAACAATATTTGAAGAAGTGTGTTTTGGTAAAACATAAGCCATTAGCTTTCTTTTTTCTTTTTTCTTTTTTTCTTTTTTTTAAATGTAGCCAAATAGCCCAAATCAACATGACTTTATATTCACCTTTATAAGGCTACAACAAGGTTATCAATGCACATTTTAATTACTTTGCTTTTGAGTTATGATTGTGGGTGTTTTTTTTGTATGTTAAGGTGAAAAAGTTAAACCTGAAGTGGCGCTAACGTGGCAGTGTGTTAAAATTTAACTTGTGTTATGGTTGGGCATGCTCTAATATGGCCTTAGAGCACTTACAGTGGTAACGCACCAATGGCGTTAAAGTGGGTTTAACGTGTGTTAAAGTGGAGTTAACCGATGGAGCATGCTGCGTTAAATAGGCGTTAACGCCTTGGGTGAGGGGCTTAACCCGGCGTTAAAGGCAAGATCGAGTAAAAAAATCAATTTAGCCCCTCAACGGCTATTTTTGCAATCGTTGGTTTAAAAAAAATTCAATTCCACCCCCTCCACTTTAATACCAAACGGCTATTTTTCAAATTAAAAAAAATAATAATAATAAATAAAATAAAATAAAAAATCATATACCCACCACTATAAATACCCACTAAACACATAATTTTTTTTTCACATATCCACTACTAATTCTCAACTTTTTATACTTACTCTATAAGAAGAAGAAAAAAAAACCCTTCTTCATTCACAATGGACCCAAATGAAAATGCCGAATCATCTCGGACTTGGTCAGACATAGATGACGAAGAAGATATAGAGTTTATGATTGTTGCGTACGAGTATCAGCAACGCTTAGAACAAGAAGAAGCTCATCCTCAGCCTCAGGTGCCTCATACCCACATATTTCGTGAACGCGAGCTTGCTGAAGAACGTTTGCTAAACGACTATTTTGTTAAGGGTTGTAAGTATACGCCCCGTAATTTTCGTAGAAGGTTTCGCATGCGTCAAAAACTATTTCTAAAAATAGTCAAAGGTATTGAATCTTATGAATCCGATTTTATTCCAGATCACTTTCAATACTTTAAGTCAGGGCTTGATTGTACTGGTCGAGGGAGTATTAGTGCTATTATAAACTGTACAGCTGCCATACGCCAATTGGCATACGGCAACGCACCCGATGCATTTGACGAGTATTTGCAAATGGGTTCGAATCCTATGCGTTTATGTCTTGATAATTTTAACATGTGTGTTATAGATTTGTTTATGCCTGAGTTTTTAAGAAAACCAACATGGGCGGACATTCAAAGTATTTACCTAAAGCATGAACTGGAACATGGTTTTCCGGGAATGCTTGGTAGCATTGATTGTATACATTGGGCCTGAAAAAATTGTCCGGTTGTTTGGCAGGGGTAATTTGGTAGGGGTGATAAAAGATACCCAAAGTTAATGCTTGAAGCTGTTGCTTCACAAGATTTGTGGATTTGGCATGTATTTTTTGGTATGGCAAGGGCAAATAATGATATTAATGTTTTGGATAACTCTAATTTGTTCGACGGCTTGCTAAAAGACGAATCCCCAAGGGCACCCTATATTGTAAACGGAAGAAGATATGAATAGGGGTATTACTTGGCTGACGAAATTTACCCACAGTGGGCAAGTTTCGTCAAATCTTTCTCGTCAACGACTGACGAGAAACATAGTTATTTCAAAAGGAAGCAAGAAAGTGCACGGAAGGATATCGAACGTGCTTTTGGTGTGCTCCAAGGACGGTGGGGTATACTACAACAACCGGCACGTGCTTATGAAATTGTCAAGATACAACGAATCATGTATACATGCATTATTTTGCATAACATGATATTGAAAGATCAAAAGTTTGTGCTCCGTGACTATAACAAATTGTTTGTGGATCCAGTATCAAATTTGGGGCAACAAACATGGGTCGACAGATGTGATACCCAGCAACGCAAGTCAAAGGAATTGCGCGATTCAGAAATGCAATCTCAGCTCTAACACGACCTTATGGAGCATGTTTGGCCGAAACGTCTTCAACACCAACAACAACATGAAGAAGAATATTCCGAAGACGAAGACGATGAATAATTAGTTGTAATTCGTTTGGTTTAATTTCATATGTTTCGTTTTTTTTAATCGTTGTTATTGTTATTTTATGTTTTTTTATATTTTGTATTGTAATATTTAAGTTTTAATGTTATGTGGTTTATTAAATGAATTGTTAGTTTTAGTTTAGGGGTTGAATTTGAAAATATTTGAATTAAAGCTGAGTTATGAATGGGGTGTTTTTTTGTGAGTTAAGGTGAAAGTGTTAAAGCTGATGTGGCGCTGACGTGACAATAAATTAAGATTTAACCTAGATGATTGTTGTAAGTGCTCTTAGACAATTTTTACTTTTTCATATGGGTTTTTCTAACTTGTGCCTCTAGGGAATAAGTTAAGCACACAAAAATGTGTACCTTTTGCGGATCCCTGTGTACTTTTCTGTGGGTCCCTGTCACTTTTTAAATAAAAAACATTTTTTTTGTGTACCTTTTGCGGGTCCATTAGTACTTTTCGTGTGCTTAACTTGTGCCCTGCGGGCACAAGTTAGAAAAACCCTTTTCATATTACTTTGCTTTTGACATTTCACCTCTCCGTGAACCTCTAGTACTGTTTTTTGTCTTTAGTTTATCAATTGTCACTTTTCAGTGAAGCTTTTACAGCAGACATGGTAAGAGGCCTCGGTACCCAGCGCCAAGGCTGGTGTTTTCCGGCAAAACGCGACCGGACGGCGCGAGCTCCACACCGTGCCTTGCGTTTTCGCGTCTTGAGTCGTCACGACCAGCTCAAATGGTCCCGGAAAACGCGACGGGACGGCGCAACCACGGTACCGAGCCTCGCGTTTTCCCTTTTTTTTTTTTTGGCGTTATCATGTTTTTTCAGTTTGTTGATCGAGTTACTCATGATAGTGGGCTGGGTTTTTAGTTGCTGCCATTGTTGTTAAAATTGTCATGGTGGTTGTGAGAGTTGTTGTGGTTGCTGCCATTGTTGTGAATGATTGGTTGGACTTTAGAATATGAAGGTGAATGAGGATAAAGATAGAATATGTGCTACGTGGATAGCTTTTGTGGTGAGGTTTATTTTATTTTTTTGCTGCTGGTAATATAATTTGTTATTTCAAAAAAAAAACATAATTTGTTGTAACAGCACAATTTTTTTATCCTTTATTTTTGTTTTAAAATTTTTTTAATGTCTTTTTTTTATTAATGAAATTTAAATTTTAGTTGAATGTTTGTTTAAATAAATGGATAAATGAAAAAAAATAATATATGTGGGGTCTAAGGGTGCATGACGGGCACCAGAAACAAGTGTTATAGGAGGGAGGAGGTTTTTGGTGTTATGATGAATTATAATGTTATGGGGAAAAATGATGATGTAGCAACACTTTTAGTGACGGCACCAACGGGATGGCACCACGATACCTAGTGCTCTAATGGTTATTAGTGCACGCTACATACCTTCATGTTTTGGAACATGGGATAAATTGGTAATGGTCATGATGACTTTTTTTTCTCTGTTTTTCAAAGTTTTCAAAAGTATATGATTGAGGAAGCAATCTTTTATAGGAGCTTTAGGGGGTGGTTAAATTGGATTATATAAAGTTCATTTGGGCCATTTGGCTTGCAGTACAACATAGCGAAGTACTAGTATAGTGCAACATGTTGAAAGTTAAGAACCATTCAAATTTTGTCACTCAAAAGCTAAATGAACAAGCTGAAAAAAACTATGAATAATAGGAATAACATGTCAAAACTTTGGATTAAATAAAAAGTAGACAACACTACCACATAAAATCAAGCTCTACAAGAACAAAAACTTAATACATAAGAATAAATGTACAAATTTCGGATAAACAGACCTAAAACATTCATTATAAAACAAGAAAGCAAGAAAACAAAAACCCAAGACTCGTTTAATTAGGCTCAAGACTTATCGCCATTACAAAATTCTGAAGCTTTGTACAAACAGTCCCTCTGTAAATATATATGAACCACCATCCATCCGG
Source organism: Artemisia argyi (assembly GCA_030686995.1). NCBI lineage: Eukaryota > Viridiplantae > Streptophyta > Magnoliopsida > Asterales > Asteraceae > Artemisia > Artemisia argyi. The sequence goes on along the minus strand of CM060703.1, from coordinate 233,819,509 downwards.
TGGACCGATCATCAACTACTTTACAGGGTCCCGAGTGTAGAGCTGATGAGTTTCATGACGATTTTTATGCTTGAACGCTCGGCCACTGAGGTTGTCGGAATGCTTACTTGATGGTTTAGTATAGACTTGACTTGTTCAAATATGGGCCGTACATGCATTGCTATCATGCTGTCTGATGGCTTTATGGCTACGACAACGTCCATGCAAGTTTCTTTGATGTGTCATTGCCAATGTCACAAGCCAACTGTTGAAGCAACGATAGTAGTACTCCTTGACTCAAGGGCAAAGGATTGCTTGTTAATAACCCCTGCAGGTCAACCTAGTTGACAACAATCAAAATGAAAAGTAGTGTTTGTTAATGTTCTGCATGAAGCTTATTGGCAACATATATCTACTACAAAAATGATTCAACGTGTTTTCTAGTATCAACAGAATGTTACTCCTCCCATCTACCTTTCCATACTAGTAGCCAACACTACAAATACTATGTATCTTTCTCAGAACATGTCAATCCTAATATATTTCTTGCTTACCATTACTTCAAATTTCCAACTCCGGTTTTGTTAAGGTGTTAATCCATTTTGTCCATATCAACATTTAAAGCATTTAATCAAATCACAGCTTATTATTGGGTTATGTCTCAACTCAAATTCCACATCTTTTAGAGAGTAGTAGGTCATAAAAAACAATAAAATATTAAACAGCTTTCATCACTTCTTACATTTGAGTGATTTGACAATGAGACGAAACTAACAAATTAATGCAGTGCTGGAGGTGACATTTAGAATTACAGTGAGCAATAGACTCGAGGGGGGACACACTTGTAAGATGTTTGTGGTGACAGATTTGACTCCCCTAAAGAGCACTACCTAAACTGAGACTTATACACTACAAACGTATAAGTTATCCACTCTTTAGAATTATTGTGTTTTATAAATGTCAGCCACGACCAAACCCGCCTGTTTCCTGATATTACATACTGTCCTCAGTCCTCACAACTTACTAGGCATGCAAGTGTCTATCTGACTCTACATGTGGTTGATAGGGTTTTAACAAGCACTGATGCAACTCAGAAGCATTATGAAAACAAATAACCTTTGCAGACAACATACCTGAGAGCATAGCCAGGAAACAATCCAGACATCACTTCTTTGCAGGGCAGCAGTAAAAGCCTCCTCGTATTTGTGCTCGTATACCAATCTAGAAAGCTCTTTTGTTGGATCCAATGGCGCCTCCATCTATTACAGAAAATGAGTACATATACGTAAGAATGTTATTGTGATACATCACAATGATTGAATACAACATAACACAGCTAAACTAACCTTATCGTGAAAACTGCCTATGGGTCCATTGCTAATTTGGGTTACCAACGGGTTCACCGACTCAGAATTTGCCCCAGCAAGTGCAAGAGCTACCAACTTCCTTTGGCCATCAGCTAATTCACCACTCAAGCTTTGAGTCACAGACGATGCTGAATTAATGGCATCCTAGAAACAAAAATAGTGCCTCAGTGTAACTGAAAAATAAATTTAGCTTTCCAGGAGAAAAAATAATAAGAATTTCTTACCCTCAAAGCAATTGCTAAGGGAGAATGTGCAGACTCGACTTGCTGGTGAGCTGCACTTGTGTGTTCGATCATTCCCTTTTGAAACGTAGCATTTACTTGATCAAACATGGCTTTACAAGACATTTCAAAGGCAGGAACAACAGAACCCTCCATACTCGATTTAAGTGCTTCCTGTAAGACGAAAATAATAACAAGATTTATAGATGTGATAACTCAGAAAGATGAATTCAATTCTGAAGTAATGAATACCTGTAAAGCTTGTTTGCCGGAAGTTTGAAACTGAGTTTGAATTTGCCTAGCAATACTACCCTCGAGCTTAGAATTTACCGATTTCTCCAATTGATTTACAGACTTATCAGCAACACCTCTCTGCACACAAATTAGAGTCAGACCTGAAGTAAATAAAATGCTTATAACGAACTATAATGTTCAGATTATGTCACCTGGAAAGCCTCTGTGATTGCTGTAGACACTGTTTTCTCAATAATCGGAGTAATTGAGCGCACCACAGATGCAACGAGTGCAGATGTTTCCTTCTTCAACATTTTCTCAAATGTTGCAAGCAAGTCCTTGTATCCGTTTGTAACCAGAGCGGACACTTGTTGATTGCGATCTCGATTTGACTTTTCCTGCTTTGCAAATTCTTCTTGAGTCCGAGCCCAAACAGCATCAGAATTAGCTTTGTAAGATTTCTCCATGCTTTTTCCTATGGCTGCCTCGATTTTTCGGCCTTCTTTGGTAATTGTATTCGCAACCATTGTAGGTATCTGCTTCTGGATTTCCTTTTGATTGCTTAGAACCTAGGAAAAAAAATGCAAAACTCACAATTGTTAGAAAAACAAGAAAAAGACCATGAACGGCAAGAAAGGTATCATATAGCATTGCGTCAAAAAAGGAAATGCAGAAGTTATAGCTGGAAAGAAAAACGTTTTAATATTATATAAATAATTACCTGAGCAATAATTTCTTGCATAGAATGAAGTTGTGAAAGTATCGCATCACCAGAGGGAACACTTGAGCCAACTCCTTCTTCATTATGAGAATTAGTTGAATTGTATACACTTTGAGAAGGAGGAGACGATGGGGTTGATTCTTGAACATTTGTTCCCTTGTGTTTTTTCCCTTTAGTTGATGACACAGACGCCGGTGAGTCAACTGTTGCAGGTATTGCTGACTCAGAAGGAAGATCAACGTTCGCATCTTGAACTTCATCCTGCCCACCCAAAGTGGACCCGTCAAGATGACGATCTTTTCCCATTTCAAATCCGAAACCTGATGCTTGTGAAGAAAAGGATTTCTCCTTTTGCTCTGAAATGTATCCACCAACATTTTGACTCTTTCCGATTTCACCAACCTCTTTAACTTCCAACTCAACATTCTGCTGATCGGGGTTCATTATCACATCTTGTACATTTGAATCTACTTCACTCTTCTGTTCAGTAACATGATTAATTTCGGTCGATGATGTGGCCATCAATTCGGCAGGAGTCACCAAATGAGTTGGATGCTTAAACATAGTACCATCTTCTTTCAAAACTTTGTTTGAATCAGTTACTAAGTCAGCAGTTTCCACCTGCCTATCAACTGGAACAATTTTTGGCTCGCTAGATTCAGGGACGCTGATTGGACTTTGCAGATCGGAATGTTTTCGGGACAACGTAGGACTTGCCACAATTGGAGGTGATTCCGTTACCGGTGCAGGAGATTCCTTCAACATGGACCCTTCAGCCAAAGAAGAACTTGAGGGTTGTCTCGAGAAAGAGCCAGGATCTGAGCTGGGTACGGAGACAGCCAAAGATATCTCTGCGTTACTTCTAGGGGGTTCCAAACCGTTCAAACCATCAGTACTTGGTGGCTCACGTGAAAGAGTTGAATCTTGTCTCTCATAAGCAACAGTATCAAATGGAGGAGGTAAGCACTGGGACATGTCCAAAGCATATTGCTGAATAGCCTGTGTCTGGACACAGTAAACCTGAACAATCTGATCCCCGTGTGACAATATATCACTTTGACCCACAAAACTTAGTATGGGCATAGTCACTGTAAACTCCGCAATGTAATCCATGCGTGTGGCTTCCGGATTGGGACCGTATTCTAGGTGTACAACATATATGGCGTTTTTCTTTGCGTTTGCTAATAAAAGAAGACCAGTTTGAGGTAATGCAACAACTTGATTAAAAAAGGCCTCTTCGACTCTAGGCTCTGAGGAACTCTTTAATTCTAATGTCTGTAAACAGCGCCATGAATCAGCATCACTAGGAAGCAACCATCCTTCTTCACTATCTGAGGCCCAAATTTTCATTTCGCGATTCAATGGACCCTATGATCATCAAACAAGTCAGAATGGATAAATATAAATATGCACATATCAAATAATTCCATGGTTTAAAAAAATAATCAATGCATACCCCAGTGATAAGTATGATGTGATCAGGGCGCTGAGGAGCAGTCAAGAAAGTAACAGAGTTGACAGGCAGACCATCGTGTGGCTTCAACACCGCAATAAACGAACTAGAAGTGAAATTCAATGCAAAGCATAAGGACCATTACTGTAACTTTTCTAAGTGAAAAAAGTTAAAGGATGATCAGTGAAAGTCAACGCATGCCACAGGGGCCATTCCTGTATATTTCCAAACTTGGAAACCTGTTAACCTACTGGTTCCAGGTCATATTACGTACATTGTACCAAATTTGAAAATATATTGCGTACAATGGTAATTTTGAAAGTACATTGCGTTCATCGTGTGTTTTGAATAAGAATGTTGTGTGTTTTCAGCTTTCACCCTAATTAATTTTCCAAAAAATGAGGTATATGCAATTATTAAGATAGTCGTTAATGTGTGTAGCTTGTATGTTCTTTTTTGTTTTAAAAATACCAATACAACAATTGTAATATTATTTGTGGCTCTCATTGGATTGATTGGTTAAGTTAACATTATGTGTTTTAGACGTTTTGTTTAACCTTTGTTTATGTTCATGTTTTAGTCATTCATATCTCTATCTCTAATTTTGGTATATGATAATATAAAAATCACAAACTATAACATATTCACTTTTAGTAGTCCTTTTTTCTTAAGACTTCCTTTTTACATTTGTGTATTCTCTGTTCTCTAAGGTAAGTTTAGTTTTTTTTTTTTTTTTTTTTTTTTTTTTATTTTTTTTTTTTTTTTCAGTTTTAGTTTTAGTTTAGTGTCATGTCTTATGCATCGTCTTGAGTCATGGATGATAGGTAAAAGAAAAATCATATTTTTCAAACTTAATTTGTGGGGCTCAATTCAAATCTGGAATTAAAATTTTAAGAGTTGTCATTTTCAATACCAATAAAGAGAATTTCCAATTTTAGCATTTGAATTCTTTCATATATTAACTAATTACAAACAGTAATACTCCGATTTTATGAATTGTATTTCGACTATTGTATATTTGTATGCTGTCTTTTTGTTGTCTTCAAATAAAATTTATTTAAAATTATTTGACTATTAGTTATTTACACCAAGTTCAAGGTTGGTCCGTGTAAGACTAACATGTCTAGATGTCTCGTTCTCCATGTTGAATTATCACGATTTTCTACTATTGTTGGGCTCTAGACCATTAGCTAGAAATTTTGAGGTTGCCAAAGTGTAAAATTACGAAGTAATTTTTTTTATTGCATAAAGTCTAACTTTAAAATATCATCATAGCCATTTTCAAGATTTAAAATCACACCTTTAACAAAACACAAATTTTAACAAACAAACACTAATAAGAACTTAAATAACAAATACAACCTATAATGGTCATTAGCTTTGAGAATAAAAAACTTTCATTTCCTCATAAACATATCCTTCAAACTCTTTATACAAAAAATCAAATAAGCACCAAGATAGTAAACAGAAATAAACCAAGAAGCAAAGCCATGAGATTCGGTTCTCAAATTACTTGAAACAACCAAGAACCATTTAAGAACCATTTGGACGTAAAAATTTTGACTCTTTAGATCAAACAAACATAGCCTCAGAAACATCATTGAGATTTGGCACTCACCATTTCCACAAACCACAAAAGATATTCGGTTCTAAAAAATAGATATTTAAAATTTTCCAAAGATCATAAAATAAAAGGCTAAAAAAATCACAAACCTTATGCAAGTTTAGATCTCGAAATATCTAAACTACCAAAAACCACCAACTGGACTACCTGAAACCACCTAAACCATCGAGAGATTGTGGCAATTTCGGCAGATGGCAGGGGGTGAGGTTATGGTGGCAGCTGCTAGAGTAGGTTTAGCGAGAGAGATGTCGCTTGTGTGTGACAGTATGCATGGCTTTCTTCTTAAACATAAAAAGTCATGCTTTCCTTTTTGAACATAAACTACCCAAGATATGACCATGCAAATATGGTATGACAATGTGATACTTATGACATTTCAATGCTTTCCTTTCTAAACATTCAACATAGTCATACGTATGGCATTTTAAATTTCATTGACCATTCAACATTTTTACAAGGGCAATTTGGAGATTGACCAAAAGTTAAGGATTTCACATTTCACTTTGACTATTTTGACATTATAAATAGTAAAGATATATATATACATATATATATATATATACATATATATATATACATATATATATATATATATACATATATATATATATATATATATATATATATATATATATATATATATACATATATATATATATATATACATATATATATATACATATACATATATATATATATATATATACATATATATATATATATATATACATATATATATATACATATATATATATATATACATATATATATATATATATATATATACATATATATATATATATATATATATATATATATATATATATATATATATATATATATATATATATATATATCTATATATATATATATAGAATTGAGATCAAATGAGAACTTTCTTAAAGTTGTAAAAATGAGAACCAACCAAAATCTCATAAATGACACTCAACTTAAAAGAAAATAAAAACATAATTAATTACAACTAAAATTGTTTAAAATTTGATGGGTTTTCTTATGAAAATTGACGTAAACTAGGTGATACACTTTGATTCAACGTGTAATGTGTATCAAGGTTGAGTATTGTGTATCAAGTTTTTAGTGGTTGTTGTGTATTAGGTGTATCAATTTATGTATAAGAAATTAGTTTTTTGAGATTTTAATGTATATGTATCAAAATTTTAATTGTGTATCAGTAATCCGTTTATCATGTATGAGTTGGTTATTAATCGATTTAATGTTAACTTGTATTAATATATAATATTTTGGTGCATCTTTGCTAAAATGGTTATGTATCAATGTTTTAATGGTATTTTAGAATAGTTCTCATTTTTGCAACTTTAAAAAAGTTCTCACATTAACCTTCCCCTATATATATATATATATATATATATATATATATATATATATATATATATATATATATATATATATATATATATATATATATATATATATATATATATCCTACAATATATAATAGGCTAACCATGACACATCATCAACCTCTAACATTTGCCACCTCATTGCCACATATTCAACTCCATGTCATGTCATTGCCTACATGGCACACACTTTTCATGCATGAAATTATCATTTTTAAAAAAGTTGCAACTAATGGGACTCGAACCCATGACCTCTTGAACAGCCAACAAACACTCAACCACTAGAGCACTTGAATGTTTGTGTTGAAAGCTTTAAAAACAAAATATAGATGCTTAAAATAAATATCCAAAACACTCACTAATTATTAGGGATATCAATCCTCTGTATTCATTTCAAATGTGATTTACTTTGACTGAATATTCAATTTAGCTAAAATTATGGAGCATTAATTTTCATTTAATGAGAGGAGCTATCCATTTGAAAATCAAAAAATCCAAAAAAAAGACCAACACAATCGGAGATCATATTAATTGAATCATGAACAAAAACTACACCAAAACCACACGTACTAAGATCTTCAAACAAGCAAAACCACACACACAACAATCAAAACAAAACTGTAACTAGACGCGCAATAATCAAATCATATAATCGAATCGCTAATGGTTTGATTTGATTTATGTGATTTTCAGTTAAGATCCTACAATCATCATAAAGGTAATGGATTACACAATTTTTTGTTTTTATTCCCTTACTGTTGGTATTTGGCTAATTCAATTTATAATATTTGAGTTTGCAATGGAATTAGAAGCATGCTTATTCGGAATTCAATCCATGTTTTGAAATAATATTTAGCATTTATTTTTGGAATTGTTTATTCAGTTTATGTCTTTATTGTTAAGTAAATGTATTAGGCACTTTCAAAGCTTAACATCGATGTTAATTTTTATGATTCAAGGTGTATGAGCAATTTCATCAAGAGATTTTATCCATGGATGTAGTTACATCAACCATAAGGTAATCTCTTTACTTTTCTTATCTTTTTATATAGAGTAAATTTTATATTTGTTAATTGTAGTAAGTAAAAAGTATTTTTGATGAACTGCATTATAAGTGTTTGATAAATTGTTAAAAAAAAACGTTTTGAAGTTTTTGATGATAGAATCATGCTTTTTACGAATTGCGACAAAAGATGGAGTGGGCCTTTAGAAGCTTAACGGTATCCAGCTCTACTTTGTTATATCACATTTGATGTTGCAAATATATAGAGTCAAATGCCCAAGTCACATCCAAGTTCATCATTCTTTATCAATTCAATCAAAAGTTTTGTCATGAAATATAAGATTTGTGTGTCTAATCCATTTAGTTACGCAAAGGGAAAATAAAACTAATCATTAGTCTAGGAAAAGAGATGCTTGAGAACAAAAGTTTATGATGTGTATATATATATATATATATATATATATATATATATATATATATATATATATATATATATATATATATATATATATATATATATATAACATGTTAGATTAAGATGTGGATCAAATGTTGAAGTTGCTGACAGTAACGACCAAGTCACCAAGACACTATGAGTAAGATTATTTCTATGTTTGTGTGTGCTATGCTCTCATCATGTGGAGATTCTGAAAACATTTTGTTGTTGTAGATACTCGACATTATTAACAACTACAGCCCTTTGCCAAGAAGGATGATTCAAGGTACACATATACATTTCACCAATTTAAACATTTTTTTTCCATCTATTGGACCATCTAATGGTGAATAAGGAACAACCTCAAGGTTATGATGAGCTTTTACATTCCTCAACTATTTATGACAAATCTTGGCTCAGAGTAAGTTAACATGGTAAAAGTATAAGGAATGGCTATAATTTTTAAGATTTCATACATTTCTAACTACATCAATGAACATGAAAAATTATCCCTATTATAGTTTGACATGCAGAATCATATATATATATATATATATATATATATATATATATATATATATATATATATATATATATATATATATATATATATATATATAAAAAGTAATGAAAATGACTAAGATTTCTAATGTTTTATTATCATTGCTTAAGAATAATGTTGAATGTAATTGCAATTGCATACGCGTCAACATTGAGTTTATACCTCTTCAAATTATGTAGTAAATGTGCATGTTACGTTAAGTAGTTGACTTGAACTGGTATACTTTGCATGCCATGTTAAATGTGAATACCTTATGTAGTAAATGTGCATATTACGTTAAGTAGTTGACTTGAACTGGTATACTTTGCATGCCATGTTAAATGCGGGTAACAATCACATATATATAGTTGCGATACTTAATGTGAATATCAGTAACAAATATCACTTACTGCTAATTACTTAATAATGAAGCATATCGGTTTTGAGAGTGTTTGGGATTTCCATTCTTCCAAATCAATGCCATGGAACATCCCATCTTTATTTATCAGACTGTTTGCTTACACTCAATAACTTACTTATATAATTAACTTCATGCCAGTTGATCACTAAACCTCATATGTTGCCTACAGCCATACAGAGCCAGGCCCTATGAAAGTTGTTATTCAAGGTATTGAGACATTCAAGAGAGAAGATTGTGATCTTATTATCATTAATACAAGTGGTCAGCATAGTAACAAAGATACCCTTTCTGAAGAAATGTGTCAACTTTATGAAGCAACGGTATACTCATCTTACCATTACCATCATAATATAGTTACTTTTGTATATAGCTCCTAACTTGAATAAAAGTACATTTGCAGAAAATAGTAAAACACTTTTTTAGACTTGTCGTATGTTTGTCACCCTTTATGTAAAGGCAAAGTAGTAAGAAGTGATATTCGTTGTATTTTTTTCAGCAAATAAATTGCAGCATTTTTCGGATAATAAACTCGGAATAAAGATTCCCGCTCGAGGAGAAAGTAGTGATCTTTTGCATGCAGAAGAGGAGAATAATGACTATGAATAGTTGGTAGTTACTTGCTTCTAATGCACTTTTACAAAGATATTTAGAAATGAAAAAAAGCACAAATGATAAAAATAATATTTGGTTATTTTTCACAAATTTTATATATTATATTGTAGGTTATTATCTCCTCTCGACACACCTTTGTTTCGCTCATTGGACAATTAAACGCCACAATCTAATGTTGTACAAAGAGCTAGACCTCGAAGTCAACCGATTTCAATATCCAAATCATTGACTGTAAGTTGTACGTATATGTTAGTTATGCCTCTTTTACTATCATAACCTTTTTAAACAAGGGTCATCACTTTATTTTGTGGGAAACTGCAAAATATAGAACGTTATAGTCTGCATGGATATTCGTTTAGGGCAAAATTTACCAGGTGCATTTTTTTAGAGTTGACTGGATCTATGGTCGGGCTATACATCGTTTTATGTAGAATCATGTCATTTTTATTATTGGTTGAAGTAGGTTGGATTGGGTTAAGGTGACCCACTAACCCTTTTTGTCGTTTTATGATTAAAAATCATGACGTTTTATGTAGAATCGTGTCATAAATAACACGTTATTTATGATTAAAAAACAACATTATTACAAGAATTAATAATCTGACATCAATCCATTCATATGTATATGGGTATTAGACAAATGCTTTCAAATATTCAAAAAGGCGTGAGCTAAAAACTATTGGTAAAGTTAAATATAAAGATTTTCAAGTAGAGATAACGCCATTTATGGTATTTAACAGAATTCTATCAAGATTGTTTTGATAATTAGGTGACCTTACTGTAACCTTTTGGCTACTTGGTTGGTCTATGCATGTATTATTCCTTTATATTGTAAACTCAGTTATAAATTCTTTTAGTTAATCTCATTATCGGATACGGGTATGATATACAAAGTACAATACTGTTGGCTACATGTCCTGCTATACTTAAAGCCTGTTATAGCATCACTTTATTAATCCTCTATTTTTTGTTGAGAACAAATAGCTTCAAACACATGTTAGGACGCTCAAGAAGTTAAAAATGAAAGACGGGAAACGACCAAATTGGAGGTCTAACAAGAGGACCAACCCTATCAAATAAAGGTAATTCTTTCAATCGGTTTATTTATATACATCAATTTTATATTTGTTTCAGCAATCAGTGATCGACAATTTTCAAGATTTTCTTCAAAAACTTATGATTCCTTATTCAATGTTAGTTTTCTATAGATACATGTGTTTATCCTTTGTAGTATGCAAAGTTCTATTTCTTTCAAATAACCTAAGATGAGGGAATAATTATGTAATCTCATTGTACTATTATTGTAATTTTGGTTCACAAAACTGTAGCAATGACTTATTTGATGCGGAATGGGCTTTAGCGGCGTCTATGCTTGGCTAATTAACAATGAACCAAGTATTGAACTAAGATCATCCGTATCAACATTCCTTGCTTTAAAAATGATTTGTCTGTTTTCTTAAGTGTCATTTTCTGTCATCACTTATCGATCATGGTTAGGCCAACTATCTAAATCAAGTAATGGGATTTGGTTCATAAGAATAAGCATGTAGGGGTCACTTAAGAACTATCAGTTACAATAATATGCCATAATAAATATTCTAAAAACATTCTTCACTAATAATATTTTGTTTGTTGATATTTGTTTACAGGGACTCCACAAGAGCTGCAAGAGGCTATTCGTGGAATATTGGATACCACAAAATCTGGTGCAATATAGTAAAAGGCCCTTGATACCTTTCAACTGAATAATATGGTATGTTGATATTAGATCAGTTCTTGATAGGTCATATTGAGACACGATGATATTTAGATATGAATTTATAATGACTGCATTTTGAAGCCATTTAATAAAGATGATCATGAGTGGATAAAAGTTGCTTCACTTTTAAAACATTTACTGTGCATATACTTAATTTACTTTATACCACAATCATCGTTTCACAAATGAAATATTCACATACACCACACAGTCACTACTATTCATTTTCAAGCGTATTAAATTCAGAAATCCCTTAATTTTCTATCCACAAAATAACTTATCCTACTTCATGAACGATGATCACGGATGCTCTTGATCAAGGTATGAGTTGACAATTGTTTTTCTTACAATTTATAGCGATGTTTATTAATCTATTTATGAGTTATGGTATCTACTGTTCTTCTAAGCCATTCAGATTATGATGCAGGTACACCCAATGAAAGACAACGGATATGTTTTAAATGCAAAGAACGACTCTCATCTAAAACCAATAGAGTTATTTAAGAAGGTGAAGCCACTGAAAACACTACAAATATTAGAACGTCAATTGCCTTTTATAGCATATCTGACATACAGCTACATGTTGCATACCATCATGCCATCAATTCTGGTAGGTTATTTGCAAAGTCAGAATCTTTTATCTTGCATCCTTCATTTAGTCTTTTGAATTAAATTTGATCGTTGTAATTTTGTTTTGTTCTGTTCATTTCAGGAATTCACAATGATTCTCATCTACTTCAACAACCTTCATAGAATGGGATTCCGTGTAAGTGTATCAGTTATATAGTTCATTCATCTTTACATTTAATTATCTAGGGTGCCTCACATGTCATGCATGCTGTTTCATGTAGAGATGCCCATGTTCTTTTTCTATGGTTATGCACATTGCATATAGTGGTAGTTTTATCTTTATCTGCACATTACTAAGCTAAATTTTCTTAGTGAATATTTTAAAAAGAATGAAATTTTGTAGTGGTAGTTCTAATTTTAAACAATATTGCATACACTTTACCTCTTTTGATGTATTGGCTGATATTTACATTTAGATGATCTGTAAACGCTTATGCAAGCTAAATTTTCATACCAAACATTTTAGAAAGAATGACTTTTGTAGTGGTAGCTTTATTTTAGGAAATAATGTAGACACATATACCTCTTTTGGTGTATTGAGTGATAAATACATTTAGATGATTTGTAAAATAGTCATGTTTATATGTATATGATCACACCTGCTCACCATTTTTTGCTAATGATATTTGTATCAAATAAGTTGTGTATTATGCAGCAATGTTTCAGATTATCAATATAATTGAAAAACAATGTGTAAGATCTTTGTGTCCACTATCTTCTTCGTTACTTAAAAATTTATAAATATTGTATGATTAATGAAACGAAACCGCCGCATGGACCACATAATATTTAATATAATCTAAACAATCCCCATAACCCAAATGATAGGCTAAACCAAACAACCTCCATATCCCACATAATAGGCTAAACCAAACAACCCCCAATAATATGATGCCAAAACTATATACTAATTAGACAATCTATGCTTCATTTTTTAGTTGTTGCACTTGCACACCCACTGAATATTATAGTGTTCTATTGGTGCAGGGCTGATAATGATGACCATTACTCTTTCCGACCAAGATTAACGATGCTTGGAATTTTAGTTTCACGCCTCAGGGGTCCTAAGAACAAACTTCATAGATTGTTTAGATCACATAATTGTTGCCCAGTTTGCATTTGGTTTGGGCTAAACAAATAAATAGTGTTTGGAATTGCTTAATAAAACTGTTTATTGTTTTTAAATCCAGTAGATAAGAATAAGTCATGTTATTTATTTGTTCTCATTCTTAAGATTCTTCTTTTTGCATAAAATACATAAGCACTATATTTTTGTTTCAATTATTTTGTTTAACATATTTGCCGTTATTCGGTATTTATTTTACACGTAAAAAAATTCGACAAACAATTTTATGAAGTGTACCCGCCCATCGGGCGGGTTATGAAGCTAGTGTATATATATATATATATATATATATATATATATATATATATATATATATATATATATATATATATATATATATATATACTTGTTCATGTGGTGTACACCTTTAAAGTAGGTTATAATAGGCATCAATAAGAATGAAGCAAGTGTCCCTCTTTTTAAAAACAAAAATAAAATTAATATACCTAAAAGGGCATAATTGGTAGTTTAAGTATTTTCAATTTCCTAATTTTACTCCTTTTATACATAACCACCCAAACCAAATCTCGACCTATCTCTCTCTCTAAAAAAATCAATCGACTCCTCTCTTCATCTCTCTTTAAAGCTTCCAATTTGTTACCAGTTCTTAAAACTATATACAAAACCTTGATTACATCTCTCTCTAAAAAGGCAATCTAAATCATTTTTTCTCTATACAATCCATGGATCTGTTGCTTCACAATAACATGAAGATATAAAGCTCTGTCTCCCATTAATGGTCACAAAGACAATATCAATGATCTGTTGTTGGTAACAATAACATGAAGATATAGCCTTCGTGAAAATTAAAAGTAGTTATTAGTTAACATTATAGAGCTTTATATCATTGATAGTTATTAGTTAGACTTTACATAGTTGATATAGAGCTTTATATCTTCATGAAAATTAATGAAATAAAGTTTTGTATCAATGATTTTTTGTCGTTACAGTTCACAAATCACAACGGGCCGGTGTTCTCTTATTCTATGTGTGTCAGTTCGGGGCCCCAGCCGAGGATCGTGTGTAGATCTATTACAAGCCTCCGACGCCCTACCTTCGCTTACGGTTACTAGGTTATTAAACCTTTACAAACCGACCATAGATCTCACGATTAAGGGGTACAGTGGTGGGTTTTATTTTTTCCGGCCACGAGATTATGATCGCGTAATATGGATTTCAGTTCAGGTCTCCCACCCACCCGTACAGCAATCGACAGTGATTTTTAACGAAGGTCTAATATTTTTTTTAGCTTCAATAAATTGGTTCAATCTAAACTCTCGCTTCGTTCCTTGCCAAAACAGGTTCGGATATGTGTGTAGCTTATGTTCGAGTCCATCGGCAACGACGTAAAAATTAGTTACGGGTTCAAACAAGATTTAGTTTTGACCTTTATGTATGAGCATGTTATGCTCTCGAGTACATATAAGGTTATATGTTAATGTATTATTAGTTGAAATGGACATACTGGACTTAACCGATTGAAAGTTCAGATGGTGTATAGGTATTATAAAATATATTATCTCAAAAGCTAATGTTGGCAAGTCAATAGATATTATAAATAGTGTGTCAATTGAAATCTATTACGGAGTATTAAACTAAGTATGTAAAAAAAACTTAAAATGTGACTTAAAATATATCAATAAAGTAAATGTATCATTTAAAATGTATCACGTAATTAAGTGTATCACTTCAAACATATTAATAAAATAAATGTGTCACTTGAAATGTATCATGAAATTAATTTTGTCGAAAAACCTATTTTGTCACTTGAAATGTGTTAAAAATTATAATATGTCAACGAAAATGTGTAAACAAAACATTAGTGTATTACTACAAATTAATATGTCAACAAAAAAGGGGTATAACAAACAAAGGCAATATCTATTTTGGCAACCTCTTTTTAGGTCACTTTACTCTTAAAAAAATGGGAGGCAAAGTAACCAAAATATGACAAATTGCATTAATTGTAATACTTGGTACTGATGTGTGAATTGTGAAGGTACATACTGTGTAAAATTTTAGTGCATCATTATATATGTATCAAGAAATTAATGTCTCACTATAAATGTGTCAAAAAATTAATGTGTCACTATATATGTATCAAAATATTTAAATATATATGTAAAAAAAAAATTAGTGTCAAAAAAATTTGTGTGTCATCACATATGTGTCAAGATATTTTGTATGATAAACATAGTGTGTCCTTATACATATACTAAAATTTAGTGTGTCAAGTGTGCTAAAATTTTAGTGTCATTATATACGTATCAAGAAATTTAGTGTTACACTACAACTGTGTCAAAAAAAAACTAATTAATGTGTCACTATGCATGTATCAAGATATTTAAGTATATATGTATCAAAAAAATTGGTGTGTCACTATATATATATCAAAAATTGGTGTGTCAGTATAAAATATAGTGTGTAAAAGTGATTTTATATTAATAAATGATTAAAATGAGTTTAAGCTATTAATTTAAGAAAAAAAATACGCCTTCATAAATGAAATGAAATAGAAAAAAAGTATTGTGTTTATAATTTTTGCCATCTTATTCAACTTAATTACTAGTGTATCACTGATATTACTATCAATTTTTATAATCATATGAATCTACTAATCTACTACTAGTATTTTTATCAATATTTTAATATGTATCATTGTTACATTTGCAAAAATTTCGTGTAACATTAAATTGGGTACCACGCGTGTATGTAAAATATAAGTGTCCTTCCTATTTAATTTTAGTTAACAATTGGTTTTTTCAAGATTGTATCACAAGAACGTAGAACACCAAAACTAATTAATGGTTTTGATCATAGTTGTCAGGATCCCGATCCTGATCTTAGGATCTTACGATTTTACGATACTGCAAAGCAAAAACGATCCGGATCTTACTTAGGATCTTTGAAAGCTTAAGATCTTATAGGATCCCGATCTTGAGCATATGATCTTAAAATCTAATCCGATCCGATCCTACTTTTCTCGGATAACAAACTAAAATACTGCAATTTTCTGGATTATTTTTTGTAAAATTTAAAAAATAACATGTTAATCTTATTAAAAATTTCATAATCATAATTTAGGACAACATTTCGATGAAACATTCATATAATTTATGTTTATGATATATAATACTTTGTAAATTTGTATAATATTACAAGAGCTATTAAGAAAAATGACATTATAGCAGGATCTTACGATCCCGATCCAATCTTACGATCACGATATTGCAAAGACGAAAACGATCCTGAGTAGGATCCCGATCTTGAAAACCTTGGACTTTTGATATCAGTTAAAGGAATTGGGCAAAAAGCTAGATGAGAAAAGTCAAAACAATCTTCCAACGAAAATTAAATTATACCATTAATGTCAAACAAGCGAAATTTAATGTATACCTATTAATGTCAGACAAATCAAATTAAATGGTGCTTAAAGGTGCATGAGTTATTTGTGAATTGGATTGACGTAAATAGATACACAATGCCATCGTTTTTCTATTTTATTACAATTGTGCCATCAAGCTCATTAAATTACAATCTCATCTATGATACTTGATCCAATGGTCCACAAGTGTGCCTATTATTTTCTACTTTTAAAGTGTACACCACAATAACGCTACCCTATATATATATATATATATATATATATATATATATATATATATATATATATATATATATATATATATATATATGAGTTTTACCCCCTAATAAGTTTATTTTAGATCCGTCTTTGTCAGATTTGTACATCCTTTGTCACCGTTGGAGAAAGTTGTCTCTTGCGCAGGTACTATACGGCCCTCAAAGATGCTATCAGGCCTAGTTTGGCATTAATTTACATGGTTCTTGTCATGAATTGACCCGCGAACATTGAGTAGATGAGCTTAATTCGAGCGTGTAGTTAGTAGGCTTGAGTAGTAAGCCACTAATATTGATACACTATCAGTAACAAACCTACAACTAAAACATGAAATACTGTAAAATTGTCATAGTGAAAAAACCTTAATAGGGTATAAACCATGGGAAAAAAATATTTAATTACGATGAAAATTAAAAGTTATGTTTAAATAAAAAGATTAACGATAATATTTTGTAATTGAAAAATATATTAAAAACTAGTGTACTCTTAAGAAAGATTAATATTTTATTACTCTCTTCATCTCAAAACTTAGCAACTTTTGACATTAATTATATATTTTTCTGTTATATAATATTTGATGAAAATTATAACAATGAAAATATTTTTAAAACACAATTCATTTATATATTTTGTATTAAGTATTATATAACCCGAAAAAAAATAATTATGGTAAAAATTAAGTGGAAAAAAAGTCAAATTTTTGGGAGAGAGATATTAGATAAATGTGAAACCATGCCGCATGAGATTGACTTTGGGAGAGAGGTATTGGAGAAATGTGAAATCAAAATGTGAAACCATGGCGCATGAGATTGACTTTGGCGTAGGACAACCATGCCACAATCCCTTTTCCTCGAACCTTCCTCTATAACCACTTGAAAACCATCCTTAATTATCATCCTCTTATAATATAATCAGGTTTATTAATGCAGCTACAACCACCACTTTGATCAAGTTTGGTTTGTTCATATTTATTCAAATTAGTACTCTATGTGTTTTGTTTTGAGGTTTTTTATATGAATAGTCATTCTTCGTTTACGAAAATATAATTATTTCATTTTCCCAAAAACGGATATAACACAAAAACTAACCGGATCTGTCACGCGACTGTGACAGCCGCCGGTGACTTTAAGAATTTAAACACCAGAACAGTCATTTTAAGCCCCGCCACGCGCCACCACGCGCCGACGTTAATTTCCGGCTACAGTCAGGGATCAATGGCATTGGAGGGGATGGGAAGACAACTACAGCCAGAGCTGTTAGTCGGCATGGAGACTCGAGTAAAGGATGTTATTTCATCTTTAGAAGTTGGTAGTGATGAAGTTGTCATGGTAGGGATCATGGACATGGGAGGGACTGGGAAGACAACTACAGCGAGAGCTGTTTTTGATCATCTATCTTATGATGATTTCGAAGCTAAAATCTTTGTTGAGAATGTGAAAGAAGTTTCAAATGGCTCAGTATCTGGTTTGAAGAATTTACAAGAACAAGTCCTTTCAAAAGTGCTAAATGAACGCGTCACTCTATATAGTGTTACTCATGGGAAAAACATGATGAAAGAGAGGATGTGCGGTAAAAAGATTCTTCTTGTTCTAGATGATGTGGATCACATAAAACAACTTGAGGCGTTAGCCGGTGAGCCTCAGTGGTTTAAGCCAGGAAGTAGAATTATCGTTACAACGAGGGATGAGCAAGTGCTGGTCGCTCACAGAGTGAACTTTCAATATATCGATCTCTTATCAAATAAGGTCACTCACAGAGTGAAGATTCGAGGTATCGATCTCTTATCAGATGAGGAATCAATTTGTCTCCTGAGTAGATATGCATTTGGAAGGGAGATTCCATCTCTAGGATACGAAAAGCTATCAGGAAAAGTTGTACATTATGCTGATGGTCTTCCCTTAACACTCAAAGTAATGGGTTCATTTCTCCGTGATAAAGATCCAGACGTATGGGTAGATGCCTTAGAGAGATTAAAAAGAATCCCCTTAAAGGAGACTCTGGAAATGCTAGAGCTAAGCTACAATAGTCTGGAGGATGATTATAAGGAAATGTTTCTAGAAATTGCATGCTTTTTGAAAGGCAAGGACAGAGAAGATGCAATCAGAATGCTTGAAAGCTGTGGATTTCATGCTAGAATTGGTTTAAAAGTTCTTGAGCAGAGATCTCTCATAACTCTTATTTCTTCTGAAAATGGTGAGGTAGTCTTGGGCGTGCATGACCATATAGAAGAAATGGCAAAGAACATTGTTCGTCGTGAGCCTAACAGACATAGCCGACTTTGCATTGATGATGACATGGTAAAGATCAGTTTACTTGTAAGGTGGATAAAACTAATACATTTTCATTTGTTCCAACTTCTGACACTGTTTTTGGATTACAGGGTACAACGAGAGATGAGCTACTATTCATAGAAAACATAGAGGACGTGATTAGTGATTCTGAAGCTCAATTTTTTGATGAGAATGTGACAGAAGTTTCAAAAGCCTCTATGTTTGGTTTGAAGAAATTACAAGAACAAGTCCTTTCCAACAAGAGGTTATGTTTCTCATTAGTAATTATGCTAATGCTAATAATGGGCTTTATCTGTTACTTTTATTCAATGGCATCTTGTTGTAACTCATCTGCACCAAAATTAATGGTGTCCAATTCAAACTCACCCGTTGAAAATAGCATCAAGTATGATGTCTTCTTAAGCTTTAGTGGCAAAGACACCCGTAACAAATTTCTTAGCCATCTTTATCAAGATCTTCAGGCAAAAGGCATTGTAACTTTCAAGGATGATGTGGATATCGAGAAAGGGGAAAGGATCGACGATCAACTCCTCAAATCCATTGAAGAGTCAAGATTTTACATTATTGTCTTCTCCAAGAACTATGCATCTTCATCTTGGTGTCTAGATGAGCTTGTTAAGATTATGGAGTGCCAAAAGATGACCGAGCATACGGCTTTCCCGGTCTTCTATGATGTGGATCCCACCCATGTCGAAAATCAAGATGGGCCAGTTGGAGAAGCTTTTTATAAACATAAAAACCATGAAGCTGCTGGGAATTGGAGAGACGCTATGGTAGAATTAGCCGGTCTGGCCGGGTGGGACTCAGCTAATTGGTAATTCAATCATATCTCTGTCATATTCTTTCTAATCTACATTAATATAAATGTTAATCTTTTTATGTTATGAATCCTAATTGTTTATGTGGGCTTTGAACAAGCTATTAATATAATCTTTAATGATACAGGGATGAATCTAAATTGATCCAAAAGATTGTTCATCATATTTTCATAAAGAAATATTCCACTCTTTCAAACGCTGATGAAAAGTTAGTGGGCATGGAGACCCGAATCAGTGATGTTCTTTCATCTTTGGAGATTGGTACCGAAGATGTTCGCATGATTGGAATCAAGGGGATCGGAGGTGGGGGGAAGACAACTTTAGCCAGAGCTGTTTATGATCGAATATCAGTTATGTTCGAAGAAAAAACCTTTGTTGAAAATGTCAGGGAAGTTTCACAACCTTCTTTATCTGGTTTAAAGGAGCTTCAAAAACAGATGCTAGAAGATGTGTTACATAAAAAAGACATCACTTTTAGTGGCGTTCAGGACGGGAAAAACATGTTGAAAGCCACGATGCGTTGTAGAAAGATGCTTGTTGTTTTAGATGATGTTGATCGTATAG
This sequence comes from Artemisia argyi, assembly GCA_030686995.1. NCBI lineage: Eukaryota > Viridiplantae > Streptophyta > Magnoliopsida > Asterales > Asteraceae > Artemisia > Artemisia argyi. The sequence continues at coordinate 233,798,687 of CM060703.1, read as the reverse complement.
AACAGCTTGAGGCGTTAGCAGGCTCGTCTGGCTGGTTTAAATTAGGAAGCAGAATTATCATTACCACAAGAGATGAGCAAGTGCTGTTAGCCCACGGAGTCTCCATGAACTTTGTTCATGATGTCAATTTGTTATCACACGAGGAAGCGATTTGCCTCTTCAGTAGGTATGCATTTCGAAAAGAGATTCCAATTCAAGGATATGAAGAGCTATCAGGGCAAGTTGTACAATATGCTCATGGTCTTCCCTTAACGATCAAAGTTTTGGGTTCATTTCTTTGTGGTAAAGATAAGCTTGAATGGCAAGATGCCATAGACAGATTGAAGAAAATTCCCTTAAAGGAGACTCAGGAACAGCTAGAGCTAAGCTACATCAGTCTTGAGGATGAACATAAGGAAATATTTCTAGAAATTGCATGCATATTGAAAGGTCAGCATAAACAAAAGGCAATCAGAATTCTTGAAAGCAATGGTTTTCATGCTATAATTGGTTTGAAAGCTCTTGAGCAGAGATCTCTCTTAACTATTTCTAAATGTGGGGTCTTGGGGATGCATGACCATATAGAAGAAATGGGAAAGAACATTGTTCGTCGTGGGCACCCCGATGAGCCTCACAAACATAGCCGACTGTGGAATACTGAGGAAATTGAAGATATATTGGCTAATGACATGGTAATGATCAGTTTACTTGTAAGGTGGATAAAACTAACACATTTTCATTTGTTCTAACTTCTGACACTGTTTTTGGATTGCAGGGTACTGAAGAAACAAAATCTATAAAACTTGATATGCCGAGAGGAAATTTGAGAAGTCTTATGAAAGGTCTTGGAAAAATGAAGAAGCTTCGATATCTTGCAATAAATTTTGCATATTATGATACGGAAAGTGATGCCAGTCAATTGGATGAATCTACCCAAAACTTTCCAAATTCTTTGAAATATCTAAAATGCGAGAGGTATCCTTTCTTGAATTTACCCAGAACATTTCAAGCAAACAATCTCGTTGGACTTGAAATGAAGTGTAGCAGAATGGTACAACTTTGGGAAGAGGGAGAAAAGAAGGTAGAATAATTGTTGATTGGTTGTTTTGCATATTGGTAATGTTTGTTTGTTAATGCTATTTTTACCTTGTTTTTGCTTGCAGGATCTCCAAAAACTCAAATTCCTTTCTCTCTCTGACTCAGAATTGACGACCTTTGACTTTAGGATTACTCCAAATCTCGAGGAGTTATATCTTGAAAATACTGATGAGTTAGAAGAACTTTGCGTGCCCGGTTGTCAAAAGATCAAGTATCTCGATGTCAGCGACTCAAAGTCAATAACCTTTGACCCTGGGTTGACTCCAAATCTCGAGACTTCATCTCTTTTCGTTTGTACCCATTTTGTAAAACTCGAGGTGCCTGTTGAATGTCCCAATCTCAAATACCTAAACCTTCGTAAATCAAGGTTGAGGAGCGAGAGTTTAGATCTTCAATATTCTGATGAGTTGGTAGAAACTAACTCTCCTGTTGGATGTCTAAAACATCTGAAGGGGCTCTATGTTACAGCGTGTTGTCGTCTTGGGAAGTTGCCTAAGGACATTGGCCAGGTAGAATTTTTAGAGAAGCTGGATTTGTGCTTGTTTTGAGAACTGAAGATCTAGGCCGATTTGAATGTTTAGAAGAGCCTAGTTATAACAGATACAGGCATAAGTCATCTTCCGCAAAGCATTTTTGGGTTAAAAGTCTACTTATTATTGCATCTTCAGAGCTTCTTCAGTTGTATAATTTTCCTTCACAGATAGAGACTACAAAGGATCACTTTCGGTGAGTAAACAACAGGCACCTTCTTTGATTTCTAAATTCATTATTTTTGCATTACCCTCATGTTCATAAAGACGCGAGATTCCATTTTGAGATCAGGTCGCATCAAAGGCTCATTGATATCCTACACCCAACTGCACAAACCATTGATTCTTTGATGCAACTTGAGCTATGTGCTGGTGTACATTTCGAGGTTAAGCTTTAGAAGTGTATTCCAAGTCCTCTTTTTGGTATTAAATGTGTTGTTTACAATTTTGGACGTAGATTTGTTGTATCATTGTTGATTAAAGGAATGGTGTTTTTAGTAAAATATTTTGTATGTCATAACCTTGAAATGATGGTACCACAAGTCACAAATGTTTATGGTTATTGTTTGCAATTGAAACTTGATTATGCCTTTGCATTATGAAGTTGACGTTGATTATGTGTTTCGACTTTATATGAACTGCTAACTTCAAAGACCATTGGAGACATAATTTGTAAACTTTGAATCATAACTTAACCTGAAACTCTAAAAGCATGATCAAAGCTTTACGGGTTTCAAGTTTGATTCCTACTAGGTTGGGTTTGAGTTTGTGTGCCTAGTTTAAACCCGCGGTTAAAATGCGAGAAATCATTATTTCATTATTGCAGAATAGGAGGAAAAAAATAGTACTAGAAAAATATGAATAGTAAGTACTAAAAAATTATGAATAGTAGAAGAGTGAAAAAGCATGACTTAAAAAAAATCAAGATTCTCATAAGTTAAAGCATGTGGTGGTGTTTTTCTTTCGCCGTTGTGACATGGAGGCCTAAACGAAGCTCGCCATTTCACTTCACCGCCCCCCCCCCCCCCCCCTTCCCTTGCCGTTTCAATTCGTTCTATTATCGTCGTTGCAGTGAACCAATAAAAGACAAACAAACTTTTCAGAACTTACCGTTTCGTAATAAAATGTTAGCGTTGCAATTTTTAAAAAACTATTTGTTTGCCTTTTTTTTCTCCTATCAATTTACACACTATATATAACACACTAAAATCATAATTTTTAACTAAACAAATTCCATACATTTAACCCAAATTACAATTTCAATACAGTTTTTCTTTTCAAAAACCATGGCTTGCAATCTCCAACACACTGTCGAAAATCAATGATGGCGTTCAGAAACTGATTGACGGTGATAACATTCGCAAGGAAAAAGTTTAGGAGGTATCCGAGATGTTTAGCAACGCAAGTGCCTTTAAAGACGATCTGAGGAAACAATATGCGAATTGCAATGACATTTCTCCTGAAACACGTGCTGTCATTGAGAAATTTTTGCACGAGGAATGTTGAAAAGATTATGAGATTAAGAAAACGCTGGGGAGATGTTGTCACAAATACAAGATAACATAAGTCATAAGATCCGTTGGATGCATAAGGAAAACACTATGGATGGTTCGTCATCACAACAAGCAACGCACCAACCCATGTCTCTAATTTCTTCATTTCCACCAACAGACGAACCAGCAAAGGAACCCGTAGAGGAACCGGTTGATGAGAACGGATTTACTGAGAAACAACTATATTAACTTATGCGAGATGATAGAGGAGGGTATTTTGTTATTGTGGTTTGTTATTATGTGACACCGGTGGGGTTCAAATGAAGCTTAGTGAAGCTATCACCACACCTAATGCTCTTAGAGTCAAACATGATTAATCATGTTGTTTTATTGTCGGAATGAATGAATAATTGGCCCATAACTTTTACTAAAAGAAAATGTTTTTTGTATTTATCTTATTTGTGATAGATGAACTAAGAAGATCCACGTTTAAGAAAGGTACAACAACACAGTGAAAGCACTCACCCACCATGTGCAACACGCTTTAAACCATTGCACACAGGTGTTGCAAGATACTAAGACATCACACCACCACTAAATTGATCGAGTAAATTGCAAAAATCATCCCTTTTAGTTTGGCTATATTGCAAGTTTTGTCCTAAACCTTTTTTAAGTGCAGGCAACATCCGTGTATGGAAATTAGGTTGCAGATTTCGTCCATGTCCAAAGTAAAATGAATGAAACGCCCTAGTCAAAAACTACAACTCAAGGACAAAAAGTATAACTCAAAGTTCCCTACAAGGACAATGCGTGCACTTCCAAAAGGTTATGGACACTTCCAAAAGGTTATGGACAAAACATGCAATTTGACCGGACCACAAGAACAAGAAAGATTTTTGCAATTTACTCTAAATTGATAATAAAACAGTTGGCAAAACTATAATAAATTAACATAAGTAGTTAAGTACATCATATAAGCGACTCGAGCTGAGCTTGTGCCGAATATAATATTGTCAAGTTTGAACCATGCCACAGTTCGACTCGATTCGATCGAAATCGAGATTCACGGAGTGGTGAAATGTGAAAAGTAAGTAATGCTATGAATAAATAAAAACGACAAAAGCCATGTCATGCGGAGTCAAATGTGCATTGAACCCTGCTGTGCCCTTTGTGAAGGGAGTTAAAACTAATTCAGGTTTATTTGGGCCATTTGGCTTTACATTAAAACATAGTAAAATTAGTATAGTGCAACATATTGAAAGTTAAGAACCATTCAAATTTTGCTACTTAATAGCTAAATGGACAAGCTGAAAAAGAATTAAAAAACAAAAATAACATCTCAAAACTTTGGATTAAATAAAAAGTATACAACACTATCACATAAAATCAACCTCTACAAGATCAAAAACAAAAACTTAATACATAAGAATAAATGTACAAATTTCGGATAAACAGACCTAAAACATTCATTATAAAACAAGAAAGCAAGAAAACAAAAACCCAAGACTCGTTTAATTAGGCTCAAGACTTATCGCCATTACAAAATTCTAAAGCTTTGTACAAACAGTCCCTCTGTAAATATATATGAACCACCATCCATCCGGTGGACCGATCATCAACTACTTTACAGGGTCCCGAGTGTAGAGCTGATGAGTTTCATGACGATTTTTATGCTTGAACGCTCGGCCACTGAGGTTGTGGGAATGCTTACTTGATGGTTTAGTATAGACTTGACTTGTTCAAATATGGGCCGTACATGCATTGCTATCATGCTGTCTGATGGCTTTATGGCTACTACAACGTCCATCATCCATGCAAGTTTCTTTGATGTGTCATTGCCAATGTCGCAAGCCAACTGTTGAAGCAACGATAGTAGTACTCCTTGACTCAAGGGCAAAGGATTGCTTGTTAATAACCCCTGCAGGTCAACCTAGTTGACAACAATCAAAATGAAAAGTAGTGTTTGTTAATGTTCTGCACGAAGCATATTGGTAACATATATCTACTACTAAAATGATTCAACGTGTTTTCAAGTATCAACAGAATGTTACTCCTCCCATCTACCTTTCCATACTAGTAGCCAACACTACAAATACTATGTTTCTTTCTCAGAACATGTCAATCCTAATTTATTTCTTGCTTACCATTACTTCAAATTTCCAACTCCAGTTTTGTTAAGGTGTTAATCCATTTTGTCCATATCAACATTTAAAGCATTTAATCAAATCACAGCTTATTGGGTTATGTCTCAACTCAAATTCCACATCTTTTAGAGAGTAGTAGGTCATAGAAAACAATAAAATATCAAACAGCTTTCATCATTTCTTACATTTGAGTGATTTGACAATGAGACGAAACTAACAAATTAATGCAATGCTGGAGGTGACATTTAGAATTACAGTGAGCAATAGACTCGAGGGGGGACACACTTGTAAGATGTTTGTGGTGACAGATTTGACTCCCCTAAAGAGCACTACCTAAACTGAGACGCATACACTACAAACGTATAAGTTAATCCACTCTTTAGAATTATTGTGTATTATAAATGTTAGCCACAACCAAACCCGCCTGTTTCCTGATATTACATACAGTGAGCATGGAAGCTATCTGACTCTACATGTGGTTGATAGGGTTTTAACAAGCACTAATGCAACTCGGAAGCATTATGAAAACAAATAACCTTTGCAGACGACATACCTGAGAGCATAGCCAGGAAACAATCCAGACATCACTTCTTTGCAGGGCAGCAGTAAAAGCCTCCTCGTATTTGTGCTCGTATACCAACCTAGAAAGCTCTTTTGTTGGATCCAAGGGCGCCTCCATCTATTACAGAAAATGAGTACATATACATAAGAATGTTATTGAGATACATCACAATGATTGAATACAACATAACACAGAGCTATACTAACCTTATCGTGAAAACTGCCTATGGGTCCATTGCTCATTTGGGTTACCAACGGGTTCACCGACTCAGAATTTGCCCCAGCAAGTGCAAGAGCTACCAACTTCCTTTGGCCATCAGCTAATTCACCACTCAAGCTTTGAGTCACAGACGATGCTGAATTAATGGCATCCTAGAAACAAAAATAGTGCCTCAGTGTCACTGAAAAATAAATTTAGCTTTCCAGGAGAAAATAATAATAACAATAATTTCTTACCCTCAAAGCAATTGCTAAGGGAGAATGTGCCGACTCAACTTGCTGGTGAGCTGCACTTGTGTGTTCGATCATTCCCTTTTGAAACGTAGCATTTACTTGATCAAACATGGCTTTACAAGACATTTCAAAGGCAGGAACAACAGAAGCCTCCATACTCGATTTAAGTGCTTCCTGTAAGACGAAATGAAGGTTCAGACCAAAATATCAATCAGCCATTTTATATTTCCTTGTATAATCCTAGTTATTAACTGACGTAATAGAGTCCAAATACAAACAATTGGCTACAGTGATTTATAGATGTGATAAATCAGAAAGATGACTTCAATTCTGAATTGATAAATACCTGTAAAGCTTGTTTGCCAGATGTTTGAAACTGAGTTTGAATTTGCCTAGCAATACTACCCTCGAGCTTAGAATTTACCGATTTCTCCAATTGATTTACAGACTTATCAGCAACACCTCTCTGCACACAAATTAGTGTCAGCCCTGAATTAAATAAAATGCTTAGAACGAACTATAATGTTCAGATTATGTCACCTGGAAAGCCTCTGTGATTGCAGTAGACACTGTTTTCTCAATAGTCGGAGTAATTGAGCGCACCACAGATGCAACGAGTGCAGATGTTTCCTTCTTCAACATTTTCTCAAATGTTGCAAGCAAGTCCTTATATCCATTTGTAACCAGAGCGGACACTTGTTGATTGCGATCTCGGTTTGACTTTTCCTGCTTTGCAAATTCTTCTTGAGTCCGAGCCCAAACAGCATCAGAATTAGCTTTGTAAGATTTCTCCATGCTTTTTCCTATGGCTGCCTCGATTTTTCGGCCTTCTTTGGTAATTGTATTCGCAACCATTGTAGGTATCTGCTTCTGGATTTCCTTTTGATTGCTTAGAACCTTCAAAAAAAATGCAAAACTGACAATTGTTAGAAAAACATGAAGAGAAACATGAATGGCAAGAAAAACAAGAAAAAGACCATGAACGGCAAGAAAGGTATCATATAGCTTTACGTCAAAAAAGGAAATGCAGAAGTTATAGTTGGAAAGAAAAACTATTTAATATTATATAAATAATTACCTGAGCAATAATTTCTTGCATAGAATGAAGTTGTGAAAGTATCGCATCACCAGAGGGAACACTTGAGCCAACTCCTGCTTCATTATGAGAATCAGTTGAATTGTATACACTTTGAGAAGGAGGAGACGATGGGGTAGATTCTTGATCATTCGTTCCCTTGTGTTTTTTCCCTTTAGTTGATGACACAGACGCTGGTGAGTCGACTGTTGCAGGTACTGCTGACTCAGAAGGAAGATCAACGTTCGCATCTTGAACTTCATCCTGACCACCCAAAGTGGACCCGTCAAGATGACGATCTTTTCCCATTTCAAATCCGAAACCTGATGCTTGTGAAGAAAAGGATTTCTCCTTTTGCTCTGAAATGTATCCACCAACATTTTGACTCTTTCCGATTTCACCAACCTCTTTAACTTCCAACTCAGCATTCTGCTGATCGGGGTTCATTATCACATCTTGTACATTTGAATCTACTTCACTCTTCTGTTCAGTAACATGATTAATTTCGGTCGATGATGTGGCCATCAATTCGGCAGGAGTCACCAAATGAGTTGGATGCTTAAACATAGTACCATCTTCTTTCAAAACTTTGTTTGAATCAGTTACTAAATCAGCAGTTTCCACCTGCCTATCAACTGGAACAATTTTTGGCTCGCTAGATTCAGGGACGCTGATTGGACTTTGCAGATCGGAATGTTTTCGGGACAACGTAGGACTTGCCACAATTGGAGGTGATTCCGTTACCGGTGCAGGAGATTCCTTCAACATGGACCCTTCAGCCAAAGAAGAACTTGAGGGTTGTCTCGAGAAAGAGCCGGGATCAGAGCTAGGTACGGATACAGCCAAAGATATCTCTGCATTACTTCTAGGGGGTTCCAAACCGTTCAAACCTTCAGTACTTGGTGGCTCACGTGAAAGAGTTGAATCTTGTCTCTCATAAGCAACAGTATCAAATGGAGGAGGTAAGCACTGGGATATGTCCAAAGCATATTGCTGAATAGCCTGTGTTTGGACACAGTAAACCTGAACAATCTGATCCCCGTGTGACAATATATCACTTTGACCCACAAAACTTAGTATGGGCATAGTCACTGTAAACTCCGCAATGTAATCCATGCGTGTGGCTTCCGGATTGGGACCGTATTCTAGGTGTACAACATATATGGCGTTTTTCTTTGCGTTTGCTAATAAAAGAAGACCAGTTTGAGGCAATGCAACAACTTGATTAAAAAAGGCCTCCTCGACTCTAGGCTGTGAGGAACTCTTTAATTCTAATGTCTGTAAACAGCGCCATGAATCAGCATCACTAGGAAGCAACCATCCTTCTTCACTATCTGAGGCCCAAATTTTCATTTCGCGATTCAATGGACCCTACGATCATCTTAAACAAGTCAGATAAGATAAAAATAAATATGCACATATGAAATAATACATAATATTGGTTATTCCATGGTTATAAAAAAAAAAAAAAAAAAAAAAAAAAAAAAAAAAAAAAAATCAACGCATACCCCAGTGATAAGTATGATGTGATCAGGGCGCTGAGGAGCAGTCAAGAAAGTAACAGAGTTGACAGGTAGACCATCGTGCGGCTTCAACACCGCAATTGGTGAAGACTTTCGATCTTCCCAAATCTTAATCTATTATAAGAAGTCACAGAAGCAGAAGTCATTTACATAATCTCAATGTTGTGCATGTTAAATTTCAGGGGCTCATTAAATTATAGAATACAAACGTAAAAAAAAACGATAAGCGGCTGAATAACTGTTAGAAGAAAGTGTAGGAACTTGTTGGTTCTCAGTAATTTTTCTGACCATGTGAGAGAAAAAGCAGAGAGCAGTAGGTCAAATACTATTGTGACATGAGAATCAAATTTCAGAAAGCAATTTTTAATATATTTCCATAAGTCCATGCTTTACATGTTCCAAGCATCAGAACTCTGTTCTTAAGAGCTATAGAAACAAAACAGGTTCCTGAAGTAGTATCTCTACTTACACTAAAACCAAGTGTGATTTTAACAGTTCAAAGCATTGATGTATGCATACAGCTAACAGAACCATACACAACACACGGTACACTTGAGGGCTAAAAATTACCCTTACCATGAACCAACCCATACCATAAATTGAGTCGCATTCAATGAACAGCACTTTACTTGGATGATAGCAACAGACTATCCATATAAACTTTTAAGTCATAAAAAAATAGCTATTTAATGAAACCAAGCGTTGATAATGATCAATAAATCGCCTGAAGGTATTAAGAAAATTTCGACACTTTGTAAAAAAGATCTGATATGATTACTAAGCCTGAAAGCAACCTCTTAGCTAAAAGTATTGTTAAAAAAACATGCAAACCGAGAAACCAATTTATGTACTCCGTAATTTACTAGTTTAAACCATTTAATTTAAAACATACATAAAAATGTTGGCCAAGCTAAGGAACGTGAAAGCATCCACACAAACCCGAACCACATAACTAAGGACACATTGACATAATGACATGGTCAACTGAAATTGGCTTCACACTTTCAGTCAAAACAAGATCTATACAAACACTAAGAAAATTTTTTCATTAGACAAAGCAGTCTATCATTACCAGCATTTAACACATAATTATTATTAAATGTCAATAAGTTAACTAACCGTTCCATCAACTGACGCAGAAACCAAACGAGTAGTCATCCATTGGCACATTGATAGATCAGTCACTGCCCCATCATGACTACCAACAAACTGAACTCCATTGATTAACTTATCAATAGAAAATTTGAGAGGTTCCTCTGCAGAGTACACTTCACCTCTCCCAACCTTTGTCGTATCAATTCTCAATACATGTTTTCCAATTCCAACAACAAGGACTTCCTAAAACACATAAAAACAGCCTATAAGTAAAGTTTTGTTTCATGCATTGTAAAATTAAAGTTTAATCATGGGGAATAAATTTTACTTGTTTATGACAGTGCCAACAAACTCGGGGACGAACAACAGATTCAGATTCCACTTCAATCTGAAGAGCAATAATTATCTTCCCTGTTATCTGTGGCTTATCATCCTCATCTGTGCCTTCTGTAATCTTCCAAACAAAGACCCGTCCATCAATGCTCGCACTGCAAAATAACTTTCCTTTAAAGCCCGAAACTTCCAAATAAAAGTGAATTCAAAAACAGCAACAGAAAAATATCTTACCCTGCTAGAAGATCAACATCCTCGGCAAAGAAAGCCATATCTGTAACCCTCTGAAAATCACATCACATATAATTAAATGAATCAACAAGCAATATTATCTAAAATAGCAGTAAATTTAACAGACAGCAGAGCAAATTCAAAAGCACCCTTACTTCAACTTAAATTCTTAAAATACCCACACATCTAACACCAGAAAAAGTTAGATCAACGCTATATCTAGCACCATGTTTTATTACACCTAGAAAGCTGTCGGGTATCATAAAATTGTAGCAGTATTCATAAACAGATACACATTATAGCATGACTTTCTATGACACTTATCAGCAGCAGAGAACTACGAATGAATCTATGTCCAATAACTAGTAATCTCGTTATGTCTGGCAAAGCTAGCAAGAAGCTATAATTGTACCCGACAGCTACAATTAGTAGTAGTTGTTAGCGGTAGCCGTTTGTTGGTAACATAGCAAAAGCTAAGCACTAATTAGCGTTTCATCTTCTAAAAGCTAAACGCTCATTTCCAAACAAGCATTATATTCTAAACGCTAAAAACCAAGCTCCTAAACGCTCCAAAAAGCTCATCGCCATATAAATAACTTAAGATCATACCTGATGTAAACCTTTAAGCAACGCTCTTGTTGCCGTACTACTATTAAGCGTCCGAATCGCCCCAAGTCTCAACCCATAACAAATATAACTCTTATTCACCGCAATCTGTCTCCCCACCAGCAGCTCCGGATCCGACCCGTATTTCGTAATCGGCGTAACCTCAAGCTGCGGCTGCACTTCCCCGCCCAACCTAACATCGATATCATACACCACTTTCTCCCCAACCAAATGCCGCCCCTTCGGCATCTTACTACTCGCCATCCTCATCGGCCCGGATCCCCCCGCCCCACCCCCACTCACCAATGCTGACGTCATCATACTCGGCACCATATTCGCATTTTCGACACTCGTCGCCATCGGCGCGCTCAACAGCGCCATCAATCGCGCCCCGTGGTTCGCGTTATGCGGGCTCGGCAGCTGCAACGAAGGAGTGGGATACGGAACAGATCGCTGGTGCTGCAAATTAGGGTTAGGGTTAGGGTTAGGGTTAGGGTTTGGACTTTCGTACTGAGGTGGATACTGATGGTGGAACAACGGCGGTTGGGGGTACGGGTACGGGACGCCGGCGCCGGTGACGGTGGGCGGCGGGTAGGAAGCGGCGGTTGACGGCGGCGGGTATGGTAAATTAGGGTTATTAGGGTTAGGGTTTGAAGGCAAATTAGGGTTAAAAAAGCGTTGTGCATCAAAGGGTCCTTGCTGTTGCTGTTCCATTACTGATTAAATCTATAAAAAATATTAAAAACACAAAAACACACAGTAAAAGGTGAAAAAACACACAGTTGACGAAAACTGAAATTGAAAAGGGGGTTTTGATCGGAATGATGCGAATTGAAATGGGTATTGATTAGATTTGGATGATTTGGTTGATTTGATGGGAAGATGGAAACACACAGTGAGTGTGTGTTTTGGTGTGTGTGAGAGAGTGTGACTTTTAGGAGACCAGAAGCCTATGAAGAAGACGATGTGTTTTGTTTATGTTTTTTTTTAATGACTTTGTTAGATTGGAAGTATTTGCAAATGTACTTTTTAGTCCTTTGGTTTTACTTACTTTGGTTGTTTGGAAGTTGTAGCATACATATATATTCAGCGGCGGCAAAGAGGGTCAAGTGGTGCGGTCGCATAGGACCCAACAATCTAAAAGGTCTCACTTTGTGTACTTATGCTATATATTGGATGGATTTTTTTGTATGACTTCTTAGATTGGAAGTATTTGTAAATGTACTTTTTAGTCCTTTCGTTTTACTTACTTTGGTTATTTGGAAGTTTTGGAATGCATATATAGTCAAACCTAGTTTGCAAACAAGTTGAGTCGAGTCGAATTTTAGAAGGGTTTGACTCGATTTTACAATATTAGAGCGGTGGCAATGGGCTCGGCATAAGGCATGCCGCAAATCAACACCGCTGCCACCCCCTCGGCTTGGATGCGGCATGGAAGGTCACGGCATAAATTGCCGATGAATCATGGAGGGATTTGAGGGATATAGCCGTTGAAATTCGAACGTTGGGCTTAAAAAAGTATGGTGAAGCATGGAATCATGGTTGCCACTAAAAAGGTATAGTGAGGCATGAGAGAGACATGAAATGAGGTGGCAGAATATTATTGGTGGGTGGTGAGGCATGGGGGAGGCATGGAATCATGTCTGCCGCTCCCCTAAGTTATGCTCGAGCGTGGTTTGATAACTTGAAGAGCTTTCCTGAAGAAAGCAGAAAATCGGCTCAAAAAGCTTGATACATTCGTAAATAGTATTAACACTTGGTGTATTTACATACAAACCATTAACAACAATAACAATGTACGCGCCTCAGTAATATACGCAAGGTATGTTTGGCAAAACTTGCTAGCCACAAACTGTTAATTGTAAGTTGGTAATTCATAATTTTAGCTCTATGTGTTATTGTGTTTGTAAAAGTGCTTAGTAAGAGTGGTGCATGTAAATGTTATTGTAAAATGTTAAATGACACAAAAATACATATCGATATTGAGGACAGATATGCATATAAGAGTCTAACTATATTGAATAGATACATGCATCTAGCTAGCCCAATCGCAATCAAATAAAAAACATTAAACGTCCAAAATGACTACACTTGATGAAGTCACTAAAATAATACATTAGTAAACGAACCTCCTCTCAATAGTGAATCAAATCTGGACATCACTTTAGATATGTCGATCAAGAAATAGAGGGTATAACAGTAATTAAATGTACAAACATCTCTTATAAAATTTTAGACGCTTCTTATCACAGCTTTTAATATTTGAAGCATTTTAAAAAATAAAAAGCTTTTAGCTAGGCTATCAAAACAAAGCTTTTTTCTAAGTTAAGAGCTTTATTTTTTAAACAAAAATTTTGCATCTTTAAAAAGTTGTGTATCAAATAAGCCCATAATAGATTAAAAATAATCATATCACTTAAAAGCTCGGAAAGCTCAACAATAACTCAAGGTGAGCTTATATAAGCATGAGCTCGACTCGTTAAATATTTCGAGCTCATTTTGTTGTTGTTGTTGTTGTATAGTTGGAATTTTTACAAGTTGTGATTATTAGTCCGTGATGCGAAAATATGGTTTTTGACAGGTGATGTTACTTGTGATGAGGACGTCGGCCTAATGGGTTTCTGATACGTACTGATGAATAATGAAAACATATATAGAAATACAACGTCAAAAGGAAAGTGGTTTAAACCTGTACAGTATATCATGACGTTGAAGTATATGATATAAAGACCCACGTTAAAAAAAACTTTTGTTGATTTAACATGTCGATAGGTTGATGAGACATGTCCAAATATCCTAGAATTAAGGTTTTGAAGAATATTTTTCTTAATCAAATCATTCATTCTTACTGTATTTGCTAACAAAAGCATTGAACTCGCTTTTTGCAATTTGGACATCACATGTTGTCATTAACCTTATCTTATTTCAAGATGTACGGAGTACGCTAATCAATAAAATTATATGTAGCGTCTTCTCTCTAAAATGATAGACTTAACACAAATATTACTAAAAGAATATTGGCTGCAGATTTTGTTGCACCTATGTTGGATGATATGAACAACCGACTGACCGACCGAGACCGGACCGGACTGACCACATTCGGTCTTTTGCGCTAATTCGGTCTCGGTCTTGTAAGAACCACAAACCGACTATTTTGTCTTGTTGGATCAGACCAGACCGACCACATTCGGTCCGGTCCTTGGTCTCGGCTTTTGGGCTAATTCGATCTCGATCCGATCCGGTCTGAACCGATGCTCACCACTATATATAACTCAAAAGCAACAAAATAATAAAGAATAATTTAATCATTAATGTAGATATACTTGGATTTGTAAGGTAAAAAATTAATATAACTACAAACTCAAAATCCAATATCCATTAAAAAATTCATGTGATGGTGTGTACCAAGATAATGTCTAACAGGATATGATGGCAAAAACAATGATCATTATTCATGGTCTCCAATCCTTAAGCCAAAAACAAATGAGGTTAGTGGTGCATGTGACCTCATTTAAAAGACTACATGGGTCTATTTATCATGTTAGCATCATAGATGCGTAAAATGGCGACAATCAAGTATTTTGTGTGTTTATGAAAACTCTTTGATGTTATGTTAAGAGTTAGGATCAAATAAGAAGAAAAACTAAAATGAGAAGAATAAGAAGAAACCACAACCACACATTTGAGATGCACCTACAAAAATAGATGCATCTCCCCTTAAATTTCTCCCTCTTATTTGAATTGTGTGGCTAGAAACTCTTCCTACTTTTCTCATTTTAATTTTTCTTCTTATTGGATCCCCTTAAGAAGTAAGGTAACTATTTTGATAATATATTAAACGGATGAGTTTTTCATGTTCATGTTATCTGAAAAGAGCGAGTCTTCAACTCAGATTTACGCGGCTTAACTGAGGTACATCAGTGATTGTTTTCGATATGTTATTTGGCCACCCCTCAAATGTGTGTCTGGTGAGACTTGAACCTTATACATGTTGTGAAGAGGTTATATGTTATTAGAGGATTGCTCATGTTGCTACTGCATAAGAGGAAAGACAAAAGACTCAAAGCACTTAAGAAGAGGTTATTTGTTATGTCACATCTAGTAGTTATATATTTATATATATTGATAATACGTACTTTTCCTGTTTATGAACTATGTATCAAGATATGGTTATGTGACTGTCTAATCTAAAATGCGAGGTGGGTGTTTGTGATCCTGAAATGGTTGTTAACAATCATGAAAGTAAGTTTGAAGCAAGTCAAGAACTTCAAATGACTTGGAGCTTCTTCCGGTGATAAAAAACATAACAAAGAAAAAATGATCGAGCCCGACACTGAAGCTAAAAATAAAGGTTGGATCCTCTTCACAACAAGTTTAAAATTCAAAAATAAGAAGCGTTTGAAGATGCAACCTTTGTTTTTAGGTTCGGTATCAAGTTCAATCATCTTTTCTTTGTTAAATTTTTTCTATCGTCAAAATAAGCTATCATATAGCGTGAAGTTGTTCACTTGTTTCAAACTTAATTTCACGATTGTATCAAACCATTTCCGGATCACAAGCACCTACTTCATCTTTAAGATAATACATAACCGGATCTGATACATAGTTTGTAACATGAAAAAGGACATATTATTAGTATATAAAACAAGTAAGTGTGACCAAAGAAATAATATTTTTGAAGGGATTTGAGTGAACTTCCGTTATAATTTCTTTCGGTTTCATATTTTGCAAGGCAACTAGAGCAATCCAATATAGGCACGCTAATGACACTCTCTCTTGATTGTGTTTTTACAATGATACATAAATCCGTTAGGCTTGATGTAATAGGAATGCAAAGACGCGTATTCACCCCCTAAACGAAGCATCCCTTTTGAAAAGCCTTCCTAAACGACGCATCATGAGTCGATTTTGATAAGTTGGTTGTCTACAAGAGCGACTTCTGGAGAGAGCTGTGTGTGTGATGTTGGTTTTTATGGTGTGTATGTATGAGTTGTGAAATTTTGGTCTTAATACACCTTTTGAAACGGAAAATGAGGCATAAATGAAATTAAATATCATAAATAACAATTCACTTCAATTCAATATTAGATAATAAATATCATAAATATCATAAATAACCATGATCAATCGCTACTACCTTATTCTTGTAGCTTTCGTACATAACACGAATATCCTACTATTTTGATTTTCATTCTGCTTATATGAATTGCTATTATTATATTATATTAGTATCTTCGTGTTCAAATTATCATATTATATTATAATGGAAGAAGTTCTTCTAATATTAGAATACATAAGATTAAGTCTTACAAGTTAATAAGCTTAAAGTACAAGTGATTCAAACACAAATGCTACTTATAGAAATTCCCCTCATATTTAATTCCAGCATACAATTAATACTAACATAAAATACAATAAATAAATCATTATATACATTAAATACAATTAATTAACTGGTCAATAAATACAATTAATACACTTATTAAAACAGCCCTTACATAAAAAATACAAATCATCAAGCATATTGTAAAACCAACTTAAACATAATTCCTGCATTAAATGTTACTAATACAAATAATAAAGCATATTATACAAATATTCAAGCCCAAACGGGCAATGGGCTCGAGCCCAAACGAGCACGGGTCAAACGGGCTCGAGCCCGAACGGACACTAGCTAAACAAAATTTTTGATATCCATAAATTTATTGTCAAAAAGAACATAGTAAACTAAAATGTGTTCACATATTGTACAAACCAAGCAAACTACTAAAATAATAATAATAATAATAATAATAATAATAATAATAATAATAATAATAATAATAATAATAATAATAATAATAATACAAACTAAGCAAAATTTTATCAAACTTTTGCCATAAAAAAACTAATCGGTAAAACTATTGCCAAAAAACGTACAAATAAAATAAATTATTAACCGAAAAAATTAAATTACAGGATGCTCGCAGCTGTATCGCGCGGGAACCTGCTAGTTACTTGTAGACATCAAACCAATGTTATAGATTATTCAAGTATCAATCTCCTTCCATGTACATTGTACAAGGTCTTAGCTACCAATGAATTCTAAAACGACATCTCTTTAATTCTTGCCGCTATTGATAAATTATACCATTACTATGACGAATACCTGCGCAAATAAATAATTACGGGTTCAATTTGAAACTTATGACGAATACCTCCACAAATAAATAATTACGGTTTCAATTTGAAACAAAAAAGTATATGAGTTAGAAACGTAAAATGATAAAAGTTGAGGATTAAACAATATTTAAATTATTAGTTTAGTGGTGGATTTGTTACAATTTTTAATCAAATTTACTTTAGGTATAACACACTAGTTATAATATCAGCGCACGCGCAATGTATTTTTTTTTTTTTTTTTTTTTTTTTTTTTAATTTGAGTGATATATGTTTATTTATTAAAATACAAATAATTTAATATTTGTTTTGTTTTGTTTGATTTATGATTTTTAAGTATAATTTTTTATTATTAAAGATAATCATTTAAAAAGTTTAATTATATTGTTAGTTGCTTTTTATCTATATTTTTTGTATTTATTTTCTGTTTGTGTAATATATCAACAAAACAAATTTATAAATTTATAAATTAAAAAATAATAATTCAATTATTACTTAATGAGAAAATATTCATTTTTCCTAAAATACGAAAGTCCCCACTTTATGTTTTGTTTTATTATATAAATTACTCAATTTTATGTTTTTAATTTTTTTTTTTAAATATATATTTGTGTTTTATATAGTATAGATAGTTGTTGTCGAGCAACACAAGCAAGGTTACACAATTGTTTCTACGTCTTTCCTTTTTTTGCTCTTCATACAGCGTACATATTTTATGAAACTTTACCCAAACTTTAATGTTACGTATTTTATCATATCAATACCATAAATAACATTTTTTTTTTCTTTTTTTGTCTATATATATATTCAAAGAGAAAACAAACCATGTAATAAGTTCCATTATCTCTAATTTGGTGTTCTAAGGTGATCGTATAGCTTATTGTATTTCGCACGACACACACAAACTATTCACCATGGACGATTTGTGTTGTAAATGCACGAAATGGTGGTGCATCATCTGCGTTCTGATCGTAGTCGGTATGATCTTAGGAGTTATTGGTTTCCTTATATGGTTGAGTCATATGGATTTGAGCTAGTTCATTCGGTTGGATTATGGCCGTTTAAGCGTTGTTTATCAAGTTGTTTGGTTTGTTCTTCATGATTTTTGAAGCATTTATAATATTCTAGTGATTTCAAGTATCGATTTTATATTTGGTATTATGGTTTGTTGATGTCGAAGATTTATCTTAGTTCTTTTGTTAAATTTGATTATAGATTATTGCGATGTTTTTTTTTTTTTTAGGATTTTGATTATGGTTTAGTTTGTCTATCTAGTTATTTGATGAATGCTTAATAATTCATTGTATTCTTAGTTATCAAACTCTAAACTAAGTTAACATCTCGGTTAACCAATAATCATGTTGTCAATCGTAGGGATGATATATTATTGCTTATTTCAGCACAAAATAAGCTAAAGTTTCCTCAATGAATGCTCGTTACGAGCACACGATAAGTTCTTTGGGCGTGGCTAGTTTAATTGAAAGTTACATGGTTAACGAACAACGAACTGTAAATATTACTTTCAACATAAACTTTTTCACAAAGATAATATGTATCGTATCATGACAATGTATATATACAAACATCAATGTTTTGTGAATGCTTAGATGAAATAAACTAAGAAATTTGTTATCCGTAGTTATAAGGGCTAACAAAGTAACAAACCATGAGAGTGAGGTAAATTGCACAAAGTAAATGACCTTTATAAATTGCATGAAACACTTACACTGTACCTCTATTCACCACATCATTTGAAAGTAATTTTGCAAACTATGATTGTGGTGTTGCAAACTACTATTGTGCTGTTGCAACATTTTGTACATTTCCACTTTTTTTTTTTTTTTTTTTTTTTTTTTTTTTTTTTTTTTTCGCGCAAAAGGTGAACATATATTAGACTTGAATCATAGTACAACTTTTGGTTTTCCTGATTAGGACATGCCCTCAATCAGTTCATCAGAAACATACAACTACATACAAAAGATACAATATACTTCAGTAACAAACCTTTCCTGTAACAAAGGACCTGATACAAATTTGAACACCTCTTTTCCCCGGCATAAAAGAAGACTTAGATTCACCTTTTAAAGCACCATTACCATCCAACTACATTTCCATATCAACCCCCCACTATGGCCATTCAACCAGCATCCACAACAGCCAAAGTAGGAAAGTTGTACATTTCCACATTGGTTCCACCTAAAAACCAGACTCGTTAACTAAACAGACCTACTGAAATATCAACATCCTAGTTTTAGTTTTAGATAATTACTTTTATTGTTGTTGGTGTGAGCGTATGAACCTTTAAAATTATCAGACAAGTCAGAATCCAAACACTTATCAAAATATATACCCATTCATTCTTAAATAACACAAGTCAAAACACCCGGTCTACTTGCTTTTATTTGGGGTGTTTAAGCTACATGATTAGAAGAATGTTTCATTATACTAGTCTAGAAGTATGTCTACTTGCTTGTTCCTATTGCCTTAGCTTGGTAATGTTATCACTGGACCAATTTATAATTAACGAAAATGTGTTTTTAAATTTCATTTCTACATGGATATATAATCCTAACGCAAAGTGCAAACACGTCAAACTTCTAGTACGTAGTTTGAGCTTATACTTGATTCAAACAAGGGTTTTATTACTTTTGCTTTGCAATAAGAATATATCTAATATTAATGGATCTTTTCGTCGAGTCAACTAGTGTTAACAAAATCTGATTTTATGGCTCGAATTCCTCATGACGAGGATCCTAAATTTTATCAACGATGGTGTAATGTCTTATCAAAAGATGGACTATCAACATGATTAGAGAATAGTTTTACACAAATACGTTGTTATTCCAAGTCCTCTCAAAATATGAACGCTAATCATGATTAAGGGAAAAAAAAAAAAAAGCTAGTCTTGATTTCGACACTAATATCATATACGGAATACAAAAGTAATTCGATATGAGGTAATATGTTCTTAATATATGATTTATGAAGAGAATATTGTGAACCAAGTAATCTCGCTCCATTGCTTCTTATAAACTCGAAGGACCAAAGATGTTAGTTAAGAAGTTTGTAACCGAAAGTTAGTTAAAAGCGGTTACTGGAAGTTAGTTATGTTAGTTGACTTTTTCGAAAAGACACAATGGTTGGATCATGTCGATTCATACCCTATATATACATATGTAATACTCGATTGAATGGTTAGACAATTAGACAAATTTACTTATTCAATATTTACTTTGCAACTCATATTATCGATCTAGTTTTGGGACAACAATTGGCATCAAGAGCAAGGTTATACACGAAACAATTTTCTTTTTCTGCATAACATAAACATAACGAGAAAGCCATAGGAACGATTTGTTTTTCTTTATCTTCCAAGGAAAGCAAACGAGTTTGAATATGGGGAAACGTAAAGGAGATAGTGCACGATCTGTTTTGCGTTAGAAGTTGCAAGCGTACACATCAAACGATATTGGTGGGATAAAACTTTGTTGGCAACAACGAAGGGAAGGAAGATTGGAAGGCTTTTTGAAAACCGGTTGAAAACAAAGATACAAAGCATTATAAGACGCGGATCTAGAGTGCAAGAAACGTTGTTGTGGAGAAGAAAAACGTATACGTAGAACAAAGAAGGAGTACTCAAGGAAAAGTGTGTGGAGAAAGTGTCAGTTCGACACAAGAACAACAACAACGAGAACAGAAACACATAGGTTTGTTTCGGTGGAACAGAATCAGAAGCGTAGGATTTTTGGTACGGTGTGGTTACCAAGGTGTGGTACCAAAGTTTGTGTGTAGAAATATTCTTAAGATTTCAAAGGAACCGAGATCAAGAATAACACACAAAGGAGAAAAGCAACGTGTAGTGTGGTACAAGATTTTTTGTTTTGTTTGTGTCGAATACAAAAAAAATTCGACAACACAACAAGAACAAAACAAGGAGGCCGAGACTTTTTTGTTGTGGTTCAAGGGAAGAATCCGTAAAGGAAAAGCAAGGAGGTCGTGGAACATTTTTGTTTAAGACTCGTTGGGTACAATACAACAACAACAATTCGACAAGGAGAAGAAAGAAGGAACCGTGGTGTTTATTTTGGTTCGAAGCAAAAGCAACAACAAGGCAACAACAAAAAATCCGAAAGTTTTTTGTGTTGGTTGAAGTCGAATAGGATTTGAAAAAAAAGCAACGAGTCAAGAAGAAACAAAAAGGAACAAAGTGGGAATAACAAACGTTGGTGAACGATTTACTAACGAGACAAGGGAATACAACTTGTATTCAACACAAATAAACGAGGTGACAAGTTACATTTTTTCTAGATTTCAATTACATTAGAATAAGTATAGATTTTATTAGTTTATACTATTAGGAAATCCCGAAAACTATTATTGATCCCGTATTACTAGGATTCCCGAAAACTATATATATATCCCCATAGTAGAAGAGATACCATACTAGAAAAAATAATTCCCATACGCACTAGAAGGTGAAGATAATAAATACTTTTAAGATGGCCGGAGACGATACAAGCACATCAACCACAGTAAAACCTATAACACCTATTGCACAATACCAATGCCCTAAGTTGAAAAACACAAATTACACGGTATGGGCTATACAAATTAAGGTTATACTAGAAGCACATGGTTTGTGGGAAACAATAGAACCTAAAGAAAACACGCAAGTAGATTATAAGAAGGACAAGGCAACAACGACCTTGTTATATCAAGCGTTGACCGAAGATGTGATTTTACAAGTAGCGGGTTGTAAAACGGCTAAGGAATTATAGGAATCATTAAGGAAAAGACACGTTGGAGAAGAAAGAGTGTAGCAAGCACGGTTACAATCATTGATGATTGGGTTTCACTCACTTCAGATGAAAGAAGATGAGACGGTGGATGCATTTGCAGACAAGTTAAACGGCTATGTCACGAAGGCAAATGAACTAGGGAAAACAATAGATGAATCACTTTTAGTTAGAAAACTATTAGACTCCACACCCGATAGATTCATTCAGATAGTAGCATCCATAGAACAAACAAGTGTTCTAGAAGACATTACCCTAGATGAGATCACTGGAAAACTCAAGGCGTTTGAGTAAAGAATAAAACTCTGGAAGGGAGGACAAGTTGAAAGCCAGGAGAACTTACTATTCGCACACGGTGAACACTCGGGAAAAGGAAAGCGATTTAGTAAACGCGGAGGTAGATCAAATTATTCACAAGGAAACTGGCGGAATAATAAAAACAGAAATAACTTACAAGTAGGGAACTCAAATCATAAGGGAAACTCAAATAGGAATACAAGTAAAAGGGATTTGAGTAACATAAAAATTTTCAAGTGTAACAAACTTGGACATTTTATGAGTAATTGTAGAGTAACATCAACAGCTCAGGAACAATCAAACCTTATCTTAGAAGACGATGAACCATCACTATTAATGACTATGCACGAGACCGAACACGAGGAAGTGTTGTTGAATGAAGGCCAAATGCAACCAGGGAAATATGCCTCAAAGGATGCAAGCATATGGTATTTAGATAACGGTGCAAGTAACCACATGACGGGAACTAAGAGTCATTTTAAGGATATTGATGAAAGCGTAACAGGACGAGTACGTTTTGGAGATGGATCGTATGTACAGATAAAGGGAAAAGGCTCTATATTGTTAGGTTGTAGAAACCAAGAACAGAAGGTATTATCGGATGTATACTATATACCAAACCTCAAGAGCAACATACTAAGTCTAGGACAACTTACGAAAATAGGTTGTAAGGTCATAATGGACGGAGATAAATTGACTTTGTATGATAAGAGCAGGAAATTGTTGATGAAGGTAGAAAGATCTAAGAATAGACTTTACAGTATTAAACTACGGATAGACACACCTATATGTCTCTTAGCAAACGTAGATGACCAAGCATGGTTATGGCATGCTAGATTAGGTCATCTGATCTTTGATGATATCAACAAGATGACTAGGAAGGGTCGAGTGGGAAGAATACCAAGAATAAATCATGCCGGACAGATTTGTGATGCATGTTTATTAGGAAAACAAAATAAAACACCATTTCCAAACCAAGCTAAATTCAGATCAAAGAACCCGTTGGACTTAGTATATGGAGACCTCTGTGGTCCTATTAGTCCAGCAACACACTCAGGCAAGAAACTCATATTCTTGTTAGTAGACGATTGTACACGTTTTATGTGGGCTTACTTTCTGATAAGGCGAAAAATGATCCATTTTTAGAGGGTCATTTAAGCCCGAATTCGAATTTATTTGATCAAATATTGCCCTAAATCGTTCCTTTTGTGATTTTAGGTACTTTTGGAGTGAATTCTGAAAAAGGAAGCATTTTGGACGTTTTTGGAGCATAAAAGTGAAGAAAACGGCAAAGTCTTAATTTACCTTGCTGGGAACAGTACCTGACGGCGTCAAGAGCATTTTGATGACGGCGTCAAGAGCAAAAGTTGTGACGGTCCAGTAGATTTATGACGGCGTCAAAGCATGGCCGTCAAGAGTAAAAATGGTGACGGCCCAGAACAACATTACACATGACAGCGTCAGACTTGGATCTAGGCAATCTGATTTCATTATGGGCGGCGAGTTGACGGCGTCAGTCATTTCTTCTTGACGCCGTCACCTTGTATAATCTATATATAGTTTTGCAATTTTCATTCATTAGTGTGTTGAAATTTTAGTGGAACCCTAGCACGACTTTTACTACTTTTTCAAGGGTTTTTACCCTTTGAAACCTTTCATGCTTAATTGAGATAAGTATCCTTTAAATTCATTTAATATGTCTACGTGTTGTTTGAATATATCTTACGCTTGTCTTGATTTTAACATGCTAGGCTAGATCTCTTGTGTGTTTGCTTAGATGTAGTGAAACCTAGATGTTGATTATGGGTTGATTATTTGTTTATAGTTGTTACGGATGAATGATTTCGATGTTAGGCTTAAGAAAACTGGCAGACTTCCATAGGGTAACATGCTTGAACGTCTTAAGAAACATGAATCAATGCGTACTAGGT
This sequence comes from Artemisia argyi, assembly GCA_030686995.1. Taxonomy (NCBI): domain Eukaryota; kingdom Viridiplantae; phylum Streptophyta; class Magnoliopsida; order Asterales; family Asteraceae; genus Artemisia; species Artemisia argyi. Next base: position 233,774,383 of record CM060703.1, on the reverse strand, counting down.
TTTTATGGTTGTATTTAATGCATGAGCGAATTCTAATGATCCCATGTTAGGAGCTTCTTGCAGGCTCGACATAGAAGTGAAGCAGGAGCTTATAGAGTTGGGGAAGTACGTACGCCACCACACGAATGGTATTAAGGAATATAACCCGTCATCCACGCAATTGTAACAAACTATCAACCTGTAAAAGGTATCTAGGGAGTAATGAAACCTAAGTAAACACAACATTACCCATTGTTGTTCACACCACATTAGTTATTAGATTTATTTTCATTTTTGTTATTTTATTTTGATTGCATCTTAATTATTGGGTTAGTTGATTATCAACTAATTCTGCCCACTCCTTCAAAACCCGAGATTTTAATTGCTTTTATAAAATATAAAAAATACAAAAAGAATCATCCCTCACCTCTAGACCTAGTTTTTAGGCTTTCTAATCCTAGCGACACTATTCCTGAGTTGAACGATCAATCCCCCGGTACTTGTCACTATACTATACTACATCGATCAGGTACACTGCCTGGTGGGGGTTGTAAGCTTCTCGAGATCCCTCGAGAGGTAAACCCTGGTGCAATTCCCACGCATCAAGTTTTTGGCGCCGCAGCCTGGGGAATAGTTATTGTCTAGGTTAGGATTTTTTTTATTAGGTCTACTTACTAGATTCCTTTCTAGTAAGATTTTATATTTATTTTTAGGTTTTCTTTAGTCTATCTTATTTCTTCGTGTCTTTGTTAGTAAATTAAATTCATTGACTATTCCGTTGGCAATTATGGAAAATGCGAATCCACCCCTTTCCCCCTAGAGAAGTGGTTTTGTTGCGTGAAAAAATTGAGAATGAGATTAGGGAACTTAGGGAGCTTAATAGGTTGATTAATGTTGAGCTCGATCATGCATTTAGTGACCTAGCGACCGCCTTGTATTCAAATAAGGACCTAGGGCCTAATGATTCTCAGGATATGGTTGAAGAACTTGAGGAAGGGGAGATTGATCCAAAGCTAGATGACTATTTCAATCTATACCCCACTAAGGAGGAAATTGCATACTATAATAATCTTATTGATAATCCTCGACCTCCTTTCTCTAGAATTGAACCTAAAATAAAGAGAGGCGACCCTAAGAGTGCAAAGATACCATGTGTGATTGGGTATAAACACATTGACAATGCTTACATTGATTTTAAATCCCCAATCAACATTATGTCCTCAAGTGTTTATAATGATATAGTGAAAACAAGACTTGGACCTAGAAGAGATCCCAAATACATCGGTGGAGTTTGTAACTTTGTCGGGAGAATTAAAAATCTACATGTCTTTGTTGGGAACTTCACTTATGTCACTGATTTTATGGTTGTTGAAGACCTAGCTAGTGTTATTGATTGTCGCTTATCCCATGTCGTGTTTGGTAAACCATTTGTTGAAGAGTCCAAGTTAGAATATGATGAGATATAAGGGACAATCCGATTTGCTAGTGAAACCGATCAGATCACATATAGGATGCCTAATAGAATGAAAGAATTTCGTTTTGTGCCTCGACTTGACATGGATAACATTGGTGCTTTTGAGGACATCAATGAAGAGGATAAGAAAAAGGGCATGGACTATGTATGGGAGAAGAAGAGCCTTTTCTACAAAGATTGCTTGACTCTAGGACCGAAATATAAAGTTGATAAGGAATTTGCCAATAGGATTATAGGAGCAATTAAGAAAAAGGTGGTTGGTCTCTATAAAGAACATTTACAATCGGAGAGTGAGACCAACGACGATGTCACGTAATTGCCCATAACCTTGAGTCTAGCTACAAGACTCGTAAATAAAGAAAAGCGCTTCTTTGGAGGCAACCCATGTTTTGTATGATTTTTATTTGTTTGATTGTTATTTGTTTCCGTATGCATGCTTTATTTGTATTGTTGGTAGATCATGTTTCAAATAAACTTGTGAAAATGCTTTATTTTGTTTTTAACTTCGCCTTAATTACATATAAAGGTATTTCGCAAAAGATAAGTGTAAGGGGAAACCCCAAATATGTTTTTAAAGAAACGAAATTGATCATGATTCTCCACAATATTAAATGAACATGTGTATTCGTATTTGTTAGAGTCAAATGCTTGTATCGAGTCATAATGATGTTTTGCAGGATTTTCCAGGAAGTAGGACCTAAGTTTTTCCAGAAATTTTCCGGAAACTTAACGTAAAGATTTCTGCAGGTCACTTCTGACGGCGTCATGAGTTTACTCTTGACGGCGTCATGTGTAAAATTCTGGAAATTTTGCTAGTTTTGTTTTTCTAACGGAGTCTTAAAGTTTTTGTTAATTCTTTAGTTTTATAAACTCCGTGAAATCTGCAAATGTTCATTCCACAAGCGTTATATCTTACATTGTTTTCTAGGATTTATTAGTATATATAGATTGCCGCCGATTTTACACGAGGTTGCCTTGTTTGTTTTCTCAAGTTTAACAGGTTACATATGACAAGAAGATGATTTATTTTTCTGGAAGGGAAGCTTTGATTGTTCATTTTCTTGGAGGAAGATCTAACTGTGTTAACATTCTATCCACAACCGAACGAATCAGGGGAGTATTTGATTTCATTCTTTTAACTATCACTTTTACATTCTTTACATAAACATTGGGGACAATATTCATCCTAAGTGTAAGGGGAGGGTAAATGATGATACCTTATAGTATATACTTGCACTTGAGTTTATTTGTTTGATGGTAGGTGTGTAATAAAACTAAGAGAAATACTTGTTAGTGTAATTTTAGCACCAAATTTAAAATTTTTTACAACATTTAGGAGTGAAACTTTAGCCTTAGCAAGCGTCTCAAGGATAGGAGGTTGTATGACTAGCACAAAATCGTACCACTTAAAAACATTTTCCACCCAAATATGTGAGGTTCGCCTTTAGATTTGATAGGAAAAGCATTCACTATTAGTGCTTATGAGTGTACCGGTAGCATTTAGATTTTAGAACTTGCGTTAGTGATGCATCCCGAGACCGCTAGTGAGACTACATTCGTGTAGTAGGATTTACTACATGATAAGAGGCATTAGGATCACCCTTGTGTTAAACCCGTATCATAATTACTTGACCATTTAAGTCATATTACTTGGCTAGTTAAGTCAATTAATTTTTCCCACACCTTAGCGTTGTACTCATTTTTAGTACACGAAACCCCTAGTACACCCCTCCGAGCCTATCTTTTCGTTTCTACCTTTAAGCATGTTACTTAAAGGAAGAATTTGTTACAACCCACTTAAATGTACACCCAAATAGCCTTAGCTTTCCGTGTATGCACTCATCTTTAGTGCATTATTGTTATTTGTTTAAACCCTTAGTTAATTATCTAATTGATTACATGGTTGCTAAGTCGAGTCATATCCTTGTACATATTGTTTTGGAACGATTGGGACTCATGGGTAAAGTACTAATGTTATGGAGTAATGGGGAAGAACATAAATTATTACCCCCATATGTGCATTAAACTTAAAAGTACTTCAAGTGTTTTGATTATCTTGATTCGAGTCATTAGATTAGTTTATTGTAAAGTATGTAAAAATTCAAGTGTAAGGGGAATGTTCATTCCCTATGATGTATTATTTTGGATGGTAGGGTAAGAGTGTATGCAAAAATATATATATATATATATATATATATATATATATATATATATATATATATATATATATATATATATATATATATATATATATATATATATATAATAAATAAAAAAAATCGAAAAAATTAAGAAAAAGAAAAAAAAAGAAAAACATACGGACTACCATCCCGTTTCATTCTATGTTTATTTTATGTTTTTGTTATTTTTCATTTATTAGCTTAAGTTGAGTCTAGTCTTGGCTTAGCAACGCCATATTGTACATGTAATTAACCAAGATGATTAACTCGCCACCAGTAAAGATTGCCTTTATCCAACAAAACCGTGTATTTCATATCCCTACACCTAACGTTATAACCTTTTAAAAGACCTCTTTGATTGTTTATCCTATGTGCTTACGCCATGTGGTGGAGGTTTTATCATTTCCCAAGCCTATGGTAATCTATTTTTCTATGACAGGTAGTGAGTGATGTTTTCCATTTCCATATTGTGATATATACTTTATTACACCCGAGAGATGTGAGTATCTAAACACTATTTGTGAGGTGCTAGTGTATGACCTCCGTGCTTGTCTTTGGTCTTTAGTGGAACGATTATTTGTTGTAATTACTTTTATATTAGTGTTAAATGACCCCTAACTTGTATTTTGATTAGAATAAAAGCACATTTGCTTGAGGACAAGCAAATCTCAAGTGTAAGGGTATATGATAAGGCGAAAAATGATCCATTTTAGGGGGTTATTTAAGCCCGAATTCGAATTTATTTGATCAAATATTGCCCTAAATCGTTCCTTTTGTGATGTTAGGTACTTTTGAAGTGAATTCTAGAAAAGGAAGCATTTTGGGCGTTTTTGGAGCATAAAAGTGAAGAAAACGGCAAAGTCTTAATTTTCCTTGCTGGGAACAGTACCTGACGGCGTCAAGAGCATTTTGATGACGGCGTCAAGAGCAAAAGTGGTGACGATCCAGTAGATTTATGACGGCGTCAAATCATGGCCGTCAAGAGTAAAAATGGTGACGGCCCAGAACAACATTACACATGACGGCGTCAGACTTGGATCTAGGCAATCCGATTTCATTATGGGCGACGAGTTGACGGCGTCAGACATTTCTTCTTGACGCCGTCACCTTGTATAATCTATATATAGTTTTGCAATTTTCATTCATTAGTATGTTGAAATTTTAGTGGAACCCTAGCACGACTTTTACTACTTTTTCAAGGGTTTTTACCCTGTGAAACCTTTCATGCTTAACTGAGATAAGTATCCTTTCAATTCATTCAATATGTCTATGTGTTGTTTGAATATATCTTACGCTTGTCTTGATTTTAACATGTTAGGCTAGATCTCTTGTGTGTTTGCTTAGATGTAGTGAAACCTAGATGTTGATTATGGGTTGATTGTTTGTTTATAGTTGTTACGGATGAATGAATTCGATGTTAGGCTTAAGAAAACTGGCAGACTTCCATAGGGTAACATGCTTGAATGTCTTAAGAAACATGAACCAATGCGTACTAGGTTTTTATGGTTGTATTTAATGCATGAGCGAATTCTAATGATCCCATGTTAGGAGCTTCTTGCAGGCTCAACATAGGAGTGAAGTAGGAGCTTATAGAGTTGGGGAAGTACGTACGCCACCCCACAAATGGTATTAAGGAATATAACCCGTCATCCACGCAATTGTAACAAACTATCAACCTGTAAAAGATATCTAGGGAGTAATGAAACATAAGTAAACACAACATTACCCATTATTGTTCACACTACATTAGTTATTAGATTTATTTTCATTTTTGTTATTTTATTTTTATTGCATCTTAGTTATTGGGTTAGTTGATTAGCAAATAATTCCGCCTACTCCTTCAAAGCCCGAGATTTTAATTGCTTTTATAAAATATAAAAAATACAAAAAGAATCATCCCTCACCTCTAGACCTAGTTTTTAGGCTTTCTAATCCTAGCGACACTATGCCTGAGTTGAACGATCAATCCCCCGGTACTTGTCACTATACTATACTACATCGATCAGGTACACTGCCTGGTGGGGGTTGTAAGCTTCTCGAGATTCCTCGAGAGGTAAACCTAGTGCAATTCCCACGCATCACTTTCTAACGTCGAAAGATCAAGCACTTAGTACTTTTAAGGAATTTCGGCAGAAGATAGAAATGGAAATGAGAATGAAAGTGAGGATGCTAAGAACAGATAGAGGGGGTGAATTTACATCTAATGAATTCACCAGTTACTGTAAAGAGAATGGAATAGCACAACAGTTGACAGCACCTTACTCACCACAGCAGAATAAAGTAATGGAGAGACAAAATAGGACAGTGTTATCAACAACTAGGAGTATGATGTAAGCCATGAAGTTACCCTTAACTTTTTGGGCGAAAGCAGTGAAACATGCCATTTACATACTCAATAGGGTACCTACAAGAACCCTGATAGATAAAACTCCATATGAGGCACTCTACAACAGAAAACAAAACTTGGAAAACTTAAGAATATTCGGATGCACAGCTTATGCAAAGATAACGATACCTCACTTAAAGAAGCTGGATGACAGAAGCATACCAATGATTTACATAGGAGTAGAGGAAGGATCAAAAGCATGTAGGTTATATGATTCAATAGCAAAGAAGAAACATGTTAGTAGGGATGTTAAGTTTATGGAAACAAAACCCGTGGGATTGGGATAAGGATGGAGAAGATACGAGCACACAAGACACATTTTGGGCTAGTTTTGTGGTAGAAGGAGTTGACAATGAGAATGCTACACCAGTCAACATAGAAATCAATGATAACATTGATAATACATATCAGGAACCAGATGCAATACCGATCGAGTTACGCCAATTACACCACCAACATATACTTACCACCCTAACTCAGACGAAGAAGAAGAGGCTACTATAAGCTCATTAGGAAGTTCAGAGATATATGATCATAGACCAGTACGAGGTTTAAAGGATATAACGAAAATCTATAAAAATGCACGTGAAGTAGAAGCACCAAGTTTACTTTTCACTGAAGAAGAACCCCGTAACTATAAGGAAGCATCAACATACAAGAAATGGATTGAGGGCATGGAGATTGAATTAGATTCAATAAATAAGAATAACACATGGATTCTTACTACATTTCCAGAAAATCAGAAGGCAATTGGACTCAAATGGGTTTTCAAAACCAAGAGGGATGCACAAGGAAAGATCATCATATATAAGGCACGTTTAGTAGCAAAAGGATATGTACAAGAACAAGGAATAGATTTCGATGAAGTATTTGCACCAGTTGCAAGGATAGAAACAGTACGGTTAATATTAGCATTAGCAGCATATCATGGTTGGCAAGTTCATCACTTGGATGTAACATCATCATTTTTACATGGAGACTTAAAGGAAGAAGTCTACGTTACACAACCTGAAGGATTTGTACAGCCAGGAAATTCAGGAAAAGTGTTTAAGCTTATTAAAGCTTTATATGGTTTAAGACAAGCACCGAGAGCTTGGAATGTGAAGCTTTATAAAACTTTAAAGTCATTAGATTTTAAGAAGTGTAATCTTGAACAAGCAGTTTATACGAAGAGAAACAAGACTTCTACGATTATAGTTGGAGTTTATGTAGATGATTTGATAATCACGGGCACTCCAAGGAAGGAATTAGAAGTATTTAAATCCCAGATGGAAGAAAAGTTTGAAATGAGCGACTTAGGATTGTTAGCTTATTACCTAGGGATAGAAGTTACACAGACAGGAGGAGAGATTACAATCAAGCAAACTGGTTATATTAACAAGATCTTGAAGGAGACAAGTATGATGGATAGTAATGATACAAAGATACCAATGGATCCCGGTACTAAGTTGGTCAAGGCGGAAGATGGTAACTCAGTTGACGCAACTTACTACAGAAGCTTAATTGGAAGTCTCAAGTACTTACTGCATACAAGACCAGATCTTAGTTATTCAGTCGGACTACTCAGCATATGGATGCAAGACCCGAAGGAACATCACCTGAAGGTGGTAAAGCAAGTAATCCGATATATCAAAGGAACAAAGGAGCATGAAGTAATTTACAAGAAAGAAGGCGGCTGCAAGATTACAGGTTATAGTGACAGTAGTTATGGAATCAACACTAATCAAGGAAAAGGAACTACTAGCATAGTATTTTATTTTGGAGAGTCACCCATTACCTGGTGTACTCAGAAATAACCAATTGTGGCGCTATCATCATGTGAATCAGAATTCATGGCGGCTACTGTTGCAGCATGTCAAGCCTTATGGTTAAAAAGATTACTTAGTGAATTAACTAGAAGTGAAGAAAAGAAGATAACATTTAAGGTAGATAACGTTTCAGCAATAGCACTAGTCAAGAACCCAGTTTTTCATGGAAGAAGTAAACACATCGACATTCGCTATCATTTCATTCGAGAATGCGTAGAGAATGGGCACATCAATGTGGAACATGTCAGCGGAGAACTAAAAAGAGCAGATATTCTAACAAAGGCTCTACCAAGATTGAAGTTCACGACAATGCGACAAATGCTCGGAGTTCAAGATTTAGGACGAAGCAATGATCAAGATTAAGGAGGAGAATGTGAACCAAGGAATCTCGCTCCATTGCTTTTTATAAACTCGAAGGACCAAAGATGTTAGTTAGGAAGTTTGTAACCGAAAGTTAGTTAAAAGCGGTTACAGGAAGTTAGTTATGTTAGTTGACTTTTTAGAAAAGACACAATGGTTGGATCATGTCGATTCATACCCTATATATACATATGTAATACTCGATTGAATGGTTAGACAATTAGAAAATTTACTTATTAAAAAAAGGTCAAAAGGCACATGTAATGTTTGGTCATATCCGTTAACCCAAACAAGCCTTATTAGTTAGTTATTGACAGTTAGAATTGACAGTTATTTTCATTGGTAGTTATGTGTGAAACGTCACAATTGTTGACTTTGTAACATTGTGTCGATTCACCAAGTATATATAGTTTAGGATCGAGTCAGCTATTAATAATAAGTCCTTTTACTTTTACTTCTACATTGTTTATCTCCATTTTGTCTCACAACTAAACACAATTACACAAACGTATCATGGTTAACACAAATTACTTAATTGAAAACAACATGCTTCAAACTAAACCTGTGACAAAGATAGAACAGTGGTATCAGAGCCCACGTTCTGATCCTTGGGGGAAGCAGTTGCAGAGAAGTACCAAACACACCCTAAACAAACACTACTTACAAAACCAAACAATCCCAAACACCCCACAGTGGCCCAAACACAAAAAATACATTTCCCTTGAGGGAAAGCAGTTATTCAAAAAGAAAGTAGAGGAAGTTGTTGATGCGTGGGAATCGCACCTTGCTTTACCTCTCGAGGGATCTCGAGAAGCTTACAACCCCCACCAGGCAGTGTACCTGATCGTTGTAGTATAGTATAGTGACAAGTACCGGGGGATTGATCGTTCAGCTTAGGAATAGTGTCGCTAGGATTAGAAAGCCTAATTACTAGTTCTAAAGGTGAGGGATGATTATTTTTGTATTTTTATATTTTTTAGAAAGCAAGTAAAATCTCGGGTTTTGGAAGAGTGGGCGGAATTAGTTGCTATTCAACTAACCCAAAACTAAGATGCAATCAAAATAAAATACTGAAAATAAAATTAAACTAATTATTACAAAGGTTGTGAGCAGTAATTGGAGAAATTGTGTTTACTTAGACTTCACTACTCCCTAGATATCTTTTACACGTTAATTACTTGTTATAATTGCATGGATGACGGATTGTATTCCTTAATACCATTCATGGGGTGGCATACATAACTCCCCAATTCTATGAGCTCTTATCTCCTCCTACACCATGACCCAGCACAACTATAGGGATTGTAAACAGTGGCTCATGCATTAAATACAACTAATAAAGACCTAGTACGCCTCGGTTCATGTTTCTTAAGATGTTCAAGCATGTTACCATTTGGAGATCTGCCAGTTTTCTTAAGCCTAACATATAAAATCATTCATCCAAGACAAGAATAAACAAGTAATCAACACATAATCAACATCTAGGTTTCATTAGATCTAAGCAAACACAAAAGAGATCTAGCCTAGCATAATGGAATTGAGACAAGAACAAGATATAGACAACCAACACATAGACATATTGATTGAATTAGAAGAACACTTATCTCAATTACAATGCAAGGTATCAAGGGTTTGGAACCCTTGAAAAACCTGTAAAAGGTCCACCAAATTCGTCTTTTGGGTTTCACCAAAACTTCTCTCTTTTTAATGTAAAAACTAGAAAACTATATATAGGAAAATCGAGGTGACGGCGTCAAGAGCAATGGTGTGACGCCATCATCTCGCCGCCAAATACTTCCTCGGACGGCCTTGATCTACTTATGACGGCCTATGTGACGCCGTCATCAACCACGGTATTTTATTCTTGGGACTTTGACGCCGTCATGCAAACTTTTGACGCCTTCATGAACTACGGATTTTAATTCTTGATGTTTGACGCCGTCAAGGAATTACTCTTGACGCCGTCATGCACTGTTCTCAGCATGGAAAATAGAGACTTTGCCGTTTTCTTCACTTTTATGCTCCAAAAACGTCCAAAATGGCTTCTTTTCCAGAATTCACTCTCCAAGTACCTAAAATCACAAAAGGAACGATTTAGGGCAATATTTGAAAATTTTGCTTGTCCTCAAGCAAATGCGCTTTTATCCTACTCAAAAGACATGTTAGGGGTCATTTAACACTAATATAAAAGTAATTACAACAAATAATCGTTCCACAAAAGACCAATAGACAAGCACGGAGGTCATACACAAGCACCTCACAAATAGTGTTTAGATACTCACATCTCTCGGGTGTAATAAAGTAATATGACATTATGGAAATGGAAGATATCTCTCACTACCTGTTATAGCAAAATAGATTACCATAGGCTTGGGAAAGGATCAAACCTCCACCACATGGCGTAAGCACCTAGGATAAACTATCAAAGAGGTCATTTAAAGGGTTGTAACATTAGGTATAGGGATATGAATTACACGGTTTTGTTGGATAAAGGAAGTTTTACTGGTGGCGAGTTAACAATATTGGTTAATTACATGTACAAGATGGTGTTGCTAAGCCAAGACTAGACTCGACTTAAGCTAACAAATGAAAAATAACTAAAAACATAAAATGAACATAGAATGAAACGGGATGGTAGTCCGTATGTTTTTCTCTTTTTCTTTTTTTTTTCTCTTTTTTTTTTCTTTTTCTTGATTTTTTCGATTTTTTCGATTTTTTTTTTTTTTTTTTTTTTTTTTTTTTTTTTTTTTTTTTGCATACACTCTTACCCTACCATCCAAAATAATACATCATAGGGAATGAACGTTCCCCTTACACTTGAATCTTTACATACTTTACATTTAACTAAACTAATGACTCGAATTAAGAAAATCAAAACACTTGGAGCACTTTTAAGATTAACGTACATATGGGGGTAATAATATTATGTTCTTCCCCATTACTCCATAAAATAAGTACTTACCCATGAGTCCCAATCGTCCCAAAACAATATATACAAGGATATGACTCGACTTAGCAACCATGTAATCAATTAGAAAGTTAACTTAGGGTTTAACAAATAACAATAATGCACTAAAAATGAGCGCATACACGGAAGGCTAAGGCGATTTGGGTGTACATTTAAGTGGGGTGTAACAAATTCTTCCTTCAAGTAAAATGCTTAAAGTTAGAAACGAAAAGATAGGCTCGGAGGGGTGTACTAGGGGTTTCGTGTACTAAAAATGAGTACAACGCTAAGGGTGTAGGAAAAATTAGTTGACTTAACTAGCCAAGTAATATGACTTAAATGGTCAAGTAATTATGATACGAGTTTAACACAAGGGTGATCCTAATGCCTCTTATCATGTAGTAAATCCTACCACACGAATGTGGTCTCACTAGCGGTCTCGGGATGCATCACTAACGCAAGTTCTAGAATATAAATGCTACCGGCACACTCATAAGCACTAATAGTAAATGCTTTTCCTATCAAATCTAAAGGCGAACCTCACATATTTGGGTGGAAAATTTTTCTGAATATACAGTTATGTGCTAGTCATACAATCTCCTATCCATGAGACGCTTGCTATGGCTAAAGTTTCACTCCTAAATGTTGTAAAAAATTTTAAATTTGGCGCTAAAATTACACTAACAAGTATTTCTCATAGTTTTATTACACATCTACCATTAAACAAAACAAACTCAAGCAAAAGTGCATATGTAAGGTATCATCTTTTTACCCTCCCCTTACACTTAAGATGAACATTGTCCCCAATGTTCAAGTAAAGAATGTAAAAGTTAAAAAGTAAAAAGAATGAAATCAAATACTCCCCTGATTCGCTCGGTATGGATAATTAGGTGGCCAGGTTAAATCTTCCTCCAAGAAAATGAACAATCAAAGCTTCCCTTCCAGAATATAAATCATCTCCTTGTCGAACATAACCTGTAAAACCTGAGAAAATAGACAAGACAACCTCGCGTAAAATTGGCGGCATCCTATATAAGTTACTAAATCCTAGAAAACAAAGTAAGATATAATGCTTGTGGAATGAAGTTTGCAGATTTCCGGGAGATTATAAAACTTAATAATTCACAAAAACCATGAGACTCCGTTAGAAAAACAAAACCGGTAAAATTTCCAGATTTTAACTCCTGACGCCGTCAAGAGTAAAACTCTGACGCCGTCAGAATGGACCTGCAGAAATTCTTATGTTAAGTTTCTGGAAAAACTTGGTCCTACTTCCTGGAAAATCCTGCAAAACTTCATTATGACTCAATACAAGCATTTGACTCTAACAAATACGAATATACATGTCCATTTAATATTGTGGAGAATCATGATTGGTTTGTTTCTTAAAAACATATTTGGGGTTTCCCCTTACACTTATCTTTTGCAAAAATACTTTTAGGTTGGAGTTAAGACTAGGCCAAACAACATAGTAAAGTATTTCCACATTTTAATTGAGAAACATGATCAACCAACAATAAAAATTAAACATGCATACGGAAGCAAATAACAATCAAACAAACAAAATCACACAAAGCATGGGTTGCCTCCCAAGAAGCGCTTTTCTTTGTTTATGAGTCTTGTAGCTAGACTCAAAGTCATGGGTTACTACGTGATCTCATCGTTTGAAATGATATACCCCATGTAGTTGCGATCATTACTGTTATGGTGGTAGTGCCTCAACCTGTCGATACTTGCAATTACCATTCCACCTAATTTACTTCTTAGGTTAGCCATCCCATCTTGGCTTACACCTTCAATTGTGAAAGGCCCATACCACCAAGGACTTGGCTTATCGGGTAGTATTGTTATTTCTGAATGTCTCAAGAGCACCAAGTTCCCTTCCACAAATGGTGTATGATTTTTTTTGTGTCGAGTGTGTTCGAGTTCAAACAGAACCTTATTGCTTTTTCTTCTTTCATCCTTAGCTTTCTTATAGCTTTTGATTCTTGCCTCCCATGCAAGAATCTTATTCTGAACACGAATGGGTGTCGTGCCAATGTTGTTTTTGATCATTCTCCAACTCAAATTCTCATGCCCATTTCGCGGGGTCATGGGGAAGCTAATCTTTCTTTTTCCAGATTTAAGCTCAATCTTCCGACCTTCATACTTAATGACAGCCCTAGTGGTGGTGAGGAATGGTGACCCAAGGATTATTGGCATGCATCCATCCCCTTTATCATCGATGATCATAAAATCAACAGGGTATATGAATCCTGCGACATTAACTAATACATATTCTGCGATCCCTAAGGGATATATGTACGAGTGCCCAACGAGAGATAGCCTAACACGAGTAGGGGCTGGCATTTTTTACGTTAGTTGGATGTAAATGGTTAGGGGCATAAGGTTTACTTCCGATCCTTGGTCGGCGAAAGCACTAAGTTGTTTCAAGTCCCCTATGCTTGTTGGTATTTCAAAGTTCCCACATGCTACCTGCTTAGTAGCCACTTTCTGTACCAATAACCTCTCGAATACCGATCCTCCAGAAAGCGTATCATACTCATCCTCTTCTTTTTCCTCTTTCTCAGGAACCTGTCCGGAGGATTGGTTACGCCCATCACCCTTAATCCAATTTGTTATGGTGTTTTTGTTTATATCATGCTTTAGGTAGTAACTCAAAGGTTGAGATTCTGGTGGTTTTTCTAAGGTCTGTTTAGCAGGAGTTTCTACCTTCTTGTTATCTTTTTAGACAATGGTGATGGAGTTAACAAATTGGGTGGTGGGAGTGGCGCTTTCTTTCCTTAGCAGTATTCGTTCGGGGGTTTTCTGATTGGCATACTCTTCCAATAGACTCAACATCTCATTCATTTTCTCCTGCATCTCCTCTTTTTGCTTATAAACTGCTTCTTCGAATCTAGCAAGCCGATCAGAGTGAGTTGCCATATATTCTCTCATCCTAGCCTCAAATTCCGAGCTAAGTTCCTTGGGAGGGGAACAAGGTGGGGCATAGCCCTGAAAAGTCTCGGCGTTTTCCCTAGAGGGTGATTCAGATAATGGTGCCGAAGTTGTTTTTGAGACAGAATTGACAGTAGCCCGTCTAGGACTCAAAGGTCGCCTTTGCCTTTCCTCAAAATAGTCAACCTTTGCCTCAAGTTTGCATAGGAGTTCATCGGGTACTTCGGTGGTTCCTCCAGATGTCGAGACTGCATTGATGGCCGCTTCTATCGTATGTTTAAACTCCCACAATTCCTGATTGTCAGTGGCGAGCTCCTCGATAATTGCCCAAGACTCCTCGGCGTTCTTATCACGCAGTTTACCTCCCGCGGCCCTGTCGATGGTGCGCTTAGTGTGATAGTCAACATGGTCGTAAAAAATCTGGACTAATAACCAAAGGTTTATGCCATGATGAGGGAGCTTGTGGAGGAGATCCTTAAAACGGGCCCAAGCTTCGCAGAAAGTTTCACCCCGCTGTTGCTCAAACCACAAAATGTCCCTTCTAAGCATTGCAGTCTTTTCCGGCGGAAAGAATTGGGTAAGGAAGCGATTGGCGAGATTGTCCCATGTGGTGATGGATCCCGCGGGTAAACGCTCAAGCCATTGACTAGCTTGATCCCGTAGAGAGAATTGGAATAGGCGTAAACGGGTAGTCTCTCTAGTTTCAACACCTAGGTCTATGGAATCTACGATTTTGAGAAAGTCCTTAAGATGTTGGTTTGGATCTTCGGAACGAAGTCCATGGAATGCACATCCGCTTTGCACCAACCGGATGGTGTCGGATCGCAAGGGGGTCACATTGGCTCCGGTGAGCTCAATGGTGTTTCGGTAGCCTTGGTGGCTAGGTCGGGAATACTCTCCTAAGGTTCGGGGCCTAAGGGGTTATAATGGTGGGTTTTGTTGTGGTGGGATGACGGGTTCAAAGATGTTACCACCTTCCATGATGTCGGATGGTAAAGATTACGAACAAAGGCACGATGAAATAAGATAGACCAAAGAAAACCTAAAAATAAAAATAAAATCTTACTAGAAAGGAATCTAGCAAGTAGACCTAATAAAAAGAAATCCTAACCTAGACAATAACTATTCCCCGGGCTGCGGCGCCAAAAACTTGATGCGTGGGAATCGCACCTTGCTTTACCTCTCGAGGGATCTCGAGAAGCTTACAACCCCCACCAGGCAGTGTACCTGATCGTTGTAGTATAGTATAGTGACAAGTACCGGGGGATTGATCGTTCAGCTTAGGAATAGTGTCGCTAGGATTAGAAAGCCTAATTACTAGTTCTAAAGGTGAGGGATGATTATTTTTGTATTTTTATATTTTTTAGAAAGCAAGTAAAATCTCGGGTTTTGGAAGAGTGGGCGGAATTAGTTGCTATTCAACTAACCCAAAACTAAGATGCAATCAAAATAAAATACTGAAAATAAAATTAAACTAATTATTACAAAGGTTGTGAGCAGTAATTGGAGAAATTGTGTTTACTTAGACTTCACTACTCCCTAGATATCTTTTACACGTTAATTACTTGTTATAATTGCATGGATGACGGATTGTATTCCTTAATACCATTCATGGGGTGGCATACATAACTCCCCAATTCTATGAGCTCTTATCTCCTCCTACACCATGACCCAGCACAACTATAGGGATTGTAAACAGTGGCTCATGCATTAAATACAACCAATAAAGACCTAGTACGCCTCGATTCATGTTTCTTAAGATGTTCAAGCATGTTACCATTTGGAGATCTGCCAGTTTTCTTAAGCCTAACATATAAAATCATTCATCCAAGACAAGAATAAACAAGTAATCAACACATAATCAACATCTAGGTTTCATTAGATCTAAGCAAACACAAAAGAGATCTAGCCTAGCATAATGGAATTGAGACAAGAACAAGATATAGACAACCAACACATAGACATATTGATTGAATTAGAAGAACACTTATCTCAATTACAATGCAAGGTATCAAGGGTTTGGAACCCTTGAAAAACCTGTAAAAGGTCCACCAAATTCGTCTTTTGGGTTTCACCAAAACTTCTCTCTTTTTAATGTAAAAACTAGAAAACTATATATAGGAAAATCGAGGTGACGGCGTCAAGAGCAATGGTGTGACGCCATCATCTCGCCGCTAAATACTTCCTCGGACGGCCTTGATCTACTTATGACGGCCTATGTGACGCCGTCATCAACCACGGTATTTTATTCTTGGGACTTTGACGCCGTCATGCAAACTTTTGACGCCTTCATGAACTACGGATTTTAATTCTTGATGTTTGACGCCGTCAAGGAATTACTCTTGACGCCGTCATGCACTGTTCTCAGCATGGAAAATAGAGACTTTGCCGTTTTCTTCACTTTTATGCTCCAAAAACGTCCAAAATGGCTTCTTTTCCAGAATTCACTCTCCAAGTACCTAAAATCACAAAAGGAACGATTTAGGGCAATATTTGATCAAATAAAGTCGGATTCGGGCTTAAATGACCCCCTAAAAATGGATCATTTTTCGCCTCATCAGTTGTCTCATACAATTCCCTGAAAACAACAAAACCACCAGTGGGAAGCAATTACAAGCAAATAGGAGAAACCAGTTGATTGTCTAGAAAAATGAGGCGTGCACGTTGTTATGTTTGTAAGAAAAGAGGGCATGTGTATTGGCAGTGTGTGAATAAGGAGAAAGAAGTTATTTCAGAAGGCAAGGAACCAAGTTTTATGAATCCTACAACAACAATGATACCAAAAGTTCATGAAGCCTTTAAGTATGAACCAGAATGTGTTCATGTTACTACGTATTTTATGGTAGAAGGCTCGGATAAAAGGAACTGGGATGATATATGGTATGTTAGCAGTGATTATAAGAGACACATGAGTCCCATGAAGCATTTGTTCAAAAGGATGATACAAAGATTCAAGGTCGAAGGGACAGAAGAAAAGGAAAGAAAGTTTATTGTTTCTTATGGAGTATGAGAAGTGTATGTCGAGACAAATGAAGGAAAGATGGTAGTATCAAATGTACTTTTCACTCCTGAAATTACATTGAATATACTCAGTTTGGAACAATTAGAAGAGCAAGGGTACATGGTGAGTTATGTAGGCAGCTAGTGCAGGGTGAAATACATGTTTGATAACATAGAAGAAGAAGCATTTGAACAAGAAAACACCATAGAAGAAGAAGATGAGGAAAGCATAATCAAAAGCCATAACAGTTTCCTAGATGGCTATTTTAGATCATTGGATCTAAATGAGGAATGCTCTTTAATCATGGGTATGAAAGAATTAAAGATGAACAAGGAGGATAAACAAGATTATGTAGACAATGATTATTTAAGTATGAATGGGACACTATATTCCATGAAGGTAAATACTTTCCAAAGGTTTATTGCATTCTTAGATTTGATAAAGATAGATAAACTAATTTATGGGAATTGGGAAGTATTGAAAGGCAAATTCATTGAAATGATTGAATGGTTCTATATGGTATATTTAAAACAAGAAGTGCTAGGAAAATTACCACCAGTTATAGGGGTAATTAGGATAGATTTGTTGGGTCTGTATAAGTTTGTAGATGCATTGGGTGGGTACATGGAAGTAACATTCAATGACAAATGGAACCAAGTTGCAAGTTTACTAGGATTGGCATATAAACATCATGAGACAGTCAAAGAGGTGTATAAAGAATACATTGGCATGATAAAAGTGTACTATGAAGAGGCAAAGAGAATGCAAGGAAAACCAGTTGTAGCAAGAAATGGCAGAGGTATTGCATACATTGAAGGACCACAGGTTGATGCGAAGATGGATGCTGAAGTACAAGAGATGTTGGATGAAACTCCAAGAAAAAGGAGCAAGACTGAGAAGGATGATGTAACCATGGAAGATATCAAAAGTGGAAGCAATTATGAACCAACAACTGAAGGAAATGAAGAAAGCACAAGCACCAGTGATGACTTTATCATCATCACATGAAGATGGAACCAGGAAGGACATGGAAGTTGGCATTAAAGCATTAGGAGGGAGAATATGATCCTATGTTAATGCTTGTAATGCTTAAAGACAATTTACTTATGTTTTATTAATGTTTATTAAGTATGGGTCAAAAAATGTCAAAAGGCACATATAATGTTTGGTCATATCCGTTAACCCAAACAAGCCTTATTAGTTAGTTATTGACAGTTAGAATTGACAGTTATTTTCGTTGGTAGTTATGTGTGAAACATCACAATGGTTTACTTTGTAACATTGTGTCGACTCACCAAGTATATATAGTTTAGGATCGAGTCAGTTATTAATAATAGTCCTTTTACTTTTACTTCTACATTGTTTATCTCTATTTTGTCTCACAACTAAACACAATTACACAAACGTATCATGGTTAACACAAATTACTTAATTGAAAACAACATGCTTCAAACTAAACCTGTGACAAAGATAGAACAGTGGTTGCTCTGATACCACTCTGTTCTATCTTTGTCACAGGTTTAGTTTGAAGCATGTTGTTTTCAATTAAGTAATTTGTGTTAACCATGATACGTTTGTGTAATTGTATTTAGTTGTGAGACAACATAGAGATAAACAATGTAGAAGTAAAAGTAAAAGGACTTATTATTAATAACTGACTCGATCCTAAACTATATATACTTGGTGAACCGACACAATGTTACAAAGTCAACCATTGTGATGTTTAACACATAACTACCAACGAAAATAACTGTCAATAACTAACTAATAAGGCTTGTTTGGGTTAACGGATATGACCAAACATTATATGTGCCTTTTGACCTTTTTTGACCCATACTTAATAAACATTAATAAAACATAAGTAAATTGTCTTTAAGCATTACAAGCATTAACATAGGATCATATTCTCCCTCCTAATGCTTTAATGCCAACTTCCATGTCCTTCCTGGTTCCATCTTCATGTGATGATGATAAAGTCATCACTGGTGCTTGTGCTTTCTTCATTTCCTTCAGTTGTTGGTTCATAATTGCTTCCACTTTTGATATCTTCCATGGTTACATCATCCTTCTCAGTCTTGCTCCTTTTTCTTGGAGTTTCATCCAACATCTCTTGTACTTCAGCATCCATCTTCGCATCAACCTGTGGTCCTTCAATGTATGCAATACCTCTGCCATTTCTTGCCACAACTGGTTTTCCTTGCATTCTCTTTGCCTCTTCATAGTACACTTTTATCATGCCAATGTATTCTTTATACACCTCTTTGACTGTCTCATGATGTTCATATGCCAATCCTAGTAAACTTGCAACTTGGTTCCATTTGTCATTGAATGTTACTTCCATGTACCCACCCAATGCATCTACAAACTTATACAGACCCAACAAATCTATCCTAATTACCCCTATAACTGGTGGTAATTTTCCTAGCACTTCTTGTTTTAAATATACCATATAGAACCATTCAATCATTTCAATGAATTTGCCTTTCAATACTTCCCAATTCCCATAAACTAGTTTATCTATCTTTATCAAATCTAAGAATGCAATAAACCTTTGGAAAGTATTTACCTTCATGGAATATAGTGTCCCATTCATACTTAAATAATCATTGTCTACATAATCTTGTTCCTCATCCTTGTTCATCTTTAATTCTTCCATACCCATGATCAAAGAGCATTCCTCATTTAGATCCAATGATTTAAAATAGCCATCTAGGAAACTGTTATGGCTTTTGATTATGCTTTCCTCATCTTCTTCTTCTATGGTGTTTTCTTGTTCAAATGCTTCTTCTTCTATGTTATCAAACATGTATTTCACCCTGCACTTGTTGCCTACATAACTCACCATGTACCCTTACTCTTTTAATTGATCCAAACTGAGTATATTCAATGTAATTTCAGGAGTGAAAAGTACATTTGATACTACCATCTTTCCTTCATTTGTCTCCACATACACTTCTCCTACTCCATAAGAAACAATAAACTTTCTTTCCTTTTCTTCTGTCCCTTCGACCTTGAATCTTTGTATCATCCTTTTGAACAAATGCTTCATGGGACTCATGTGTCTCTTATAATCACTACTAACGTACCATATATCATCCCAGTTCTTTTTATCCGAGCCTTCTACCATAAAATACGTAGTAACATGAACACATTCTGGTTCATACTTGAAGGCTTCATGAACTTTTGGTATCATTGTTGTTATAGGATTCATAACACTTGGTTCCTTGCCTTCTGAAATAACTTCTTTCTCCTTATTCACACACTGCCAATACACATGCCCTCTTTTCTTACAAACATAACAACGTGCACGCCTCATTTTTCTAGACAATCCACTGGTTTCTCCTATTTGCTTGTAATTGCTTCCTATTGGTGGTTTTGTTGTTTTCAGGGAGTTGTATGAGACAACTTCCTCTACTTTCTTTTTGAGTAACTACTTTCCCTCAGGGGAAATGTGTTTTTTGTGTTTGGGCCACTATGGGGTGCTTGGGATTGTCTGGTTTTGTAAGTAGTGTTTTTTAGGGTGTGTTTAGTACTTCTCTGCAACTACTTCCCCCAAGGATTAGAACGTGTTTAGTTTGAAGCATGTTGTTTTCAATTAAGTCATTTGTGTTGACGCAACTTACTACAGAAGCTTAATTGGAAGTCTCAGGTACTTACTTCATACAAGACCAGATCTTAGTTATTCAGTCGGACTACTCAGCATATGGATGCAAGACCCGAAGGAACATCACCTGAAGGCGGTAAAGCAAGTAATCCGATATATCAAAGGAACAAAGGAGCATGGCATAATTTACAAGAAAGAAGGCGGCTGCAAGATTATAGGTTACAGTGGCAGTAGTTGTGGAATCAATACTGATCAAGGAAAAGGAACTACTGGCATAGTATTTTATTTTGGAGAGTCACCCATTACCTGGTGTACTCAGAAACAACCAACAGTGACACTATCATCATGTGAATCAGAATTCATGGCGGCTACTGCAGCAGCATGTCAAGCCTTATGGTTAAAAAGATTACTTAGTGAATTAACTAGAAGTGAAGAAAAGAAGATAACGTTGAAGGTAGATAACGTCTCAGCAATAGCACTAATCAAGAACCCAGATTTCATGGAAGAAGTAAACACATCGACATTCGCTATCATTTCATTCGAGAATGCGTAGAGAATGGACACATCAATGTGGAACATGTCAGCGGAGAACTACAAAGAGCAAATATTCTAACAAAGGCTCTACCAAGATTGAAGTTCACGACAATGCGACAAATGCTCGGAGTTCAAGATTTAGGACGAAGCAATGATCAAGATTAAGGAGGAGAATGTGAACCAAGTAATCTCGCTCCATTGCTTCTTATAAACTCGAAGGACCAACGATGTTAGTTATGAAGTTTGTAACCAAAAGTTAGTTAAAAGCGGTTACAGGAAGTTAGTTATGTTAGTTGACTTTTTCGAAAAGACACAATGGTTGGATCATGTCGATTCATAACCTATATATACATATGTAATACTCGATTGAATGGTTAGACAATTAGACAAATTTACTTATTCAATATTTACTTTGCAACTTATATTATCGATCTAGTTTTGGGACAACAGAGAACCTATACAAAATAGTGATACTACTCTATATAAATTGAGAAAGCCTTTATTTTATTTATTTTATTTATTATTTTTTTACCATTAGTTATTATTGGTCATTAAAGAGCATATATGATTATTTTTGATATTATTATTATTATTATTATTATTATTATTATTATTATTATTATTATTATTATTATCTATAATACTATAAGATTCAATCCTTAAATTTATTGTGGAGTTATGATGATAGAGTTTGTAGAGTTAGAAACAAGTTGGAGTCATTTAGTAGTTGCATAGAGTACAAGATAGCTAATGCTCGGAATTCAATGCAGCCTCATAATAACTATACAATCATGAAAGGAGATGAAGTGCAAGGGTTGCCCGAATTGATCACATAGCATTTAGTATAGAATTCAAAGTCGGTTAGATGAAGTGCAAGGGTTGCGAAAGGTTGAAAGAATAATTAATGATTTAACCTAATTCATGCCTATATAAACCGGCCAAAATCACATTTAGTATGTACATTTGAAGATGATTCACACATCTTTTAGATCTTTGATTGTTGGTAGCGGTATGTAAATTCTCTTTTGCAACATTTTGGAGATGATTCACACATCTTTTAAATCTTTGTAATTAACTTGGTCTTCTTTTTTTCTTAATTTAGTTATCATACGCATGTACTATGAAAATTACACAAGATCATGCATGCTTAGATCAATGGAACCAAAGATTGTGATACCAACTATTTTCTTTGTTTCTTACATATTTAGGTGATTGTTATAGATAAGCATATATAGATATATAGATATATGTATTATGTTAATGCATTTTCATATACAAGTAATTTATGTGCGTTTTCTATTGATGTAGCTCACATGTGCGAATTGATTCAAGAAAATATGCACGAGCATGTATGTAAAGCAACATTTAAATAGTTAAACGACACTTTTTAGCATGATTAGTTTATGTAAGTAGTTGCTTTCGAATGCTCTTTGAGAAATATTAAAATGAATTTATCGTGTGCAATTGAATTATTATTGAAAAGAAGAAGGTCGCGCATCGCAAATTGTTTTCTTTTTCTATATGTAGAATCATTAGTGAGAAACCAATATTTACGCCAATTAAATGAGTTTGCCATAATAGCAAAATACGACATATTAAAAATATCACATTGAGTAATGAATAGAAAGGAAAAAATACATAATTTTGACTTAAATCCGTTTGTAAATTATAATATTAAATAAAAAAGTTGAGTTTTAAACATAAGCAAAAGTTCAAACTTTTATTGAAAAACAAAACCGGTGCATTTAATGTGAAGTATATACAATATTGAGATGGAAGTGCAAGGCTTGCCGGAATTTATCACATGATATTTAGTAATTAGTATACAATTAAAAGTCGGTTATAGATTGAGATGAAGTTGAAAAGGTTACAAGAATAATTGATGATTTAACCTAATGCAATATATATAGATATATGTATTATGTTAATGCATTTTCATATACAAGTAATTTATGTGTGTTTTCTATTTATGTAGCTCATATGTGCGAATTGATTAAAGAAAATGTGCACGAGCATGTATGTAAAGCAACATTTAAATGGTTAAATGATACTTTTTAGCATGATTAGTTTATGTAAGCATGTAACTTGAATAATGAATATAAAAGAAAAAGAATATAATTTTTGCTCAAACCCATTTGTAAATTAAAAAAATTAAGTTTAAGACATAATAGTGGAGTCCAAAGATTTTAGGAATTATTAATAGTGTGTTAATTAATATTCATTTAGTTATCTATTTAGAATTGAGTTTATTGATAAAATTTATTAATATTAGTTAGACTTCAATGTTAATTTTCAATAAAATTAGTTGTATAATAAAATGAGATGAAGCTAAAAAGGTTTGTAACGATTTTTATACAGTTTATGTGGCATTATTATATATACATTATTACACAAACTTTAACTTACAAACTTAATAAAGAAAATATTTAACGCACATTAAACTATGATCAATTAGATAGACCCCGTGTGCTTCATATTACCATGCAAAAACAATCTAATGGACAAGTATTGTAGGGCTAAGTAATAGAACAAAAAAAAAAAAAACAAATTCATTTTTTTATCATGCAAATAAGTAATAGGGCAAACGAAACAAAGCAATCATAACTTAATAACCAAAAGCCCATATATAGAATACAACACCACAAAACCAAAAACAACATCAAACACTTTTAAATTTTTATACAAGAAAGTTAAAACATTTCATACAACATACTAAACAATAATTAAGTATACACTCGCCAATATACAGAAAGAATATACAATTAACAATTAGATTCTTAGCCCGTGCGTAGCACGGGTTCTGCCTGCCTCGTTATTATTATTATTATAACATCGCTTTCATTAGAAACAAAATAATAGGATTACAAAAAATTAGTGAGGATCCATAATCTTTTATATAATAAAATAAAACCCCTATTGGGAATTTTGCATTTCAAAAAAATCAATTCATACCTGATTTAGTAATAATTTTATTTAAAAAAAAGATAATTTTATTATTAGGTAATATTTTATATTTATCCATAACACAAGTAGAAGATAAATACAAAAAATATAGATAAGATTTAAAAAAAAATTATTTATTTTATATTTATCCACAACACAAGTAGAAGATAAATACAAAAAATATAGATAAGATGCAATTAATAATAGGATTAATATTTTTAAATAATTATTTCAAAAAATTAAAAAAAAAAAAACAAAAATTTTAAATAATTATTTCAAAAAAAAAAAAAAAAAAAAAAAAAAAAAAAAAAAAAAAAAAAACCGCGCGTG
The DNA here is from genome assembly GCA_030686995.1 of Artemisia argyi. NCBI lineage: Eukaryota > Viridiplantae > Streptophyta > Magnoliopsida > Asterales > Asteraceae > Artemisia > Artemisia argyi. The sequence continues at coordinate 233,749,900 of CM060703.1, read as the reverse complement.
CGCGGGCATTATAACTAGTTATTATTATAAAGAGCATTTTATTATTATTATTATTATTATTATTTACAAATTCCAAATTCAAGTAAATGAATTAGTAATCTTAAATAATTAGCCTAGAAGCCCATTATGAGTGCTAGCCAGGCCAAAAAAATGGAAGCCATCTAAATGGTACAGTATACATTTTATATACACAAATATAGTCACATGATACACAAGTTACTTAACAACTTTTTGTCGTATTTAGTTATCTTAAAAGTAGCTAAAATCAACTTTTCATTTGAGAGAGGCCAAGGCACACACCACTAGTACAAAACTATATCGGATCAGTGATAACACATTATCAAGCTAGATTCTTCTAGTATAATGAAACATCTCCCTAAATAAGTAATACGCACAAAAAGTTGTGACTTGTGAAAAAACAATAACTACCTTCTTCGTTGCTATGTAAGGTCACAATTAAGATCGAAGCTTAAAAGACCCAACGAAAAGAAACACAATCTTTCAATTGGTTTATAATTTTTCTGAAATCTAATAAAACCCTAAAAACTAAACTTCAATTCAAATATCTTGTTTAGTTATAAGTTACTCGAGCACTTCACAGTAGTTTGTTTGTAAAAAACAAAGCAAACAATAAAAAGTCATGACATGAGTGAAACAAACTGAAAGTTATAACAAAGAAAGAAATGATATTTTACCTCAAATGATCTAATTTCCGAGAACACCTGTTACAATACGGAAGACATGAAAATCCCCATGGCACATGCCACACCCATCTTTCTTTGTAAAACGATTCAAACATCCAAACTATGAAAAAGAAGAAAGAAGAAATTTTTTGATACATTTTTAATAAGACTGATTGCAGTGATATGAAACCATGGTTCATGACTTCATGTTATTTTGATAGCATATTAAAGGATGCATCACTTGGGTTGTTGTGCAATTTATTGCAAGAAGTAATGAAAAGTGTAATGGGTAGGTGTGTTTCAAATTGGAGTAATGAAAAGTGGCCTCAAAAGCTTGTATAGAGAGGGTGTAGAGTATACTTTTGGCAGTACTCAAGGTTATAAGTAGCGTGAAGCGTGGCGTAGCGACATAGCCAAGCCTCAAGCTTTTGCGTGAGGCGTTGCGTCATAGCATTTTTAAGGCGTGATTCAAAGTGGCAAAAAATATTTATAGAGTTGTCAATATTAGTTATCTAATAGACTTAAAACTCAATTATAGATTTAGTAAGCCCGAATAAATACTTGTAACTATACTCAAGTCCAATAATCTCTTTAAATAAATAAATAAATAAATAAATAAATAAAAAATCTTAAAAGCTTCAAAGAAAGGCGCCACGCCTTGCGCTATAGCGCGCTTTATCACGCCGTATCACACTTTATAGCACGCTACACCTAGAGACGACGCCTTGGCTTGTTTCGTAACGTGGATGTCACGCCTCGCGCTATGCCACCGCTATAGCGCGCTATTTAGAACCCTGCACACACTCAATATTGAGATTAAAGACTAGACGTGTATTTGTTTCTTTGTTTAATTTCTTGATGGTGTAACAATGGCGTCAAGTTTGCATTTTCAGTGGTCATTATTAACTTTTGTTACCCATTTTAATTCAATGCATAGTAACATTTTTCTTTTGAATCTAATTTTAACCTCTTTTTATTTGTATTTGGATTATAAGTTTGAAGTTATTACTATTGCTATTTTTTTAAGTTAAAGAAGAAATTATCTTCGGTAAAATTTATATGCTTTGAAACTTAAGCAATGTCTCAATGTATATGGGCCTTCTATACATATGCAAAGTCATCTCAAGACAATGCTCGAAGTGGTCGCAACATGTGTGTAACTGTTGGGAAATCAAGTGGAACTTTGTCATGTATTGATTATAAGATTAGCCCCAACTTGTTTATTTTTGGCATGAGAAACCAAGTAGAATGTGCATTGAGCTAAACTCAGCTTATAAGCGTTCTTACTCTTTCCGAGTTTATAATCCTAAAGGACAAAAAGCTATCATATCGAATATGAACTTGGTATAAGTTCCTTGAACCGAACTCAAGTTATACCTTGTCCTCTTCCCCGTTGCAACCTACTTTGTTATATCAACGCAAAACGTAACGCAGCAACAACGCAGCCATGGTCAGAATGGTTAACGCGAATTAACGGCGTTGCTAAGTTCCCATGTAGGACGAAAATACGTTGGGGCGTTATGGCTCCCAGCGCTCTAATGATCGCGCTTTGCAACGCAATGAAGTTTTAAATCTTAAAGTTTTTCTGATTTTCATTAAACTATTAAATTTATTTTAAATGGTTCGAAAATTAGGCCAAGACCTATTCATTAGAGAAATTATTTCTTTTTAAAAAATTACAAAATAAAACCTAACGAGACAAAAACCGAACGCACCTTAACAATGACGCACATAAGTGTACTTACACCATCCAAATAAACTATGAAAAACGATGACACTAAATGAAAAACATTGAGACCATCGACTAGCATCGGCTATCAAATTATTACATATCATGTCAATCGCAACTAGCTTATTATATTACTAGTAGTATTTTCGTGCTCAAATTTAGGGATGTCAAAAAAACCCGAACCCGACGGGGAAACCCAAAACTCGAACTAATTGGGGCGGGACGGGCATGTTAATCGGGTTACGGGGCGGGTTTAGGGATTAAACTGAGATTTTAATCGGGTTTGGGGCGGGGGGCGGGGAATCCTAGCCCCGCCCCGCCCCACCCGATTAATATATACACATATACAAATATATCTATACCTATATACGTAGTAGTATTTTGTTAGTATTTACGTAATAAAAAATATTACTCTAATATTGTTAGTTTTTTAATATTTGTAAGAATGCAAAATTGTGATTATAGAAACTCGTTTAGTGTCATATTTTTAAGTTTTAATTTTTGGCAGCATAATTTATCATTATTTATGTATAATACTATTGATGAAAGGTTAATAAGGATCGTTTGTAATTGATTATTAATAGGTTCATTATTGCTAACAGTAAAAAATAACAATAAATGTGAAATGATGCGACTTTGGTCGAGAATTGCACCCAAAGAGGACACCCCGATAAGATCCCCAATTAATACGGGGCGGGTTTGGGTGACTATCACGCCCCAACAGGGCTCCCCGATGGGAATCGAGGCGGGTTTAGAGAGAACTTTAGTAATTGGGTTTGGGGATGGGGATGGCCGCCCCGCCCCAAACCCGCCCGTTGCCATCCCTACTCAAATTATTATTTCTAGGCGTCAAACTAATGTTATAGATTAATCAAGTATCAATTTATTTGTTCACACAAAAGAGTATCAATTTACGTCTATGTAATTTCCTATGGCAACATCTCAATAATGCCCTAGCTGGGGTGGAAACGAGTCGAGTCGAGCCTGAGCCTGCCAGAGCTCGAGCTCGGCTCGTTTAAGTCATAAAAGGCTTGAACTCGAGCTCGACTCGTTTCGAGCCTTCAATTTTAATCTCGAGCTCGGCTCGTGGTATGTCACATAGGCTCAGGCTCGGCTCGTTTATACGATTTGGCCATGAAAAGTTAATGATTGGCTCGAGCTCGGCTCGTAATATATATTTATTGAGCTCGTTAATAAGCTCGAGCTCGGCTCGTTTATATGTTTAATACTTAAAATGTCATAATGTCGTTTAGGCTCGCGAGCCCAAACGAGCTTTGTATGTAAAGCTCAGTGTCACACCCCGCCACGGCGGAAACGCGAGGGTGAAACTTCATGGATATCATCACAACACCTGGTGTCTATATAGAGAAACAACTACATGCACAAAAATAGAGCAAGGTACAAACACAAAGTGTTGTAACAATACCCCAAAATAAATAACCAAAACAAAATCCGAAACAATACATAAATTCAAACATAGATGCTAAACCCCTTCCAATGCAACTAAGGTCTCGTCTATCCACATCCTTCTATCTTATCCTTAGAAAGCTCACCTGAAAATGATGCTTAAAATGTCAACATAATGTTGGTGAGATTCATAGGTTTAAGACTCAACACACAAGGCAACCGAATTCACTGTGATTACAAAATATAGCTGGACAAATAATTATAGGTTATCATATAGCTACATGCATTTGCAAATCAATATCCACACGCAAAGGCAACAACACTCATAAAGCAACCATTAGGACGGCTCATGTCCTCCGACCCCATAAACATCAATTAGGTCGCATACGCGAGTAACAGGATAAACATCCTCCTAATTTGATCCATCAACCATATCAAACATCAATTAGGTCGCATGCGCGAGTAACAGGATAAACATCCTCCTAATTGGATCCCATATACATCCACACAAGCAAATAATCACACATAGCATGCATACGATAACATTATAGGTCCAAGCTCTTTAACATCACACACATAATCACAGTAAACCAAATCATTTAAGACAAGCATCATTCCCATCCCAAGTTTAAAACAAAGTAAAAAATATGGGACTATGAACTCACCTTAAACTCCGCAGCTTCCACAAAAACAACTCACAATCTATAGCACACAAAAATAATCCACATTACACAAGGTCAAGCTAAAAGCTACAACCCATGTAATACACATATGATGGATGTCTAAGACTCATATGACCCACCATGGATCTCCTACACACCACACTAACCACTACCATAACTTAATACTCACTAAATCCCTTGCACTCTTAAAATCAGAAAATGCAGAATTTTTGGGTACATTCACCCACATAAAATCAAGACAAATAAAGCTCAACAACTCACACCAAAAATTTACCATGGTCTCTCATAAGCATAGAAGCTAATCACAGAAGGCCACGGACCAATAACACACACAAATACTCATAAGAAATTCAAACTTGTCAACTACTCAAATTCGGATCTGAACGAACACCAAAAAGTTTTGATTTTTAATAATTACTTCCACAAGTTTTTATCGCGAATCCTCTTCTTGGTAGTCTAATATAACCTAAAACTTAACTATTCCAGAATGCCAAGTCAAAATACCACTTTTACAACCACATGACACCCTCAAACTTTTACCCAAAATCTGTCCCGGTTTGACAGCTTTGACACCTTAACAAAGAAAAATCAAAAGACCGACTTCCCGACCTCAAAATTGATCTTGGCTGGACTTTTTGGAAAGCTCTTTCATTATACTTCAATTTAGACCTAAAATTCGTGACCTAACTCATCACCATCTGTTATTTACACTCACATCTTTACAGCCTTACAAATCTGTCCAAACCCTAACTCAATAACTAGCATGTTTTACGCTCAATTCTCTTAACCAATCATCATACAATTATCATTAATTGATCCCAACAAGTTTAATAGCATTAATTTACAGAAGTTAACACAAACCCTAATCCATCATATAATTATTACATGAATTGTATTAATTAATCAATTAATTGAACATAGGGTTTAAAGATTTTACCTTGATCTTGATTTTAGCTTCAATAATAAAAACCCTAATTTTTTTTCTCCTTGTTCCCTTGTGTCAACTTCAATATGCAGGAAAAATAGATTTGGAAGTCTTGATTTTGTATTTATATTATTAGTGGATAATTACCTTAAGTTAGAATTGTAATTGGGCTCAAATTTGTCTTCCATTTTCCTTGTTTTAACCCATTCGGCCGAACACCCCTATAATATATATTTTTTTATTTTTTTATTAAATTAATTTATTACACTCAAAACCTCATACTTTTCATATTTTATGTATTCCCATATCGAAACCTAACGTATTTCGCGATAAACCTTAATTTTACGATAAACCGGAAAATAATCATTTTCAAAATAAAGTTTCCAAAAATAGAATTTCACACTCTTTTTGAAATATAACTCATAAAAACAAACCCCACGTAACCTACTAACGCTTAGTTACTTGAACGAAGCCTCGTTACGCAAAACCACAAAATCACCAAAAACTACACAAGTCATTTCTACACCACAAAGGTGATCAAAATGAACTTTCCCAAATTCCAAACTTTCCAAATCACAATAAAACCATTTACGCAAAGGGATTTAGTGCTAAAACTCACCTATGTCACTCATATATCACTTCAAACACCTAATACACACCAAATAAACGTCAACCGAGTCAAGGCTATCAGTCAAACTGACCTGCTAAAACCACGGTTGTTACATCATCCCCCACTTCGGGAAATCGCGTCCCGAGATTTTAACAACTATAGTCACCACTCACAACAACAAAAGGAAATTTATGGATTTTTAAGCGGATAAATACCACCCCATAAAATCACAGAGAAAGAATCGCAAAAATGTGAACCGACTAAATACTCAAATTCACACAATAGAAAACACTCCGACACTCCAACGATACACGAAAATATATACACTACACCGATCAATAACACCAATGATCCAAACGACTTCTCACAAGTAGGTACGATACCTTCGAACCAAATGAAAACCCGAAAGGTAATCGCAAGACGCACTCACAAATAACAAATACCCATAAAACAAACATTTATGAATATCCCGCATCTAACTTCCACGATCTAAATCCAACTACAAACGATCTGCTCAGCAACCACATCCGCAAACAAATTTGAGTACTTAAATATAATCTGATCCTCACGTTCCCAAGTAAACTCAGGACCACGCTTAGAATCCCACCATACCTTTAACAACGCTATCTCACCAAACTTCAAACCCTTAACATCTCGATCCATAATCGCAATAGGTTTCTCGACAAAACGGAGGGTCTTGTCAACCTTACTTTCATCTATTGGCACATGCAGACTAGCATCCGCCAACCACTTCTTTCAATTAGATACGTGAAACGTATCATGCACTCTACTCAATTCCTCAGCTAACTTCAACCGATATGTTTCAAATCCACTCATTTCCGTAAATCCCAAATGGTCCTACGTATCTTGGTGCTATCTTGCCTTCATTGCCGAAACGCACAACACCCTTCCAAGGAGATACTTTAACCTCACAATATCACCAACACCAAACTCTAAGGACTTATGGAAATAATCCGCATAACTCTTTTGGCGATCTCTTGCTACCTTAAGTCTTTCCTTAATCCAAAAACCTTATTCGTAGTCTCTCGTTCTAGTTCAGGACCAATTAGTTGGCTTGTTCCAACCTTTGCCCACAGAACAGGTGACCTACATTACCTTCCATACAACTTTTCACACGACACATACTCCATACTAGAATGATAATTATTGATATAGAAGAACTCAGCTAAGGGTAAATGTATACCCCGGCTTCCTCCAAAATCAAACACACCCATACTCTCAGCTTACCATCCAACGCCTGATTTGTACGCTCACTTAGTTCTCTCATTAGAGAATGATAAGTCGTACTCATCTACATACACATTCTCAAGACTCTATAACACGTTTACCACTATTGCGAAGTAAGTATTCCATCACTTTCTTTGATGATCACACGACACTCCATGTCTCGTTACAAACTCATCAAATGAACAATCTCACCAATTCCTCCATACATCTCTTACAAAGGTAATAATACGTCTTATCCATTATCGGATGTATCAAACACCTTTCATGATTGATGTCCTTACGCTTCCTCTCAATGGAACCAATAGCTGGAACGCAAAGTACATTCCTCCATCTTCGTTCCTTTCCATTTACTGGTCTAAACCAAGTAATCATTCTTCTTACTTGTTCTCAACCTTGAGCCTCTATCTCTAGGCTGTCAACATCATCCTCTTAACTCCGAACTGAATTATCATAATCATTGCTCACAAACATCTAAGTTTCACTCGTTCACTCCCGCTCAGCGCTCTTACCATGATGTTTGCTCTTCCTTTACGGTGGCAAATAAGACAATCGTAGTCACTGAGAAATTCCACACTCCACTTCTCTTCAACATATATTAACCCCTTGTCAAATATATGCTAAAGATTCTTATGATCCGGGTTGACCGCACTCTTTGCTCCATAACATATCATCTCCAAGTTCTACTCCCCAACTTTAAATCATGTATCACATAGTTCCTCTTATGAATCTTCTACCTCCGCGATGCCCACGCAATCCGAAGAACGTACATCTTGAAGCTAAACCTCTCACTTGAACAACTTGGCAAACACCCTCTTCCTCTTCAACGAACAAATTGGTAATCAAAACAACAATCTATCCTAAGTAAACGACGCGAACCATGAAACCGGTCGAACTAAAACGTATATCAACGAACTCAAAAAGGGTACGAATTACCGACTAGCGAAGTAACGAACATCAAAATAAAAGCTAGAAAAAAAACACAGTGAGAAATTTCCCCCCAATAAAAGTAGACACGGATAAAATGTTCACGAAAACTCATACAAAGAAAATATAAAATACATGTACCAATAAAACATCCACAAGCGTACCTCAACAAAAGAAACACTCGATGAACCAAATACATAACAAGTTTGGTAAATGAGAACCATAGACAGTTCTTATTCCCGTACTCGACCTCTCAAAAACAAATGAACACCGTTTTTCACAAGACATATCTTAAACTTATACATCTTTTTTTTTTTTTTTATATATATAAACCATTTTATGTAAGACATCAACATAACCATCTTTTTTTTCCACACTTCATTGTAACACCCCGCCTTATAGACCACAATATTGTCCGCTTTGCCCGAAGGCTCACGGCTTTGTTCTTGTGGCCCTCATGTGAAGACTTCCCGGCAGGTCACCCAAGCCAGTACTACTCTCACATGAGCACGCTTAACCGTATGGCCGATTAACCGTTCCACCACAAAACGCGTTGTGTCATATAAGGCGAATGTTAACATATATGTCCCAGCATCACTCCAAGTCACACCCAATGTGGGATTTGCCTGGGGTATTACATTCATTCTCACCATAAAAATAATAGTTTCCCACAAATGACCTTGAAATACCCAAAACGAATTTTAAATACCATGAAGACTTTAACTCAACCTCTTTTACGAACGCGAAAGACATTGAAGAATTCCGTAATCAAAATAATCACCAAACGAATCTCATACCAGTGAACACTCACGCAAATACATTGCAAACCAAGTGAAGAACGCAAAGACTCATTCGTACAGCGATCAAACCAAAATCATAGAAAAACACCGATACTAACAGGTCGCAAAACATGTCACGAAATTCAATTGGTGTGTGTAAATGAGGGATCAAATATCCACACCAACTCGTCACGAACCAACAATACTTGAAGAGTTGTATAACATTCATCCGAGGAACGAATGTATGGAATAACTAAAGAAACGAACCAGTATCCAACAAAAACGAATGACGATTACCCAACACCTATCACGACGTCAAAGGGAAAGAATATGGCATCTGTAGTACGAATAGGAATGCCAACCAAAGAATAAGGTATACAAACGGAGCGTCTAGCAAACGAATCAACTTAAATACCACAACATAAGTACCCACCGATAATTGAGGTATCAACATATGATAGGTAGGATGGAATCTTACCACCTACACACCTCAACGTATAACGACTGCCTAAACGGTTAAGAGAATACTTCTCTAACCATACAGTCATCACCAATCACGATATCACATACATCTACCACAACATATAACAACAAACATCAATCAATGCAATAATTGTCACAAGTCCACGTGTGTGATACCCTTGTAATTATGTTCGCGACCACAAGTATAAGCCTATTCCATACGCATACTTACTTTCAAAACCACACCTCTCAATGATAACACACATATACCACATAGCACCTAATACACGATGCAATCCATGCTATCATACTAGCAAGTCCACTTGTGTTGTGACGCATGTATAATTATGTTGGCCACCATAATTATCTATGCCCCCTTTCATAAGTGTACTCCCTCCTATGACAACACATCATGCAAACAATCACTCAAACAAAAGCAAAAGACGTCGCAAACAATCATCTCACATGGAACAATTCCATCGATCACGTAAACTCTATAATCAAAATCACTTGGATAAGGTCGATCCAATATCCAAGAGTAATCATGCTCCAACATGGCTCCAGACGGTAAAAGACAATATACAAATTCCAAAACATAACACAAAACAAAAGACGTCGCATAATGGCTCAACTCCACTCTCGCACTTATCTCCCCACTCAGATCAATTCAACTTACTACTCGCTGTGGACTCTAGATCCGAATCCACACCATTCCATCCTAACTCCCTTTCATCTTTACTCAACCACCCATTCATGTTTCCTACATGTTGGGGTAGTCGACAACATGCAAAACCATCTCTATTCTTTTCTTCCAATTCAACATGATTCACATGCGCATACAAATCACGAGGTTTAGACTAAACCACATCTCCTTCCTATATGAAGTGAGGGCACTACCAAGGGTATTTGGTAATGGCTCCATCTGCAGAACACGTGTGTGGAAAACTAGAAGGGGGGTTGAATAGTTTACCGATTAAAATCTTTTTAACTTGTTAAGTTAGCTTTGAAACTTTCCGTTTGATCAAAGATATGTACACAAACACAATATATAACATGCAAGTAAATGAAAGAAACGATCAAACCACAACACGAGTATTTATCGTGGTTCGGCTACAAGGACTCTTTTTCCTTGCCCTACGTCTACGCCCCGAGTATCCAACTCGAGAGTTTCTTTCACTAGTCAACAAGCTCCTTTCACCGGCGGAGAAAACCTTACACGTCGCTTATACTTTTACCGACACAAAGCTAGATGTCGAGTTCTTTACCAAGGGTACAACCAATCCCGTTAGTTCTTTACAAGGGTACAACTACTCCCTATACACTTCGTATTTTGAGGACTAAAATACTAACCGATCACTACTGAAAATACACAATCAAATGAAGTGTAAACTACACAAGTCTACACAATGCTAAGCTAACAAGTCTTGCAACGTTGTGTTGAATACTTGTTACTTTTAGTAAGCTTGTGAATCTCTTTGCTACAAAAAGAAACTTCACATATGAAATGTTAAGAGGTTAGATGAAAGAATGAATGTGTGTGTAAAAGTATAATGTCAAGTGATGAGCCAAAATTCAACTTGTGGCTCAATATTTATAGCCAAACCTTCTGCAGGTCTGGCGGATCAGACGGACCCCTCAAAAGGGTTCCGCCGGGCTTGCAGTTGGTTTTGCAATAAATCTTGCAAACCAAACAAAGTCACATCTCATTACTCTTGCAAACCAAACAATGTTACATCACATAATATCAAGTCAAACACTAAACTTGCAAGCAACATCAAAGTAAGTCAAACACATTTCTTTTCATAAATGTATAATGACAAAACTTGCCATAAATGTGATGTGACAATTCTATTTTTAGAAAATAAAAGATGTTGTGTTTTATGAAATGTAAAATGTAGCAAAAGTCTAGTTTATGCAAGTCTTTAAAACTAAGATTGTATTTTACTTAGAAACTAAAGTTTACATTTGTCATTAACAAAACTTAGCGAAGATCGTAAAATATAAATAACGTTTTTAGGCGATATTTGTATTAACAACGTGGTTCCAAACCTCTCCACTTCTTCTCCACCAACGTTTCCCATAAACGTCCTCTCCTTGTCCGAACATGGATACATGTTATCGAAAACTCGGATTCTGCGGTTAGTCCGCTTCATCCTACCACTTCTCTCACATCCGATAGCGACAACGGTTGTCCAACGATAGCGACAACGGTCGTTCGAGCTTTTTACCGATCTGATCCCAAGCTTTTCACGAGCGGCTCGGCTCATTTCCACCCTACATATAGATAAATTAATGGTAACAAAAATGTAACTAACTTTTTTTTTTCTGTAGTCATTTTTATTTTTTTTTATTATATGCATGCATCATATTTTTGTGTTTTATTTATTGCTATTTTTACTTTTTTTTTCTATTATAAAGGAGAGTGCTAAAATAGTCATAAGATACACATAATAAACAAAATAAAAGAATGACTTATATAACATGAAAAATTAAAAATACTATAAAAAACAAATAATAATAATAATAATAATAATAATAATAATAATAATAATAATAATAATAAAGTTAGTTAGAATTTGTTGTCATTTTCTCGTAAACTAAACCATGGCTATGTTAGCAATAAGCAGTAAGCTGTAGCAGTAAGCAGTAGGAGTAAGCATTAGTTGCTTGTTTAAAAAATGTGTTTGGTAACGTAGATGTAGTTGTAATTATAAAATGTAGAATTATGAAAAAGGGCATATACTTATGAATGAATGTTATTTTTTAAGGGTAAATTGGTTATATTAAAAGTAAAACGCTAGCGGTATATTGGAAGGCTTCTTTAAGAAGCATTAAGATTGCAAGCTTTTAAGGTGTTGGTAAACGCTAGCACCAGTGTCGCCAAACAAGCATTAAGACTAGAACGCTTGTCGCTTGTCGATTACCGCTCTTAAACGCGTCCAAAAAAGTGTTGCTAAACATGACCCATATGATGTTGATCAACACAAGTAAGGTTACACAATTGTTTATACGTCTTTCCTTTTTTGCTATTCATAGCGTGTACATATTTATGAAATTTTACCCAAACTTTAATGTTACTTATTTTATCATATCAATACCATAAATAACATTTTTTTTTTTTAAATTTTGTCTATAAATTCAAAGAGAAACCAAACCATGTAATAAGTTTCACACTTTCACTCCTTAAAAAACCCTATTCACTAATTTGCGTCCATTATCTCTAATTTGGTGTTCTAAGGTGCTCGTATAGTTTATCGTATTTCGTACGACACAGACACTATTCACCATGGACGATTTGTGTTGTAAATGCACGAAATGGTGGTGCATCATCTGCGTTTTGATCGTAATCGGTATGATCTTAGGAGTTATTATTTTCCTTATATGGTTGAGTCATATGGATTTGAGCTAGTTCATTCGGTTCGGATTGGATTATGACCGTTTTAAGCGTTGTTTATCAAGTGGTTTGGTTTGTTCTTCATGATGTTTGAAGCATTTATAATGTTATAGTGATTTCAAGTATCGATTTTATGTTTGGTATTATGGTTTGTTGATGTCGATAGTTTTATCTTAGTTCTTTTGTTAAATTTTATTATGGATTTGTGATGATTTTCTTTTTCAGGATTTTCATTATGGCTTAGTTTGCCTATCTATAGCATTCATTGTCGTGTTTTACTAGTAATATATTATGCGAATGATTTTTCTTTTTTTTCTTTTTTCTTTTTTTCTTTTCTTTTTTTATCTCTTCTCCATATTTGACGCACTTAACTATTCATATGTGTATACAGAAATCTTTTACATTGTATGCTTATTTCGGCACAAAATATGCTAAAGTGTCCTCAATGAATGCTCATATACGAGCACTCGATAAGTTTCTTTGGGTGTGGTTAGTTTAATTGAAATTTATATGGAAAACTTGTGCGCAAATATAACATGTATCGTATCATGACAATGTATATATACAACTTCAATGTTTTATGAATGCTTAAATACGTACCTTTGTTTGTATCTTTACATCTCATACTAAAAAGTGATTTAATAATACGTTTCAGGGACGGAAAAAATAAAATAAATAAAGCATGAGAGTGTGATAGATTGCACAAAGTAAGAGCATCTACAATGGGTAAAACAATCAAAAGCTTTTTACTATTCTAACAAGTCTTTGTAAGAGCTTTTTTGCATTGTAGTATAAGGTTTTAGAATAGCTTTTTAAGAATTTTTATAAAAGACTTGACAAACTCCAAGCTATTGCAAAAACCACAAGTCATTAAATGAGGTATGCATTTAATGCATTAAATGCTTCAAGTCATTGAAGATTTGAGCATTGTGGATGCTCTTGTCAATGACCTTTAAAATCTGATCAAATTGCACTCATCAATATCGGTCAAAAAACTGTTACCAATATCACTTTTATGAGGCTTGTATAAGGCTGCTCATCGGGTGAAACTCAGACCGGATCGAGAAAAATCAGATCAGACCGATACCGAATCTGGCAAAATACCTAAGCCGAGACCGGACCGAATGTGGTCGGTCCGATCTCGGTCTCGGTCCAAATAGGCTAAATGTTCGGTTTTTAAGCCGAACCGGACCGAGACCGAAATTATGAAAAACCGTAGACCGAGACTTGAACGAATGTGGTCGGTCCGGTCTCGGTCTAGTCCGGTCCGGTCGGTTTTGTCGATCGGTCCGGTCCGTTTGCTCACCCCTAGGCTAGTAGCAGTTGAACAGAAAAACTCGGTCAAGCAACACAGTCGACTGATATTAGAATCGGTCAACCCCTCTGTGGGCATTGGGTGAAATATCGGTCGAGCAACAAGAATTGAAACAATCGGTCTAAATCTCGACCGATTATTACACAAACACTTCAACTTTGTTGTGTATTGCCATCGGAGAGAGAAAGCTGATATGGCAAGGGATGGCTCGGGTCACGACTGTAATTTGGCCTAATTAGAACTTTTAGGGTCGTCGAATACATTTTTAGGGACGTCGAATACATTTTTGAAAGGATATTAACATGAATAATTTATTTTAGGGACGTTGAATACATTTTTGAAAGGGAATTGATTTGCACACTTTTGAAAATGATTGGGACACTCAAATTTGTGCATTACATAGTTGTACTATGTTTACAGTGTGCTTTATCTGCTTGTACAGTTGAGTGTCCCAATCATTTTATAATGTGTGCAAATCACTTCCCTTTTTGAAAGGATATGCAAACTGCAATTTGGCCAAACCACAAAAGCCATTTTTGAACTTTACTGTAACGTGCATTGATTTTAATACATGTTAGAAAAGTAAGATAATTACGTTGAGAAAATATGGAATGAATAGTTGATAAAACACAAAAATAATAAAGTGAAGTAAATGTTAGAAACGTAATTGAATACCAAACGGACTCAAAAATTCTAAAAGACATCTCATCTCATCTCAATCACGTATCACAAAACGTGTTTATCCCATTTATCAATCTAGAATCATTTATTTTTATAGAAATTATTGACAAATATCATTTTAGAGGCACATATATCATTTTATATCTCTTATTGATATGATTATTTCAAAAGAGTCGTTATATATATCGTGCAAAATCTTTTATATAATAAAAAAAATTCCTAATGGACTTTCGTATTTCAAAAAAAAATTATTTCCTTATTAGATAATATTTTAATTATTATCTTTTAATTTCTAAGTTTATAAATTCATTTTGTTGATATACTACAAAAATATAAGATAAATACAAAAAATATAGAATAATATGCAACTAACAACAATGATTATTTTTAATAATAAAAACTATAATTAAAAATCACAAAATTAATCAAAACAAAGATTAAATTATTTGTTTTTTAATAAATAAAAATATAGCATTAAAAAAAAAAAAAAAAAAAAAAAAAAAAAAAAAAACTCGTGCGTATTCAAGCATTATAACTAGTCATCCCTAAAATAATTACCTAATATAAACTTTATAATGACATATTAACCCAATTTCTAAATAGATAATATATAACGTGCAATGATTTTCTTGATTGAGATTGGAAATGTAGCTATTGATTGATTTCAGCTTGCTCTTAGTTATTATGCACTTATGATGATGCCTTTTGTGATAGGATCTTGATGCCTTTTGCGAGGAAATAGCTGCAAATGGTTGTGTTGATAATTTTGCAAAAAGGAAATGTAGTCATAATGAAATAGGAAAATATAATGGAATAGGAAAATGATTTGGAGGCTTAAAAAATGTGTCTAATTGTATGCCTGATAGATGTGTCAGTAAATTATTGATTTGTGAATAAGTGGGTCCCTCTGCTGTGCCCAATAAGATGATGACACATATGTTTATGCATATTATTAGTCATATGAGTTAGGCATCACAATCAATGCTCGATGGAATATCCTAAGATGCTTGATGAAATAGGTAAATTTATATAATAAAACAAAAGGATAGTTTGGCTACAATTTTTGTAGCCAATTGGCTACAATCCTTCATAAAAAATACACTAGCATTGAATCGGACCCACAGATTAAAGTCAGGACCCACAAATTAAATCAGAGACCCACATTTATAACACGAAATTGTAGCCAATTGGCTACAATTAATTGTAGCTAATATTTTCCCTAAACAAAATCCTTAATGGGTACTTTCGTATTTCGAAGAAAAAAAATATTTTCTTATTAGGTAATATTTTAATTATTATTTTTTAATTTAAAATTTTAAAAATTTATTTTGTTGATATACTACATAAGTAGAAGATAAATATAAAAAAAATATAGATAAGATGCAATTAACAACATGATTAAAATTTTTAAATAATTATCTTTAATAATAAATAAATATAATTAAAAATCATAAATCAAACGAAACAAAGATTAAATTATTTGTTTTTTAAGAAATAAAAATATATCACTCAAAAAATTAAAAAAAAAAAAAAAAAAAAAAAAAAAAAAAAAAAAAAGCGTGCGCAGGTATTATAACTAGTAATAGATGACGACAAGATTTGTTTTGATTTGTATTCTGTTTCAGTATCATTTAGCATGTATATGAGTTGTATGTTCATCTCTTTTTAAAGTTGCTTATATTGTAAGGGTTTTGCTAAACACTGCCACTGGGCAATGTTTAAGCCGCATTAAACAATCTGTTTTTTACATATTTAAAGTAATTATGCATTTAATGTACAATAAATGAATATAAAAATTAACTTAAGTATATACATTTTTGATTTAATAAAGTCCAAATTTCCTTTTATATTGATATTAAACATTGCCCAGTGAACACTGTTTAGCAAAACCCGTATCGTAAAGAGTGCTGATTTGCACACTAAATAATACAAGCAGAGTGAGCATTGTGTCATATGTGTGCAACTATTTAAAGCATGAATCGGGTGTCCGAATCATGAATTATTATCTCTACTATAGTGAGTAATATACTTTACCTTTAAAAAAATGATTTTAATATCTCTACTACTTATAAAGAGTGTATGTTGATTTTTGAAACTTAAAATGATTTAAAATATAGTAATATTAGTGAACTATTATAGTCTTGACTAAAAACGATTACAACATCTACAGCTAAAATTAATATTTTAAACATTGTTTAATCTTTAATCTTTTATCATCTTTTGTTTCTAACTCATAGATTTTTTTTTCTCGTAATGACTATAAATTAAACCCGGCAAGTTTTGCATCAAAGGTCAAACCAAAATCACAATTTCACAAGTATAATTATTTGCCTCTATAAAACAACTGGGCTAGCTCAGTTGGCCACCAAGATTTTTTAAGGGCTTGGGGAGGTTAGGTTTGACTAGGGGTGGTCTCAAGTTCGAGTCCCACCCGAGACTTTTATCCCTTCAGGCAGAATAGGAGGAAGTACAAACGTAGTTCAGGGTCAGCATACTGTCCAATTAAATGTCATTGTTACCTGAACCACTAACAACTAACAAGCCGTTCTAAAAAAATTATTTCCCTCTATAAACCAACGCAAGTATTCATGTATTAATCTTAGAAAATAAAGTGTACATCAATGTTTTGAAAACCGGGTTTGAAATCGACCCGATCGAGTCACCGGGCGCCGGGTCAACCTGGTTTTTAATTTATTATTTTCTTATTTTTTCGACCGGGTCAACCGGTTCGACCACCGAGTCAACTCGGGTTTTTATTAAAAATTTTGAAAAAATGAAACCCGGTCGGGTTTCAAGAACCGGGTTGACCCGAGTCACTCAATACCCGGCGGGTCTAACCGGTTAACCTGGTTTTAGAAACCCGGGTTTTTTTGACCCGTTTTTTTTCTCAAAACCGGTCGAACCGATTAACCAGGCCGAGTCGACCCAGGTTTCAAAACACTAGTTTACATAACTTAAGCAAGGTTAGAAAGGTAATAGAATCCCAAACGGACTCAAAACCTTTATCAATAGACATCTCACCAAATCACATATCACAAAACGTCAAGGAATCAAATATCAATATCAATAATAGAACCATTTTATCTCATCTATAAATATATCCAAACCCTTTTATTCTTTTTACAAAATCTTTTTTATAAGAAAACAAAGCGTGCAGTAACCGCTCCACTCACCATAACATAACCATTACAACCACCATTCATTAACCCTACGCATCTCATTCATTATATATACACAACATACACATATCTTTAACACAACTTTTAAGAAAACAAAACAAAATGTGTTGTGGTAAGCTATGCATGATGTGCATATGTTTGGTCGCAATTGTGATTGCCATTGGAATGCTGTTCGGTTTCGGGGTTTTCGGCAAAGCGTTTCATAAAGTGCACAATGAGGTTTCCAAGGCTTCGGATAATACGGAGTTTTACGGATCGGGGAGGCCCTTTATTGCTCCTCCACCTTATTATTAAGATTTGTTGTTTAATGTAGTTGTTTTGTTTGTTTGTTTTTGTTTGTTTGTTTCATGTGGTGTTTGTTTACTATGATGTTTTAAGGATTTTGAGATATTATTAATGGATTTTTTTAGATCATGTTTATATAATTTTTGTAATTGACTAATTGTGTATGAATTGGCGAGGTACGGGAGATATAATGGACAGTCATACTTTTATCTCTTTAGCCGAGGTCTAATAGACTGTTTTTAGACCTTGGCTAGTTGGCTTTATGTGTTTATTATGATGTTTCAAGGATTTTGAGATATTAATGGATTTTTTTGGTCATGTTTATATAATTTTTGTAATTGTGTGTGGATTTTGATGAATTGGCGAGGTACGGGAGATATAATGTAGACAGTCATACTTTGTTTTATCTCTTTAACCGAGGTCTGAAAGACTGTTTTCAGACCTCGGCATTATGTGTTTATATGAAGGATCATGAATAGGTAGGGGGTGTTTTTTTAAGCTTATATAGCTGGCTTATGGCTTATTTGGTTTTCGGCTTATGTTTCGTAAGCTCACTTTTTTTGGCTTATTTTGAAACTTTTTATAAGCTTATCATGACATGATAAGCTATTATATAAGGTGAAAAGTTCAAAATAAGCCACGCAAAGTGAGCTTATGAAACATAAGCCGAAAACCACGTAAGGCATAAGCCGGCTATATAAGCTTAAATAAACACCCCTTTAGTTGAAGTGTAATTGTTAGCATGTTTGTTTATGGAAAAAAAGGACACAGAACATGCGTGACCTAAAGTTAGACTAACTTTTGTATTAGTAAAGTGTATGACCTTTTGAGTTTAAAGGGGTGTTTCGGTAGGATTATTTATAACGGCTTTTATTTGAGCTTATTACATTATATCACAATCCACTATATCAGCTTATTTGAGGCAAATAAGCTGTTTTCACAAGACGTTGTGAAGTTGTTAAGCTCATAAGCTTATATAATAATAAGTTCAAGATATTTTAAATAAGTTGAGCCAAACGCCCTCTTAGCTCCCAATTCTAAGCAAATGTTAACCGAGCCTTCAATCTTTATCGATTGTCCTTTCAGTTGTTGTAGTACATCTTGGTGTGTTGTCAACATTGCATCTATCAGAACTTTAGTCTTTATCAGTTGTCCTTTACATCTTGGTGTGTTGTCAAAATTGCATCTATGAGAACTTTATTACATTATAACGAACCTTCAGTTGCAATCTAAGATCGAGAAAAACATATCAATGGGGAGACATGAGCTCCCATGAAGCTTCTATCATTTAGCAGTTTGAGCCCATAAATAATCAATGCATTGTTCTGCAAACAAAGTCAACTGAGAGATGAGATGTCCTAGCTCACGGTCACGTGCTTGTGGACATACAGGTGAAACATTTGCCCAAACCAGTTTCAAACATCAAATGTTCCGAATGTTAAACATTTGGATGTGCATTAGCATTATATAAACAGCTGAAACCAACCTTATAGAAAGGCTACCGGTTAGATTAAACAGAATTCAACTTAGACAAGTAAAAAATGTTACCATATTCTCCTTAAAAATCAACCCATCTTGGTCAGTTTCTGTGCTAATTAAGCTGTTAAAAACCAACAAAAGTCAACTCTTACAGTTACTTTGTGATCAGAAGGAATTGAAGCATGCGTGTGTTCGAAACTGAAATCAAAATACCAACCTAGCTCGGGTAAATTATGCGTTGACCACAAAGTCTCAGTCAATTCATACAACCAAACAGCCAAACAGCCATCAGATTTAGTTTTTTATCATTCGTAGTTCAGCTACTACAACCACATGATGGTTTGGTTTTCTCAAGGCTCATTTTTCAGCTACATACTAAGAGTTCAGCTTAGTTCAAACTTTTCAAAGAATATGCTCCCTTTAAGAAAAAGGTGCTCCATAATATTCTCTTTTTATACTATTAAGTGCTTATATATGCCTTAAACCGAAAACCAACTCTTTATCTTTCTCATTTGAAGGTTCATGACAGATGCAAAGCAAACTAAGGAGCAAGGAAAAAATGGTTCAGACCCATGATTCGACCATGTATACCAATAAGGTGAGCAAATTCTAGTGCTTAAAGTTCGAGTAAATCATGAATCAAGCTAAGCTCAGCACTTCATCCTTCTACTTGTTCAAATTATCATGGCACACAGCATGATACGCAAATGGGCCATGTATCTTTGGGTTAGTTATATTTCGACTTCTTGGTACTTTAGCTGTAAAAAAAGTTTTTACAGTTGTCTGTCCAACTTTTTTGGGTCATTTTTTAAGCAATATTTTCTGTCATGACAGAACTAAAAAAAAAGGTTGACTTAATCGTAAACATGATGAAATTGGTTGGTTAATATCTAGCTTAAAAAATTTCTAAAGGGACGGAACCGTTGTTGGTCTAATCCAAACACAGGATGATATTTGCAGGCATGGTCAACCATGTTAATCAACAAGCATATCTGCAATTTAAGTATATTCTTTTCATTTAACAAACTATTTGTACATGTTACATAAACGGATCGAAATTCACCCGCGTAAATTCAGTTTAAACAATACCAAAATATGTACAAAACAAATCTTGAGGCACAGCCAGTTTCATAAATCAACAAATTCAACAAATAATCAACTTAACAATAATGTTACATATATGAATATGTTACCATTTTGAGCAAGTTACTCAAAAACCTTTCCACACCGAAAGAACTTCATTAAACACTTCACCAATAAGTTCCCTGTCTGCTGACTGTATAAACACATCGAATTGGTCTATTATGTCGTAAATCTTACCAAACTTCACAAGATACTGCATACAGCATATCTTCAGCTTCGGTAAATGATATAAAGAAGCGTTTTGTAGCCTCTCGAGCACATTAGTGGTGTCAATATCTTCTAATAAGCTTTCATGACAGGCTTCTTTTAAGTCGGTGACATCATATTTATCAGCTGCTCTAAGAAGATCGAGTCTGTGAGTAAGAAAGTCTTGTTCATCGATGTTTCCATATATGTAGTTTAAAAAAGATTGACATGCTTCAATAGACATGTCGGATATGTCTATGACAGACATTTCTTTTTCTTTAAGGTCGTGTAAGAACATGCTTCTGAAGACGGGTGACCGGGCTGCAAGGACAGCCCGGTGGGCCCCAATGCTTCCGTCAGAAGCATTTATGCTGATATCCGTGTGGATACTTTCTGATAACATTCTTCCAAGGGATGAAAGTGCTGTTGCTCGTAGATCCTTTTGTGTAAACCTTTCAGTCCAAACCGAACACGACTCACCACCCTGCTAAATAAAATATTCATAGTTTATACAAACATGAAAAAACTATCATCAAGTACATGATATCGACTCATTACCCACCAGACTAAAACTGTTTAGCTTGTCAACCGACACCAAAATTGATATAGATGCTGAAGTCATAACTTTCAGTTCACCAACCATAAGTTAATGATGTAGTTAAGGTGTTTCAGATTGCTTTTTTACGCAGATAAGAAGTATGAAATTAACACTTCTTCGTTATAGGTCCAAAGTAACATCCTTTAAAAAACAGGCAAACATCACATAAACGCTTAAATTACCAAAGTGGTAAATAGTAGAATTACGTTTGTAGATGCGCTTTTAAGATCAAGAAACTCAAGATCGATAATGAATTTCCCTGTCAATGGAACTTCAAGCGCCCAAACGAAATCCTCACTGCTCTTAAGCTGCTTATCTCTAATTTCTGCAATCACATAGTATAAGCAACTTAAGTAATGCTAGAAATATGGTTATCATGTTCAAGTCGGTATAAGAATTTCTATAAAAACCGCACCAGTTCAAGTGAAAAAGAATTTATAAAAATTATGCTGATGTTATTACTATATAGGGGATGTTTGAGATTGCTTATTTAACAGCTTAATAGCTTATCTGCTTAGAAGCTGCTATTCTGCGTATACTTATAAGCGTACAATCTTTTAATAAGCATTCCCAAACACCCCGTAACACATAAAATGCTACTGGGTCACAAAAATGACCCATTTTAGCTCAAAAGCCAAACTCACTCTAGAGTACCTGGATGAGTCAAGGCCTTACGACCTCCTAAGGATGACACCACCCGAATAATGAATGAGGCAATCGGAGGGTTGTCCTTCGTCAAACCCGATATCTCAGGATAGAGTTTAATCTGCAATGTACGATTCTTCTCGATAACCAGCCGCCTTGATACATCACAAAAATACAAGAACTCAAGTCATTAACTTTGCATCAAAGATATTGGAAGATGATTCATACACCACACACACTTTTTTACACATTTTGTTCTGTTTTTTCCCGCAAAACAACAATATTGTTAGAAAATTTCACCAACTTTAAAACGATTATGTCAAAAGCTCAAAATCAACAAGACGATCCATAGGAAAATCTGTAGCTTGTACATCACTTATTCGGCTAGCTAGCTTTTGAATAATTATTTTCACTACATCTTAACAACAATATACATCATCAAAAAATTTAACTTTTTTACCATTATACTCTCAAACCATTTTTTACATGATAAAATTATTATGGTAAAAAAAAAAAAATAATAGTAGTAATAAAAAAAAAAAATTCCAACCACTTTGTTACTTCCAAGAAAAAACATAGATTCTGTCAGTGAACCTTAAAGTACAGTAGTTACACAGTATACTATTTTTAGAAAGTCGTAAAAGCAATAAAAAAACATGTCAACTAACCAGTTCCATTTACCGATCTTAAAAGGATCAGATTTACGATAAGTACAGGAAGCCAAATTCTCGATACGCCATTGAGCTAAACGTGAGGTAGTCTCAACACGATACGCGTTATCAGTCATCCTAGTAAAAGCAAGAGCCGACGTAATCTCATGGAAACAATCAAAGATTCCTTCCAACAACAACTCCCCGTGTCTTCCCAGGTTGTCGTCTAAGGCTCTTGTTCTTGTCCTTGTTCTTGTACCTCATATAAAAAACGTACACAACTTGCTAGCTATGTGTGCATGATGATCTTGCCTCCTATTATGAATCAAGTAAAGTATCAAATAAATATTAGAATCTAATAATATAAGTTTTTAATATTTTTCTAGAGATATTTTTGAGCACGCAAAGAATCTTTATGATATATAAAAAAATAATGTTAGTAGAAAGAAGCCAATGGAGGAAAAGAAAAGAAAGACTAATGGGTGGTTAAGTGTTGGTTGGTGTCGACAAGCTTTCACTTATACCATCATTTTAAAGTGATGAAAATTCCAATTTTGTCAAATTTTCTCATTAAGATTAGGAGCACTAATTATAGCAATATAGCATTAATAAAAACTATCATCAAATAGCTTAGTAATAAGGTACTCGATAGTTGATATATTTTCTGAGAAGTGATACATCCACAAAGGTTTTACCCAAAAAAAAAAAATCCACAAAGATGATTTGTCATCTTTTGATTGGTTGTAGTAAAGAGGAGAGAGATAAAACATATACAAACATACCAGTCAAAAGATGACAAATCATTTTTGTGGATTTTTTTTTTTTTTTTTTTTTTGTAAAACCTTTGTGGATGTATCACTTCTCATATTTTTTCGCAAAATTTAAAAGTGGTCAAAGAAAAAAAAAAATACAAAATGTCACGGAAATAATCCGGTTAAAACACGTAATTTGAGATACTCATCGTCCTTAAGTAACCTGAATAATGAAAATTAAATCGGTTTACCCGTTTTACTTATAAAATTAATAAAGCTTATGAAAAATTTTAATATCAATAGTTTTATCTAGTAATTTATAATAATAAGTTTCTACACTTTGTTATATGAAAAAAAGTGCCTAGTTGTTTGTAAAGTTTTACATGAGATTTTATTTATAGATTATTTTTCTCACATAATAGTTGTAGTTGTACCATGAGAATGAATGAATGATACTTGATGCAAAATATATAAATAAATTGTGTTTTAAATATATTTTCATTTGGTATAATTTTCATCAAGTGTTATATAATACAAACAAAAGTATTTAAGGTCAAATTTCGATTAAAAAAGTCAAATTTGACTTATATTTTGAGACGGATGGAGTATATATTATATAATCTCTCGGTCTTTTTAGAACTGCAAAACTTTTACTAGTTTTTTCTCAGAATCAAAATCCCAATTAATCGTTGCCAAACATGATCCAAGTCTGTGGGTTTTGTTAATATGACATAGATCGGAGAACGGGACATGGCGGATGGCAACTAGCTGACTTGTTAAAGTTTCCAACTCAAAGTACGTTAAGATGTATATTAAGTATCCTTATTGAAAAGAAAGATTGATTTGATTCTTGGAAGCAAAGCATCTCCAAAATCTAATCCACCTTAGACGAAGATTAAGTGGGTTGGTGAGTCTTTTGAAAAAAAATAACTAATTAAAATTGTAAATAATAGTGAGAGAGGCATTTGGATCTTTTTTTTAAATAGAAATACTTGGTTTATACGAGTAGATTTTTAGACAAACAAATTTAGTATATGATTTTATAATCATAAATATCTTTTGATCGTTTTCAGTGTTCATTAAAAATATTATCATTGTTGTCTTTATATAATCAATCAATGATTACATTCAACAATAGTTGTTTCTAAAATGTTACTTGTGATGATTTTATTAGAAACTGTTATTTTACTATCCATGTGTTAAAGATATTTAAATTGTGAATTGTGTATTTCTTTTTCTTTTTTTCTATTGGAATGTGCAAGTTTGGTTCTATTTTTTGACCTATAATTTTCAGTAGCCGTAGACAATAAGAACAAAGAGACTCATTACATTTGTAAATTAAAGAGAAATAACATATAAACTTGAATTATATGTCTCATTTATGTTTAATATCTAACGTATTTATATACAAGACTAAGAAAAATGTGACTCGTTTAAGTAAAAGGTCCATGCTATGACACTACTTACACATCCCCTCTTTGTACACATACGTGCACATATAATCATACATACATGTGTGTGGATGTGTAAATATAGACATATAATACAAATATACAATGAATGATTGAGATGGTCAGGTATATTATTTGGTAGTCCCCTATGGCTAATGAATGTAAGTAGAGTGCAAACAAATATGTGTGAGTTACCTGTTGAAATATTATACAAGAAAAAAATATGAATGTGGGGGCATGTGATGGAATCCTGAGTGTATAAAAAATTTGCAAGTTGGTTTTGGATGAATATTGTGCAAATGGACAAGAAAAGAATTTATTTGTGTGGGTCATCATCCATCTATTTAACCTTTAACAATACCACAAGCAACTCCTACCAAAAATAAAGTAACAAGGAGTGCACAATTGTTGTGATAGTAAAACTCAAATTGCATTTCGAAGAAAAAGTGTATGTTAAAAAAAAAAAAATAAAATAAAAAAAAATCAACTTCTTCAAGATCATCTACTTTATAAGTTTATATTGAGTTTTTGTCAATTGCTTAAAAAATGGTTTTGAAATTTGAATCTAGATTTTCACACACTCATGGACTCTGCCCATACCCAAACAAGTTATGGGCTAGCTGCACAGTTATCTCTTGGCCCATTTCAATCTACACGAAATTACAAAACTACAAATCCAAGTAACATCTTTTGAGTTATACTGCTCGGCTTCGCGGATGGGAGGAGTGCGAGAGCTGAGCCCGCTCGCACTATGCTTTTCCCCAGCCTTCCCTTCAAAGCCCATCTACACACTCCAGCCGCCTCCTTTTGAGGCCGAAAAAGCAAAGGACTTTATTTGATTTCCTTTTTGTGCAAAAATTGGTACTATTGCGGTTACACCCCCGCTTTGTGACGTATACTTAGAAGAATGGCATGAATCAGTAAGAATTCGATTGATGTGCAATAAATCCATGATGTTATATGATTACAAACGGGTACTTTTATTATTAACTGCGTTTGGCATAATATCACGATACATCAAATATATTTCCTAACCGATTGAAGGTGCTTTTGTCGGGCCATTAATCACATATTAATCGAGTTTTAGACCCTTTCACAAGTGTCGATGCCACAAACACATGTTATCGATGTCGTAGGGTATCGAAAGCAACATGATTCGTACGACATTCACCAAATCATGGTGACTCATCGTCCTTTGTAAACACGAAACTAGAAGATATTTTGTGACGACATGTGTAAAGACTCTTTCATTTCCTTTAAGCATAGGTAACAATTAACATGAAATAACTTGATATTGACCCTTCGATTTTTTAAGGAAAATGAGAGCTAAATATGCCACATATTAAGGCTATGTTTGGCAAAAGTAGCTGTAAGCAGTAGCAGTGAGCTGCGAGAAGTAGCTGTGAAAAATGAGCTTTCCGCTCACAGCTTCCTAAAGAAGCATTGGAAAAATGAGCTTTCCTAAAAAATAGCAAAACTCACCACTCTTTTGCCAAACAACACTGAAAATAAAAAAGCTCATTCTCACCGCTCATTGATAAAAAAAGCTTCAAAAAAGCTCCGTGCCAAACATAGCTACCAATAGACCATTTTAAAGCAATTTATTAGGGCATCCACTATGGTGGGTTTATGAAAAGGTTTAAAAAATATGAAAAGGTTTATTTTCATTTCAACATAGTGGACACTCATTTCATGTCTATGTGGCATGAAGAGATCCTAATTCTTGAACCTCTTTATAAATTCAATACATTTAATGTATTTTGTTCTATAAGACATTTTTTGAAATTGTAAAGGTTTATACTATAGTGAACGTAGGTTTATAATATCAAAAGGTCTAAAAATTAATGATGTGTTAATGTATAAACCTTTGTAAAAGGTTTATCATAGTAGATGCTCTTAACTTCTGCTATACATTTTAAAGCTATTCATTAACTCGAGATAATTATTTAACTTGAATTTTCTGTTTTGAATGTGATATAAGATTAAATTTGGTCACTTGGTCTTTCTTTTATACAATATGTTTACGTGAACTATTTCCAAACTTTGCTAGCGTTTGGCCTAATCCTTCAAATCAAAACTTGTTTAACTTGCAACGACAACTAACGACTCACAGCTAACAGCTTACCACGAAAACTTGCAATTACCGTTAGTTTTGCCAAACACAAACCGTAATTTTAAACAAACATTGGACCATGTTATCGTTAGTCGACCAGCTGATAGGTACAAATCAAATTATTTTACGTCAAGGTTAGAGGCGGAGACAGGAGGAGAGCAGGGTGGGCAAGTGCTCCCCTAACAAATAAGTATAAGCATATTTTTGAAGGAGTTTGTTATGCGATGTGGTGGCATCTATGGAGTTTCCGTAATAAAATTATCTTTGGTCGGAGCTTCCTTCAAAGGCGGTTATTTTTTAAGATGTGGTGTCTCGCTCTTTTTACTGGTGTCGTTATAGATGTAAAGTCTCTTTTAATTGAATTGAGTGGCTTAACAACCCTCGTCATGTAACTTTGTTATTTTATAGCTTCTTGCTAGTTTTTTCTAATAATATTCGCCGTTCAAAAAAAAAGTTACCCCCTAACGAAAAAAATACTACGTAGTAGTGTAAAATTTTAAAATATTCGGCCATTTTTGTAATTTGCAGCCCTTAACAAACCGATTGTAGTGTAGTTTCTAAAAATTATTAAAGTTTGTCTCCTCAATTATAACTTTCTGGCTCCGTCCCTGATCATGGTAAGTTAAATTTACATCTTTAATAGTGACAGTGTGACAGTCGTATACTCGTACGAAATGGTATTCAACATCATCATGTTAAAATGCTAAAATGACAGGCCATTATCAGGTTTATCAAGCACAGACCCATTTTCCGAAAGCCCATAAACTATGCTTGGCCTAGTTAAAAAACATGGACCAATTCAGATCTAGCAAGCCCAACAGATTCCTGGACATTGTTGGGTCTTTAAAATCTTTTTTTTTTTTTTTTTTTTTTTTTTTTTTTTTTTTTTTTTTAATTTGGTTGGATAAAGTATTTGTGCTCATTTTGTATTGAAAGAAACCCTCTTTATAAGCTGACATATATTGCAAGTTCAATCACCCTTTAGAGAGCACAAAATGAACATGCTAGAAAGGTTCATAACTTAAGTAATGAAAGGTTAGTATCAAATAATACTAAGTTTTATCAAAGATCACCAATTTTGTGAACACCATATTATGTCGACTCGACCCGACTGATACCTCCTTTTTTCGTACCACGGTAGAGACATGTTGCGAGCGACAACACATCTAATATTTGAGTCACTTTTTTTTGGTACCGTTTGAGGTCAAACAATGCTATATTGGTCACATTTTCACCTTAATCAAAGGCAACCACTTTGTCTTTATCTACTTTATGTTTCTTCAAACAATAATACTAGTTCCCAATAATTTTGCCTTTAGCCCTTGGCTCCATGCAAGTTTCTTAGTCACCAAGCATCACCCTTTAGTCCAATCACAACCGTTCATTCTTTAAATGATCAACTCCAATAGCAACACACAACTCATTTTCCAAAACAAACAATACAATAATGACCAAAGAGCCTACTTTCAAGTTTTGGTTGTTTTCACTTTAACTTTAATACCACCTTCTAAAGACCTTTTTTTTTTAATAATCCTTCATGGTGTTCAATGTTCATTGCCTCCTTCATTCCTTCATGTAGTGGTTTTTCTAGCCATAAAGATGAACTCACACCCCCTCACTCCGCCACATGAGCCACCCGAATCACCATCAATATATTGTACCCCGGCGCACTCTAGAGCTGCTACTCCGTCCCCTCTAGCGCGTGTTTTTAAACCTTTAAAATCATCAAAACAAGCCATTCAGATGACACCAATACATGCACATGCACAAGATACACCAACACAAACACCAAATTTTCCTTACCAAAACTACCCAAATACGCGAGATAGGCTTTTGTTGAGAAACCATCATAGAACTGACCCTGCCATTTGGTGTTGCGCGATTATATGTTTGATCTTTAGCATAGTTGTCATCTTATTTGGCATCACAACTTTGATCATTTTCCTTGTTGTCAAGCCAAGAAATCCGGTTTTTGACACTAATCATGCGAGCCTCAATGTCATATACTTTGACTCACCTGGCAACTCACCTGACAACTACAATGGCGATTTCACTTTTATTGCGAATTTCTCAAACCCCAACAGGAAACTTAACGTGAAATTCGAGTATGCTCTTCTTGAACTCTTCTTTGATAACAACATGATAGCAAACCAAACGATAAGACCGTTTAGCCAAAGGGAGAAGGAGATGGGTACCGTGAGGATTCACTTCATATCACGCGTTGTTTACTTGCCATTAAGCCATGTTATGGAGCTAAAAAGACAGGTTATGAGCAACAAAGTTATGTATAGTGTTAGAGGAACGTTTAGAGTGCGAGTGAGCTTTGGTATGATTCATTTCACTTATTGGTTGCATGGTCGATGTGAGTTGCAAATGAGTAGTCCACCAACGAGTGTGCTTATGGCAAGACGCTGCATCACTAAGAGATGAAAACACTTATTTTTTACTACTCATCTCATTGCAACTTTTCTTTTTCTTCAATAGCTTGAATTGAGATCTAAACCGACAATTCAGCTATATATTGTGTGTATAGTTGACAATATGGCACTGTATGTACCTATACAAATCCCGGAAAAAATCTGTATAAAGCGCCCTATTTTCTCAAGTTTTCACCATTTCAGTATGTATATTGGTTTCGTTTTTGCTAAAATTACCAATGTACATTACAATTCTCACTTCATGTGTTAGTCATTGAACTATTTTTTGTGCATCTAAGCCATTAAAAGATAGCTTTGTTTCACGTTTGAGTCATTTAATTTGCTAGCCAAAATTATCCCCTTATGACACTGTTGTCCGTCAATAAACCGTTAAAGTTGCTAGCTTGAAACATATGACATGAGGATTTGGAGACAAAGATAACTTTGATGATCTTGAATCTCGACCGTTTAAATAAGAGGCACCCGCGTGCTACCAAGTTGAAATTTGAAATGTGATGCAACTCGTTTAAACGGAGTTATCACGGGCGTAAAGAAGTGTGGACAACAAAATCTACTTCAGGTAAAAGGTAGAGTTTGAGCATGTTAGATAACAATATATGATGTACATGTTAAAGAAAACGATATAAAGATAAGATATAGAGTATCTTTACTCATTGCCAATTCAAAAGCAAGATCCTTGAGGATTAAAGGAACATTAAAGTGTAAAGACAGATAGATATGCATTGGCATTCTGCAGAAGATGTATCTTATTAGGCCTTTTGTGATCAAATCTACTAGTGACAAAGTTACAATATATGAAATATTCGTGGACGGATTTTTTTTTTTTTTTTCCCCCCCTAAACGGCTATTTAGTAGTCAGTAATTCGAGTCGTGCAGTGACGTTCAAGCGAACAGTATCCTTCCTCGAACTTTCGCATTAAGGGAATTAACCCTACCCCTTTTTTCCGATTCGCCTAGGAGAGAAAAAACACATTGGGTAGGACTCAAACCCGAGACCTCCAAAGGAAACAACCCCCAAGCTTATAGCTGGTCCTCGGCTCTGCCCAATATCACCGCCTTAAATAAGTCCGGCCGACCGATGAAACGCGCTGGTATAAAAAAGGCCCTAAAAGTTCGAGAGACAAATAAATCTCATGTAATTATAATCATTTCACATACCATGCAACGTACCAACAAGAGCCAAAACATACGCAACTTAACTGGAAATTGTCTTGCAATATAAATTATTCAGTGAAACAATATCAAAATGTGATTTGTCTATTATGCCCTTGAAAATATCACGTTAAACGGACATTGACCAAAGGAGATAGGGTAAAGAGACCTCATTGATCTAAAAACCTTGAAGAATGGACTCTAGGCGATGCAAAAATCAAGATATTTCCCAACGTGATGTTTTTTAATAAATTCAGGGACAAATGGTGTATTTTACTCAAAATAAAATAAAAAATTGACTTGAAACACAACTAAAGAGACTGTTTTTTAAGCTCTAACAATCAAACATGGAATTAGAGTTTGGATATGCTAAGAGCGGGAGGTACGGTTGTGCCAAACTCTTGCGCCAACCTATCAGCCCACCAAATTGAACGGCGCATGGTACCGAATATGGTGTCATTCTTGCTCGCGCCAAGCTATCCACGCCACGCCATTTTTTTATTTTTTTTTTCGTTTTTCGACCGTTGCATTTGAATTTAATGGAATCAAAGGGACGTTTGGCAACGGATACATGACCGTTTGGAGTGGTTTTTGAAAAAAAAAAAAAAAAAAAAAAAAACCCTAAATTCTATAAATACACTAACAAATCATATACACTTCTACACATATTAACTATCTACTTTTCTCAATCTTTTTTCAACCAAAATGAATCTCAACTCATCATGGATTAACAACATGCTCAATGACCCGTCAAACCAAATGACGGGCGCGTCTTCAAATCCATACAATCAATCGCCTTACTTTCCTACTTTCCCAACAAACCCATACATGAATCTCGAAGAACAAATGCTATTTAGTCAATGGAAAATGCAACAATATCAACAACTTACTCAACAACATCAACAACAAAACCAAGGCACCGCTTCACAACCAAATTCCGACCATGCATCCTTTCATCTACGAGACGAAAACGAAGATGAAGACGAGGTGATCCCGACCCTGACATCGAAAAAGACGAAGACGAAGACGACTACGAAGGGGAAGGGGACGACGAAGAAAACCACCGAAACGCAAGGTGGTACTCGAGCTCGTAACATGTGGAACCAAGATGAGGAGTTGCTTTTGACGGAGTGTTACATTCAAATATCCGAGGATCCAAAAAGAGGTTCGGGTCAATCAAAGGAAACGTTTTGGTATAGAGTTCTTGACGTATACAATTTGGAAGCCGAAAAACACAATTGGACTATTCGTACCAAGAACATGTTGACGGGAAAGTCGACTCCAATGAATAAAGAGGTGGGCAAGTGGAATTCGTTAGTGAATGAAACAAGCGTTATGAGTGGGAAAATGATAAAGATTTTATGACGAGGGTGCATTGTTTGTATAAATCGGTGTCGTTTGTCGAGTTTAAACACATGAAAGCTTGGAACTTTTTGAAAGACAAGCACAAGTGGAAAAATCCCGAAGACCTTACGGCATGCACCGAATTTCTAAAAGTCAACGTTCGTCAAACTCGACCGCTAGTTCCGGTTTAAACCCGACAATGTTTCAAGAAATGATGCAAACAACAACTCGAGTCAGAGCGCAAGGCAAAGATGGATGTTATGGAACGAGAGTCGCTCGTGAGAGTTACTCTGTATTAATCTCAAAAGATTGCCGATGAGATGCGAGAGCTACAAATGGATACAAGCAATATAGATCCGGTCGACGTGGCGATCGTGAAAGCCTAAAAAGCACAAATCCGGGCAAAATATCCAACCGACGAGTGCTAGGTTTCTATTTCTATGTTTATGTACTAGGTTTTTATTTTTATGCAACTTTTTTTAAAATTAATGTCATGTGTTTTTGTTTTTTTAATTTAATGAAGTTTATTTTAGTTATTATGTATGTTTTATGTAAATGAAAAAAAAATAGAGAACAACACCACATTTTCTTATGCCAACGGTAACGTGACACCACTTTTTGAGAACGGCACGACTACACTATTATCATTTTTTGGATTATATACTCGAAAATAATAAATACAGAAAGTAATTAAATATTAGTTTGCAAACATGCAGTATAAATTAAAACGAATCCATTCGGTTCTCAAAAACCCTAGCTGCTAAAAATTCGATATTTAAAGCGATCGAAGTAGAAGAATTTGCTTCTCAAGCCATCGACTTTAAGGTAAATAAATTCTTATCAACTAGTATAAATTGTATCTACAAACTGATTGTCTAATCAACTTTTCATAGCTAATAGGGATTTTTATAATCATAGTCTTATGCAAACCGATTATTTAATTTATGATTATGAACAGTTTTCTTTTAATTTATTTTTTCATAATATTAGTGTAACCATTCATTCGTTCTAGCTATATCGAAAAAATCAATGGGTCCTGTAACCCGTGGGAACCCCTGGTTCCGTCCCTAGTGAGTAATCAGGTTATGCTTGTCAAAACCAACATATTTACACATAACCCCAACATTGACACATTTACGTGAATGAGTTAGAGGTTAAATTTGATTAAAAAAAAAGTTAAGAGGCTAACTACATGTGTCACACGGATTGTTTAAAAACGCCTAACATGATGTTTATCAATAGTTACAACGGATGTAAAGTTAAGTTCCTAGTTGCTATTCCAACTTACATGTATATTATTTCATTACTACCTTTTTTGTATAATTTCATATGTTCATATGCACACATATGTATGCAGGTATTTCTATTGATTAAATTATAGATACTAATACTATGGCTAGAGCCTAGAGCATGTGTTACCGATTGAAATTGGAACTTTAATAACTATTACAATATTGTACGTAACTCACCATATATTACCATATTTAGTATGTAGATATACATACACTATTACTAAGAGAGCTAGATATGGGGCGTTGTTTGCTCGCCGTTGGTACCAAAAACAGATGAATGACGCGTTGTAGCACACCTTCCGTCTCGCTAATCGCTCTCGCCATCCGGCTTTTAGCTAACAAACTCACAAAGGCCGTTCGTTTACCCTTTTTTTCAATTTATAAACGTTGTAACGTGTTTTAAATGGAAAAAAAATGGGACGAATAATGTGTTGTTGGGATTTTTGATGTGAGATTATTTTAGTTGTTAATTAGTATATTATTGGTACCATGATAATGTGATGATATGCGCCAAACGAATAATGTGTTATTCGCCTCCACCGCACCAGGGGCGCAACTATTAAGGGGCCGCGGGGGGGGGGGGGGGGGGGGGGGGGGCGACCCCCCGAATTTTTTTTTGCAATGTAGGGTATATAGTTTTCGTGTAGAAAAATTTCGGTATATTCGATTTCGACCTCCAAAATTTCGGTATTACCCGAAAAATAGCTTTAGGAAAAAAAAAATTTAGAGCATGACCCCCACTGAAAAACTTCTAGCTTCGCCACTGCACCGCACCAAGCACTCTAAGTAGGTAACACTTTAATTTGTTGATGGACCGCTGTATCGTCTTCCCTGTGTAAACTTAAGATTTTCCTTTCTTTTGTTTTAAAAAAAAATACTTTAATCTAAACTCTAATTTTAACTATTTTTAATTCAGCAATGATATAGTCACACAAATTTTATAAATTTCACCATGTAAGTTTCACCAATCACATTGTGATATATATATATATATATATATATATATATATATATATATATATATATATAATTTTTTTTCACCATCCATATTTATTTGTCATGTATGCAAATGAAAGTTTCTTTTTCTTCTTCTTTTTTTCTTTTTAATTTGTATAAATGTAGCATTACCAACAGCAAAAAAATAATAATAATAATAAAAAAAAATAAAATAAAAAAATCCGGGTTTCTTCTTTTTAATCGTCTTGTTTAATTTGGAGAGAAAGAATGCTATTTGTTTGTATCGTTTTGTTTGAGGTTTATATATATTGCTGCCTTTCCAACACAAACACACAAATATATATATATATATATATATATATATATATATATATATATATATATATATATATATATATATATATATATACACATATATATATATATAGGGTCCCTTTCTTATGAGAACCACCTTATGTGCAGGAACTGCGAGAACCACCTTTTTACAACTAATAATACACAATGTACATCATTTAATGCTCCATATCATTTTGTTATTTTTATTTAATTTAAAAGGGTATAATAGTTAAAGACATTTTCATATTATTTTCATTTTTTTTTTTATAATTCCCGTTTTTTTATAAATATCAAAATTCAGGATTTTTTTTTTTTTTTTTTTTTTAATGTTAACATGTTTTCTGTGCATGCATGTTATTTATTTATTGAAATAGTCAAAGGTGCATACATGTTTTTTTTTTTTTTTTTTTCTCAAATAGTCAAGGTGCGTACATGTTTTTAATTAGTCGAAGTGCATACATGTTTTTTTCCCTTTCAAGATGCATATACGTTTTTTAATATAATGAAATTTATAACAAACCAAGCACATAAATGTTATATACAAAGTTCGATATCGATTGAAATACAATTAAAATACAAATTTTTAAAAGCATAAATACATGAATCTAATCGATCTATACACGTGAGCACTAATAATATTCAACACAAATGGACATATGCGCACGAGTAGCTGTCAACATTTTTTCAAAAGTCGGGCATATATGCACACTTGTAGCCATGAACATTCTTGTAATTACACCTGATAGAAAGAAAAAACACAAAAATTAGCAACAATAATATTATTAAAAATTATACATGTTCATGAGTACATGTGTGTTTTAAGAAACATACTTGTTTTGCAAACACGAAGTCTTTGAAAAAAATAATAATTACACTTACTAAATAAAAAAACATACATATTTTTAAAACGTGCATGTTTATAAAACATACATGTTTTTAAAACATACATGTTTTGAACATGTATGCATCCATTTATTTTGAACATGTTTCAAACATACATGTGCATACTCATTGAACGTATAATAGCCATCAACACCTATGTCAACTAAATTAGATCTTTATAATCAGTTAACCAAATTTCATATACTATTCAATATAATCAATATATCATTGAACGTATAAAAGCCTGCTACAAACAAATAACCATTACAAACAAATAATCATTTAATAATGACTTGGTTTGCTTAATCCTTAAACTATTACAGTTGTATATATAAATATCAGGTGTCCATTGTGTTTAAAAGATGTGTTCTCAAAATCACTTTACCCATTATATTCAACATTTCTTCTAAACATAAAACTCTGATCTAATTTTTGTTATCACCTATAAACCCTGAAATATACAGATGGAAATGATTATGAAGCATAAAACAAAAGGACAAACCATAAACACCAGCAACATCCTAAGCTATGAACATATTCGTTTTTTGCTAAATGGAGATTGTGGAATATGGTAATGCTCTAAGAACCAATCAGCGAACATAAATAGATGATGGTAAAGGTGAACAAGAATAATAACAATAACATACCAATTACATTTTTTGAGTAATAATTCATAAGAATTAAAATGGATCGATTGATGTAGATCTAATTTTGAGTAACCTTTCAATTCGTTTCATCCCCGGTCTAAATATTTGATTGATGGTGGTGGATCTGATCGGATCTAATTAGGGTTAGGTTTTAAGGAGTCGACGTAGGTTTTGTGGGAGGAGTGGGATTGGAGGTCGTGGAGACGACGAGATGTTGATGCCCCTGCCATTGGTGGTGGATCTGATTGGATCTAATTAGGGTTAGGGTTTGTATATAGGGAATAAATTGGGGGTGGTGATGATAGATGAAGAGGATTGTCAGTTTTTATTTTATTTGAAATGATTTGAGGTGCAATTGATATATACGGTTTTAAAGAAAAGTAATTGTGATATTCCTTAATTACCCTTACACTAGTTACAACAACAAACATGATCTTTCGTTTATTTACATAAATAGCACATTCATTTTTTACCATTGATCAATTAATCCAATGGTTAAAAAGTGGTTCTCGCAGTTCTTGCAGATAAAGGTGGTTCTCGTAAGAAAATTACACTATATATATATATATGGACATTTCTGTATTTTCATTTTTATTTACAGTGCTAATTGTTACGTAGTATTTATTTTTTTTTTATAATATATTTCTTATTAAGGTTATATTTTATATTCTTGCTTTGAGAGGTAATTTATTCTTCCATTAATTTGGATCTAAAAGGCTATTTGTTTGTTTGAAAATAAGTGGTTTGCTGCTTTTTTTGTGCTAGTCGTCGATGGAGGAAGGGACTAAAAGCATGCAGATCCACACATGTCAGTTAGATTTATTACCGAAGTTAAGACATTGTATACAATCACTCTTGCCACCACAAGAAGCAGCCCGCACCGGTGTCTTGTCTAAGTCATGGCTACACGCTTTCTCTACTATACCTTTCCTCAGGTTTACTAAATGTGCATATGATGTTAACAAAATACAAGAAAAAAAGTACATGGAGTCGATTGATCGCACTCTTTTACGATATCTCAACGAAAACATACCAATGAAAAGTATTGATCTTCACATTGATACCAAGCACCCGAAAGTAGTTAATCCTGCTGTAAAATGGATTCAGTTAGCTTCAAAAAGTTGTCTCAGCGAGCTTTCCCTCACAATCCATTATACACAAGAAAATTATTCGTTTACAATTCCAGCTGAGATATTCTCTTGTGAAACCCTAAATACTTTAAGTTTAAAAGCTGACGCTGAAGTCAGGATGCATGAAAATCCCATGATCAGATGTTTGTCCCTACGAGTACTCGAGCTCGAGTATGTTGGCATAAGTGAAGTGGTGCTTAATAACCTACTTTCGACTTGTTCACTACTTGAGAAGATAAACATTTCATGTCAGGATCACAACTTGCGGACAATTAAGGTTAAAAACCTTCTTTATCTTCAGGAACTGAAAATACAACTAGTCGGACTAAACAGCATTTTGGAAATTTGTGATGTCCCAAGTGTTCGCTTATTTTTCTACCATCCAGACGTGTTGCCTGTACCATTCAAATGGGATTCATTAAGGAGTGTGAGAGAATTGTCTTTAGGTGCTGTGATAATGGACAAAGCATTTTCAAACATGATCAATTCAGAATTTCCTTTCCTCGAGGTTTTGACACTTAAAATGATGGATTGTACGCTAGAAACCTTGGATATTACTTGTGTTTCCTTGAAGAGATTGAGTCTAGGGTTGAGGAAAACAGTGCAAATCAACATACGAGAAATACGAGTGTATGCCTCAAAATTACTTTATTTCTGCTACAATGGCTCGAAAATGCCTAGTCTCTTGTTTCCAGCTACTTCTCCTGAGCATATTAAGCTCGGCCTAATCTTGGGGAACCGCGATGATCTTTCGTTCTTTCTTAACATAAGGGAAATACTCAATCTATCAAGCACGTTCGATATTGAAATCAATGATGAGATAATGCGTGATGAATTAGTGCCAAGGAACTTCAACATTGATGATCTCAGAAGAAGAACTGAGTTTCCGGCTAGGAACGTGCAACAGCTATCCTTCAAGACCAGGACAACATTTGCTGATCCATACTTTCCAAAGCATTCATTAATTATCCAGGCTCTTTTTTCGATTTTCTATCCCAATTATCTTAGGGCTTATTCTCCTATGTCGAGCACCAACGTAAAAAATATCATGTATAAGATGATTGTAGAGGGGGAGCTGGATAAGAGTATTCTTGATCTGAAAGATGTTCAGATAAAAAATCCTCTCAACGGAGAATGGGAAACCCTAACAACGAATTACTTTAAGTCTTGGAGAAGTTGTCAAGACAATGGCGAGTACCTCAAGCTGTCAGATGAGTTTAAACTAAACTGGTGTTCTTAATAGAAACTTCTCTGATCATTCATTATCTTTGGCTCGATTGTTTGATTTACTGTTTCTTTAGCATATTATTAAAGCTAAGTTGGTCTAATTACCTTGATCTTATTTGGTACTCCATAATATTAATTTGAAGCGAACTTTCACGGGTTGATTTACAACCGTTTATGTGGTATAGTTATTTTCTTTTTTATGTTTCATGTTACTACTTATTGAATAGACAGAAGAGTACCCGCGCAATGCGGCGACGGGTATCGTGTGATTATATTTTGCGTTATTTGATTACACGTTTAGTTGTTTTTCTAATTATCGAATAATATCAAATGCATTAGATATGGATATTTGATAAATAAGCAATTTGAGTGCGTCTAAATCATCAAATTATCTCCTTTTTTTCACACACAAAGTCAACTGTTTTCAAAGACCAAGTCAACAACAAGTCAAACTGTTATTTTATCATTTTGACCAAGTAACCAAGTCAAATTTCTCCGATGTCCTAAAAAGATAAGTGGTCAAATTGTGCCACTATATATTATCAAGATTTCTCAATTATTAGTTTGCAAAATAACTATTGCTATGAACAGAACTCATTTAACTACTAAGAAATACCATTAACTAAATTAACACAAGGCATGAGGTAAAAACGCAAATGTTTCAACATGAGCGCTTCAACTAGGTTTATTAGCATGTCAAAAATGGTGAAATCTCTAGTCCTTATTCAGAATTTCCTTTTCGATAATCATCTAAGCCACTAAAAGATCGCTTTGTATCACGTTTGAGTCATTTTGTTGCCAAATTGATCCCCTGATGACACTGTTGTCCATGATCAATAAACCATTTAAAGAACTAAAATGACATTATCTGGGGTCAACAGTTCCCGATGATAGTTAAAGTTGCTCACTTGAAACATACGACATTTAGGATTTGGAGACAAAGAGAACTTTGATGATCTTGAATCTAGACCGTTTAAAAAAGAGGCACCCGCGTGTGCTACCAATTTGAAATTTGAAATGTGACATAACTCGTTTAAATGGAGTTATCACAGGCGTAAAGAAGTGTGGACAACAAAATCTACTTCAGATAAAAGATAGAATTAATTTGAGCACGTTATACAATATATGATGTACACGTTAAAGAAAACGATGTAAAGATTAAGATATTGAGTATCTTTACTCATTGCCAATTCAAAAGCAAGATCCTTGAGGATTAAAGGAACATTAAAGTGTAAAGACAGATAGATATCCATTGGCATGCTCCAGAAGATGTATATTAATTAGGCCTTTTGTGATCAAACCTACCAGATACAAAGCTGCAATATAAAATGCTTGTCAAATTGGTTATAGATCTAAGGGAATGTTTATTTATATTCCATGATCGTTACGAGTTCAATCTGGCTAGTTGATAAACTTGTCAAGCAAGTACCCAAGTTCACTCCATTTTTAAGTTGAATATTAGCTCTCCTTGGACAAATCAGGTAAAGGACAAGCTTATAGCCTGGTCCTCGGCTCTGCCCTAGATCACCGCCTTAAATAAGTCCGGCCGATGAAACGCGCAGGTATAAAAAAGGCACTAAAAGATCGAGAGACGAATAAATCTCATGTAATAATCATATCACATACCATGCATGCATGCAACCAACAAGAGCCAAAACACAACTTAATTACTGGAAATCGTCTTGCAATATTAATTCAGTGAAACAATATATATTAATAAATTAAAAAGACGATAATAAGGTACACAGTCACAAACTAATTAAAATATCAAGTAAACGTAGGGAAAAACCATACGAGTAAAATTAATCTATTAACATGCATGAAAACAACGAATATTCACGTGCTAGAACATGCATGATTAATGCATGCTTAAAAAGTACGTATATGACAAAGAACAAATCTAACCATGCATAGCTAGGTGAAATTCGTCGATCAATTTCCAATCCCATCAGCAAGACGAATCATGACGTAGATGACCACCCAAAGACCAACTCCAAAGATAATACCATAAAAAAACACACCCACGTAAATCAAGATGTAATCCCAGGTAGCTTGACTTAAAGCCATATCTCAATGTGTGTACGCGCTTGATAATGGCTACAAATTAATTTTTTTTTCTTTTTTTTTTTTTAGTTATTAAACGTATAAAAACGCTAGCTTATTTCTTTCTTTCAAAATAATTAAAATAAGAATGGTAAGAAGTAATTATAGCCACACATTTTAATGTAGGCGGGAAAATTTGAACAAAGATGCATTTATTTTTGTAGGTGCATCTAGAATGTGTGGTTGTGGTTACTTCCTATTTTTATTATTCTTTTTATTTGATCATATATATATATATATATATATATATATATATATATATATATATATATATATATAGAGAGAGAGAGAGAGAGAGGGGTAAAGTTCTAGAGAAAAGTCCACTTTGGTAAAAAAGTGAGAAAAAAAGTTGTAGGGTTTAATTTGAAACATCTCAAACTTCATAGGTATGTTTTGAAACATACCCCCACCCCACTCCTTCCCCCTCCCCCCGAATTTTTTTTTTCCCGCCAAAAAAAAAAAAAAAAATTTTGGC
Organism: Artemisia argyi; assembly: GCA_030686995.1. Classification (NCBI taxonomy): domain Eukaryota; kingdom Viridiplantae; phylum Streptophyta; class Magnoliopsida; order Asterales; family Asteraceae; genus Artemisia; species Artemisia argyi. Next base: position 233,708,596 of record CM060703.1, on the reverse strand, counting down.
AAAAAAAAATTTTTTTTTGGGCCAAAAATTTATAACCCTGATGCACCTTTTTTTTTAGTGCATCTCAGTTATAAAAATTAGTGCATCATAGTTATAACTGAGATGCACCAATTTTTATAACTGAGATGCACTAGGGTTATAAATTTTTGGCGGGAAAATTTTTGACCCAAAAATTTTTTTTTTGCCCCAAAAAAAAATTTTTTTGCGGGAAAAAAAAATTTCGGGGGGGGGGGGGGGCGGTAGGGTGCGAATTTACAAAACCTCCTTAAAAAATGAAGGAAAATACAATTAGGTCCCTGTAGTTTGGTGAAAAAAAAAAGGAGGGGATGATTTGTACACTTTTCTACCAAAGTGGACTTTTTTCATGAACCCACCTCCATATATATATATATATATATATATATATATATATAGGGGACTTTATTTTCAGAACCCTGTTATGTGCGGGAACTGCGAGAACTCCAATTTTGCATTAGAAAACATGCATGTTCATATAAAACATGTATGTTTTCTTACATACACCTTAATACACATGCATGCGTATTAAGGTATATGTAAGAAAACATACATGTTTTATATGAACATGCATGTTTTCTAATGCATAATTGGAGTTCTCGCAGTTCCCGCACTTAACATGGTTCTAAAAATAAAACCATTTTGCATTGATTTGTTGCACTTAAAAGGTTTTTATATGAACATGTATGTTATGCATGTATGTGTATTAAGGTGTATCTAAGAAAACATACATATTTAATACGAACATGCATGTTTTCTAATGCAAAATTAGAGTTCTCGCAGTTCCCGCACTTAACAGGGTTCTGAAAATAAAGATACACTATATATATATATATATATGCAAATAAAAAAAATGTTCTTTATACACGAGGTCGGTTTTTGACATAAGATAAACTCAATCGATCATATCTTATTAGATAGTAATTAATGGCCCATTTGTTTTGTAGATGGTTTGGATACGGATTTGAATTTGGATTTTGATTTAAATTTTGATTTGATATAAGAGAGAAAATCTTTTATATAATAAAATAAAACCACTATTGGAATTTTGCATTTTAAAAAAATCAATTCATACCTGATTTAGTAATAATTTTATTAAAAAAAATTATTTTCTTATTAAGTAATATTTTATATTTATCCATAACACAAGTAGAAGATAAATACAAAAAATAATAGATAAGATATTTAAAAAAAAATATTTATTTTATATTTATCCACAACACAAGTAGAAGATAAATACAAAAAATATAGATAAGATGCAATTAACAATAGGATTAAAATTTTTAAATAATTATTTCAAAAAATTTATAAAAAAAAACCCGCGCGTGCGCGGGCGTTATAACTAGTCTTTTATATAATAAAATAAAATCTCAAGTGGGGACTTTTCCATTTCAAAACAATCAAGTCATACCTTATTTAGTAATAATTTTATTTAAAAAAAAATATTATTTTCTTATTAGGTTACATTTTATATTTATCCATACCACAAGTAGAAGATAAATTAAGAAAATATAGATAAGATGCAATTAATAATAGGATTAAAAATTTTAAATAATTATCTTTAATAATAAAAAACTATAATTAAACATCATAAATCAAAAAAAAAATTAAATTATTTTTTTTTAATAAATAAAAATATATGATTCAAAATTTTTTTAAAAAACTCGCGCGTGCGCGACATTATAACTAGTATATACCCCCACAGGGACGATACTTGCACCAAAGGTTTCCCCAAAAAGGACAATACTTGCACCAAAAGTTTCCCAACAGGGACTATCCTTGCACTTTCCAAACATCCGGGACGAAACGTGCAGTTTGACCAAACTTTAGAGACGATTTTTGCAATTCTCTCCCAATTTTATCTTGAATCATTCAATTGGTTTCCTGACAACTTTTGAAACCGTATCCCATATCAAAAATGAAACAAACAATTATTAACCGTCAAATCAAATCAATACCCAATCTAAAGTGGGATACCAAACGGACCTTAAATTATTACTCCCTCTATTCTAATTTTATTGTTCACGTTTTCTTTTTGGGATATCTCAATTTAATTATCCGCTATTAAAAATAGATAGGGAAGTTTAACCAAGTTTACTATATAACCATTGTTTAAAATTATTATTACATACCTTAAAGAAGAATTTAATTAATTACCTAAGGGCAAAATTGTCATTCTATCAAAAAGTAAGAAAGAGGAAGCTGTAATAAATGTACTTTTCTTAAACTGTATGTTTTTTGTCGGGGGACAATAATTTTGGGACGGATGGAGTATGTTTGTTAGAGTTAACTGCATAAATCATCCTTGAACTTTGACGAAATTGCATGTTTGTCCCAACCATTTCAAAACTGCAGATACCGTCCTTGTGGGAAACTATTGGGGCATATTTCATTCATGCCACATAGTTAAATGACTAAACCCGTTGTCTGTCTTTCCTGTTTTTTTTATTTTTTTATTATTATTTTTTTTTAAGCTGAATATATTAAAACAAACCAACCTCCAAAAGATAAAAAGAGAAACAGAAAACATAACAGAGCATCTCCAAGGAGGAGACCTCAACTAAAGAGAGACCAAAAGAACATCAATGATACAAGCAGCAAAAGAGAAACCCCACCAAACCACAATCAGGTAACCATAACTTCCGAGGGATCGCGAATCCAATTATCCCAATATAACCCGACCTTTGAACACCTATTTGAGATCCAAAAAAAGGAAGCACCAAGAATTACAAAAACCTTCCATGTGCCTCTTTTTTCCTTTCACTTTTATTTAAAGTTTTTCGAATTTATATATACATTTTTATATATGTCGTTTTCTCACGTCTAATGTGAGTTTTATATACGTTTTTATATGCGTTTTCATATACGTTTTATATAACTTCTCCTTTATACGTTTTTATATCTAACAAAATGACGTGACAAACCCAACGGGCTTACGGGCCTTTATTATCTAACATGATCAATTTGTAAATAAATATACGATACAACCTATCAAATTAGTCAAGCCTTTTGAGCTTATTTATTGGGCTCGAGCTCGAGAATTGATAAAGCTTGGCTCAAACGAATAAATAATGAACCAAAATAAACTCGTGTAAAAACCAACTGTTCATTTTCATAAGTTATTGAACACTGACGGAATTTAATTACAAAAACAAAATTATCAAAAATCGAACAATCCATGTAGCCTGTGAAGTAGGACAAAAGCAACACGATTGATTGATTGGTGCACCAGCCGGGAATCGAACCCGGGTCTGTACCGTGGCAGGGTACTATTCTACCACTAGACCACTGGTGCCTTTTTATTATCTTTTGGTTTAAAGTTTATTAAATAATCTGATTCAAACAAGGTGCCCTTGGAAGTATATAGATCAAATTGATATGACTTTGCATACTTAAACAAACACTAACCAAACTTAGTTTACTAACAGAGAATGGATTTGGTAGCATTTTATATGAACCTTGCAGGTTTCCTCCTCACAAGCTGGCCAAATGCGTCACGGCAAAAGTATGCTAATTGTTCTGAATTCTTTAGCTTGAACTCTGGTGACGATTATCAAGTTCTTTCCACTTCTTACCACAAATGCATCATCAAAAAGCACCTCTGCCTAGTTGCGTATAAATTTAAATGGTTAAACCCCTCAAACAAACAATGATCTTTGCAAAGGCCATACATGTGGTACAATTCGTGTATTCATGATTATCGACGAGATTGATACAAAAACCATGCGATAGAAAGTGTATACAATGTTATAATGTCTCTGTCTCATGGCGATTACAAGTTTTACTTTGGAATGCTTATTCTCTGTGGGATAACATTTAACCTAAACTAAAAGAAAAAGATATAAAGATGAGATATTGAGTATCTTAATTCATTACCAAAAGCACGATACTTGAGGATTAAAGGAGCATTAAAGTTTAAAGACAGATACATCTCTATTGGCATGCCGCAGAAGATGTATCTTTGGACTTTTGAGATCAAACCTGCCAGATACAAAACTGCAATACAAAATGCTTGTTAAATTGGTTATAGATCTAAGGAAATGTTTATTTATATTCCATGATCGTTACGAGTTCAATCTGGCTAGTTGATAAACTTGTCAAGCAAGTACCCAAGTTCACTCCCGATGAGACCCATCACGGTCCTTCTCGGCGCGAATGCAAATGGTGCTATTTCAGCCTAAATTTCAGCTGGAAATCTAGTTCAAAGCCCAGCCCGGATATAGCTTTTTCTTTCTTTAACTAAAGACATGGCCAAAAATAGCCGAACCCATTTCCTACCAATTTCTACTTTTGGAATCTTAGAGTTGCAGAAGATGTTGCTAGAACAGTATGCGCGAGATGTTAACAGAAAGCGCAAATGTAAAGCATGTTATTAATCCAAATGGAACCAGCAGAGGGCGACTTATAGTTCAAACTAAAGCAAGAGAGATAACAATCATTGCAACTATGTCTTTCATAGGATGGCTAATTAAAAGGGCTAATTTTTAAACAGGTCTAATTAGTATTAACAAATTTTGTTTAAATCTTTATATGCTACTTATAAACAAACAATACTGATCAAGATTAAGCTTTAGATGACATTACACAGGTTATTCGTTCCTAAATAAGTTGAATGGTCACCTCTTTTAATGGTCTGATCTTTAGTTATAATGATTTGGTACGACAAAAAATCTCGACCATATAACATATCATATAGCCAGTTAGAATACCATATCATGTGTATATCAGTCCAACCTATCCATGACTCAGGACTCAACCAAGTCCATAAAGAAATACATGTAACAAGTCTCAACGGAAGCCAAAACTGAAAATAATTTCATGAACGACCACTCGATTCCTTCTTTTCTATGATCCCGAAATGACAGGGTTGGTTTTGGACATATTCATTCGTCGTCTGTCCCAAAATACCTGTCTCCAAACTCTCCCATTCCTGGAAGCACACGATACTCTTCATTCAACCCTGTTTCTATCTCTGATGTTACTATCTTTATCCTTGGAAAATGTTTGCAGACTGCATGCACTCCTTGTGGAGCCTGTAAATAACAATTTATTCATGTTCAGTTTTACATATTTAGTGAAAAGGTTGACTATTAGGAACGGCTTCCTGGATCCTGACTTACAGAGATCAGATTCAGGAATATGATATTGGCCTCTGGTACCCCTTTCTTCAAAAGTAACCGAATAGCCTGAACAGCTGAATTGCCTGCAAAAATTACTTGCATTTGTCAGCGAATACGTATCCCGACCAGTGCCTGATAAGAAATTTCTTAAACTAACCAGTTCCGAGTATAGGATCCAACAACAAGACATGCCTATCGGATATGTCTTGTGGCAACTTTTCATATATCAACTGCACAATAGTTCAAGCGTATCGATAATGCGGTCTTGTTTTAGAGCGTATAATTTGAGCTTAGTTCAGACAAGATTTTTGTGAATAGAAGTTATAGGCACAAACCTGTTGGCCGTTGTCGCCCTCTCTATGAATTAGAATCTTTCCGATCTTGATACCTTTACAACATGCTCGCAAAGCATTTTCCATACTCTCACCACTGCAAACAAATTGACAAGTTACGATTTCTACCAAACAAATGAAGCAACACGCCATAACATTATACTGTAAATCATAAAACAAGAATTGGCATAAGAAGCTGATCCAAATTCAATTACCTTCTAATAACTGAAACACCACATAATCTCTTACAAAAATCAACGCCTGTGTATACTGACCCTGCATTCACACAAACCAGAACATCAAAAAGGGGGAACGACTGGATACACAAAGATAAACTAGGATAAGAGACTTTGGCCAAAATCAGTGAGTATCAACATTAGTACTAAATTACTATAATAGCGCTAAAAGCTTGCTCTACAAAATCTGGATATTTCATTCAAATACATGTAGACGTAGTGCATCCATCGCTTACCATCACCATGAAAACCAATACTGCACTACTGTGCTAATGTTTTAGTGTAACTTTTATAACGCATTAGGTTGCCGTACTACTAAGAAAGACTAAGTTGTGGATATGGCATGATGGTAAACAAGTACACATACAGAAAATGCATTTAAACATCACTTTAGTTGCAAATAATTAACACAGCGACATAAGTAAGAGAAATGACAGCAGATTTATGAACTGTCTAAGCAGCTCCAACTCAAACCGCAAGAGGGAATTCAAAGATTAATGGGTGCAGAAGCTTACCAGTTGGAGTTACCACCTGCTTTTCTGTAAATGGTAGATGTCCCAAACCATGCTCGACAACCTGATATAACAATTGACAGTTATGCTTACACTAACATAAAAGAAACAACATTCACGCCTCAGAAATAAAAACTCACCAAACGAATCAATCGATCCGCATAAAACACAAAATCATGTTTTGTTGTTTGAGCATCACGTATAAGTGTATGCATGCCACGTATCTGCAAATAAAACAACCAACAATGAGGATCTTATACAACACAAGGAATATCAAACATATGCAAAGAATATGATTCCAATAAGAAATAAACAAAGAACTTAAAAGTGGTACCTGAAAAGTTGAGTGGATGACATATAAATTAGGATATATTTTACAAAGATCATGTTGACCAAGTTTTGTCCGAATATGTTGGACAATTAAATCAATAGCTACATGATTGTCTCCTCCACGAGGTATAATGATGTCAGCATACTTTTTTGTTGGAAGTATAAAGTCATCAAAAGCAGGCTTCACGAACTTTGAGTACTGCAGACAGAATAACTCTAACTAAATAGGCCATATGAACAAAAGAATACAACTCTAAATAAAGAATCAGATGATGTTGCATAGATTTGTTGACCTCAAAACTGATGACCATTTCCGATTCCAAAAATTGGACTTTTTCGGACCAGATGTTTATGATATATATCGCTTTTAAGCATTTTTATTATAAACCATCGATTTTGACATTAATTCTAGGAATTTTGGTTCTTGAAAGCAAGATGTAGACTCTAGCTTTTATCTCCTATAACTAAGAAAGAGGAGATATCTTCAAACTAACCTGATCAAGTACCATACCGATATCTCGTCCTTTTTCGCCTGTATCACGCCTTATTCTCCTTGCCAGGCGAACGTCAGCATCTGCACTGAAAATACAGTTGTAAATACTGATAGATGAGCTAACAAGTACAATTAAATTAGTATAATACTAATGTAAAAAAAAAAAAGTATCAGGGTTTATCTAGCAAGTTTAGGAATTTACATCATACATGAGACCCAAGTATTATTCTATAATTTTGAATTAGACAGAAGCCTAGACTGGTAAGTGAAGAACACGAGGGGTAAAAGAACTCAGTTGCACAATCCTTGAATTTGAGTAGCATTAACTTGTGTCACATGGCATTCTATAGGGCACATATAACTTAAATGCCATGGCCAAACATTGGTATTATTTTCGAAATCAGCCGCCTATACATCACAAATACAAGTTCATGAAAAGGCTTTTATAGCATGTTTCATCCAATCTAATCATCTGAAGCTCCTTTTTTTGTCTGTGTATCTGATGTAACATCCTATCAGCTAGTGCCAGCATACTATAATTCGACTTAAATGCAAATCTATATATTAGTTACTAGTTCTGACAATAATATTACACGAAAAGAACCATATTCTGATTCAACCATATTAAAATACAAGCCAAAAGAGCACAAGATTCCTTCTAAGTTCAGACATTTTACTTTTTTCTACCAATTTAACGGCTATTTTGAGAAATAACATATACAGTGACTATCCATCCTCGTAAAGTGGTTGCTGAGAATAGAATATATTCCCTTGGACACTAAAAAGGCTCAGAGTAAGAGATAATTGGCTGAGCAGAAGAGATAAATATACTAAACATTAATCAAATCTTATTAAGGAGTGTATATAACCTGTGTCGACAAAGATCTTCATGTTCATCAGATCACGTATACGAGGATCATGGAAAATGAGTATGCCTTCCAATATTATGACATCTGAAGGATTCACCTGCAATAGGTTTCATACCAATTGGTTGATGTTATACTCTATAGTAGATAAGAGTAATTCAAAGCCTTTCAACAGAAGAAAAACTTATGGGGGTGTATTAAGATACCATTATATGACTAATAGGATGACAAAGTACTTTTCAACGAAAAAAAAAATGTCACTTGCTAGAATATCAGATTTACAAGGTTGACTTTATCCCTATGTGCTATCTGTCAAAGGGATTAAATACTCACGTGATTCCTGAACCTAAACTTTAGTACAGCTAGTTCAAGCATGCAGATTATATAATTAGTAGTACATATAATGATCATTCATATGAGTGGAACTAGTTTCTTTACTTTCTTTATAAACAGAGCCAACAATGAAAAACTAAGATAACGGTTTGAAAAAGAACTCGTCAAGAGAAAACAACAACTGCACCCGATACACTTAATTTATAATGCTACAATATAAGCTTTTTACATGAGGGACAAACATTTAAACCTTTCAAAAGCTATGTTTCAAGAACTAACCCTTCGTGAGACGCTGTTTTTATAGCTTCTGAAGTCATATTTTGGAATATCTACTGCTTTCCCGTTCCTCAACATCTCCACAGTTGACAATAACTTCTCATTATCAAAAGCATCTGGAAAAGCAAATAGGGAAGCACCATAAGAAAAATGAAATGTAGAAATTGGTTCCGAAAAATTGAAAAAAGTTGCCAAAACAATTAAGTCCACAAAAAGTGATTGCGGTTAACGCTAGATAACAAAATAAGGTTTAGGATGAAACAGAGACTAAGGGTCTCCTCTTAAAATGATATCTTCTTACTTCAAGAATTAATAAGAAAATAGCGAGTTTAAGTAACAAGAAAACTCGCCAGGATGATCGAAGTTGTATTCATGAACCCTTGTAAGTTCTGCGGGAGTTAAACTATGATAGAATGAGTCCTGCGAAGACACCCATAGATATCATCAGTAAACCAGCTTTTGTGTTATCATCAATAATATATAATATATAAAACGAGATGATATCATTGGAACAAGACCTTTCACATACAGTGTGCATAAATTAATTTTTTGATATTGTAGTAACTAGTAAAAATGTAAGATACCATGTTGACAAGTACAACACGTTGATCATGAAGCTGCTCAATAATCATATCACAAACTGTAGTCTTCCCTGAAGCAGCGCCTCCAGCAACACCTGGTTGTTGATGGAAATATTAATTAATATCATAAAAACACAATGTATGTGAAAATCTAAAGCCCTTCAAATAACAAAGAAGACAATACACACATTGCATTTTAACAAAGAAAATGGAATAACTAACGTCTCATAACAAAGAAAATGGAAATATGCTTATTAATAACAGCTTTAGTAGTTGGGTGGTTTTGAAGCAATTCAATAAATTTTAAGAGCAATAGACCTAGTACTCGGATAAAAAATCTTGTTTAAAACATCATAAGAAAACGATAAGCCTGCGTGAAAGTTTGTGAACATATATTTGGTTTCACGAACTAATTATGAAGCAATCTACATTTATAATGTTTGGACACATTTAGCCGACCCCAAACGCTACTTACAGCTAAAGTTTAGGGCGAGTAGATCAGAAAGAAGATGAATTTACAGCAAATAACAATCTAATAGTGTGACATGTTGGTTCTAAGCAAACCATACAGGACTACGGGTTATTAAGTGCATTACAATCTGTTGTTGCAGCAATGCGTACCAATGATAAAAGGCTGCTTCTGCATGTTGTTTTCAGGCACGGAAGCTGTTTTTGACTGAATCCCCCCATTCATGTGAAATCCAGAAAAATGTGCCCCGGATGAAGCCTCTATTAGATACTCTACTGGTTTAGACCCCATTTGCTGCAATAATAACCTGCAAATTAAATATCCATGTTACTCACTTCAATTATATATAAGCAACAACAGTGTATTGTTTGCTTGTCAGTTCAATTATATATAAGCAACAACAGTGTATTGTTTGTTTGTCAGTTCAATTCACGTTAATATAACCAAATCATTATAGTCGTCTAACGTTCATCGATTTTATTGACAGGTTTCAGTTTCCATAATGTAACAAAATCATTAACTTATATTCAAGGGATACTAACAAAAGAATGTATCTAACTTGTCCATTTTTGTTGTTCTTTTTTTTTGCTATTAAAACACAAACCTTTCAATTTTCGACCTCTGTGTGCATTTTGTTCATGTACAATAATAATTTTACCCTTCTTTGATGTTAACAAGATGGTTAAAAAAACGTAATACACACAAAAGTCGAAATTTGAAAGGTTTGTGTTTTAAAAAAAAAAAAAAAAAGCCATCTCTATGTTCTAATCAATGGCGGTCCTATGAAGGGGCAGGGGAGGATCCCCCCCCCCCCCCAAAAAAAATTTTGCAGCACCTAGTGTAAATATTATAGGTTTTAGGAGTAATTTAGTTGAGGTTACAAACAAATCTTCGATTTGCCCCCCCCCCCCCCCCCCCCCCCCCCCAAAAAAAAATGTTCTAGTTCCGCCATTGGTTCTAATGCCCGACTTTGTTGCAATGGTTATACACGGGCATTTGAACACATCCAGTTATCGTTGGACTCCGAATTCGTTTGCAATTCATACATGATTCTAGGATCTTCGAAAAACGATCTAATTGAGATCTCTATCAATCAATGCAGGTCAACCATAACTAAGCAAATAAAGCCTATATGTTTCTAGCTAAGGCATCCTAGTAACATCTACTACCAAAAACTAAGAAAACTGCAGATCAGGAGAGTTTTGAAAAAACGAAACAAACCGCAATTTTTTTAAAGTTAGCAAAAAACATAGCATATGTAACAAACAAAAAATAAATAAATAACACTAGAGATCTTAAATCAAACACTTTTAACAATCATAAATATTAATCAACAATAATAAAAAATTACATCAGAAATAATAAAACCTTAATAAAACCTTAATAATAAAACATGCGAATCAGACAGGATATGAAAACATAATGTGAATATACCTTGTTTTTTTTTCTTTGAACAGAGGATTCCGAGAATTGATTAAATTGTTTGTTTGTGTTTTTATTTCAATCAAAAAAATAAAAATGAAATAAAAATGAAATGAAATGAGATCCTGTTCGTACACTGATTTTTCAATTTATAGCAGACACAATAATAAGAAGTACGGAGTATATATAAAATTGATCGCGGTGACGGTGCATAATAGCGTTAATTTATTCATTTAAATTGTAATTAAATATCTGACTTTTCCTCTTTTGGTTCTAAAAAATGTGTCTATAAATAAAAAATAAATTATATTTTTTATTAATAAAAAGTTATTTTTACCTTCTGGCTTAAAATTATTGTAACGAGAAAGAAATCACATAGCTTAATAAAGTAAGGTCGCTTTAGTTTTCAACCACTTAAAGAGAATATTTTTTTACTTTTATTCGATAGTTTTTACTTAAAAAATAAAATGAACAATTATTTTGAAAAATCCAAAAATGAATTATGAACAATAATTTTGAGACGGGGAAAGTAGTTAATATAGAAATAAAAAATACAGAGTAAATAATTAATGCAAGTTTTGATTAGAAACGTAAAGTAGAAAAAAATAGTTATAATTACTGTGTATAAATAAAAATTGAACACTTATTTTGAGACAAACGGGGGCGTAATAAATAAAGATATTTGTCTAACAAAATTAGATATTTTTTAAGTTTTTGAAATTTATTCAAATTTGTTTTAAGGAAAAAAGAAAAGAAAAAAACAAATGGGGCAAGAAGTTGGGTAAAATTACGAAGGTGAACCTAACTACGATTTGGTAGACACGTCAATTTTACGTCAAAATTAATACTGCACACAGTGCTGACGTGGTGCTTATCGGTTGTGGGGGCCACCCTCTGCATTTTTTCAACAAATACAGTTGTGAACTTTTTCACTGTTTTTATTCACTTTTCAAATAAAATATCGTCGACATCCTCTTTTCTTTTTAAAGGTAAAGTGTATCTCTTCTTTCTTTATAAATATAAAACTATTTATTACATGCTGGCGTGAGGAATGAGAAAAATAATAAAAAAAAAAATAGTAGAGTATAATAGAATGACTCATTACCTAATGTCTTTTCCTTTCTTTTTCTTGAGTTTGAACCAACTATAGGTGATGTATAAATATAAAACATATAAAAATCAAATAAACGCAGCGGAACAACATCACCCACACGGATCCATATAGCCAATATGATTAATCATAATGAAAAAATAAACATAACATGTTTATACCTTTGTAGCGTGCACCGGGAGTCACCAACAAACACCACACCCACGTATGAATTAAGAAACCCAAGAGATCAATAAGGTTGATCTCTTTTATGTGTAAAACACACTACACGTCACCGATTACCACCTGATGCTAGTCTTGCCTTAATAACCTTTAACCTTGCAACAACCTACACTAGATTAAGCAAGCAAATGGGATCAAAAGCATACACCACCCTCCTAGGGGTTGTGTGTCGTGATTTAGAGGAGAGGAGAGAGAGGAGAGAAAGTTGGAAAGTAGTTCCTTGAATTAAGTTATGATTTGATCAAATCAATACTTAACTTACAATTTGCCCCTTTCAAAATCCCATGTACCCCCTTTCATCCCCCATTATGGCCGGCCCCTTATGGGCTTGCAATGGCTTGCCCATTGTTGGCCCAAGGTCAAGAATACCAAGTCTAACTTAGCATTCAAAAGCCCGTTATTGATCCCGAGTTACGTAGACGATTATATATTGTAAATACGATAAATCCAATATATAAAATGGTATCTCTGTGTATAAGTGTGTGACCCCATAGTCTCACATATATCTAGCCATATAATTATTTATTATGACACGAGCATACTCCAACAGCTCCCACTTGCGACGTCATAATAATCAAGTAATTATACAAGCAAAGGTTAGCGTCTAGCAACACGCCAATGCCCCTAGAAATATGTGAGGATAGTTTCTTAAACATCTCATTTAAATGGTTTATATGTCATCTTTCATTTTGTTACAGATACTATGTTGAACACTAGACATGGATCAAAGTCATTCTATTTGTTCAACTATTATGTTTCTCGATCTAGATATTGAACAAGATTGCCAAGTGAATTAAGATTCATCTTAATCTCATTTGGGTACGGCCATACAAACATCTGTTCAATTCATCGAGGGGCCCAATAGTATCTAACTCCATGACATGTGGAGGAACAAATCCTATTTTGACTGCACGTGTCATTCATGTGTTTCAAATCACTCCTGAAAATGGTTTTTATAACTACCTTATTCAAGACAGCGTTTAACCATATCAAAGAATAAAATTGCGCACATGCAAGACCTACTTGCATCTCAAGTCTAAGGATGAGAGACATAACCATCCTCAAGTTGCGGTACCAGTCCAAAAAGTTGTTACCATTCAATTTCTCTTTCTCGAGAATTGATCTGATTGACGAGTTGTTCATGGTTGAATTTGGAGTTGTCATCTACAAAATAAACAAAGTTCAATTTTAGTAATTTTCAATAATTAATCCTTTTTAAAATTAACTACCCAAATTTACTATATTAAAACAATTAATTTTACGAAAAGGCTAAGATCCTCATTGAGGTTCCACCATCACATCAGTTGATCTGCTAGCAATGGAGGATTCAATAGGTAGGTAACGTCGACCAATTGCATTACAGGGACAGCATAATTTGTAGTATCGTTGTATGCAGCTTAGGGGTCCGAGGCGTGGTCCTCATTTTGCGATTTCCAAATATCCCTATGAGGAGATTAACGGTGGAGATATTAACACGAACGCGGGACTTGTCCATATCATTGATGATTCTACGAACAGAGCCGAAGCGGGAAGAGGAAGAGGAATTGGAAAGGATTAGAAGGATGCGGTTGTAAGTGAAGGCGTCGTGGCGGAATTTTGGTATGGAAGAGGCACAGAATTTGAAGAACTCAAGAGCAAGAGTAGGAGTTGAGGAAATTGATTTGAGGATTTCGGAGGCTTCGGAGACGGTTAAAGGAGGGGAATGAATTAATGTTTGGAGGGGAATGAATTAATGTTTGAGGATTACAAGTACATATCCATAGGTCGTTCATTGCTGGGAACAACGCCAAGCCCAGAAATGAATTTCCATATCCAAACTGCCTCCATTGCAGCTTCTGAAGCAGCTATATATTCAGCTTCTGTAAAGGACATCGCAAGTGTGCTTTGTTTGGCACTCTTCCAGTCAACAGCACCTCCATTCATGATGAAAACATATCCTGTTTAGGATTTGATGTCATCATGATCTGTCTCCCAGCTTGCATCAGTATAACAAGTAACACTGAGCTCACGTTCGACATCACCACCATAAACAAGAAACATATCTTTAGTATTCCGCAGATACTTCAATATGTTCTTAACAGCAGTCCAGTGACATTCTCCTGGATTCTGTTGAAATCTACTCGTTAGGTTCTGTGAGAACGCTACATCAGGTCTAGTGCACCTAACCGCATACATGATGGATCCCACAGCCGAAGCATAAGGGATTCCCTTCATCCTCTTCACCTCGGCGGGTGTCGAGGGTCCTTGAGCCTTGCTCAATTCCGTATTTGGTTGCATTGGAAGACTTCCACGTTTGGAATCTTGCATTCTAAATCTCTTCAGGATTTTTTCAATGTATGCACTTTGACACAAGCCGATTAACCGCTTTGATCTATCTCGATAGATCTTGACTCCAAGTATGTACGATGCTTCTCCTAAATCTTTCTTATCAAAACACTTTCCAAGCCAAGATTTTACATCTTGTAGCATTGGAATGTTGTTTCCTATGAGTAATATGTCATCGACATATAAGATTAGGAATGCGACTATACTTCCACTAGTGTTCATGTATACACATGGCTCATCGAGATTTTGAGTGAAACCAATCTTCTTGATTTCCTCATCAAATCTCTTGTTCCAGCTTCTAGATGCTTGCTTCAATCCATAAATGGATCTTTTAAGCTTGCATACTCTGCTAGGATACTTTGGATTCACGAAGCCCTCGGGTTGCACCATATAAACGTCCTCGTTTAGGTGGCCGTTCAAGAAGGCAGTATTGACATCCATTTGCCAAATCTCATAGTCATAATACGCTGCTATGGCTATAAGAATCCTAATTGCTTTTATGTCTACAACAGGCGAGAAGGTTTCTTCATAGTCAATTCCGTAGATTTGAGTGAAACCTTTTGCTACAAGACGAACTTTATAGGTATGTGCATTTCCATCCACTTCGGTCTTTATCTTGTAGAGCCATTTGCTCCCAACGGTTTTAGCATTGGGAGGTAGTTCTACCTCGACCCAGACATCATTGTCTTCCATGGATTTCATTTCCACATTCATAGCTTCATTCCATTTCTCGCGTTCAGGACACGATATAGCTTCTCGATAGTTAGCGGGGTCACAATGATCCCCTAACTCATGTTCCTCAGCATCGATATAAAAACCATATCGTTCAGGTGCTTGAGGTATCCTTTCGGATCTACGAATGGGAGCAACATCTCGAAGAGGCTCAACATTTTCATGCTCAGTCTCATTTTGATGTTCACTAGTGTTACTAGAAGGTTGTGCATCTTCTCTTTGAAGTTCATCAAAGTCTACTTTGCTCCCACTTGCTTCTTGTGAGATGAGACTGTTCTAAAAAAACTCAGCATATCGAGCAACAAATATTTTGTTCTCGGTTGGGTAGTAGAAATAGTAACCCATCGTTTCCTTTGGGTATCCTACAAAGATACACTTGATAGCTCTAGGCTCAAGTTTGTTTGGCGTATCTCGTTTAACGAGAGCCTCACAACCCCAGACTTTCAAGTAAGACAGATTAGGGACCTTCCCATGCCATATTTCGTATGGAGTCTTATCAACCTTCTTAGTTGGAACCATATTGAGTATGCGTGCAGCAGACTCTAGAGCATAACCCCAAAAGGACATTGGCAACGTTGTTTGTCACACCCCCAAAATCAGGTCCAGCGGAAGCATACATGTAGCTGGGGTGTAACTCAATTGGTGTTACAACACAAGTTCATAAATGGTTTTCACTTTAAACGTTTAGAATAAAATCGTTTAATCAAAAATGTTGAATTTACATCGTTAAAAGTAGTGCGGAAGTAGGCCCTTAAAAGTAGTTTAAAACGGTCCCCATATAAATAATCAGAGTCTTCTATGACCATGCCATGCCCTGCCAAAACCTCCTGTAGCGTGCCATAGGTTAAAACCTGAAAATACATGCTAAAGTGTCAACACGAGGTTGGTGAGTTCATAGAGTTGTTTAACAAACAAAGTTTATAGAAAAATGATCACACAGCAAAGGCATCGTAAATCCACTCAGTTGCAAGTCCCGCCATAAGAGACTTGTAACCTGTGTGTTTACAACCCACTGCTAAATAGTTTATGTCTAGTTGTCAAGCACAAGTGGTCAATATAATATGTCAAATTGTCAATCATATGTACGTGTATCATAGTAGTTAAAAGTGTAAACGTCACCACAAGGGTCTTCCGACATACAGTCAGGATGCACAACACACCTCTAGGGTCTTCCAACAACTTACGGTTGGGATGCATCCAAATTAATGGCCTTCCAATACCGTAGTATTAGGATGTATCCAAATTAATGGCCTTCCAATACCGTCGTATTAGGATGCTGCTCCGTCGACAGGGGAGACTTTATAATGCTGCTCCGAACAAGGGAGACTTTAAGTCACTCCACCAATAAGGCGAGAATTATTTAGGATGCTCCGAACAAGGGAGACTTTATAGTGTTGCTTCGAACAAGGGAGACTTTAAGTCAAAGTACGTACGGTACATAAGTTAAAAAGTTCAAGTCAAAAGGTTCAATAGTTCAAACAAGTTAATTTGAGTACGTTTTGCTTATGAGCATAAATAGTGAAGCAAGAGTCATTTAAGTTCAATTAAAAGTAAACAGTTTAAGCATGTATCTCCCCCAAAGAGTTTAAAACAAGTACTAAAGAGTAAAAGTGGGGCTATGACTCACCTCGAAGCGATAGCAATGACGACAAAAGTGGATACACAGAAATGAGGTTTGATCTCTAACCGCGACCTATAATGAACGAATGATACGATCTACTTAAATTATGAGGGGATGCGATGAATGTACATGCACATGAAGCCTATACCACTCGTAGTTTGAAAATAAGTGTTGGCGTTGATTTATAGTGTTTCCATAACTTAAGAGAATATGTGCTATTAGAAGTTGTCAAATATATATATAGTTCGCCTAGTTTCAAAAGCGTATATCTTGGTCGTTTTAAGCTCGTTTTACTCGTTCTTTATATCCCCGGAATCGTGGGACAAAATACTAACATATTATTGATAAGTCGGGATGGCTAGATCAAGTTTTTATGCTCAAATTTGTCCGTGGGTACTGTTCATCAGCAAGCATTTCCGGAAAATATAGTTTTCGTCGTTAAACTCGTTTTTAGCGTATCTCCTTCGTTATAAACTCGTTTTTATCCCCGTTTTCGGCCATAGTTCCGTATTGGAAAGTATTTTCTAAATATTTGGTCCAAATTTACCCAGAAATCCCTGATGTTTCCACGTTTTGCAAAAATGGACAGCAACTTTCTATAAGTGTCAAAACTTGGTTTTTCCTAGTTACTAACTTGTCTAAAAACCAACCAAACAACTTCAAATCAACCCAAATCCTACCATACACCTTCTTAGGGTGTCATGGGTTCCTAAACATCATCAACCTTGGTGGATCTCATGAGGATGCTAATAAAACTTATAGATCTACTTATATTAAGTATCTAGAGTTCATAAGTTATAAAAAGTATAAATAGAGTGGTATAAACTAACATATGCATATAGATCTTGAATAAACAACATGAAACTAGAAAAATGAAAGTATGGAAAGATCAACAAGTGATCTTGAAGCTTACTTGATGATTGGATGAGTTTTGAAGATGATGATGTAAAGAAAACTAGAGTTTTATCACAAAACCCTAACTAGAAATACATATGAGACCCAAATAACACTTTATCTTCAAAAATCCATGGTTCCTTCTTGTTGGTTGTTCTTGGCCGATCATCACCAAGAGAAGAGAGAAAAAGATGAGTTTGCTAGTTGTTATTTGTGAAATGAAATG
Organism: Artemisia argyi; assembly: GCA_030686995.1. NCBI lineage: Eukaryota > Viridiplantae > Streptophyta > Magnoliopsida > Asterales > Asteraceae > Artemisia > Artemisia argyi. The sequence continues at coordinate 233,690,480 of CM060703.1, read as the reverse complement.
AAATAAATGATAAGTATAAGTTATATGTATTATTAAGTTGGACAAGATCCATAAAATGGGGAATGAAGCATGGGGGGGGGGGGGGGGGGCGGCAATTTGGAATGGTGGGAAGAAAATGGAAGATTTTGTGTATTATTAGGTAAGTTAAGTTAGATATTATTAGTTTTAAGTGATACCGGGTACCGAGTTAACTAAAAATAAACCGTGACGAGTTGAAGTAAAATATGATGAAGTTAATTTGGACATAATAAAGTTATAAAAATTGTGAAAATATGTTGGGTATAAATATTGAGTGTGTTCGGGTGAGTATTGTTTAGTTTTTTTTTTTTTACGAAAACCGTCGTAAATAAATTTGGCGTACGATATAAATTAAATAAATTTCCAGAATACCGGGCAAACTAATAATATAATTTTTTTATATTATTATTATGAGTATAAAAATGTGTTAGGACCATAGTTGGGATTGACGGATCAATTATTTAAAATAATAGCTCATAAGATAACGTTTATTAAGTTGATAATCGTACGTTTACAAAAATGACGCAATCCACGTATAAATGACAAATTTTCTCCGGAGGTGAATAGTGTTTTATGAATAGTAAAATTTTAACACGCTTCTCAGAATATCAAACTGACCTAAAAAATGATGAATAGTAAAATGATGAATAGTGATCGATGAATAGTAACCGATGAATAGTAAATGTGAAAGTTCGGGAAAAGACCAGAATTTACGAGTTGTGACAGTCTCTACCCCTTAAGGGAACTTCGTCCCGAAGTTCAGTTAACGTTGGTCTCTGAAGTGTTATAAAGGTGAAGATTCATGAGATGAAGTGACCAGTTGACGAGTTTCTAGGCGGCGGTTCACAAGGTGAGGAAAAGTATAAGCGTTCTGACAACGAGGGTATACACACACATGAATGAAACCTTTGGAAATTGAGTTGAGGATTCAATCCAGACAGAATTTTATTATAACCATTCTCAGTGTTGCAAAATTCATTTCTGAGTCGGATATAGGTAGTCAGCCTATGTCCCACTATCCCGGGTTGAATATAGGTGACTAGTCTATATTCCACCGAGGTTCCATGAATTTTGAAATACTCAGCTCAGTTATACTAATACTATGTCCTTCACAAATACCAAGACGTTCAGAAAGACTAAGGCAGGTGACCAAACTCGAGGTCAAATGATGAAACTATGCAAGGAGAAACATAATAGGGTGACATATATGATACGTGAACATGCTTATATGAAAGACCATCATAGTAATCAACTAGAATAAGTGAATATAATATACCAGATAATGAGACACAAATCTCATCACCTAAGTCAGCAACAAACCACAATGAGGCTTCAGCTTGGCAGGCAGGCACGTGACGGTCATAGGGTTAAGTTTTTCGTAAAAGTAGCTATAGTCTAGGTTTTAAAAACACTTAGTTCGCTATAGCCAAAGCTCTGATACCAATCTGTCACACCCCCAAAATCAGGTCTAGCGGAAGCATACATGTAGCTGGGGTGTAACTCAATTGGTGTTACAACACAAGTTCATAAATGGTTTTCACTTTAAACGTTTAGAATAAAATCGTTTAATCAAAAATGTTGAATTTACATCGTTAAAAGTAGTGCGAAAGTAGGCCCTTAAAAGTAGTTTAAAACGGTCCCCATATAAATAATCAGAGTCTTCTATGACCATGCCATGCCCTGCCAAAACCTCCTGTAGCGTGCCATAGGTTAAAACCTGAAAATACATGCTAAAGTGTCAACACGAGGTTGGTGAGTTCATAGAGTTGTTTAACAAACAAAGTTTATAGAAAAATGATCACACAGCAAAGGCATCGTAAATCCACTCAGTTGCAAGTCCCGCCATAAGAGACTTGTAACCTGTGTGTTTACAACCCACTGCTAAATAGTTTATGTCTAGTTGTCAAGCACAAGTGGTCAATATAATATGTCAAATTGTCAATCATATGTACGTGTATCATAGTAGTTAAAAGTGTAAACGTCACCACAAGGGTCTTCCGACATACAGTCAGGATGCACAACACACCTCTAGGGTCTTCCAACAACTTACGGTTGGGATGCATCCAAATTAATGGCCTTCCAATACCGTAGTATTAGGATGTATCCAAATTAATGGCCTTCCAATACCGTCGTATTAGGATGCTGCTCCGTCGACAGGGGAGACTTTATAATGCTGCTCCGAACAAGGGAGACTTTAAGTCACTCCACCAATAAGGCGAGAATTATTTAGGATGCTCCGAACAAGGGAGACTTTATAGTGTTGCTTCGAACAAGGGAGACTTTAAGTCAAAGTACGTACGGTACATAAGTTAAAAAGTTCAAGTCAAAAGGTTCAATAGTTCAAACAAGTTAATTTGAGTACGTTTTGCTTATGAGCATAAATAGTGAAGCAAGAGTCATTTAAGTTCAATTAAAAGTAAACAGTTTAAGCATGTATCTCCCCCAAAGAGTTTAAAACAAGTACTAAAGAGTAAAAGTGGGGCTATGACTCACCTCGAAGCGATAGCAATGACGACAAAAGTGGATACACAGAAATGAGGTTTGATCTCTAACCGCGACCTATAATGAACGAATGATACGATCTACTTAAATTATGAGGGGATGCGATGAATGTACATGCACATGAAGCCTATACCACTCGTAGTTTGAAAATAAGTGTTGGCGTTGATTTATAGTGTTTCCATAACTTAAGAGAATATGTGCTATTAGAAGTTGTCAAATATATATATAGTTCGCCTAGTTTCAAAAGCGTATATCTTGGTCGTTTTAAGCTCGTTTTACTCGTTCTTTATATCCCCGGAATCGTGGGACAAAATACTAACATATTATTGATAAGTCGGGATGGCTAGATCAAGTTTTTATGCTCAAATTTGTCCGTGGGTACTGTTCATCAGCAAGCATTTCCGGAAAATATAGTTTTCGTCGTTAAACTCGTTTTTAGCGTATCTCCTTCGTTATAAACTCGTTTTTATCCCCGTTTTCGGCCATAGTTCCGTATTGGAAAGTATTTTCTAAATATTTGATCCAAATTTACCCAGAAATCCCTGATGTTTCCACGTTTTGCAAAAATGGACAGCAACTTTCTATAAGTGTCAAAACTTGGTTTTTCCTAGTTACTAACTTGTCTAAAAACCAACCAAACAACTTCAAATCAACCCAAATCCTACCATACACCTTCTTAGGGTGTCATGGGTTCCTAAACATCATCAACCTTGGTGGATCTCATGAGGATGCTAATAAAACTTATAGATCTACTTATATTAAGTATCTAGAGTTCATAAGTTATAAAAAGTATAAATAGAGTGGTATAAACTAACATATGCATATAGATCTTGAATAAACAACATGAAACTAGAAAAATGAAAGTATGGAAAGATCAACAAGTGATCTTGAAGCTTACTTGATGATTGGATGAGTTTTGAAGATGATGATGTAAAGAAAACTAGAGTTTTATCACAAAACCCTAACTAGAAATACATATGAGACCCAAATAACACTTTATCTTCAAAAATCCATGGTTCCTTCTTGTTGGTTGTTCTTGGCCGATCATCACCAAGAGAAGAGAGAAAAAGATGAGTTTGCTAGTTGTTATTTGTGAAATGAAATGAAATAAATGATAAGTATAAGTTATATGTATTATTAAGTTGGACAAGATCCATAAAATGGGGAATGAAGCATGGGGGGGGGGGGGGCGGCAATTTGGAATGGTGGGAAGAAAATGGAAGATTTTGTGTATTATTAGGTAAGTTAAGTTAGATATTATTAGTTTTAAGTGATACCGGGTACCGAGTTAACTAAAAATAAACCGTGACGAGTTGAAGTAAAATATGATGAAGTTAATTTGGACATAATAAAGTTATAAAAATTGTGAAAATATGTTGGGTATAAATATTGAGTGTGTTCGGGTGAGTATTGTTTAGTTTTTTTTTTTTTACGAAAACCGTCGTAAATAAATTTGGCGTACGATATAAATTAAATAAATTTCCAGAATACCGGGCAAACTAATAATATAATTTTTTTATATTATTATTATGAGTATAAAAATGTGTTAGGACCATAGTTGGGATTGACGGATCAATTATTTAAAATAATAGCTCATAAGATAACGTTTATTAAGTTGATAATCGTACGTTTACAAAAATGACGCAATCCACGTATAAATGACAAATTTTCTCCGGAGGTGAATAGTGTTTTATGAATAGTAAAATTTTAACACGCTTCTCAGAATATCAAACTGACCTAAAAAATGATGAATAGTAAAATGATGAATAGTGATCGATGAATAGTAACCGATGAATAGTAAATGTGAAAGTTCGGGAAAAGACCAGAATTTACGAGTTGTGACATTGTTAGACTCATCATAGATCGAACCATGTCTTGCAAGGTTCGATTTCTCCTTTCAGACACACCATTGTGTTGTGGTGTATATGGAGGAGTGAATTGTGAGACTATCCCACACCTTTTTAGATGATCTAAAAACTCTTGACTCATATATTCACCTCCTCGATCGGATCGAAGAGCCTTAATGGTCTTGCCAAGCTGATTCTCTACTTCACTTTGGAAGACTTTAAACGTTTCAAAGGCTTCATGTTTATGTTTAATCAGGTAAACATAACCATATCTACTGAAATCATCAGTAAAAGTGATGAAGTAGTTAGCTCCTTCTCTAGACATTGTTCTAAATGGGCCACATACATCAGTATGAATGAGTCCAAGTAGATCTGTAGCTCTTTCTCCAACATGGGAAAAAGGCTTTCGTGCCATCTTTCCAGATATGCAAGAAATGCATTTATCAAATGACACATTATCGATTGACTCTAAAAGCCCATCGTGTTGTAGCTTCGTAATGCGTTTCTTGTTTATATGGCAAAGACGACAATGCCATAAAAAATTAGAATCCAAATTACGTTTGGATTTCTTATTGCTAACAGTATATATAGAACTATTGTTTGAAATAGGATCACACATATCAATTTCAAAAATGCCATCACGTGGAATAGCATTAAAATAAAACACATTATCCTTAGAAACAGAAATGTCAAAATCCGGAAAAGTATGAATGTAACCATCATATTTCAAACGCGAAGGTGAAACAATACCTCTAGTGATAGTAGGTGCAAAATGGCAATTATTTAAAACAATAACTAGTCCATTTGGGAGGATAAGATCAAAGCTCCCAATTGCTTCCATAGCTGCACGATCGCCATTACCAACGTACAGATGTAAAGCTCCTTGCTTCAGCTTTCGACTTCCCCTAAGCCCCTGCACATTATTACAAATGTGAGTACCACAACCAGTATCATATACCCAGGTTTTGTTAGGAAAAGTATAAAGTTCTATAGTGAAGATACCTGATGTGCTAGCAACGCTAGCTTTGTTCTTCCTTAGCCCTTCCAGGTAGGCGTGACAGTTGCGCCTCCAGTGCCCTACCACTCCACAATGGTGGCAGGGGGTGTCCTTGGCCGGGTGCTCCTTCTTGGCAGGTGGGGGGATTTTGGTTTTGGGGGCATAAGCAAGCTTAGCCTTGCCTTTCCCTTGTCCCTTTCCAGGTGCCTGCGGTTTTCCCTTGTTCTTTTTCTGAATTCTGCCTTGGTTGATAGCTAGGACAAGTGGAGCCTTCTTGGGCATGCCTTTCTCTGCAAGTTTTAGCATGTTATGCAGTTCGGCAATGGTTTTCCCCATGCTGTGCATGTTGTAGTTCTGCACAAATTGGTCATAATCCTTCGATAGTGAGGTAAGTATCATGCTCACTCCAAGGATCTGAGGCATGGGGTATCCCAGTCGCTCCATCTGATCCAAATAACTTTTCATTTTCATGACATAGCTACTAACCGATTGCCCTTCCTCCTGCTTGCAGGCATGAAAAGATTTGACCGTGTCAAACAATTCTTGCTCTGCTTGCTGCTCGAACATAACTCTCAGTTCTCGCAGCATGTCAAATGCTGAAAAGTTCTCTAAGTTCTTTTACAACTCAGGGATCATGCTAGCCAGCATAAGACAAGCCACTTCCTGTTGCTCGTTACTCCTACGAGTGTAGGCATTACGAACAACAGCAGTAGCATTAGCAGCAGGTGCTTCTGGTAAAGCTTCTTCCAGATGGTAAAACTTTTGTTTAGCCTTGAGGACAATCCTCAAGTTGCGGTACCAGTCCAAAAAGTTGTTACCATTTAATTTCTCTTTCTCGAGAATTGATCTGATTGACGAGTTGTTCATGGTTGAATTTGGAGTTGTCATCTACAAAATAAACAAAGTTCAATTTTAGTAATTTTCAATAATTAATCCTTTTTAAAATTAACTACCCAAGTTTACTATATTAAAACAATTAATTTTACAAAAAGGCTAAGATCCTCATTGAGGTTCCACCATCACATCAGTTGATCTGCTAGCAATGGAGGATTCAGTAGGTAGGTAACGTCGACCAATTGCATTACAAGTGCAACTCTTAGATCTTTATGGGACTCATGGCACTAGTGAACAAGCAACTAGTGTCAAGCTGGCATGTTTAGTCCCATCTTTGCCTCGGGTCAAGGTCTCACCGCTTAACTCGATTAAGTCATCCAATTTGAGAACGTGCGAGAATATATCTAGGTCCCACGCATAGAGAATAGTCACCTTGGGTTACAATTCAACCTAAGTCCCACGCATAGGCAAAAAGTAATTGCAAGTGTTCTCAAAATTGGATGGCGTGACTTAAATTTTGACGGGTAAAAGTTTTTGATGTGGATCAAAAGGTGTACGAAAAGAGCATGCATTCATCCTTCGTAGCACAAGTTAAAAACATTTCTTAACTTAAGTCTAATCATTGTTTTAATTTATGTGTGTCAAGATGTCCATTTTCATGACTAATATTAATCCTACATGGATAATAAAGTTTGGACAATACATAAATAAAATAACATACATAACAAGTTAAGGTGTTATTATAAAACAATGATTTCAAGTTTTATAAACTTAGTAAAACTAAATCAAAAGACTTAGTTTTGGAAATGGTTTGTGTTTCGTTTTAAGTTTTATAGGAAGCTATTTGCAATTTTACATATGAAACAAGATATATAAAAAGCAAAACAAACACACAACCACAATATGCAAAGCCTCAACCGATGAAAAAACCTATGCTTGGTCTCGTGAGCCATCACGAGAACCAAGAGTCAACTAGGTACAACCACATAACTACACGGAGGACTCCCACTTGCTCCAAGACAATCAAGAGCAAGTTGGAAGCCCATGATGCACATGAAAAGCAGTTTCTGTCCTTCCAGAATTTCTGTGTTAGAGGGCCCAAAAGTCCATGAAGGAGGCTTCCCCGGGCTTAGCTCAAAACTAGAAAGTTGTAGGCCCATGTCTTGGGTACCTGCAAAAAAAAAAAAAATTCAGCCAAAAAGACCTTACCAATCACCGGGAAACTCCGTTTTACCAACTAGTGTTCCAGCAGTCATTTTTCGGCAAAAACGTCTTTAACTCTTTCGCCTTTCACCACCAAGCCACGATTACATTATATTGAAAGTAAAATACAATTAATATACTTTTAATCTACTGTAAAAGTGACCAAACAATGGCTACAACCAAAAGAATATAATTACATAAATGCCGAAACAATGGCAAAACCCCAAAACACGAAATTAAACAACATAAACAACCATTCAATGCACAAGTGGTCTAGGTTTTCATCGGCTTTGCATATAAACATAATAATACCATAATATTATGAATGAAACATGGTGTTGGCTAACTCCATGGACAAACATGCATGTATTTGCCATAGAAAACAAAATAATAACAAGAATTAAATTGTTAGCCAACGAAAACGAATAAATTAATTGACAATAATTAAAATCCCGTTTGGTACTTGTGTCAAATGGCCTTAGGTTCAAAACCCACTGATGTTAGGACCTTTTAATTATATTTTTACCACAGAAAATTAAGCCATAGGGCTTGATTTGAAATCGTTTCATAAATCGATCAAAAAACATGCGTTTTAGGCCATTTTACACGTACCCGATAATCATATGGCACATATGATGGCTCGTGATACCACTATAGCTGATGTATGAATATAAAACATATAAAAATCAAATAAACGCAGCGGAACAACATCACCCACATGGATCCATATAGCGAATATGATTAATCATAATGAAAAAATAAACATAACATGTTTATACCTTTGTAGCGTGCACCGGGAGTCACCAACAAACACCACACCCACGTATGAATTAAGAAACCCAAGAGATCAATAAGGTTGATCTCTTTTATGTGTGAAACACACTACACGTCACCGATTACCACCCGATGCTAGTCTTGCCTTAATAACCTTTAACCTTGCAACAACCTACACTAGATTAAGCAAGCAAATGGGATCAAAAGCATACACCACCCTCCTAGGGTTTGTGTGCCATGATTTAGAGGAGAGGAGAGGGAGGAGAGAAAGTTGGAAAGTAGTTCCTTGAATTAAGTTATGATTTGATCAAATCAAGACTTGATCTTATCAATACTTAACTTACAATTTGCCCCTTTCAAAATCCCATGTACCCCCTTTCATCCCCCATTATGGCCGGCCCCTTATGGGCTTGCAATGGCTTGCCCATTGTTGGCCCAAGGTCAAGAATACCAAGTCTAACTTAGCATTCAAAAGCCCGTTATTGATCCCGAGTTACTTAGACGATTATATATTGTAAATACGATAAATCCAATATATAAAATGGTATCTCTGTGTATAAGTGTGTGACCCCATAGTCTCACATATATATCTAGCCATATAATTATTTATTATGACACGAGCATACTCCAACACCAACCACACCCTAAATATTAAAGAAAGAAAACTAAAATGAAAATAATGAAATGAATTCTAGCAACACATTTTAATAAAAAAGGAGATAATTTTGAGACGGATGAAGTAATTAATTATTTAACACTGTGTTTTCGAGTTTAATTTTAAGGGAAAACAAAATTGTGTTCTCCAACTTTTTTAAGAGATGAAAAGAAAAATAAAATCAATAAAATTTGAAAAGAACAAGTATTTTTCATATGTAAATTGTATAAAACTTTGTGTGTTTTATTAGTTTGTACAATATGTATAAGAACAAGTATTTTTCATGTTAGGGTTATTTTAAAAATAACATTAATTAGGTAATTATTGTTATAGACTTTTTTTTTTTATTAAATTTCTTTGTATTTTTTTTTTTTATTTTTTTTTCTCTGTTGTAAAAATTGGTCTAGGCGGCTGATTAATCCTCGCATAATCGCTGATCGCTCACTAAGCGCATTGATTTATCATAATCGGCCTATTTAATCGTTTGTGTCAAAGATCGCTTAAAAATCGCTCAACAAACAGATTAATCGGACAAAATCGGTCTAATTGGACAAAATTGCTTAAAAATCAGTCAACAAAATCGCTTAAAAATCAATCAAAATCGCTTAAAAATTGGTCCACAAACCGATTAATCGGACAAAATCAGTCAAAGATCGCTTAAAAATAGTCAACAAACCCAGTAATATCTATGTTTGACTTTAAACTTTGAAGAATTATGTATTATGTTTATATTTGAACACTTGAAATATTTGAACTTTGATGCATTATGCTTATCGCATATATATAATATAATATAATATCTAAAATTGTAATTTTGTGCATAAAAATCCCAATCCGATTAATCTCCGCCTAACCGATTAATCGCTAGACCCTACCCGACCTCCTCACTAGCGCCTAGCGATTTTTACAACCTTGTTTTTTTTTTTAAATATGTCTACAAAAAGTGCTTTAAAGTGTTGCAACTAATGCTATTATAGATTAAAATTTGTCATTATAAGCTAGTGTTAAATCTTAATTTTTTACTCATTTCATTTTAGGAATGTTCCAAATGATTTATAATGTAGTATAGATATAAATATGTGTAAATTTGTATAATTATGTAAATCAACAATTATCACTTTGCACCTTTGTATCATTTGCTTTGAAAAAATCGTCCGATTTTTATAAAACAAAGTTTTTGGTTTTTACGAAAGTTTTATCAAAAAATATTCTAAAAGATGTATATGTTGGTTCTCGAGGCACTCTTGAGATTTAATGATAATTTTTTAACATTGTAATTTAGTATGCGTTTTGAAACTCTATTGATTTAATAATATCGTTTTTGACGACTTTATGTGCTAGCCAAACTGGTGGTGACTCCGGTTCCCGGTTGAACCCATTGGTCCGGTCCATTTTTTAAAACCATATGTAAATTGTATGAAACATTGTGTGTTTTATTAGTTTGTACAATATGTATAATAACAAGTATTTTTCATATTAGGTGTATTTTAAAAATAACATTACTTAGATAATTATTGTTATAGACCTTTTCTTTTTTCATTTATTAAATTCCTTTGTTTTTATTATTTTTATTTTTTTAAGCATGTTTACAAAAAGTGCTTTAAAGTGTTGAAATCAATGTATTATAGATGTACTTATTAAAATATGTCATTATAAGCAAGTGTTAAATCTTAATTTTTTAAACCTTTAATTTTAAGAATGTGTCAAATGCTTTATAGTGTAGTATAGATATATCACATAAATATTTAAATATTTTTGTCGGAAATAAACCATAGTTTTATTAAATGGCTAACAATTTATCATTTTAGGCCACGATTTAAATAATGAAAATAAAGAGAATTGCAAAAATCGTCCCTAAAGTTTGGTCAAATTGCACATTTCGTCTCGGATGTTTGGAAAGTGCTAGGATCGTCTCTGTGGAGAAAACTTTTGAGCAAATATCGTCCTCACAGGGACGATACTTGCACCAAAGTTTTCCCCAAAAAGGACGATATTTGCACCAAAGTTTTCTCCACAGAGACGATACTTGCACTTTCCAAACATTCAGGACGAAATGTGTAATTTGAACAAACTTTAGGGACGATTTTTGCAATTCTCTCATGAAAATATGTATTAAAAATTGTCTATCTTGCTTTTTGAATCTAGCGAGTGCTTCAATCAATTAGTCGGTGTAACAGTCAAATACCGTGGGGCCATCTTTCATGTTTTTCTTTTCTCGAGGTTGTGAATAAATATATTAACCAATCATGATTTTTTATTATTAGTCGATTTATTCTCTACCAATCATGATTTTACTTTTTCGAGGTTGCAATAACTTTAAAAAATAAATAAATAAATAAAAATAAAAAATAAAAAAATCTTAAAAAACAGAAAGAAAAAAATTGTGGTCCAGAATATGGTCACTTCTGAAGACTTTTTCCAATTTTGGAGACATACAATCGTTGAATTGCACGACTACAACCAATATTCGATGCAGGTTACATATCAAATACAGTCGCATGGTTTGACGGTCATGTTTGACTGTGCAACTTTAGCCAATACCTAACACGTCTCGAGTATTTGAGTATTTGCTGAAATCACGTAGTCGCACATGACAAAATTAAAAAAAGGTTTTAGAGATGATCATATTGAAGATAAAAACTATAATAATAATAATAAATAAAATAAAAAACTTTGTAAATTTTTTTTGTAAAAGATACATAAAACATTTCAAAAGATTGTAAACTCTTGTAACAGGGAGTGCCATATTCTTACCATACACATACAATATATATATATATATTTTTTTTCTCTCTCTCTCTTTTATTTTAACGGCAACTAAATATCTAATAACATAAACATCACAAATTATCTTTATATGTCTTAAGCAAGATTTGAATATAGAACCGTTTGATTTGAGAGTTTTTCACGCAACAAAAGTTATCATTCATCTTACTACTCACTAAATCATATAACAAGTGTCATACATGTAATGTTTTCAAACCCGGGTCGACCCGGCCGGGTCAACCGGTCGGACCGGTACCCGGTCAAAAAACGGGTCGAAATAACACGGGTTTCTAAAACCGGGCCAACCGGTTAGACCCGCCGGGTTTTGAGTGACCCGGGTCAACCCGGGTTTTAAAACCCGGCCGGGTTTTGATTTTTTTTTTTTTTAAATTTAAATTTTGACTTTTTTTTTTTTTTTTTTTTTTTTTTTTTTTTTTTATTTGCTATTATTGAGGTGCTATTTTTGTTTGATATGACTTTCTTATGTGTTTATTCACTCATATTTGTGATTAATTTTCACTTATTAGATTGAATTCGGGTTCTGATATCCAAAGCGTTTATTTTTGTCTTTAGTTTGAACTTTGAAGCATTTATGAAGGTTTATATGCACGTTCTTTGCTCTTTTTTTTACACCAGAGTAGTGTTTGGAGTTTGGACATTAAACTTTGAACAATAGAAAATGGATTTTTGGAAATATGCATAAAACCGGGTCTAACCGGGTTGACCCGACGGTCGAACCGGTGACTCGGCCGGGTCGATCCCAAACCCGGGTTTCAAAACATTACATACATGTACTAATTCTTGCTTTCTTTTTACTCATTTATTTGTTCACTTGTCGAAATCATATAGAGATAAAAGGATAAATATCTATAAATATTAAGGAAAACTATCATTTTCATACACCTACATGTATGCTTACATACAAATACGACGCAAACTCATGAAGTTTTAATTTAAATTTGTTGCCTTCTTTTTAGGTTGACTATGCGTCAACTTCAACTCCTCGTAAAAATATCGAGACCATTCGTGGCCAGGACCATTTGTACACCTAGTCTTAAAGAGATCATTTTTACACGGGTCAAGCACGAGCTAAGAAATAAGGCTTGAAAGAAGTTGAGCTTTACTCAGGCTATGTTTGGCGCGGAGCTTTTTTGGAGCTTTTTGGGGTAATGAGCGGTGAGAATGAGTTTTTTTATTTTTGATGTTTGTTTGGCATGAGAGCTGTGGGCTTTGCTATTTTTTAGGAAAGCTCATTTTCCCAATGCTTCTTTATGAAGCTGTGAGCTTTTTTGGATACTGCTCACAGCTCACAGCTACTGCTCACTGCTACTGCTCACAGCTACTTTTGCCAAACATAGCCAATATCCATGTGATAGTTAGTACTCGATCAAGATGTTGTTGGTTCAAATCTCGTTAAAAACAAAAAATGATATTGTTATGGTTACTAGTTATAATGCCCGAGCACGCGCGGGTTTTTTAAAATTTTTTGAATAATATATTTTTATTTATTAAAAAACAAATAATTTAATCTTTGTTTTGTTTTGTTTGATTTATGATGTTTAATTATAGTTTTTTTTTTATTATTAAAGATAATTATTTAAATATTTTAATCCTATTATTAATTGTATCTTATCTATATTTTTTGTATTTATATTCTACTTGTGTTATGGATAAATATAAAATGTTACCTAATAAGAAAATAATTTTTTTTTAAATAAAATTATTACTAAATAAAGTATGAATGCATTTTTTTGAAATGAAAAATTCTCAATAGTTTTTTGTTTTATTATATAAAAGATGTGACAATGTAATATATTTGAACAATTTTGTTAACAAGTGATGAATATTGATTTGTTGTCCTCACGAAGACTTGCAATAGGATTGGTTTGTCGTCTTGACGAAGACTTTTAACAGGATTGGTTTGTCTTTTCTTAAATTTAGATAGGTTTGAGATGTAATGTGTGATAATCCATTAGTGATTAGCCTAATGGATAAGGACATAAGGTGATAGACTTTACTTAAAGATCATACTTGTAAAAGATAATTACAATTATCCAATCACATATTTTTGCTAGCAGCCAATCAGAAGAAGGTCAGCAATTCTAAATTGATTGATGATTTTTCTTATAAAACTGTTTTGTGCATGTAAAAATTGGGTTTGTTAGGCTATCAGTTTTAGTTGGGCTTTTTAGTTTTGGGCTTAATATATGGTAACTACTAGCTTGTGAATTGTGAATTGTGAATTGTGAATTTGTGATCTTTCGGTTGTCAATTTTAGCTGGGCTATTTAGTTTTGGGCTATTAAATTAGTGGTAACTACAAACTTGTGATCTTTCAAGTGGCAATTAAGTTATGGTTGTTAGGATTTCAACTTTGTGGTAATAATTTTTATGAGTGACTCTTCTTTGGTCAATGACATGTAATAGTTGCTAACTTGTAAATGTGTTATGTAGCTAGTTTTGCAACCAAATTAACTCGTGATGTTGCAAAATGTGCTGTCTTTGAGGGAGGGCGAGATGGATGATCGCTCAGACCTTAGTTTCGAAGGATCCTAATTTTACCTCATATTTTACTTTTTATATATCAATAGATAACTTGTTTTAAATAAATAACACCATTTTCTAAGAAAATGCTATGTGATCAAAAAAACTATACAATTGAATTATATCTCTCTCTTAATAATAAGCGACCATGAAAAACATCCATATAAACTTTTGGATGCTAAAAGACTAACAGTATGGCTATGTTTGACAAAAGTAGCTATGAGAAGTAGCAGTGAGCTGTGAGCAGTAGCCAAAAAAGCTCACAGCTTCATAAAGAAGCATTGAGAGAATGAGCTTTCCTAAAAAATAGCAAAGCCCACAGCTCTCATGAACACTAAAAATCAAAAAGCTCATTGTTCACCGCTCATTGCTCAAAAAAGCTCCAAAAAGCTTTGTGCCAAACATAGCCTATGAAAAGAAAATTTGTGTCCCCCAAAAGAGAAAACAACATAATATGAAACCATTAACCAAAATATTCAAACTATAACTATTTAGTGATATAAAATCTAATAACTGTGAAAAGATAGACACAACTCACGCAAGTTTTTAATAAAATCACGATCTAGCCAGTGGCGAAATCAGAAAAATAAGATGTGATAAATCAAATATTGTTACTTGGAGATGAATGATTTTTAAGGTTTGAGAGTATTGAATATGTAGGTGGGAGCAATTTAAAATTTGATTGGGGGCACTTTCGAAAAGATCAAAATTAGAAAAAGAATTAGTAAAATATTATTTTTTTCGGCTAGTCATGGGAGACACCGCCACACCAAATCCACCATGTAAGTCCGCCCGTGGACATAACCATAATGGAGATGATTTGCATACTCCATAAAATTATTGGGACACTCTAATTTAGTGTGTTTTGACATTTATACCCTCACATTTACCATTACATTTTCACCTATTTGAGGGTATAAATATCCAAACACACTAAATTGGAGTGTCCCAGTCAATTGAGGGAGTGTGCAAATTATCTCCCAACCAGGGGTGTCATTCGGGCTGACCCGACCCGAGTCAATTCGGGTCAGGTCAATCAGGTTCAAAATTATATTCGGGTTAATCGGGTCAACCCGAATTTACCCGAATTCTAAACAAGTTTGGGTTCTGGTATGCTTATTTTAGCCTTGATGCGAATTGACCCGACCCAAATTGACCCGAACCCGACCAACCTGAGTCAATTAACACTAAATATACTAAAGTAAAATGGACTTAGACGTGAACCCAAATTGACCCGACGCGAGTGACCCGAACTTAAACAAAGTCGGGTTCAAGTAATTTTTTTAGAGACTTGACCCGAATTGACCCGAACCCAACCGGGTCAATCCGAATCCGACCGTGACACTACTACTCCCAAAATAAAAATCACCTTCTAGATTCTTCTTCCATCCTTAAAATTTTGCTCAAAAAATAAACCCTCCCCATTTCTCCCTAACGCTGCGTTTCCGAGTTTTATTTTTGAAAGAAGAGAAAAGAAGTAGGAAGAAAACAAAATAAATTCGTGTTCCTGAGTTTTTTTTAGGAGAGAAGAGAATAGAAGAGGAGAGTAATTTTGGCTAAACTTCTCTCCAAAACTTTCTTCCCAAAAGTGGGATGATTTGGAGAGAAGTTGTATTAGGAAGCTTTATATAAATAAAATTACTTAAATGACCTAATATAAAACATAACTTTTATATATAACCAAGGGCATAATTGTAAAATCATATGATATCTCTTCTTTTCTCTCCTAACTCGGGAACATGATATAAAAATTTTAATTTCATTCATCTCCTCTTCTTTTCCCAATTTTCAACTCTTCTTCTCTTCTTTCATTTAAAAAACTTGGGAAGAGAGTGTAAAACCCTTCCTTCCCAAAACCAAACGGCAATGGCATCATCACTCCTGTCTTAAAATTTTGCTCAAAAAATAGACCCAAACACCACCCAATTCTCAACACTAATCTCCAACCTCATGTCCAAACACCACAACTCCAAAGCAGAATCACTTTTCAACATTTCCACTCCTCTCCCCTCCCCGAACACCGCGCTTTTTCCGCGGTCCTTTTACGCTGTATTTTAACCGGTTCTTTCTATCGTTCACTCTCGGACACTGCCAAAACTACACTTATATGTCGTGTTTGGAGAAGAGTACTGATAGGTATAATAAGTTTCGTGATTTGTTGCCTTTGGTGATGGTGGCGTTAACTGATGCATTGAATTCTGGTGAGAAGAGTATGGCTCAGGACGCGTTAAAAAAGTTGATTGAATTGGCTGAGACTGCGCCCAAGTTTTTTAGGAAGAGGATTGTGGAAGTTGTGGGGGCAGTTTTGCAAATAGCGGAAATGGAAGTTTTTTACCCGTACTAATTAATGGTTACTAATTGTTGTCTTGGTGTTTTGTAAAGTTTAGTTATAGGGGGTCTTTGGAATGAAATCATGTTTTAGTATTGTAATTTCTATGTATGTTTTGATATAGGTTATCGCTAAGAACTTGGAGCATGTCGTGTCAAGGATCTTGAACTTGTTTCAAGATCCTCATCCGCGTGCTAGATGGGCTGCTATTAATGCAGTTGCTCAACTATCTACAGACTTGGGCCCGGATTTGCAAACTCAGTATCACCATCTTGTGCTTCCAGCATTAGCTTCCGCAATGGATGATTTCCGTAATCCACGGGTGCAGGTGAGTCTTGACAGCACCTGATGTATTTTTTGCTTGATGCATATGTTATGTTCAGTATTTGTCTATACTAATTGTAAAACAAGCAGTAGTTAAGCGAATTGTCTCATTGGTTGCTATCATTGTGAAATTGTTTGGATATCGAAATGCAGTATTCATTAGTGACCCTTTTGGGCTCTGGTCGATCAGAAGTTTCATATTTACATTTGTGAAAAGGAAGTATAAGTATCTTGATAAACTAAACTCGCCAATACTGACTTCTTTGCCCTTAATTGTTTGGCTCTTTAATTTTAAATGGCAGGAAATTAATATGGATACTGGGATACTGTGTAATTATTTTTTAGTAATATTCGATGTATCATTGCTGAAGTACTATTTGAAAACACATCTGTTGAAGTTACAAATTTGTTAAATTTTATACAAGCTGAGAAGCACTGGATAGTACTTTAAAGTCTGCGTCACATGAACACTATTCTTGTTACTTGCTACAAAAAGGCAACAAAATCAAAACAGTTTAAGTTCTATTACATACAATATTGACTTTTCATATATATGTTTTGCAGGCACATGCTGCTTCAGCAGTTCTCAACTTCAGTGAAAATTGTACACCCGAACTTTTGAACCCTTATTTGGATGCGATTGTGGGAAAATTGCTAGTATTGTTGCAGGTATGTCATTCAGTCATTGACCTAATTGTGAAACTTTTACAGATAATTTTCAGCAGCTATATTTATTTAAAAATTGATTCTTGAATGAGTTAACATTCTTATATTTGATGAATGAACGCTAACTATCGAATATATGTTATTTATCTAGAACCCTAAGCAGATGGTGCAGGAGGGGGCTTTGACTGCCTTGTCATCAGTTGCTGACTCTTCTCAGGTATTAAAGATACTAAGAGTGCGTTTAGTTGGAGAAAAATTTCTTAATTTTCTATTTTCAACTAAACGCACCCTAATTTTCTATACTTCAAATTTTTTATTTAATTGTAACTCTGGATCTCACATGCTATGTAATTTGCAGGCGCATTTCCAAAAATATTATGATGCCGTTATGCCTTACTTGAAAGCCATACTTATGAATGCAACTGACAAAGCTAATCGCATGCTTTGCTCTAAATCTATGGAGTGTGTTAGTTTGGTTGGAATGGCTGTTGGAAAAGATAAATTCAGGGATGATGCTAAGCAGGTATACTTTTTTCTTTAATGTGATTCATATATGATGGCATATATATTCTTATAATCTTACATACTAAAAATTATTATGTATTTCAAGGTTATGGATGTCCTTCTGTCACTACAAGGTTCCCAACTCGAGACAGATGACCCTACATACATGTTGCAAGTATGTACTTTTCTTTGTAACATCTCTTACGATATAAAACTTTCTTACAAGGAAGTTAATATGTGTACTTTTTTGTTGTAGGCTTGGGCAAGACTTTGCAAGTGCCTAGGGCAGGATTTCCTTCCTTACATGAATGTTGTCATGCCACCGCTGCTTCACTCTGCTCAGCTTAAGCCCGATGTTACAGTTACATCTGCTGATTCAGATGCTGATATCGATGAATCTGATTATGAAAGGTCTGATTATAATTAAGTGATAAAAAATACAATTTGGGAGTCTTTTCACCCATTGGACTTGATGTCCGACTTTCTCTGTAGCTATTTTCATTTATTCAATCTAACACGTTATAAATAAACCATAACCTCAATGACTCATTGGCAAGTAAATGAGTAGAAACTGTCACCTTAACTTCTTAATGATCTTGGAGTTTTACTTGGATGTTTCAGCTTTTCGACTAACTTGTTTGTTTTTGTGTGTGAGCGTATGCTTAGCCTTTGTTTTCACTTAAATGCACTATTAGATTTTCTGGTTAATGAGTTCACATTATAAGTGTGCCATGTTCATCCTGCAGCATTGAGACTATCCAGCTTGGAGATAAGAGAATAGGAATCAAGACGAGTGTCCTTGAGGAGAAAGCTACTGCATGCGACATGCTATGTAACTATGCTGATGAGTTAAAGGAAGGGTTTTTCCCCTGGATTGATCAGGTGGAATATCCTTATTTACTTTCTCATGTTTTTGTATGATGTTTCCATGAAAAACTGTTTGACCAAAACTTATGCAGGTTGCTCCAATATTAGTACCGCTTCTTAAATTTTATTTTCATGAAGAAGTTAGGAAAGCTGCAGTTTTAGGTACAAATTCATCCCTAATAAACTTAAAATTAGCTAAATTTGCTGTTCTAAGCATTGACTTTTTCTTTGACCTGTAGCCATGCCTAAGTTACTTCGTTCAGCAAAATTAGCTGTTGAGAAGAGGCAGTCCCAGGGTCGCAACGAGTCCTATGTAAAGCAATTGTCTGACAACATCATACCAGCTCTAATAGAGGCGTTACACAAGGTTAGTTTTATCATTTCCCCTCTCTTTATTTCAGGCTGTTTCCATTATTTACTAAATGTTTGCTTACAGGAACCCGAGACTGAAATATGCGCAAGCATGCTGGATGCAATCAACGAGTGTGTTGAAGTGTGCATCATCTATTTTACCTATTAAATAGATGTACTTATCAGAAGTTATTATTAGTTTTTAATTTATTTGTTATTTTCGGGTTCAGATATGTGGACCTCTTTTGGATGAAACCCAAGTTAGAAGCATAGCGGAAGAGCTAAAACATATCATTACTGCCTGGTCAATGAGAAGAAATGAAAGAGCTGAGAGAGTGAAAGCAGAGGACTTTGATGCAGAGGAAGGTGAAATGCTTAAGGAAGAAAACGAGGCAGAGGAAGAACTTTTTGATCAAGTATGCTTTTTTATTATTCATGGATTATGAGTACTAACAACGCTTTTATTATTACTCATAAATTATGTTTTTTATTTCTGAATCTAGGTTGGTGAATGTCTGGGCACTCTACTTAAGACCTATAAGGCTCCATTTTTGCCTCTTTTTGACGAACTGATGCCTTACTTGATGCCTATGTGGGTAAGTATTGCGTTCCATTATATATGTCGGGTTTATATGATTTCTGCTTTCTAGCATGACAATAATAAACTGCAACTTTAGGGCAAGGATAGGACATCTGAGGAGAAAAGAATAGCCATTTACATATTTGATGCTGTTGCAGAACATTGTGGAGATGCGGCATTCAAGTGAGCATTCGAAATTTTCAGTCACTACAGTGTTCAAGATGTTCTTGCTCTTCGCTTTTTTTTTTTTTTTTTTTTTTTTTTTTTTTTTTTTTTTTTTTTTTTTAATAATTATTTTATTACAGATATTATGAAACCTTTCTACCAGTTGTGTTGGAAGCATGTAATGATACAAGCACAGATGTCCGCCAGGTATGCATAATGATGTCATGGTGATTTTGAACATATGACGATAATTTTCTTGGGCAATTAATTCTAAACATATTAAGTATCAATTCAGGATGTTGTTTATGGGGTTGGGGTATGTGCTGAGTTTGGGGGCGGTGTATTCAGACCATTTGTTGGTGGTAGGTTTTGATCATGTTTTAAATTTGTAACTTGCATTCTTTTGATTGTACCATTTTCTGATCACCAGTGATGAATTGGCTTGTTCTTTTTCAGAGGCTCTTGCTAGATTGGATGGTGTTATAAGATGCCCTGATGCATTGCATCCAGATAATGTAATGGCTTATGACAATGCTGTTTCAGCTCTTGGCAAGATATGCCAATTTCATCGTGATAGCATTAATGCTGCTCAGGTAAAATATAATTGACTTTCAAAAAATATAAAATCTGGTTGGCTAAAATGGAAAAGCTGGTTGGCTATCTACTTAAGTTCTTTATTGACAAAAGGCGAGGTTGCTAATGATATAAATTGTTCTATGTGGTCAGATTGTTCCTGGGTGGTTAAACTGCTTGCCGATAAAAGGTGACTTGCTTGAGGCTAAAGTTGTACATGGTCAGCTTTGCTCAATGGTGGAAAGGTAAAGTCTCAGACTGTCAAAAGAGGATCTTTTTTGTACAACATACGAATTTGCCCAATGGTGGAAAATTGAATGGGATTTTCACCAAGGGTTGAAATGGGTCGAATTGGGTTGATCCGAATAACTAATTTTGCGTATTGATACTCTTTATACTCGTAAAAGTTTAATGACTGAAATATGATTTATAAGTACATATATTATCACAATAATAAGTGTTTGGATAAAATAGTTTGTGAAGTTACATACATCACATATGTATTTTGGACGACTTTCAACCGTTCCCTGTTTAGAAAATTATTGTTGGTTCCATTTGAGATAAAACAAGGGGTTGAAATCGCCACCTTTAAACCTGACCAACTGGATTGTCGCTTTGTTTACCATGTCTGTTTCATTAACCGACAAGCTCATGTATCCAGGTCTGATGGAGAACTACTGGGGCATAACCATCAGAATCTTCCCAAGATAGTTTCAGTATTTGCAGATGTACATTTCTTAACCTTTGAGATTTTCTTCTAAGTTTGTTTCTCATCTTTTTTTGTTTATTAATTTCATTTATACTGCGGTTAGGTTCTTTGTGCTGGTAAGGATCTGGCATCTGAGCAAACCGTTAGCCGAATGATCCATCTTCTGAGGCAGTTCCAACAAACATTACCACCAGCAGCCTTGGCATCAACATTTTCATCTTTACAACCTCAACAACAGCTTGCTCTTCAGTCCATTCTCTCTCCTTAAAGGTTCTATACATTGGTTTATGTATCCGGTTGTTGTGAACATTATTTGTTTTTATTAGATTCAGTTTGGTCTGTTAAATTAATGGCACTAATCGTATGTCTAACACAGCTTATGTTTGCACATTTTATCAGGTTATCAAGGACATACTCTTCAATTCCATCAGGCAGTCCAACAAATCTCAGCCGGAGTCATCAGGCCCCAAGCCCATGGTCCAATCCTAGAGGATAGTATCTTAGTACTGCGACTGCTCAAGTTTAAACATTAATACTCTGACTCAACATGATAAGAGTGTCCTTGATTGTTCAATCTTGTTCCATTTGTCTACTTACAAGGTCACTTGGAAAACGAGCTAAGCCTTGCTTCAGCTTGAGTTGGTTATTTTAGTTTAAGCACGAACGTAATTGAATAGTTTAACAAATGTTTTTGTTACTGGCATGTGTTTGGCTTGAGGCAGATTTTACCCAAAAACTTAGATAGCTTGAAAATGTGTGAACTGTTGATTTGGAAGCTTGTTTTACTTGGAAAATATGTATGTTAACTATGTTGAAATATTTTAAACCTGGATTTAAATGTTTTAACGAATAGATGGGAAGTGAAAACTTGATAACAATTTTTAAAAAATCTAAAACTTGAAGTCGGATTGTAAAACATTTTGAGCTCATGTTTGTCTTTGAACTTGTTAAAGTATGATTTAAACGTTAGGATCCAGTTTGAATTTAAACTCGTATCTTATTTACAACCCTACACCGAATTCATTAGGTGAAAAATTAGCCATTCATGGGTGATTCAGGTTCGAGTATTATTTGGGACATCAGTTCGACTTGCTTTGCAATGAACTGTTGTTCCTTTCAGTGAGTCAGTGTCATAGAGGACTGGTGTGTTTCTGCTATAGACAAAAGTGGATTTCGACTGATGTGAACAAGTCTTGACTAAACACTGGTAAATTTTATTCGAGCACAACACATGATGGACTCTAGTAAAATGCCACGATGGCACTATTCTATCTTATACACCATTATTATATTAAACAAACAAAATTCTACAACAACATACTCAATCTCCTTAGAGCGGGGTACGGGGTAAACAAACAAAATTCTAGGGGGTGCTTGTTGGGGAGGTTAAGGGGTGGGGAATGGGTAAGGTATTCAAAAGGGCTCACCCCACTTATTGTTTTGTGCTTGGTAAGGGGGGTGCAAAGGGATTGATTACCCCGTATTGGGTAATCAACCATTATAGAGTAAATTGAGGGTTAAGGGATTGATTACCCACCTCACTCATTCCTTTGCATTCCCTTTCCCTTTCCCCACTTTGAACCAAGCGGACCCCTAGTTAACAAAGCAATGTTACAATTACCGATAAAATCATCATAAGAAACTTGTTAGATTGAAAATTAACGAATGAGGTTTTTATTGTTTACGCTACCTGAATAAGAAAAGTCGTTAGCTCATATGTATGCGGCTTAACCGAGATATTCTCATGACCATACGGAAGAAAAGTCGTTAACTCATTTGGTGTCTTTGAAGATACGATTGAAACAATACGGAAGAAAAACATGGCTGAGGTAAAAAGGAGTAAGGCGGAATCAGGTGTAGCAAAAGAGACTAAGACCGAGTTGGATATGTATTTGACTAAGGAGATTGAGTGAGATAGTGCATACTTTGAAAGCGACAACTTTACTGTTTTGGGTTGGTGGAAGCAGAGAAGTCCGGCTCTTTCAGTATTGTCACTTGTTGCTCGTGATATTCTAGTTATTCCCATTTCAACTGTGGCATCGGAATCTACCTTTAGTACCGGAGGTAAGAGTGCTCGACTCATTCAGGACATCTTTATCTCTTGAAATAGTTGAAGCATTAATATGTTGTCAAGATTGGATTCATTCATCTCATGTTCCTATTAGGCTATGTTTGGCGACATGTAGCAGTAACCAGTAGCAATAAGCAGTAAGCTGTAGTAGTAAGCATTAGTTGCTTGTTTAAAAAACGTGTTTGGTAATGTAGCTGTAGTTGTAATTATAAAATGTAAAATTACGAAAAAGGGCATATACTTATGAATGAATGTTATTTTTTAAGGGTAAATTGGTAATATTAAAAGTAAACGCTAGCGGTATATTGGAAAGCTTCTTTAAGAAGCATTAAGATTCCAAGCTTTTGAGGTGTTGCTAAACGCTAGCAGCAGTGTTGCCAAACAAACATTTTACTGAAACGTTTGTCGCTTGTCGCTTACCGCTCTTAAACGCTTCCAAAAAAGTGTTGCCAAACATGACCTTAATGTTGAAGAAAAGATTGAAGAACTTGAAAAGTTTGAAGATGTTAATTTCTTATTAATCTTTTTCTATAGTTTTGCTTATACCTGTTGTTTACACATCTGATATTTATTTATTCTTCTTTTATGTCGATCGAATCAAGTGCCGGTAATTACTAAATATTTTTTTATGTGTAATTTGAATTGTTGTTTTAAATCTGATTTTTTTTCTTCATATGTTCTCATCAAATAAAATTTCATTAGATGATGAATGAAGAGTTGGATTGATTCAATATATGGCATTATGGCTAGTTTGGTTTCAAATTTCAAGTACAAAATTTGGTTTTCGGTTTTGACTCATTACTGAACTGAACTTCGGTTCGGTTCTGTCACAAATATTTTCGGTTCAATTTGGTTTTCGGTTATGACAAAAATAAAAATAACCGAACAACCTGAACCGAATAAACTGAAAACCGAACCGATGAACACCCCTAATTTGAGCTACTCACGCTTGGGCTATCACTATCAGTTTTAGTAGGGCTTTTTAGTTTTGGGCTATTAATATATGGTAAGTTGGTAACTACTAGCTTGTGAATTGTGAATTCGTTATCTTTCGGTTGTTAATTTTAGCTGGGCTATTTAGTTATGGGCTATTAAATTAGTGGTAACTACAAACTTGTGATCTTTCAAGTGGCAATTAAGCATTGACAGAGTCACGTTATATTTGGGATGGGCCATGGCCAACCCAACACTTATATTGGATACGAGTATATGTATATTTTGTAATGTGATTATTTAACTAAGCTAATAGGTCCAACTATAAAATATAAGACTGGCCCATCCAAATAAAATGCATCCCAACTCCCAAGACTCGATTGACTAAACAAAATTACCATACCACTCTAGTTAATCACGGCACGGAGACTCGATTTCATCACCTTTTTAACACAACCATTGAACAAAATTACCATACCACTCTAGTTAATTTTCGTCGTCATTTTGGTTTATTTAGGTGTTTTGTTATTTCTTATTTATACATGTTATAATTAATCTCTTGGTTTTGTTTCACATTGCTTAATACTTTGTTTCGAGAAATTTATTAATTTTGGTTCGTCTGACGGAAAAATCCTAACTTCGTCAATAAGACAACTTCATCCAAGAGAATATTACTAGTTTATGACGTCATTTGAAACAATAAAGCTACAAAAGTTTGATCGTCCATTGGGTAAACAAATTCACCGTACCATTTTTCAGCAGTTCGTTTTTATTTGTTTTGGCCTGCTCGAGAACCAAATCCTAACTCCGTCACTGCAATTAAGTTATGGTTGTTAAGATATCAAATTAGTGGTAATAATTTTTCTCAGTGGTATTTACCTTTTTGGTCAATGACATGTAATAGTTGCTTACCTGTAAATCTGTTCTGTAGCTTGTTTTGCAGCCAAATTAACCTGTGATGCTGCAGAAAGTGCTGTTTTTGAGGGTGGGCTAGATAGATGATCGCTCAGGCCTCAGTTTCAAAGGATCCTAATTTTACCTCATATTTTTCTTTTTATATATCAATAAATAACTCGTTTTAAAAATATATCACTATTTTTATTAAGAAACAAACTATTTTATTGAATTGTATATCTCTCTTTTAATAATAAGCGACTACATGAAAAACATCCATATAAGCTTTTGGCAGCTAAAGGACTAACCATAATCTATGTGAAAATAAAAACCACCTTCTAGATTCTTCGATTATTTTATTTTCGGCAAAAACAATAAACGCCACAAAAAAACATTCCTAAAGACCCATAAAACAAGTCAACTCCAATGAAGAAGGATCTAGACACCGAACCCTCTAGAACCCATAAACCAATCCACTATATAAATACCATCCTCCCATAATGCCCCATCCATTCACAAATATCACACATTCTCATTCAAATAATTCTAATTCAATCTTGTTTGTTCGATTAATTGAAGCACAATGGCTGATGTTGAGACGTTTGCATTCCAAGCAGAGATCAATCAGTTGCTGAGTCTGATTATCAATACTTTCTACAGTAACAAGGAGATTTTTCTTCGTGAGCTTATCAGTAACTGTTCTGATGTATGCCTTCTTTTCTTTTTTACCCTTTTACTGTTTTTTACCCTTTTACTGTTTGTTTAGGTTAATTTGATATGTTAGGTGTTAAATTATTTTTTTACCTTTTTACTCTATGATCTGTTGTTTATATGATAACTGTTAAATTATCAGTTTGATGTACAGTAAGTCCTTTTTTCACTTTTTTTTTACTGTTTTTACTGTTTGACTGTGACCCAATGAAATTTTTGTGAATTTTCTTAAGGGGTGTTTGTTTTGGCTTATATAGCCGGCTTATGGCTTATTTGGTTTTAGGCTTATGTTTTGTAAACTCACTTTTTGTGGCTTATTTTTGCAATATTTTTTTGATAATATAAGCTTATTATGATGACATCATATCTTAAGATTGAATTTTTTTTTAAAATAAGCTTTTGCAATATTTTTTTGATAATATAAGCTTATTATGGCTTATTTGGTTTTAGGCTTATGTTTCATAAGCTCACGTTTTGCGGCTTATTTTGCAATATTTTTTTGATAATATAAGCTTATTATGATGACATAATAAATGTATATAAGCCGAAAAATTTCAAAATGAGCCACAAAAAGTGAGCTTATGAAACATAAGCCTAAAACCAGGCTATATAAGCCGAAACAAACACCCACTTAGTTGCACTAGGTTCAAAATTTTGTGTTATCATTATTGGCTTAGGAGCAGAGTGTTTATCTTTTGGGTGAAATTTCACTTTTTACTGAAGGCTAATACAACTTTTGGGTTAAAGTTTTTTTTATATTTGATGAATTTAGGAGCAGAGTGTTTATCGTTTAACTAATTTGACTACACTTTTTACTGATAGATTGATAACCTATTCTTAAAGGTTGAATCTTTTACTTGTTAGCAACAAATTTAAGCTTTTTTTTGTTTGCGTGGCGATTTTCCAATTATTATGTGTATAGTTATTTACATATGAGCAATGATAGAGATACCTAAAACATGAGCTTAAATGTGTGCCTAATCAAATCATTTGACACATCACATTGACATTTTCTCACTCCCAATTTCCACTATTGATTTTGACACATGTAATGATCTTGTAGATTTTAGGCATACATTTTGGGTATGAGCATCATTTTCCATTTACATATATAGTAGATTTGATCTATAACAGCAATATGTATAGCTTGTACATGAATTGATGTTTTGATTATTAACTGCTGAAGATTTTTGATCATGACATTACAAGTTGGATATTAACTTAAATCAATACTTAGCTGATTATATAATACTAAGTGATAATCTGTTTTGCATCAATTGTCAAGTGGCGTCATAATGTATTTTTATTTGATTGACAAAAGATGATTTTATATGTGCAAGCTAATTGCAGTATTGTGCCTTTTAACCAGATGTTTGTTAGATAATCTCACTAACAGAATACAATGTATATCCTTTTAGGCTCTGGACAAGATTCGCTTTGAGAGCTTGACTGACAAGAGCAAGCTAGATGGACAACCCGAGCTTTTCATCCACATTGTTCCCGACAAGACCAACAACACGTTGACCATCATCGACAGTGGAGTTGGAATGACCAAGGCTGGTGAGTTACAAATTCGCTACTTTATCGTTTATTAATAACTTTATAAAATTACTTTTAAATATGTTACGACTCTACTTGTAATTTACAGACTTGGTGAACAATTTGGGTACCATTGCAAGATCCGGAACCAAAGAGTTCATGGAAGCTATAGCAGCCGGTGCTGATGTCAGCATGATTGGACAGTTTGGTGTCGGGTTCTACTCTGCTTATTTGGTTGCTGACAAGGTTGTGGTCACTACCAAGCACAACGATGATGAACAGTATGTTTGGGAGTCGCAGGCAGGAGGGTCGTTCACTGTCACCAGGGACACTTCTGGCGAGTCCCTTGGCAGAGGTACTAAGATGACTCTTTACCTAAAGGAGGACCAGCTCGAGTACCTTGAGGAGCGTAGGCTTAAGGATTTGATCAAGAAGCACTCTGAGTTCATAAGTTATCCAATCTCTCTATGGGTCGAGAAAACTACTGAAAAAGAGATTTCTGATGACGAGGACGAGGAGGAGAAGAAGGACGAGGAAGGTAAAGTTGAGGAGGTTGACGAAGAAAAGGAGAAGGAAGAGAAGAAAAAGAAGAAGATCAAGGAAGTGACTAACGAGTGGTCGTTGGTCAACAAACAAAAGCCTATTTGGATGAGGAAACCCGAAGAAATTACTAAAGAAGAGTATGCTGCTTTTTACAAGAGTTTGACTAATGATTGGGAGGATCATTTGAGCGTGAAGCATTTTTCTGTCGAGGGTCAGCTTGAATTCAAGGCGGTTCTTTTCGTTCCCAAGAGAGCTCCATTTGACCTCTTTGATACAAAGAAGAAGCCCAACAACATCAAGCTTTATGTCCGTCGTGTGTTTATCATGGATAACTGTGAAGAACTCATTCCTGAATACTTGAGTTTTGTAAAGGGTATCGTTGATTCTGAGGATCTTCCACTTAACATCTCTCGTGAGATGCTGCAACAAAACAAAATCCTCAAAGTGATCCGCAAGAATTTGGTCAAGAAGTGCATTGAGATGTTCCAAGAAATTGCTGAGAACAAGGAAGATTACAACAAGTTCTATGAAGCCTTTTCCAAGAATCTCAAGCTCGGTATCCATGAAGATTCCCAAAACAAGACCAAGCTTGCTGAGTTGCTTCGATACCATTCAACCAAGAGCGGCGACGAGATGACCAGCTTGAAGGACTATGTCACCAGAATGAAGGAGGGTCAACAGGACATTTACTACATCACTGGTGAAAGCAAGAAAGCTGTTGAGAACTCGCCCTTCCTTGAGAAGCTAAAGAAGAGAGGGTATGAAGTCTTGTACATGGTTGACGCCATTGATGAGTATGCAGTTGGGCAGTTGAAAGAATTTGAGGGCAAGAAGCTTGTATCTGCTACCAAGGAAGGTCTAAAACTCGATGAGACTGAAGACGAGAAGAAAAAGAAGGAAGCTTTGAAGGAAAAATTCGAGGGTCTTTGCAAGGTGATTAAGGATGTTCTTGGTGACAAGGTGGAAAAGGTGATTGTTTCAGACCGTGTGGTTGACTCGCCCTGCTGTTTGGTTACTGGTGAATACGGGTGGACTGCCAACATGGAAAGAATTATGAAGGCACAAGCTTTAAGAGACTCGAGCATGGCTGGTTACATGTCAAGCAAGAAGACTATGGAGATCAACCCTGAGAACTCGATTATGGAGGAACTTAGGAAGAGGGCTGATGCAGATAAGAATGACAAGTCTGTGAAAGACTTGGTGATGCTGCTGTTCGAGACTGCATTGCTCACATCTGGATTCAGTTTGGATGAGCCGAACACATTTGGAAACAGGATTCACAGAATGTTGAAGCTTGGTTTGAGCATTGATGAAGATGCTGGTGATAGTGATGTAGACATGCCTGCTCTTGAGGAAGCTGACGTTGATGCAGAGAGCAAGATGGAGGAAGTCGATTAAGTGCAGGGCTCTTGGTTCTTTCGCTTGATGTCTTCGTTTTTTGATGGATTTGATTTTAGTAGGTTTATATTTATCAAATGTGTCTTACGAGTATGTTGAATCACTTCCATTGTAGTTGGATTTGGAATTTGTGAAGTAAGGTCTTTCTTTTTGGTGCTTAATCTCTTTTACAATCAGTCCTTTGGTACTTATTAATGTACATGTTTACATATTGCAATGTAATCTGCAAGCTTAACAGGTCAAAGTTATGGAACAGATGTTGGCCTGCAATCGGGCTTTTCTGTATTGTTGTGAAGAATCAAAGGGGATGTTTAGATAGATTATTAAGGATAGATTTCTAACACGAGGATGAAGACTTTCTCTGTAAATTATCTCGTACCAAGTCTAGTGAGTAATGAAAGATGGACTACTTAACACAGTCGATGGAAACGTAGTGCAATGGACTTGCTGGTTCACTTGGTCGTAAAACAATGCCATGTCTTCAGTTTCTGTCCTCTTTCTTTGGTCAATCTTAAAAGGGTGTCTACTTCTGAAAATTCTTGCATAAACTGTAAAAATTTGAAACGAATTCAGACTCGTGTTTAGTTGAATTGAATGGAATGGAATAGACATGCATTGTAGGGTGATTATAGTAATGAGAATGAAGCATACTATTGTATGTATGTAAATCAAATACTTTTTTACATTTATAACTTTGTGCAGTGTGTTTCTTCCTGAAAATTTGCAATTGACGTAATTGATTCGGCAACAAACCATATAGTTATATATTTCTACATCTGCGAGCTACCATGTTCTGTTCTTGTAGGATAGATGAACTGCATAGAGACTAACGGGTCAAAACTGGGTATGTTGAACCGAACCAGATTAAACCCAGCCAAGAAAAACCGGATAATACCAACGAACTTGAACCATTTTCCAAAAGTGGAGTAACTAACCGTTAACTGTTGGCCCTAATCTTTTCAAAACAACCATTATTGGCCAATTTTACTGTCTCAAGGCTGATTTAAAAGAGAGTAATATACTAATATGAACGGTCCAACACATATGTGGCCAATGACATTATCCTGGTACTTGAGACAACATCAAACACTACAAACCAACAATATAATACAAATCTCTAACTTACATAGAAAATACACATCACAATATATTAATAAGCAAATTTCAAGTAAAATGGATCATATAATTCAAATCTCTACTCGTCTACTTGAAACAAGGTGTTTCATAAAAAGTGGCTCATATAAAAATTAGTTTCAAAGACATAATGTAAGGGGAGGTGATTTGCACACTCCCATAAATGATTGGTGTCTTGACATTTATACTCTCACATTATTTTTACTCATTCTTATCCTGTGAGGGAATAAATGTCAAGACACTCTAATTTAGAGTGTCCCAATCATTTATGAGAGTGTGCAAATCACCTTTCTAATGTAAGACTAAATTATTTCTCAAAATTTAATAATATTTCAAATGACAGTATAAATACATGACAAATACTAAACATGCTAAGCTCAATAGAAACAAAGCCTTTCAGTACAAATGTACAATAACCCACTAACAACCCTTGATGTAAGACTGAATTATTTATCATAACTGAATAATAGTTCAAGTGACATGATAAACACTAAACGGGTTAAACCCAATACAAACTTTCTTAATATAAAATCCCGCAAACACATAAGTGATGATACGACCTTTGTAGTTGAGTCAAATGCTACTTTTTACCCATTGTTTTATTATTTTCAAGCTATGAAAAATTTGTTGCCAAACTCAAATATGGTTGTATAGTGACAATGCACTCCGAGTTGCTGATATACCCATGGTTCACTCACACAACTCACCCCAAGATCAGAAAAATAAGTACGTGGAAGACTTGGTCATATTTTTGTTCGAGACATCAAAATTACCAACTTATTTTTTTACTGTGTTTTTGTATCTTTAATAACTTAAACATTAGCTATGCCAAACCGGCAATGCTACCATGCTAATAAGAAAGTGATAATAATTTACGGTGTTTTTGTATCTTTAATAACTTAAACATTAGCTATGCCAAACCGGCAATGCTACCATGCTAATAAGAAAGTGAGAATAAGCGATCGTACTAATTTGTTGATGCTTATTTAGTTGTACTTTTCAATAAACAACATCAAACACTACCAACTAACAATATTATACCAATCTCAACTTGCATAAGAAATATACGCTAGAGTATATTAATAAGCAAAATTTTCATCCTTTGATCCATGTGGGATACTTGAAACTAGTTTAAGAAAAATGACTGATACAAGTATTTGTTCTTAAGACATAACACCTTTGAGCCGTAATCAAATGCTTCCTCTTTTTACACATTGTTTTATTCTTTTCAAGCTACGAAAATCGCTACCAAACTCAAACAAAGTTGTTTAGTGACAATGCACCTGGAGTTGGATATTCACCATTGTCAAGTCACAATAGTTCATCCCCAACAAATCACTTGAAATATCAACCCCACCCAGCAAATAAGAAACCCGTCATGCAAAAGAAGTCGCAACACCATCTAGCAAAGAAGAAGCCCATCCAGGGGCGGCTCAAGCTTTCTAGAGGCCTAAAGCGAAATTCAAATATGTAGCCTTTCTGAATTTTTAATTTTTTTTTTCTCTTTGCTTAATTTTAGTTTTTCTATTCATTGGATTTATAGAACATCCAAATATCTAACCAAGAACACAATGATAATCTAAGAGTTTATTGAAGATAGAGAAAAATACTACGGAGTATTAGAAAGAGAAAAAACTAAACTTCGCTTTATGATTGTTGATACAAAAGTTGGGCGCTCCTAGTTTGGGCTCCTGCTCTTGTACCAATTAGCTCTTAATGCTTGAAACCTGCGCACTAAGAAAGTAAACAAACACCGTTAGGCTTATCGTGGGATTGTTTCCCACGATTATCCTCCGGCGTGAGAGTAAGTAATCGGTTTAGGGTTATATTGAAGAGTTAGAGTTTTGTAAATCGTACCTTTAATGAGAATTATGTCATTCTATATATAGGCGCAGAATCCTTGTAGGTTTCGTGCTCGTTACTATTCACACACATGGTGCTTATCCGGTCCAAGGATCTTTATCCGTAAATAGAAGATCTTTATCTAGACCATAAATAGTTTGGTTGGGCTTGGGCTTACGTGAGTCCAACCCATAGGTAGTGTGGCCCAAATCATTTGTTATGATAGCCCACTCGTGGTGGGTTTGGGCTTTAGTAATTTTTATCGTTTGGGCTCGTGGTCCAAATATAGACTATACGTCATCATGTCCCCCCAGTCTAGTGGGTGCGGCTCATAGCTGCGTGCGCTAGACTAGTAATATCAGTGGCAAACGTGGCGGGAAAGTTCTAATATTCACTGCCCATTATTTGGAACCATGTATCTAGTCCCAAAATATCTCAAGGATACCTCGGGAAACGGGGAGCGTATCCACGTGTTTATCGGGAAGTGGGAAAAAGTGCTTGTACCACCTTGCATCCTAGCCACACGATCAATGTTAGTGGGATCCACGTGGAAATCTTTCTAGGGTTTGGTGGCTTTATATAAAGCACCACCTCCCTGTTACTAAAAATCTCACAGTAAACACATTTCTTCCTCCATTTCTAAAATTTCTTAAAGCTTTTTCAAGAATCCCCTGTTTTATTAGGTAATAGCGAGTGCGCTCTTCTTAGTAAAAATGGTAAAACAGTTAGAAGAGTTCCGTTCAGAGATGGACGAGGATGAACTATGTCAGTTCACCTCTGACTACTTTATCCCGCTTGCGGTGCATCCGGAATTACCGGATGCGAACGCATGTATAGCGGATTTCCCTGAGGGAAAGATAGGGGTGTACACGCGCTTCTTTGAATTTGTAAACCAGCGCGTGCCCATATCCCGTTTCCTGAGCGATGTGCTAAACTTTTATCGTTTGCACATTTCGCAGCTGCACTGTATTGGTGCGGCCAAAATAATAAATTTTGAGGTAAACTGCCGCTTACTAGCGATAAACCCAACTATCAACTTATTCCGCGCGTTCTACCACACGTCGTGGTCGAACGAGTGGGTAACGTTCTCTAAGCGCCTAGGGAGTTATCAGTGCTATACTGATAAGGTAGACTCCCTGAGGGGGTAGAGGGAAAGATTTTTTTGGATAGATGATCGGGTATTCACTGCGCCCCCTGAGTTCTATACTTAAGGGGGGCTTCCAAAGGATGAGCGCCCAGATCCCGATACGTACAATGTGGGGGATGCGGAGACTATTGATGAGAACCGCATTCCCATCAATACTTACCCCGAGGAGTTCTTGGTGCATATGGGGCTGAGTCGGAACTATTTCGGGGGGAGCGACGAGGTGCCAACGTTCTTGGATGAAGGCGGCTGGGGTGGGTGCTTGTCCTTTCTTTATCCTCGCGTGTATAGTGTAAGCTTCTTCGTGTATATCAATTTTATCACTAACTTGTTCCCTTTTTTGTGTGTTTATATGCTTCGCAGAGATGGATCTGTTCGCCGTGGTGAAGCTGGCAAAGCCGGCGCAGGTAACCGTGGGCGTACGCCCCTTCAAGGAAGGTGAGTTGCCGATTCTGGAGGCTACTGCTGGGCGTCTGTTGGAGTTTGCGCAAGAGGAGCCGTCAGACGCATCCCAGACTGTGGTGCATGCGGCCCCGGTTCAGACGCCCCTGCGCAGGCAGTGGTGGTGCCTGAAGTTGCGCGCACTGAGTCGTCCGCGAGTGTGGGTATCCTCAAAGTGGACACGGACTCTGAAGAAGAGCGTCAGAGTGTGAAGCGCAAGGCTGTTGATGATGGTCAAGGGACTTCTAAGCGTAGGCGTCATACCATTATTGTGGAGGAGTCCACAGACGAGGAGACGTCTGCGTCTGTGGCTGCGCAGAAGGAGGCTCAGGCTTCTCCCTTTATGTAAGTAAAACTGAATATTTACGTTTGTACGTGTTTTTTCTCCGTGCCATTCCCTAATCTTTATTTTTATGTTTGCTTGTAGTGATGATGCTGCAGGGGGTGATGCAGCGTTCGTGGAGGGGTCAGTGCCACCTCAGGCGGCTCATGCTCACGTGGAGGAGCCGGTTAAAGTTGATGAGGGGATGTCTGCGCAATAGCTGATGGAAGAGTTGGGGGCTGTTGTTGAGCGTCAGGCTGAGTTGGTCACTCAGCTGAAGGCGCGGTATGTTGGGGAGGGCAGCAGTCTCGCTCAGAAGGACGAGGAGATTGCCTTGCTCAGGGCGCAGTTAGCTGATGCACAAGCAAAGGTAGAGTCTGTCACTGCGCATGCTGAGAAGGTTACTGATGAGAAGCTGTGCTTGATGGCTGAGCTGAAGCACGAATGAGGGGAGCTGCATCAGTTCAGGTCTAACTTATCTTGGGGGATAAAGTACCTTGAAGAGAAGAAGGCTGAGCACTTCGGCCATATTGATGACCTTCGCGCTCAAGTGGAGAATGCTCTGAAGGTGCAGGAGGGCAAGCTGCGTAAGCTAAGTATAGAATACGATGAGGAGTTATATCCTCATCTTATGTCTACGATCGCTGAGCGCAGGTATGTGTTGTCTATTCTGCAGTTTTTACTTACTATATGTATTAATGCTCCTTTTTTCTTCTAATGCATCCGTTGTTGCTTGTGTAGGTGGTTGATCAGCTATGGTTTGCGCCTAGCTGCTATGGGCACGTTGGAGTCCCCGGAGGTGTTGGAGGCCTTTGGGAAGGTTGTAGAGTGCGCCGTGGAGTGTGGCAAGGCGCAGGCTGTGGAGGAACTCCATGAGTCCAAAATGTTGACAGTGTCACTTGTTGAAGTGCCTGGTTATAAGGTGGATGCCTATGATGAGCTCGTGAAGGCCATGGAGGGGATGAAGTTCTTTGAGCTTCCACATATTGCGCGGCTAGAGCGCGACCAGGATTACCCCATAAAGCTGATCATGGAGGGGTTAACCCTGGGGAGGCATATCTTGGAGGATGCAGAGGCTCAATCTGACTTTTTCTTGAAGCATGACGAGTTGCAGTTGCAAGTTCCGGTCTTTACGCAGCCGCGTGATATTCTTAACCCCTTCACCCTTGAGAAGGAGGTCCCTCTGAAGGAGGTCTTAGAGGCTCATGTGGAGAGGGCGGCAAAGAAGAAGGGTGTGAAGGGGAAAGCCATCCTTTGTGGTGTAGGTGCTGCGCATATCCCTAGATCAGATGGAGTCTCAGTCAGCGTGGCGACCGTGTCGCCTAGGGATGCATTACTTTTGAGGAGACTCCAAGAGGCTGGGAGCTCTGCTGACCATGAGCGCAGCCCTGAGCGCTGTCATAGCATGTAGATATCCATGGACTTTTGTAACTTGTAAATGTACGGTTCTTATAAATAATAACTTATATCTTTTGTTCGTGTGCTATGTTACTTGTACTTAGATTGTTATCCTTTTTGTAAAAGATCAACTAAGAGTCAAATTGAAACCGTGACATGTTCATATTAAGTGCGTAACTTAAAAAACAAATCATAAGTATGAAGATAGACTTGCATTATTTTGCAAAGACTTTTATCAAATGACCAAGAGTCTTGGCTCATAAATTACTAAGCATGTACGGTGTACGTGATATTGCGCATCCTTCGTGGAATGCGCATGGAAACTTACTTCAACGTCTTGAAGGTAAGGCGCTTAGCAAGGATGCGTGATCCAGTGTTGATGGGTTTGCAACCCTCTTACTCAACGAGTTAGTTAGTAGGTTTATTCATCCTTTCTGCCATCGTAGGTCTTAATAAGTGCATGCACGCCATGTAGGCAAAATATAAAATAACAATATAGAAACATAATAAAAATGTTCGCAATAAAGTTAAGTGCGTTATGGAGTTAGCTAGAAACCACAACGTTTTATTAATACTTGCAAGTTTTTGGAAGATAAAAGACAATTCCTAAAAAAAAAGAAAATTCAAAGACAGTCATTTATTGGGCACGTACTAAAGTGCAAGGTTGTCTGTTTGTGGGCCGTGGCCTTTCCTAAAGATAGCATCTCTTTAGATTGCAGATATTCCAAGTGCGTGCCAGCTCGTGGCCTTCCATATCGCGCAGCTTGTATGCACCATTACCTAGTGCATCCGTGACCTCATATGGTCCTTCCCATTTGGTTCCAAGCTTGCCCGTGTCCTCTGCGTGGCTTGCATCGTTAGCGCGGTATACAAAGTCTCCTGGCCTGAAAGAAGTGTGTTTGACATTTGCATCATAATACTTCTTCATCTTTGCTTTAGCCTTGGCTTCGCGTATAGCTGCGCGTTCACACCTTTCTTCCAGCAAATCCAAGTCTATGCGCCGCTCCTCGTCATTTGTTGTGACGTTTATTTCCGCTGTATGTATAGTTGGCATTCCAATTTCGGCTGGTATGACGGCTTCTGTCCCATAGACAAGAGAAAATGGTGTGTCTCTGGTACTGGTTTTGATTGTCGTGCGGTACGCCCATAAAACATGTGACAATT
Source organism: Artemisia argyi (assembly GCA_030686995.1). NCBI lineage: Eukaryota > Viridiplantae > Streptophyta > Magnoliopsida > Asterales > Asteraceae > Artemisia > Artemisia argyi. The sequence goes on along the minus strand of CM060703.1, from coordinate 233,653,739 downwards.
CGTCCACCCATTTTCCTTTGTGTCTGTCAAGGCGTGCTTTTATTCCTTCGCCTAGACTGCGATTCGCGCGTTCAACCAAGCCATTGGTTTGTGGGTGTTTCACTGAAGCGAAGTGTTGTGTGATGTTCAATTGCGCGCACCAATCTTTGAATGGGTTATCGCAGAATTGTTTTCCGTTGTCTGAAATAATTTCCCCAGGTAGTTCGAAGCGACACACAATGTTGTCCCACACGGAGCGTTTTACCTGGTTGCCAGTGATGCTCACTACTGCTTTTGCCTCAATCCACTTGGTAAAATAGTCTATGGCTATGATGAGGAATTTTAGCCCTCCCGCGGCAACTGGGAAAGGGCCTGCGATGTCGATGCCCCATTTATAGAATGGCCATGGTGAGGTGATGGGGGTTAACTCTTGTTGTGGTCGGCGCGGAATTGGCCTGTGGACTTGGAAATTACTGCATTTCTTTATCATATCCCTCGCGTCGCGGTGCATAGTAGGCCAATAATATCCTGATCGCAGGGCGCGCGCCACTACGAACCGTGGTCCCGAGTGCATGCTACATGATCCAGCATGAATTTCTCGGAGTACATAATCTGCTTGAAGAGGTCCAACACATCGGAGCCAAGGTTGCAGGAATGAACGTCGATATAGGATGCCATCTCGGAGTTCAAATCTCTGCGCTGTGCGTTGCACCCTTCGAGCGTACTTCTGATCTTGTGGTAAGATTCCTTTGCTTATGAATTCAATGATAGGTGTCATCCACGTGGGATCCTTTTTCTCTATCACCGTGGATACTTCCATCTCCACGATTGATTTATTTTTTAGAGTTTCTACCAATACCTGTTTTGATAGGTGCGCAAAGCTTGTAGATGCGATCTTGCTAAGCGCGTCAGCTTTCCTGTTGTCTCCTCTAGGTACTTGTTTGATTGTGAACCTATCAAAGGTCTGAATTAAAGACTTGGTTTTCTCAAGGTATTGGATCATGTGTTCATCCTTGGCTTCATATTCACCTAGCACGTGGTTAGCTACTAGCCTGGAATCCACATTTGCCTCTAGGTTGCGTACACCCATTTGAATTGCAATACGCAGTCCAGCGAGTAGGGCTTCGTATTCTGCCTCATTGTTTGTGGCTGTGAATTCGAAGCGCAGTGCGTAGGTGAATTCTACCCCTTCTGGATTAGTAAGGATAAGGCCTGTGCCTGATCCATCCACGCATGAGGATCCGTCTGTCAATAGAACCCATGGTTCTTGTAACTCTGTCTTGCTTGTTGAAGGTGGAGTATCGGTATCTGGCTTTTCAACAATAAAGTCGGCTAATATCTGCCCCTTGATTGCAGTGCGTGGTCTATACGAGATGTTATACTCACTCAACAACACACTCCACTTTTGTAGCCGTCCTGATGCGTCAGGTTTAGAGATAACTTGTTTGATGGGCTGGTCTGTGATTACAGCTATTGGGTGCGCTTGAAAGTATCTGCGCAGTCTTTTAGCTGTGAATACTAGAGCTAGGACAAGCTTTTCCATAACGCTGTAGTTAGTCTCTGTTTTTTTCAGTGCCTTGCTTACAAAGTATATGGGGGTTTGAACGGAGTTCCTATCTGTCAATAATACTGCGCTAACTGCTCCATGGGTTGCAGATAAGTACATGATCAGCTTTTCCCCTGGTCGCGGTGCGACAAGTTTGGGAAGTGATGCAAGGTGCTGTTTTAGTTGTTGGAAGGCTTCCTCTGCCTCCTCAGTCCAACGAAAATCTCCCTTTTTTGTGCACTTCGTGAGTGTTTTAAAGAGAGGGAGTGATTTGTCTACTGACTTGGATAAGAAACGGTTTAGCCCAGCTAGCTTTCTGTTTAATGACTGGACTTCTTTCAATGTGCGCGGTGAGGGAAGGTCGATGACAGCTTTTGTCTTTTCTGGGCAAGGCTTGATGCCGTCAGGTTCTATTAAATACCTAAGGAACATGCCTTCTGTCGCGCCAAATGTGCACTTCTTGGGATTTAACTTCATGTTTATTTTTCCCAATGTTTTGAACGTTTCCTCAATGTCGCGCACCAATTCTTCCTCTGTGTGACTCTTTATGACAAGGTCATCAACGTAAACTTCCAAGTTGCGACCTACTTGTTTTTCAAAAGCCATGTCCACCAATCGCTGGTATGTTGCGCCCGCGTTCTTTAGACGAAAGGGCATTTTTGTGTAGCAATATACCCCTTGACTTGTGTGGAAGGCTGTTTTTTCTTCATCCTCCTCTGCCATCTGAATTTGATGGTACCCTTTGTATGCATCTAGGAAGCATTTAAAGGGATATCCGCATAGGGATTCTATCTTCCAGTCAATTTCTGGTAGCGGGTAGCAGTCTTGTGGACATGCTTTATTAAGATCAGTGAAGTCTACGCACATTCTCCAACTGCCATCACTCTTTTTTACCATTACTGGGTTTGAAAGCCAGTCGTGGTAGTAGACTTCCCGCATGATGCATGCGTCTACCAGTTTGTGCACTTCTTCCAAGATGGATTTTGCGCGATCAGGAGCTTGGCCGCGCTTTTTCTGTCGTATTGGGGGAAATCCTTGTCGGATTTGTATCTTGTGCTCCGTAATAGAGCGTGGCACTCCGGTCATGTACTTTGGTTCCCACGCAAAGATATTTAGGTTCTTTTGCAAGAGTGCACACACAGCTGCTTTACCTTTGTCAGATAGAGATCCTTCAATTGATATTTGTTGATCTGGGTAATCAGGGTGAATGACAACCTTTAGGTTTGGTATTTTTACTGCGCGCTGTTCTGGAACATTCTCCACCTCATTGGTTACCGCGTTGCATTCTTTAGGCGGCACCGTGGTATTGTAGAGGGTGACAATCCCTCCTTCTACTGGAAATTTGAGCTTCCCATGTGCTGTGGATGGTACAGCGCTCATAGATGATATTCCAGGTCTCCCAATGATGCCGTTGTACGGTGAAGGAGACTTGATTATCATGAAGTTTATCCACGTTGCTGTAGAGTGTTGTTCATCGCCCACAACTACAAGTAAGCGTAATTGCCCCATAGGCCATATCTTTTCTCCTGTGTAGCCGGTCAGCAACTTCGTGGCCGGTATTAACTGACTTTGTATCTCAGGTCGTAGCCTTTTAAAGCAGTGTTCATACAGAATATCTGCGGATGCTCCTCCATCGATATACATGCGGCGAATATCATGTCCCCCAGTATGTATCTCAATGGTTAGTGGCTCTATTACTGCGTTGTCCGCAGCTAGGGTGGGGAAGGATATCTCATTCTCTGAAGAGAATTTTTGTCTGACTTTTTGCTTTGTTTTGCGCTGCCATGACTGTATCATGTAGATGATGTCCGCTTTATCTTTGGAAGGTTCTTTTTTACCTCCATTCTTTTGTTTGTCCTTCCATTCTTTAATGTTTTTAACGAGGTGATCCATTCTACCCTCCTTTACTAATTTGTCAATTAGTTGTCGTAGCTGGACACACTCGTTCGTGGTATGGCCCTTTTGTCCATGGTATTCGCAGTATCCGTTCCCTATACGCTTATCCTATGGGGTGCGCATTGGTGGGGGGTTTTGGGAAGTTTGCGCCTTCTGTTACAAATATTTCCCTTGTGACGCCGTCAGGTACTGTTTTCAGCAAGGAAAATTAAGACTTTGCCGTTTTCATCACTTTTATACTCCAAAAACGTCCAAAATGCTTCCTTTTCCAGAATTCACTCCAAAAGTACCTAAAATGACAAAAGGAACGATTTAGGGCAATATTTGATCAAATAAATTCTAATCCGGGCTTAAATGACCCCCTAAAAACGGTTCATTTTTCGCCTCATCATATACCCTTACACTTGAGATTTGCTTGTCCTCAAGTAAATGCGCTTGTATTCTAATCAAAATACAAGTTAGGGGTCATTTAACACTAATATAAAAGTAATTACAACAAATAATCATTTCACTAAAGACCAAAGACAAGCACGGAGGTCATATACTAGCACCTCACAAATAGTGTTTAGATACTCTCATCTCTCGGGTGTAATAAAGTATATATCATAATATGGAAATGGAAAACATCTCTCACTACCTGTCATAACAAAATAGATTACCATAGGCTTGGGAAAGGATCAAACTTCCACCACTTGGCGTAAGCACCTAGGATAAACTATCAAAGAGGTCTTTTAAAGGGTTATAACGTTAGGTGTAGGGATATGGAATACACGGTTTTGTTGGATATAGGCAATCTTTACTGGTGGCGAGTTAAGCATCTTGGTTAATTACATGTACAATATGGCGTTGCTAAGCCAAGACTAGACTCGACTTAAGCTAATAAATGAAAAATAACGACAACGTAAAATAAACATAGAATGAAACGGGATGGTAGTCCGTATGTTTTTCTCTTTTTTATTTTTTTATTTTTTATTTATTTATTTATTTATTTTTTTTGCATACACTCTTACCCCATCATCCAAAATAATACATCATAGGGAATGAACATTCCCCTTATACTTGAATTTTTACATACTTTACAATAAACTAATCTAATGACTCGAATCAAGATAATCAAAACACTTGGAGTACTTTTAAGATTAACGTACATATGGGGGTAATAATATGATGTTCTTCCCCATTACTCCATAAAACAAGTATTTACCCATGAGTCCCAATCGTCCCAAAACAATATGTACAAGGATATGACTCGACTTAGCAACCATGTAATCAATTAAATAATTAACTAAGGGTTTAAACATATAACAATAATGCACTAAAGATGAGTGCATACACGGAAGGCTAAGGCGATTTGGTTGTACATTTAAGTGGGTTGTAACAAATTCTTCCTTTAAGTAAGATGCTTTAAGTTAGAAACGAAAAGATAGGCTCGGAGGGGTGTACTAGGGGTTTCGTGTACTAAAAATGAGTACAACGCTAAGGTGTGGGAAAAATTAGTTGACTTTACTAGCCAAGTAATATGACTTAAATGGTCAAGTAATTATGATACAAGTTTAACACAAGGGTGATCCTAATGCCTCTTATCATGTAGTAAATCCTACTACACGAATGTAGTCTCACTACCGGTCTTGGGATGTATCACTAACGCAAGTTCTAGAATCTAAATGCTACCGGTACACTCATAAGCACTAATAATGAATGCTTTTCCTATCAAATCTAAAGGCGAACCTTACATATTTGGGTGGAAAATTTTTCTGAATGATACGGTTTTGTGCTAGTCATACAATCTCCTATCCATGAGACGCTTGCTAAGGCTAAAGTTTCACTCCTAAATGTTGTAAAAAAATTTAAATTTGGCGCTAAAATTACACTAACAAGTATTTCTCTTAGTTTTATTACACACCCACCATCAAACAAACAAACTCAAGTGCAATTGTATACTATAAGGTGTCATCATTTACCCTCCCCTTACACTTAGGATTAATATTGTCCCCAATGTTCAATTAAAGAATGTAAAAGTGAAATAGGTAAAAGAATGAAATCAAATAGTCCCCTGATTCGTTCGGTGTGGATAGTGTGTCAACAAGGTTAGGTCTTCCTCCAAGAAAATGAACAATCAAAGCTTCCCTTCCAGAAATATAAATCATCTTCTTGTCATATGTAACCTGTTAAACCTGAGAAAACAAACAAGGCAACCTCGCGTAAAATCGGCGGCAATCTATATATACTAATAAATCCTAGAAAGCAAATTAAGATATAATGCTTGTGGAATGAATGTTTGCAGATTTCCTGGAGTTTATAAAACTAAAGAATTAACAAAAACTTTAAGACTCCGTTAGAAAAACAAAACTAGAAAAATTTCCAGAATTTTACACATGACACCGTCAAGAGTTAACTCGTGACGCGTCAGAAGTGATCTGCAGAAATCTTTACGTTAAGTTTCCGGAAAATTTCTGGAAAAACTTATGTCCTACTTCCTGGAAAATCCTGCAAAACATCATTATGACTCGATACAAGCATTTGACTCTAACAAATACTAATATACATGTTCACTTAATATTGTGGAGAATCATGATCAATTTCTTTCTTTAAAAACATATTTGGGGTTTCCCCTTACACTTATCTTTTGCGGAATACCTTTATATGTAGTTAAGACGAAGTTAAAAACAAAATAAAGCATTTTCACAATTTTATTTGAAACATGATCTACTGACAATAAAAATAAAGCATGCATACGGAAACAAATGACAATCAAACAAATAAAAATCACACAAAACATGGGTTGCCTCCCAAGAAGCGCTTTTCTTTATTTACGAGTCTTGTAGCTAGACTCAAGGTCATGGGGTATCACGTGACCTTATCGTTGGTCTCATTTTCTAGGTCATCTCCAATATTAGTCTTGTATTTCGGGCCTAGTTGTAAGCAATCCTTGTAGAAACCAAATATTCTACTCATAACATAATCTACTCCTCTACGTCTATCCTCATCATTCCTATAGTAAACCGCTTGCTTGTGCTCCTTTTCTAGGTTCGAGAGAAGATGGTATTGTTTAATCTTATAGGGCATTTGGTAAGCGATCTCGTCATTCTCTTCCTTGAATCTAACTATCCCTAAGTTCGGATCATAACTCATCTTAGAGGCCTCAACGAACGGTTTTCCAAACACTACTTAACTTAGGCAATCATCTATTACTGGGCGGATATCCTCTACAATCACAAAGTCGGTAACATAAGTAAAGTTTCCTACAAAGACATGTAATCCTTTCACTCTCCCTACAAAGTTGCTCATCCAATTCGTGATAGGCATTATCCTACATTCAAGTTGCTTCTTCATTACCCAATTATAGTAGGTCCAAGTCAAGATGTTTATGGGATACCTAGGATTGATGTAATCTTTCCACACATGCAAATGCCCAATGTTGCATGGTATGTTGATGTTAGAGGGATCACCTAATTTAAAAAGGGGTGAACCAAGGATATATGGTGTCTCGGGATCATCGAATAAATCCTTGTGATATTCCCGTTCTTCCTTGGTGGGTAACTTATCAAAGTACTCTTCTACGTTTTCTAATTCCTCTAACTTTTCTCCCTTATTAACCTCAACTTCCTTAATTTCTTCCCTAGTCTCGGTTTCTATTCCAACTTCATCCTTGTCACTTTCTTCTATATCTTCATCTTTTGGCTTAATGGTGACAACATTGACAAAGTGGACATGTTTGGATGACGAGGGGTCCTTAATTTGAATTCCACTATTGGCATCTCTAGTGTCCTTTCTAGGTGTAGTTAGCGCTTGGTTGTTGAGGGCTTTCAACAAGTTGTCAATCTTATTGGTCATCTCTGTTTGTTGTTGATTGAATTCGGTTTCAAACCTAGCTATGCGAGCTTCTTGAGATGCCATAAATTTGGACATCAATCCTTCAAGATTATTGGTACTACCATAGTTATTGGAAGGATTGTTGTTGAAAGTACGGTTGGGGGTGGACCGTTTGGTTGGTAACAATTAGGTGGATTGGAAGAATTGTTTTGGTTTTGTTTGCACCTAAGGTTCGGGTGATTTTTCCAAGAAGAGTTGTAGGAATCACCATAAGGGTTTGGCTCGGGTTTGAAAGTGTACCACTTGTCTCCCACTTTGTCGGTACGCGAGGATGCGTAGTCCGCAAAAGCTGTTTCGGGGAGTTCCACGCAATCACGAGTGTCATGGGGACCACTACATAATTCACATGAAGAAGTGATTTTGTTCACTTGGCTTGAAGGCTTAGGAGCTTCGTAAGATTTCATGAGAAACTTGACTTGGTCCTCAAGTTCCATGATCCTACGGTCGGGAGTGCTAGAATTGTTCGAAGGCAAAGATATTGCCTTGACCATTTTGTTCAAATCGCGGGGATCATTCCAACTTTCGTTGTCATAGAGAGCAAGATCTTCTATGAGTTCCCATGATTCTTCCGCACTTAGATCACGTAGCTTGCCACCGGCCGATTGGTCAATGGTTTACCTTGTGGAGAGATCGATGTGGTCATAGAAGATTTGGACTTAGAGCCAAAGATCTATGCCATGATGAGGGACTTTTTGGAGTAAGTCCTTGAAACGAGTCCATGCTTCATATAGAGTTTCACCTTGACGTTGTTGGAACATCAAGATATCATTTCTAAGCTTGGTAGTTCTCCCCGGAGGGAAAAATTGAGCAAGGAAACGAGTGGTGAGATCATCCCATGAGGTGATGGATCCCGCGGGTAAACGTTCAAGCCATTGACTAGCTTGATCACGTAGAGAGAATTGGAATAGGTGTAATCGGGTCGACTCTCTAGTTGTAACATCAAGGTCTATAGAATCTACGATTTTAAGGAAATCCTTGAGATGTTGGTTAGGATCTTCGGAACGAAGCCCATGGAATGCACACCGCTTTGCACAAACCGGATGGTGTCGGATCGCAAGGGGGACACATTAGCTCCTTGGGTGAGCTCAAAGGTGGTTCGATAGCCTTGGTGGCTAGGACGGGAATACTCTCCTAAGGTTCGGGGTCTAGGAGGTTGGTTTGGTAGTGGTGGGTTTTGTGGGTGGTTTTGAATTGGTGGGTTGATGGGTTCAAAGATGTTACCACCTTCCATGATGTCGGATGGTGAAGGTTACAAACAAAGACACGAAGAAATAAGATAGACTAAAGAAAACCTAAAAATAAAAATAAAATTTTGCTAGAAAGGAATCTAACAAGTAGACCTAATAAAAAGAAATCTTAACCTAGACAATAACTATTCCCCGGGCTGCGGTGCCAAAAACTTGATGGACGTGGGAATCGCACCAGGCTTTACCTCTCGAGGGATCTCGAGAAGCTTACAACCCCCACCAGGCAGTGTACCTGATCATTGTAGTATAGTATAGTGACAAGTACCGGGGGATTGATCGTTCAACTCAGGAATAGTGTCGCTAGGATTAGAAAGCCTAAAAACTAGGTCTAGAGGTGAGGGATGATTCTTTTTTTGTATTTTTATATTTTATGAAAGCAGTTAAAATCTCTGGTTTTTGGAAGATTGGGCGGAATTAGTTGCTAATAAACTAACCCAATAACTAAGATGCAATCAAAATTAAATAACAGAAATGAAAATAAAGCTAATTACAAATGTGGTGTGAACAATAATGGGGAAAGTTGTGTTTACTTAGGTTTCATTACTCCCTAGATATCTTTTACAGGTTGATACTTTGTTACAATTGCGTGGATGACGGGTTATATTCCTTAATTCCATTCGTGGGGTGGCGTACGTACTTCCCCAACTCTATAAGCTCCTACTTCACTCCTATGTCGAGCCTGCTAGAAGCTCCTAACATGGGGAAAGGATGCGTTTACGAAAAGTGACCTTTGACTTAGTTTGACCAATAAGGGAGTAAACCCGTTACATAATTAGGGAAGACGTAACCATGGGATATGAGCATATGGATGCTTTCACATGATGTTACGTGAAATATATAAGCTCCCTAAGTTTAGAAAAGCCTTGGCTAGAGGCGATAGTTAGAAAACATGAGTTGGCGTTTTCCCGTAAATGGGTGCTTTAAAAGTTGGATCTCTCTAATCCCAAAACTCGTTTCGAGTGTTCCCAATTAAGCACATAACATATTCATACCTGAATTGAAAGATCCACATTTGTCGGGTAAGGGGAATGCCGACTTTCAAAATTCATCTCGAAATTCACAAACGCCTGGCGCGTTAGCCACGCGTTGACGCGTGGGTGGCGCGCCAGAAGCAGACTTGTGATTCGGGGAATTTTGGCTAACGTTTGTTATTTTATGTGTTTCGATGGTTTATTTGTCATCATTAAAACATAAAGAGATCTTGATCATGTTGCCTCAACAGAAATAACCATTAAAATCTTGGTAAAAATCAGTGAATAACATAATAGCAATAAACTTTGGATTCAAAATAGATTTAGACACCCAAAAGTAACTATTTCAGACTGTTTATAATTCAAGAAAAACAAGGACAGTTATTGGAGCAAAACCCATGTTTATGACTGTAGAAATGACCAGAAAAAAGAGCATATTATGACCAAAATAACAAAATCAAATATTGGACTTTTTGGACTCATAAAACTCTCGGATAAGACACAAATACCAACTAATAATCTAAAACAACCTAAACCCCCCGTTAGCTCTTGATACCAATTGTTGGTCCATGTAAATCTAGTTTCGGTGATGTTATGGTGGTGTCGGGTGGTCTACCGGAGTAGGCAAGCACACCCATGGTGGTAGTGATGTTAGAGAGAAACTAGAGAGAATGAAAAGAGAGTGGTGATGTTAAAGATGAAATATTATTAAGAGCAAAACACGCACTCTACTAATGAGACTAGTAGAGGTATTTATACTAGTACAGGCATATGGGTGTGATATCTCACTACCCATTCCTAACATAAGTTGTGATACCACACCACTTAGTCCCCTGAGACTATACAAGTGTCTCAGGGGTGGAATATCTAATCTAGTGAACTATTTGTATTTCTGTGTTCCAACAAATTACTATACATTACATATATTATCTACATAGTTTGAGTAAATCGAATTAAGTTGAAAACATTAAACTACTACTTTCAGCAGTTTTGGACTCATTTATCTTGCTTGACGCAGTTTCATTTTTAGGTGAGTTTGTAAGTTTCACTCATTCACTGTCAAAGATAGATTCTAAATTAAATAGCCCTGAATTCAAGTATGTGATAAAATCACCACCTTTACATGGTTCTGGATGCTTGATGTAAACTATCATGTCAAAATGGTACTTAGTTTAGTTCTTCTTAGGTAATGCTACTATACTTTCAAAATTGTTTTCCTTAACATTTGAAAATAGAACTCCATGCTTACTATTATACCAGTTAAGTTTTAGTCAGTGCCATTTCATTTTTGATCCTTAAGCTACCCTTACGCACGCAGAGTGTCCTTATGATGTTAGTTGTAACTCGATTTTGATGTTCTCAGCAATCCTTCTGTCTCATATTGGCAAATATTTTCTCTTATGTCACATTTTTTCCCGCAAATTCCATTAATATTATCTTCAACTTCGCTCTACTTCGGTTGATTATACATGGTAGTATTATATCTGGTTCTGATGAGACGAAAAGTGTACCGCTTTTAGGGGGTCATTTAAGCCCTAAGTTGAGATTATTTGATCAAATATTGCCCTAAATCGTTCCTTTTGTCATTTCAGGTACTTTGGTGAAGAAATATGGAAAAGGAAGCATTTTGGACGTTTTTGGAGCAGAAAGTGAAGAAAATGACAAAGTCTCCAAATCATGCTTGAAATAGTACCTGACGGCGTCAGGATTTGCATGTGACGCCGTCACTCATTGATGAAGAGGTGGATATGAAAATTACACGTGACGCACCAGAATGGAATTTGAGATTTAACACGTGACGGCGTCACCAAGGCCGTCACGTACAAAATACAAGAGACGGCCAAGAGACAAGTTACAAGGGACGGCGTCAGACTTGGATCTAGGCAAACCATGGGTTTTCTTTGGCGGCGAGATGACGGCATCAGAATCACAACGTGACGCCGTCAGATCACAAAATCTATATATAGTTTTCTAATTTTCATGTATTGAGGAGGAGAATTTTAGAGAGACTTTTGGGAGAACTTGTGGAGAAACCCTAGGTCGAATTTTACAGGGTTCTTTACCCTTTTATCATCCATGTTTTAATAAAGATAAGTCTTCCAATAATCATTCAATATGTCTATGTGTTGTTTGATTCTATCTTATACTTATCTTTACTTTAACATGCTAGGCTAGGTTTTCTTTGTGTTTGCTTAGATGTAATGAAACCTAGTTATTAATTGTTGGTTGGTTGTTTGTTATTAATTGTAATGGATGAATGATTATCGATGTTAGGCTTAAGAAAACTGGCAGACTTCTAATTGGTAACATGCTTGAACGTCTTAAGAAACATGAATCGGATATGTACTACGATTATTTTGTTTATATTTAATGCATGAGTAACTATTGAGGATGCCATGTTAGGAGCTAGTTGTCGGCTCGACATAGGAAGAGGTAGAAGCTTATAGAGTTAGGGAAGATCGTACACGGCCCTACGAATGGTATTAAGGAATATAACCCGTCATCCACACAATTGTAACTAACTAATCAACCAATGAAAGATAGCTAGTGAGTAGTGAAATCTAAGTAAACACATTTCTCTCATTTATAAGGTTTTCTCCCATTTCATTTTCTAGTTATTTTATTTTATTTGCATTTGTAGTTATTTGGGTTAGTTGACTAGCAAATAATTCCGCCCACTCTTCCAATACCCGAGATTTTCACTTGCTTTCTAAAAACTATAAAAATACAAAATGAATCATCCCTCACCTCTAGACCTAGTTTAATTAAGTTTTAATCCTAGCGACACTATTCCCTGTGGAGAACGATCAATCCCCCATACTTGCCACTACACTATACTACATCGGTCAGGTACACTGCCTGGTGGGGATTGCAAGCTTTTTAAGATCCCTTGAGAAGTAAAACCTTTTGCAAGGTTGCAATCCCACGCATCAAGTTTTTGGCGCCGCTGCCGGGGAATAGCTATTGTCTAGGTTGAAATTTCTTTTTATTAGGTTTACTTGCTAGATTCCTTTCTAGTAAGATTTTTATTTTGTTTTTATAGGTTTTCTTTAGTCTATCTTTTTTCTTCGTTCCTTTGTTCGTAACCATTACCATCTGCCACTATGGAAGGTGTAATCGCTTTGATCCCATCAACCCACCACAACCAAACCAACCTCCTAGACCCCGAACTTTAGGAGAGTATTCCCGTCCTAGCCACCAAGGCTATCGAAACACCGTTGAGCTCACTCAAGGAGCCAATGTGTCTCCGTTGCGATCTGACACCATCCGCTTGGTGCAAAGCGGATGTGCATTCTATGGACTTCGTTCCGAAGATCCTAATCAACATCTCAAGGATTTCCTCAAAATCGTAGATTTCATAGACCTTGATGTTGAAACTCGAGCTCTACGTGATCAAGCTAGTAAATGGTTTGAGCGTTTACCTGCGGGATCCATCACATCTTGGGATGATCTCACCACTCATCTCCTTGCTCAATTTTTCCCACCGGGGAGAATCACCAAGCTAAGAAATGACATCTTGATGTTCCAACAACGTCAAGGTGAAACTCTTTATGAAGCATGGACTCATTTCAAGGACTTACTCCAAAAAGTCCCTCGCAATGGCATAGATCTTTGGCTCCAAGTCCAAACCTTTTACGATGGTGTCAATCATCAAGCTAGAAAGGCCATAGATTACGCTGCCAATGGTAGACTAAGCAGACTCAGTATTGATGAATGCTGGGAGGTCATTGAGAACTTAGCACGATACGAAGAAGAAGAATGGGAGGATCCAATGTTCTTGGAGAAGGGAAGTTTAAATTACATGAATGCAACCCAAGAACAACTATTTGAGAACATCAAAAGGCAGGTTGAGGAATTAATGAGGGTCGAGATACCTATGCCTAATGCTGAATATGTGAATACATTCAGTAAACACACGCTTCTTGAATTTTCATGGAAAGAGGAGTTCGAAGGGATAATGTTAACTTTCATGAATAACCAAGAGGGGCAGATTCAACAATTCGAAACCCGCATGGAAAACACCAGGAATGTTTTCATGGAATTGGCTGATAAGTTCATATCAAGGATTAAGGAAAAGATTAGGGAAGAAGTTGTACCTAAGAAGATCAAAAAGATCTTTGAACTCCCGATCCCTAGTGTGATAAGTGAAGAAAGGAGTAATGGAATGCCTTCCCCCAGAAATTCACCTTTAAACTTCCCGTATTCCTATGAACCCCCTCGTGGAAGAAAGAATTCTCAAATTCATAGCATTTTCGTCAGAAGCTTGCAAGTCACACTCCATAACTTTCATGAAATTAAAAAATGTTCCTTTGGTTTTAAACCTAGCAAGCAAAGAACGCAACTCAAAAGCACTTTTGCTCCAAAAACTTCAATGGAACAACCCTTCCCCTTACCTCTTACTTATCAAAATGGAGATTGGGACCTGAACGGGACAGTAACCAACCCTGTCCAAAATCTCACCACATCTCGTGATAGTAACAAAACATTTGACCCTGGTGGAATCCACTAACGAGAATAGCTATCATGGTTTATGACCCTGACAAGCTATTGACGAAAGTACAAGGGTTCTTATGAAAATTGACACCAAATATTGGAAACTCGGGCATCTGACGGCATCAGACTTTACACGTGACGCTGTCACTTCGATGGGTCAGCAATATTAGCCTCATATCTATCACTTTCATCACAAACCCCACAAACCATTTCCACTCAACACTTGCCCACCGAGTCTCCAAGATCGATTTCGCCATCATCCGTCAACAATCTCCATATGGTAAGTGATTTACATTAGTCCTTTATCATTCAATTGTCCATAGGACCCATCAATTTTGTAAAACCCCATTTCTCGAAACCCTTTAATCGATTTGTATCTAGAACTTTTAATGCCCTCTAATTAGCATTATGTGACAATGATTAAGACATTAGGTAGTTTGTAATCGATAGGCTTGTGATTCATTGATGAGAAAATGGCTTTGATCCGTGAATCATTGATCCAACACCCATTGTTGCTGTAAAAGGGGTGTTTGGATTGAGTATTTGAAGTTGAAAGAATCAACTTTTCTGTCACAACTCACCATTTCAGGTCATTTACCGTTTCAGGTCATTTTCCCAAACTTCGACTTTTTACTATTCATAAATCACTATTCATCAAAACACTATTCATCGTTTTACTATTCATCGTTTTCGAGGTCAATTTGATATTCTGAGAAACTTTTGGGAAATTTACTATTCACTGAACACTATTCATTTCCGGAAAAGTTTTCATCATTCACTTGCATTACTCATTTCATCGTAAATTTAGTTTACGGGTATTCAAATTCGCGTAACCGGATTGGTTTAGGTGCGAATTCATTTCATTAGTGCTAAGGACACTGCATACGGACTGGAGATAGTCTGCATATCATCATAACAACATTTTCATGTTATACCACTCTTAGGATTTTCAAATTACTATATTTAGTATATTTAACGTTTTTACGTATAAGTATTTATAGTAAACGTTAACACCCGACTAATATATATATACGACGAATATATCTAAATATTCCCACAATGGTCCCGACATATTTTTATATCCATTTTAACATCATAAAAGTTATAACATTCAGTTACCCAGTATTTTGGAAATTTATTTTATTTATAATGTACGTTTATGAATATAACGACGGTTTTCGTGAAAACTAAACAATAATCACCCGATCACTCAGTAATTGTACCCAACATATTTTCAACATATTTTTATCATTATTATGACTTTATTTTGTCCCGGTTAACTTTGTTAACATTTATTTCTATTAAACCCGGTACCCGATTTTAACTAATAACACATAATAATACTTAATCTTACACTAACTTCCTAAATAAATCACAAGTACCCCTACCCCCCCCCCCCCCTCTTGCTCTTTAAAACCAGCCCTCAAAGTCCTCTCCTAGGCAAAATGAACCAAGTTTACTAACCTTATGCATTTATGTGACAATATAATACATTATACTTGACCAAAATATCTAAAAACCTAATATAACATACACTTGTAAAATTTTTGGATCAAAAGTTCATATCTCCTCATCATCTCCATCAAACCCACGACCCTAATCCAAAATACATGATCAAGTGAAGTTTTTACAAAAGTTAAAGCACCAAAGTTGTTCATTATACTTGCCTAATCAAGAATCATACAAGAAATACACAAGAAAACCAAGGTTTCTAATCATTCAATCACCTCATATTTCAAAGTGAGTATACAAATTTATTTTCAAGTTTTTTTCTAATTAACACTTATATATCATGGTAATCATGCTTAATTTCATGCTCATACTAGTTATACCACTTTATTTTTGAAGACTTTTGAAACATACAAACCCTAGATTGTGATTTAGGTGTTTCCTTGTTAGATTAACTTGATTTCTAGTCATTAGGAACCCATGGCACCCTAAGAAGGTGTATGGTAGGATTAGATTAGTTTTGTGAAGTTTGCAAGAGTTTTGATTGAAGTTGGAACTAGTTTTGAACCTTTGAAATGGATTTCTAACAAGTTATTAATCATGCTGTCCCATTTTGTTATTTTCTGGAAAATCAGTAAACACCAAGGAAACTTTGGAAAAATTTTTAGAAAATACTTTCAAAAACGAATCCGTAGGTGAAAGAACGGATTAAAAAGAGTTTATAACGAAGAAGTTATGATTTTTGCAAGATTGTTGACGAAAAGTATTTTTCTGGAAAATAGTTGCTGTTGGACGTTTTTCGTCGGACAAAAAGAGACTTTAGACGTAACCCAGAGGAGCCGAGCTTTCCAAAATATATTACTACATACTAAGACGTAACCGTGGATATAAAGAACAAGTAAAACGGACATATAACGACAAAGATATTCACGTTTGAATATCGGCTAAACCTATTTTGATTTTGACAGCTTTTAGTAAAAATTGACACTAAAACTACGTAGTACTTTTATAAGCTAGAAATAATATCAAGTACCAAATTTTATAACTAAAGAAGTATTAGTTATTACAAGTATATTTTCATCATTTCAAGGCGATATTTCAAGGATTACAACCCGAGTATTTCAACACTAACATGAAAACATACGATATATATATAAGTATATATATTGCTACTAGCTTATTTTATTTTCTAATAGCAATATTTTTCCAAATTCTTGGATTATATATTTTGATAACACAAGTGTTTTTCCAAAGAGTAGAGTGGTATAGGAACATGAGCATGGACATTCATAACATCATTTGGTGATCTAAATTAGATCGTTCATCATTCATATTAGGTTGCGGCAGTTAACCGATCATTGTTGTTCACTTCATTTCATTTCAAGTATCATCACTTAAGGTGAGTTTTCATAGCCCCGTTTTCAATTACTTATTTGATTTCAAATCCCACGGGGGAGAATACATTGCATCAATTACTTTCGTACATGCCCAAGTATTACAAATTCCATACATTGCTTAAGTTGCCTTTATACCATATCATAACAAGTCCCCTTTTCAATATCATGGACCGTTAATTTCAGTACTAAGCGAGAGTGAGTGAATAGATCTATTGAGGGTGACGCCTCCATTCGTGTTTGGGTTGCTCCAACGGGACGAATGCATTTCATGTCTTATCAAGTGAGTGTCTGGTAAACACTCTGTTGGGGCATTACAAAGTCTAGCTTCGGGGTCATGAGCTTAAGAGACAATGTAGCATTTTGACATTTTTGTCGGTTTACTTTATACTTGTGGCTTATGTACATACGATTTAAATTACAAACCTATGATTATTGACCAACATTCGTGTTGACCGTTTTCGCAATGTATTTTCAGGTAACTAAGAGCATAAACTTCATGGCATGCATGGAGTCATTTTAGTGGGGACCTAGGATGACGCGTCTCACTTTGACACTTTCATGCACTTATGTATAATTATCGTTTGACATGTCTAAACTTATTTCTGTAAACCTTTCATGACTTTTGGGACCTATGTAATATACTCTGAATGTTTTAATAAGTCAAACGATGTGTTTTCAAAACGACACTTTAGGTCGTTCAATATTTCCGGGTTATGGTGCTATGACAGTTACACCCCTAGGCATTCCATTCCGCTGCAAGTCAGGTAAATTGGGGGTGTGACAGATTGGTATCAGAGCTAAGGTTATAGAGAACTAGGATGTATCATTGACCCTAGACTATAACCACATTATCATAGCATCTCATCATTTCATCATAAGTGCATGTTCATTGTTTATGGTGATTTCATTACGAGTTATTTATTTTTATTTCACCTTGATTATCACAGAGTCATGTCTTCGAATCCAAACACCGTCATACTTTACACCATATAAGATTCCGATGATGAGGACTCTATGTCCTCCACTGCTGTTTCACCACTTGTTTCTCCTACACCTGAGTTGCCACTTTTGGCATCAGATGATGACACCGAGCCTTTCGAGGAGGAGGAGACGGCTACTACTCCTCATGTCCATCCTACTGTACCACTTGATGTCACCCGTGTACCCACAGACACACCATCTCCTACTACTACTATCCATTCAGAGCCGAGACTTATGTTTCCTAGGGATAAGACTATCCAGACTGCTAGGAAGAGAGTTCGTTATGCTACATCTACTTATAGGACCCTCCCTAGTTCTACTGTGCCTACACCACTACCACCAGCCATACCCACTGCTACCTCTATATCCACCTCACTCTTGCCGCTCAGGAATCGCGCAAGGTTTACCACTCCAGATTCACCTACCACTGAGACTGCTGACTTTTCACCACCACCAGTATACCACATAGGTGAGAGTTCTAGAGCGGCTGCGGCTAGGAGCCCTACAGCCGTCACATTAGAGGATCAGATGGGTGCTCAGCAGGAGCAAGTCGATAGGTTGGGGTATAAAGTTGATGAGATCATTACTACTCGACTTGAGACTGTCGAGGAGCAGGTTGAGGATTTGGTTCAGGGCAGGGTTGGTATTGATGTGTCATACCATGGACTCGAGGCACGACAGTTGAGGCACCAGGAGGAGATTGAGCTACTTAGGGATGAGTTACTTGAGATTCGAGATAGAGCTCAGGCGACACAGGAGACTCAGTGGGAGCAGGTAGACCAGTTGGCATTGCTTCGAGAGAGGTTGGTTATTTTGGAGCGCAGGGATGCTTCTTTTCAGTTACGAGTTGAGCATCTTGAGGAGATCGTGGTTGCGATGGATCGTGAGATTCGCCGCTTGAGGGGAGAGCCTGGACCATCTAGAGCACCTGGAGGAGCCTAGGCATAGACTGGTATTATATTAGCTTTTACTATTTCCTAGTCCCGATGTGTGGGACGTAGTTCAAGAACTTGTAGTCTTTTGGTTGTTGTACAAACAAATATATCAAGTGCGACTCTACTATGTTGGAAATGTTGTGCTATATATATATCGGTCCATGTAGGCCGAAATTTTCATGTATTATATTCATGTGTTGTGATTATATTTATGATGTTTCATGGTTGCTCTTTATGGTTAACGTATTCATTACAGGTTGTGGTTGTACTCGTACATGTCGTGGTTGTATTTATACTTGTTTTGGTTGTATATATACATGTTGTGGGTGTATATTTTTGTACGATGACTATTTCTATTATAGTTTACTCATGGTTGTTGTCGATTATTATTTATCAGAAGTATGGCGCCAAAGAAAGCAAAGGCTACATCAGAAACACCCGCTATGACACAAGCCGCTATCCGCAGGTTGGTCAGGGATAGTATAGTAGAAGCTCTGGAGACTGAAAGAGCTGAAGTTGCTGCTAGGGCTGCTGAGGTTCCACCTACTACTGAAGTGGTTCAACCCACTACTAGGCGTGAATGTACTTGGAAGGATTTCAAGATTAGTGATCCTATCAAGTATAAGGGCACTGAGGGAGCGGTTGCTTTAATCCGCTGGTTTGAGAAGACTGAGAACGTTTTTCTCATGTGTGGTTGTCAGGAGGTTAACAAGGTACAGTTTGCTACAGGTATGCTGCTGGATGAAGCCATGTCTTGGTGGAATTCGTATGCTCAGCCTATTGGTATGGAGAATGCCTACAAACTCACTTGGGCTGAATTCAAAAAGCTGATGACTAAGAAGTTTTGCCCTCGTACTGAGGTGCAAAAGTTGGAAACCGAATTCTATGAGCTGGTAACAAAAGGTGATGACATTGAGACTTATATCAGGAAGTTTCAGGAGTTGGCTACACTATGTCCAACTATGGTTCCGGATGATGAGAAAAAGATGGAGAATTTTACTGGAGGACTACCCGAAAGCATCCGAGGGGATGTGATGTCTTTCGACCCACAATCAATGGAAGAGGCCATTCGTATAACTCAGAAACTTATGGTCCAAGTGTTGAAAGGAAAATCTGCTGCAAACAACAACAATAACCGAAACAACAACCCAAACAACAATAACAACAACAAAAGGAGGTTTGACGGTAACCAAAGTGGAAATGCTATTCAGCCACCACCTAAGAGGCAAGAAGTGGCAAGGGCCTATGCTGCAGGACCTACTGAAGGGAGAGGGTATGCTGGAAATCTACCCAAGTGTGATAAGTGTCAGAAACACCATAACCCAGGACGTTGCCCAGATATATGTGGCAACTGCAAGAAGGCTGGTCACTACACCAAGGATTGCTGGAATCCAAACTTGGGTGGAAATCAGAAACCACCAGTAACATGTTTTGGCTGCGGAGAAATTGGACACTTTAGGAGTGAGTGCCCAAAGAGGAAGAATCAAGGAGCTGGAAATCAAGGAGGAGTAGCTCGAGGAAGGGCTTATGTTATGGGAGGAGAAGATGCCCGTGAGGACCCGAATGTTGTTGCGGGTACGTTCCTCGTTAATAATCGTTATGCATCCATTTTATTTGATTCAGGAGCGGATAGAAGTTTTGTTTCTATTACATTTGCACCTTTACTTAACATAGAACCAACTACTTTAGACATTCCTTATATTGTTGAATTAGCCGATAGGTCTTTAGTTAACACCAACACCGTTATCCGTGGTTGCACCATCAATTTCCTAAATCACCTATACAATATAGACCTTATGCCCGTAGAACTTGGAAGTTTTGACGTTGTTATCAGTATGGATTAGTTGTCTCAAACCTTAAGAAATGCCTTTCAGATGAGTCATCCGTTATACCATTAGAAGAGATTCAACTAAATGACAAACTTAACTTTGTGGAGGAACCAGTTGAAACCATGGACCGAGAGGTCAAACAGTTAAAGCATAGTAGAATTCCGATCGTTAAGGTTCGCTGGAATTCTCGAAGAGGACCCGAGTTTACTTAGGAACGAGAGGACCAAATGCAACGCAAGTATCCACACCTTTTCACCAAACCTATTACCGAGACCAACACTAGCTGAATTCAGGGACTGAATTCCTATTTGGGTGGGCGGATGTCACAACTCACCATTTCAGGTCATTTACCGTTTCAGGTCATTTTCCCAAACTTCGACTTTTTACTATTCATAAATCACTATTCATCAAAACACTATTCATCGTTTTACTATTCATCGTTTTCGAGGTCAATTTGATATTCTGAGAAACTTTTGGGAAATTTACTATTCACTGAACACTATTCATTTCCGGAAAAGTTTTCATCATTCACTTGCATTACTCATTTCATCGTAAATTTAGTTTACGGGTATTCAAATTCGCGTAACCGGATTGGTTTAGGTGCGAATTCATTTCATTAGTGCTAAGGACACTGCATACGGACTGGAGATAGTCTGCATATCATCATAACAGCATTTTCATGTTATACCACTCTTAGGATTTTCAAATTACTATATTTAGTATATTTAACGTTTTTACGTATAAGTATTTATAGTAAACGTTAACACCCGACTAATATATATATACGACGAATATATCTAAATATTCCCACAATGGTCCCGACATATTTTTATATCCATTTTAACATCATAAAAGTTATAACATTCAGTTACCCTGTATTTTGGAAATTTATTTTATTTATAATGTACGTTTATGAATATAACGACGGTTTTCGTGAAAACTAAACAATAATCACCCGATCACTCAGTAATTGTACCCAACATATTTTCAACATATTTTTATCATTATTATGACTTTATTTTGTCCCGGTTAACTTTGTTAACATTTATTTCTATTAAACCCGGTACCCGATTTTAACTAATAACACATAATAATACTTAATCTTACACTAACTTCCTAAATAAATCACAAGTACCCCTACCCCCCCCCCTCTTGCTCTTTGAAACCAGCCCTCAAAGTCCTCTCCTAGGCAAAATGAACCAAGTTTACTAACCTTATGCATTTATGTGACAATATAATACATTATACTTGACCAAAATATCTAAAAACCTAATATAACATACACTTGTAAAATTTTTGGATCAAAAGTTCATATCTCCTCATCATCTCCATCAAACCCACGACCCTAATCCAAAATACATGATCAAGTGAAGTTTTTACAAAAGTTAAAGCACCAAAGTTGTTCATTATACTTGCCTAATCAAGAATCATACAAGAAATACACAAGAAAACCAAGGTTTCTAATCATTCAATCACCTCATATTTCAAAGTGAGTATACAAATTTATTTTCAAGTTTTCTTCTAATTAACACTTATATATCATGGTAATCATGCTTAATTTCATGCTCATACTAGTTATACCACTTTATTTTTGAAGACTTTTGAAACATACAAACCCTAGATTGTGATTTAGGTGTTTCCTTGTTAGATTAACTTGATTTCTAGTCATTAGGAACCCATGGCACCCTAAGAAGGTGTATGGTAGGATTAGATTAGTTTTGTGAAGTTTGCAAGAGTTTTGATTGAAGTTGGAACTAGTTTTGAACCTTTGAAATGGATTTCTAACAAGTTATTAATCATGCTGTCCCATTTTGTTATTTTCTGGAAAATCAGTAAACACCAAGGAAACTTTGGCAAAATTTTTAGAAAATACTTTCAAAAACGAATCCGTAGGTGAAAGAACGGATTAAAAAGAGTTTATAACGAAGAAGTTATGATTTTTGCAAGATTGTTGACGAAAAGTATTTTTCTGGAAAATAGTTGCTGTTGGACGTTTTTCGTCGGACAAAAAGAGACTTTAGACGTAACCCGGAGGAGCCGAGCTTTCCAAAATATATTACTACATACTAAGACGTAACCGTGGATATAAAGAACAAGTAAAACGGACATATAACGACAAAGATATTCACGTTTGAATATCGGCTAAACCTATTTTGATTTTGACAGCTTTTAGTAAAAATTGACACTAAAACTACGTATTACTTTTATAAGCTAGAAATAATATCAAGTACCAAATTTTATAACTAAAGAAGTATTAGTTTTTACAAGTATATTTTCATCATTTCAAGGCGATATTTCAAGGATTACAACCCGAGTATTTCAACACTAACATGAAAACATACGATATATATATAAGTATATATATTGCTACTAGCTTATTTTATTTTATAATAGCAATATTTTTCCAAATTCTTGGATTATATATTTTGATAACACAAGTGTTTTTCCAAAGAGTAGAGTGGTATAGGAACATGAGCATGGACATTCATAACATCATTTGGTGATCTAAATTAGATCGTTCATCATTCATATTAGGTTGCGGCAGTTAACCGATCATTGTTGTTCACTTCATTTCATTTCAAGTATCATCACTTAAGGTGAGTTTTCATAGCCCCGTTTTCAATTACTTATTTGATTTCAAATCCCACGGGGGAGAATACATTGCATCAATTACTTTCGTACATGCCCAAGTATTACAAATTCCATACATTGCTTAAGTTGCCTTTATACCATATCATAACAAGTCCCCTTTTCAATATCATGGACCGTTAATTTCAGTACTAAGCGAGAGTGAGTGAATAGATCTATTGAGGGTGACGCCTCCATTCGTGTTTGGGTTGCTCCAACGGGACGAATGCATTTCATGTCTTATCAAGTGAGTGTCTGGTAAACACTCTGTTGGGGCATTACAAAGTCTAGCTTCGGGGTCATGAGCTTAAGAGACAATGTAGCATTTTGACATTTTTGTCGGTTTACTTTATACTTGTGGCTTATGTACATACGATTTAAATTACAAACCTATGATTATTCACCAACATTCGTGTTGACCATTTTCACAATGTATTTTCAGGTAACTAAGAGCGTAAACTTCATGGCATGCATGGAGTCATTTTAGTGGGGACCTAGGATGACGCGTCTCACTTTGACACTTTCATGCACTTATGTATAATTATCGTTTGACATGTCTAAACTTATTTCTGTAAACCTTTCATGACTTTTGGGACCTATGTAATATACTCTGAATGTTTTAATAAGTCAAACGATGTGTTTTCAAAACGACACTTTAGGTCGTTCAATATTTCCTGGTTATGGTGCTATGACAGTTACACCCCTAGGCATTCCATTCCGCTGCAAGTCAGGTAAATTGGGGGTGTGACATTTTCCCTCGTAATTGTGAATTCAAAAGTTTGATAAGCCTGACGGCGTCAGACTTTACATTTGACGACGTCAAGAGGGTCTGACAGCTTAACCATGTTGAATCTCCACTTTAACTTCCATCCCATCCCATTTTGTTTCAGGAAATGAGCAAGCGTCAGCGGGGAAGTTCTTCAAGACCCTCAAGGTCCCAACGTGAAAGCTACGGGGACACGGTCTTAAGTTGAGGGGTCTTTGACAATGACGCCTCCACCTCCAAGTACACTCAATTGATCCATCACCAAATTGACAGTGGGGCCGTGATTGATTGGAATTTCTTGAGGGATCAGGGACTCGAGCAAGCCTTTCTTCAAAGTTTCCAAACTGACGACTTTACTAGTCCTCAATGGGAAAGATTGTTCAGAATCCAGGAGCCGATTTATGAAGAGTTGGTACGTGAACTTTTTGCAACACTTCATTTCAATTTGGTCGAGGCGAGGAATGATGTGGGTGGTACCACAATATACTTTAGGTTGGGGGTGAGCTTAGGAGTTGCTCGGTTACAGAGTTTGGTTGGAGGTTGGGGTTGTATAGTCAGTATGAGACCACTCAGGGTGGATTTATGGGTAAGTTGATGAATGGTGAGACTTTGAAGCATGACACGAGATGTGCTTTGTTTGGGCCGAATATTGGAAATGGTGCGTATACCTCGACTACTGGAGCAACTTTCATCAGGGATCCTAGGGTTAGATTGACCCATAGGTATCACCTATAGCCTGTCAGGTCGCCATGGTTCCACCCACCGCATCACTGCTTTAGACCTTTTCTTCCTCTACACCATTTACTCACTGGATGTGTACTGCAACATTCCATTTTGGGTGGCTAGTTATTTGAACGGTGTAGTTGGGGAGAAAGAGAATGATAAGATTTATGGGGGGATGTTTGTTACCCGGCTGGCACGATCTTATGGAATCCTTAAGCCGGAGATCATGGGATATTTGAGTGGTGGTAGCACATGCAAGGTGGTGAAGGCCAAGTCTCTTAAGTAGATTAACGTTGTCATGGAGTTGGGAGATGGGTCTTATCTCTGGTACATTGGAGGAGGAGCAGCGGGGGTTGGTTGTAATGATGCTGATGAGGATGATGATCAGGATTCACAGCATCAGCCGTTTAGGGATCAGGCTGCAGGTGGCTCAGGTGAGGTTTACAGGGATATGAGTCGGGGAGATTGGCAGGCCTATCAGGGGGCCTGGATGGGACAGATGGATGCTTAAAAAACCCACACTAACCAGAGGTTCGATAGGATGTATGATCACACAGTGCGTCAGATGCAGCACCTATCGACTCGTGATAAGATCGAGCCCCATCTGCAGATTGACCCATTTCCTGGACGCGAGTAAGACTACCCACCCTATGGGTACTATGGACATCTCCCTCCTGGCTATGACTACCGCTATGGTCCCCCTCCCCAGTGATTTGTTTATGCTGTGTTTCATCTTTGAACAATTTATATATGGGTGTATGTTTCAAAACAATTTGGTCTGTAATAATGTAGGATTTGGCCTCTGTTGGCCCTTGGATTATTACAACTTTTTATTTTAATGCATGTAGGATTTCTATTCTCATGGTTGCTTATTTCAAGCTTTTAATTGTTTGTTTGATTTTATTTGTTTCCGTATGTATGTTTTATTTTTATTGTTTGTGGCTCATGATTCAAAACAAATTATGAAAATGCTTTATTTTGTTGTTTAACTTCGTCTTAACTTCATATAAAGGTATTTTGCAAAAGATAAGTGTAAAGGAAATCTAAATTTGTTTCTAAGAACAAGATTGAACATGAACCACAACAATATTAAATGAATGTGCATATTAGTAATTGTGTGAGTCAAATGCTTGTATAGAGTCATAATGATGTTTTGCAGGATTTCCAGGAATTAAGGCGTGAGTTTTTCCAGAAATTTTCTGGAAACTTAGCATGAAATTTATGCAGGAGCATTCTGACGGCGTCAGGATTACAACCTGACGGCGTCGGGTGTAAAAATCTGAAAATTTTGCGAGTTTTGTTTTTCTGCCGGAGTCTTAAAGTTTTTGTTAAATCTTAAGTTTTATAAACTCCAGGAAATCTGCAAATATTCATTCCACAAGCATTATATCTTAATTTGCTTTCTAGGATTTTATTATATATAGAATTTGCCGCCGATTTTACACGAGGTTTGCCATGATTGTTTTCTCCAGTTTAACAGGTTATATTGGACAAGAAGATGATTTATATTTCTGGAAGGGAAGCTTTCAACGTTCATTTTCTTGGAGGAGGATCTAACCTTGTTAACATTTTATCCACACCGAACGAATCAGGGGAGTATTTGTTTCATTCTTTTACCTTTTTACTTTTACCCCCTTTTTATTGAACATTGGGGACAATGTTCAGCTTAAGTGTAAGGAGTGGAGGGTAAATGATGATACATTAGAGAATGCAATTGCACTTGAGTTTATTTGTTCAATAGTAGGTGTGTAATAAAACTAAGAGAAATACTTGTTGGGGCAATTTTAGCGCCAAATTTAATTTTTTTTACAACATTTAGGAGTGAAGCTTTAGCCTTAATAAGCGTCTCATGGATAGGAGTTGTATAACTAGCACAAAAACCGTACCACTCAAAATTTTCCACCCCAAATATGTGAGGATTCGCCTTTAGATCTTTAGTTTAAAGCATTCATTCTTGATGCTTGTGAGTGTACCAGTAGTACTTAGATTCTAAAACTTGCGTTAGTGATGCATCCCGAGACCGCTAGTGAGACTACATTCGTGTAGTTAGGATTTACTACATGATAAGAGGCATTAGGATCACCCTTGTGTTAAACCCGTATGATAATTACTTGACCAATAAAGTCAATATAATTGACTAGTAAAGTCAATTAATTTTCCCACACCTTTGCGTTGTACTCATTTTTAGTACACGATACCCCTAGTACACCTCTCCGAGCCTATCTTTTTCGTTTCTAACTTTAAGCATCTTACTTAAAGGAAGAATTTGTTTACAATCCACACCTTTGCGTTGTACTCATTTTTATTACACAATACCCCTAGTACACCCCTCCGAGCCTATCTTTTTCGTTTCTAACTTTAAGCATCTTACTTAAAGGAAGAATTTGTTTACAATCCACCCAAATGTACACCCAAATCGCCTTAGCCTTCCTTGTATGCACTCATCTTTAGTGCATTATTGTTACATATTTAAACCCTTAGTTAATTGTCTAATTGGTTACATGGTTGCTAAGTCGAGTCATATCTTGTACATATTGTTTTGGGACGATTGGGACTCATGGGTAAAAGTATCAATGTTATGGAGTAATGGGGAAGACATCAATTATTACCCCCATATATGCGTTAATGTTTTAAAGTACTCTAAGTGTTTTGATTATCTTAATTCGAGTCATTAGATAGTTGATTGTAAAGTATGTAAAAATTCAAGTGTAAGGGGAATGCAAATCCCTTATGATGTATTATTTTGGATGGTAGGGTAAGAGTGTAAAAAAAATACGGACTACCATCCCTTTTCATTTTATGTTTTTGTTAGTTTATGATTAGCCTAAGTCGAGTCGAGTCTTGGCTTAGCAACGCCACATTGTACATGTAATTGACCAAGATAATTAACTCATCACCAGTAAAGATTGCCTTTATCCAACAAAACCATGTTTTCCATATCCCTACACCTCACGTTATAACCCTTTTTAAAGACCTCTTTGATAGTTTATCTTAGGTGCTTACGCCAAGTGGTGGAGGTTTGATCCTTTCCCAAGCCTATGGCAATCTATTTTCTATGACAGGTAGTGAGAGATATTTTCCATTTTCATATTGTGATATATACTTTTATTACACCCGAGAGATGTGAGTATCTAAATACTATTTGTGAGGTGCTAGTGTATGATTTCCGTGCTTGTTTTTGGTTGAATTGGAACGATTATTTGTTGTAATTACTTTTATATTAGTGTTAAATGACCCCTAGCTTGTATTTCGATTAAATAAAAGCACATTTGTTTGAGAACAAGCAAATCTCAAGTGTAAGGGTATTTGATGAGACGAAAAGAGTACCACTTTTAGGGGGTCATTTAAGCCCTAAGTTGAGATTATTTGATCAAATATTGCCCTAAATCGTTCCTTTTGTCATTTTAGGTACTTTGGAGAAGAAATCTGGAAAAGGAAGCATTTTGGACATTTTTGGAGCAAAAAGTGAAGAAAACGACAAAGTCTCCAAATCATGCTATAGTACCTGACGGCGTTAGGATTTGCATGTGACGCCGTCACTCATTGATGAAGAGGTGGATATGAAAATTACACGTGACGCTCCAGAATGGAATTTGAGATTTAACACGTGACGGCGTCATCAAGGCTGTCACGTACAAAATACAAGAGACGACCAAGAGACAAGTTACAAGGGACGGCGTCAGACTTGGATCTAGGCAATCCGTGGGTTTTCTTTGGCGGCAAGATGACGGCGTAAGAATCACAATGTGACGCCGTCAGATCACAAAATCTATATATAGTTTTCTAATTTTCATGTATTGAGGAGGAGAATTTTAGAGAGACTTTTGGGAGAACTTGTGGAGAAACCCTAGGTTGAATTTTACAGGGTTCTTTACCCTTTTATCATCCATGTTTTAATAAAGATAAGTCTTCCAATAATCATTCAATATTTCTATGTGTTGTTTGATTCTATCTTATGCTTGTCTTTACTTTAACATGCTAGGCTAGGTTTTCTTTGTGTTTGCTTTGATGTAATGAAACCTAGTTATTGATTGTTGGTTGGTTGTTTGTTATTAATTGTAATGGATGAATGATTATCGATGTTAGGCTTAAGAAAACTAGCAGACTTCCAATTGGTAACATGCTTGAACGTCTTAAGAAACATGAATCGGATGTGTACTATGATTATTTTGGTTATATTTAATGCATGAGTAACTATCGAGGATGCCATGTTAGGAGCTAGTTGTCGGCTCGACATAGGAAGAGGTAGAAGCTTATAGAGTTAGGGAAGATCGTACACGGCCCTACGAATGGTATTAAAGAATATAACCCGTCATCCGCGCAATTGTAACAAACTAATCAACCAATGAAAGATAGCTATGGAGTAGTGAAATATAAGTAAATACA
The DNA here is from genome assembly GCA_030686995.1 of Artemisia argyi. Lineage (NCBI taxonomy): Eukaryota > Viridiplantae > Streptophyta > Magnoliopsida > Asterales > Asteraceae > Artemisia > Artemisia argyi. The sequence continues at coordinate 233,624,639 of CM060703.1, read as the reverse complement.
TTTCTCTGATTTATAAGGTTTTTCTCCCATTTCATTTTCTAGTTATTTTATTTTATTTGCATTTGTAGTTATTTGGGTTAGTTGACTAGCAACTAATTCCGCCACTCTTCCAATACCTATGATTTTTACTTGCTTTCTAAAAAACTATAAAAATACAAAAAGAATCATCCCTCACCTCTATACCTAGTTTAATTAAGTTTTAATCCTAGCGACACTATTCCCTGTGGAGAACGATCAATCCCCCATACTTGCCACTACACTATACTACATCGGTCAGGTACACTGCCTGGTGGGGATTGCAAGCTTCTCAAGATCCCTTGAGAAATAAAACCTTTTGCAAGGTTGCAATCCCACGCATCAGGTTCTTTCATTTGTTTGGGGACACCAATCTAAACTTCATAAATGCATGAAATAAGTCAAATAGGCGCAATTCGTCTTGGTATGAGTAGGGCACTGCAAAACTGGGTGCCAGATCAGTTCGATCCTCCTTTGAAAGAAGGTAAGCACAACTTTTATTTACCTTTTTCTTCTTTTACATACGCTTGAAACTGGGTTATTGATCTAAGTACACACAGTCCCTTTAGTTTCTTTTATAGTTTCTTAACAAAATGAGTCATATCCTTTTGAAAATTGAACATTACAGTTTTTATTGAGATTGTTTGGGCCTAATCTAGTACTAGTCAGGCTGTGCTCATTTGTTTGTGTGGGAGATGTCGTGTGGTTTCGTCTTTCTATATCTTTATACTTAATATGAATGATCTATTTGAAGGGGGAAGCGAATGGGCAGAGTGTAGCTACTACCATGCTGTTAAAATAATATTAAAACTATTTTAATATTAGGAAGTTTTAGCACTTGAAAACGCGTCTGACCTTTTTTCATTCTAACCAACTCTAGAAAATGTGCTGCTAAAGCCTAAATCCTTTGGAGATAAATTGAAACCCGAATTTACCCATATTTAGGCAAACGGGCATAATTTGCCACCTCTAGACTCAAAACAGGGATCATGCATGTTATAGCTTTTATCCCTTCCTGTTCTAGAGGAACGTTAATCTAAAATTTCTCGTCTGATATCATTGTTAGAAAGATTAAGGATATTCATTTAGACTCATAAGTTTTACTGTATTATTGTCATAGAAGATACACAAGATTTCTAGTTAATCGTTAAACTGTCAGTGATACAACCCTGTTAGGGGTTATATCGGGATAAGGCACCACTTCAAGCGTGTGCTGGCTCCGTTAGAAAATAGAGAGAAAAGAACTAGAGATTTGTTTATCTTTAACTTTGATTGATTGATTCATAACATTATGACACCTTAAATATTAGTTTATGAGATAACTCTCACAAACATAAGACTTATCCTAATATGACTCAAGGGATATCCTAAACAATGATTCCAACACTTATCCTAATAAACATAATAATAAACTATGATAGTTATTCAACACGCCATGCCGGGATAGCCGTCCCTCATCAACCATGGGCGTATCACTCCCCACTCCTTCAAAATCACCTTGCCCTCAAGGTGTTGTCTAAAATAAATCTTGATTCCGGGATCCCATATTCTTCTTTGAATTTTAGCCTCCATTCACATGGCAACATCCATGTTTTCAAAAGTTACCAATAATAGCAATGTCCTTGATGTGCTGGTCTGTACCCACTTTAGAATAACAACCAAACTCTCACCAATATCAAAAATACCGTCTATCGCACTTCTAACCTCATCAACACCAATATCTTCATCAACATCTAAGGACCCATTAATTATAGGTGAAGCAAGTTCATGTTTTTAATGATTGAATGGGATCTGATTTCTTTTCAATTATATGCTCTATCTCCTTCTCTTCAATTGCCTCAAAACGAGCCTCGACTATATTGGCTAAGGAAAAGGCTTATCCTAAAGTTGTAGGCCTTGCCCTCAATAGTTCTATTTGTAATGTCAGTTTAATTCCGGAGATATAAAACGATGTAAGTAAAGATTCAGACATCCCTGTTACTCGATTTGCAAGTACACAAACTCACTCTCATATTCGGCCACCGTACCCATTTGCAAGAGCTTAGAGAGTGCGTATTTCGCATCCTGATTGCTGCCGTCTGATGTCATGAATAATACTCAAGCGATTTTTAACTCAAAAAAAATATTTTTTTCCAATGAATAGTACCCGAGATGAACAGTACCCGATGAACAGTTTTTTTTTTTTTTTTAACCCTAATCGTAAGCCCTCTCAATGAAAGCACCAATTGATACGACCCGGTTAGGGGTTGTATCAGGATAAGGCACCACTTTTAGCGTGTGCGAGCTCTTTAAGAAAATGGAGAGAAGAACTAGAGATTTGTTTATCTTTTACTTTGATTGATTGATTCATAACATTATAACACCTTAAATATTAGTTTATGAGATAACCCTCACAAACATAAGACTTATCCTAATATGACTGAAGACATATCCTAAACAATGACTCCAACTGATGAGGTGAAAAATGAACCATTTTTAGGGGGTCATTTAAGTCCGGATTTGAATTTATTTGATCAAATATTGCCCTAAATCATTCCTTTTGTCATTTTAGGTACTTTTGGAGTGAATTCTGGAAAAGGAAGCATTTTGGACGTTTTTGGAGCATAAAAGTTAAGAAAACGGCAAAGTCTTAATTTTCCTTGCTGGGAACAGTACCTGACGGCGTCACATGCTCCTTAATGACGGCGTCAAGAGTAATACAAGAGGTAGAAGTGGATACAGTCCGTGACGATCCAGAAGAGTTTTACACTATGGACATGACGGCGTCTCCATAGGCCGTCATGGTCCAAATATGAGTGACGGCCCAAAACAAATTAACACATGACGGCGTCAAATCTGGATCTAGGCAATCCGATCTCATTATGGGCGGCGAGTTGACGGCGTCAGATATTCCTTCTTGACGCCGTCATCCTGTAAAATCTATATATAGTTTTGCAATTTTCATTCATTAGTGTGGAATTTTAGTGGGACTTTAGAGGGTGTAATTTTGGAGAAACCCTAGCACGCATTTTACTGCTCTTTCAAGGGTTTCTACCCTTTGAAACCTTTCATGTTCAATTGAGATAAGTATCATTTCAATTCATTCAATATGTCTATGTGTTGTTTGAATATATCTTACGCTTGTCTTGAATTTAACATGCTAGGCTAGATCTCTTGTGTGTTTGCTTAGATGTAGTGAAACATAGATGTTGATTATAGGTTGATTGTTTGTTTATAGTTGTTACGGATGAATGATTTCAATGTTAGGCTTAAGAAAACTGGTAGACTTCCAATAGGTAACATGCTTGAACGTCTTAAGAAACATGAACCAATGCGTACTAGGTTATTATGGTTGTATTTAATGCATGAGCGAATTCTAATGATCCCATGTTTTACATCAAGGCAAAGCACTTAACTTGTTTGAACCAAGGTATTAGTTGAGAACGTCGAGTTGTAGAAAGTCACGAGATATGAAACTATGGATTCTCGACGTTGTGTTACTTGACCTTATAAGTAACCTATGATTTTCTCAACTTGTAATCTTAATTGTCTAAACCTTTTTTTCTTAATGACAATTAGATTATTTCTTAATCTCATTTTTACAAAAGACAAATACCACCAAATCTCCCACAATCCTTCCCAAAATCCTGTCCAACATTCTCTTACAACCAATGTTGCAAAAATCGTGAATCGGTCTCGAGGCGGTCGAGGGCCGTGTAGCGATTTTTGGCCGATTAATCGCCGATTCCAAGGTCCAAGGCCGATTAATCGGCCGATTACCTTGTAATTCGCTCCAAGGTCCAAGGTCGTTCAGCTTGTAATCGCCGATTAATCGGCCTTGTAGGCCGATTTTTGCAACACTGCTTACAACATTCCCTTACACCACTTACACATTGTGTACCTCTTGTCCCCTATACTCCCACACACAATATTCCTTCTTCCATACAATCCTTATACACATACTTATACACCTTTTTGTACACACACTTTACATTCAAAATACACACACTTCACTCACATACCTCTCTTCACACACACTTACACATTCTACACCTATACTCTCATACACAACTCATACCTATACACATCACATCTATACAACCCATATCTCACATACTCCCATACTTTTTCATTCAAAATACACACACTACTTACAACCCATACACACACTAGGCTCCCCATCACATCCCATACTTACACACTCTTACACACTCTTCATCTTAACCATCCAACCTCTTACAACACATCTCTACCCTCCATATTTCCCATATGCCAAATGTTTGAAAACCAAAGGAGGCTCCCTTTGATCCTAGCCATCCAATTCAAACCAAAAGCATCTCAACCATTGATCCACCCTTTCCCCCCAAGCAAAGGAATATTCCTTGGAATATACTTCTCTTAACCCAACCATGGTTCTCCTAACCCAACTATGGTTAGTTCTCTACACTTAACCTTGGTTAACCCTTAACCACATCAACATCCACACTTTCTCTCCAAGGAAGGAATATTCCCATGGATATTCTATCTCATCCTAACCATGGTTTACTCTCTACCCAACCATGGTTACTTCTCAACACTTAACCCTTCTCACCTAACCATGGTTAACCTCTAAACCCTTAACCTAACCGTAGTTATACCTTAAACATTCCCTTGAGGAATATCCCATGGCATATTATCTTTTCTATTATGCCATGTGAGGAATACCATTTCTACCCCTACCAAATTACCCTTTCTACTCTTCTATCCTTGGTATTTGGTTTTCTCATTAACACTTCACAAAACATTTTCCAAATTGGCTATTTGAGTTGGTAAACCTTAGATTGATTAATGTTAAGGTTTAGTGTGAAGTACAATTGGGGGTTTAGCAAGGTAAGGTATTTAAAAGGTCAACACCCAAAGTTTTGGGAAAAATCTTACAGACGCCTGGCGCGCTTCCCATGCATTGACGCGTGTGTGACGCGCCGGCCTCGGTAAAATTTTCCCAAGTTTGGGTTTTGCCTATAAATACCATGCCTTGCCTCTTGTATTCCTCACCTCTTGCTATTATTCTTTCTCTCTATATTATTTCTCTCTAAACACTCTTAATCTCTTTATCTCTAATATTGTGTTCTTGATTTTCATATAACATCTTTGAAAGAACACATCTTCTTTGCAAGGGAAGAATCACAAGAACCTAATCCACTCTTGTGATTGTGTCGAGGGTCTTCTTCTTATACCCTTTCTACTACAATCGAGTCTCTAGGTTAGGTTAGGACTTGATTGAACAAACACTTATTCATTCATTCTAATTGTTTGTAAGGGAAGTCTTGTGTCTTGGTGACCAAGCCTAGATCATTGGGGATCTAGTTGGGGTTTGATACTTCCGGTGGGAAGTCTTGGTAGTGGTCTTGGTGACCCTTAGGTGAAGCCGAATCGCGAGATTCTTTTGGGTGGTTTCCGAGGGTGGAATACCGTTGGGGAGTAACTCCTTCTTTGTGAGCATCAATATTGTTAAATATTGGTGGAGTGAATTGTAGCGGTTTGTAGTCCACCGAAAGGATTATACTAGTGAATAGTATCAGAGTTGCGGATTCGCAACTGGACGTACGGATGGTATAAATCCCCCATCCCGAACTAGTATATATCGTTGTGTTCTTACTTGCTTTATATACTTTGGTTGTGTTAGTGGTTGTTGGATTATTGTACAACCACTTGGTGTTCTCTTTGGCTTAAAGTTTTTAAATATCTAAAAAGCCGAAGAAACCGTATTCACCCCCCTCTACGGTTCTACAATTTCATGCTTTTGTGGTAAAGATTCAAGATTTTGGTCAGTTTTAAAAGTTTTAAAGAGTTTTCCGATGAGAGAGAAAAATGGTACTTTTTGCTCGGATTACTTTTGGCTCGCATTGGGTTCCGCGATGGCAAATCTGCGATGGCAGTGCCGCAATGGCATAACTGCGATGGTAGTACCGCAATATCGGATATTCTGAACCTTTAGTTACCCACATTTTTACAAAAGAAAATGCTGCCAAAATCTTGACTTGCGATGCGAGAGAAACCACAAAACCTATGTGATACCACAAGATTCACAAAAGTCTCGGAGTTGACTGTGTTGACCAAGAATAACTACAACAACCTTCACAGTCCATACTATGAAAAAGATAAAGTCAAATGAAATAAATGAATGTAAAAGGTCAACAACTTATGCCAATCTACAGCAAACTACAATCATACTGTCCCATATACTCCCATCTCACATGATCATATACGAAGAAAAAAAAATTACAACAACATCGAACAATAAGATCTTAGTGTTGCTTTGGTTCGTATCTTTAATAAGATATGGAAGACCTTTAAAGATCTTTACACCTCGAACTCAACCTCTCATCATAGATCTTTGTGAAGCATAACTTCTTCTATATCCGAAATCTACAATGTAAGAACAAAACAATTATGTTTCATTCTCACTTTCCTTCATTTAACAAAACGATGCAAACATTAACAAAACCTACCCATGACCTTTTTGAAAGATCTTTGAAGCCATCACAGTGATTAATTGATTCGAACCAAGGATACAAAAATATATCGGGTCAGTTTGTGTTTAGTTTGGTAGAAGGAAAAACCAACAAAGGGTTATGCTTGGGATTATAAACAAAAACGTAGGAGAAGGTTTGGTGTATTTAGTTGTGGGATCTTGGTTCATGGTTGAAGTAACATGTGATTAACTAAGAAAATATAGTTTGTGTTTGGAGATTCGGATTTGTATGAAGGCGATGTTAGGTGTAGATCTGCTTTGGAGAGAAAAGAGCAATTACGTGACTACTTTTAGGGTGCGTTTGGTATCCCACTATAGGAATGAATCTATGACTTTGAAAGTCATTAATGTTGTTTGGTTGGTTATGGGGCCCACCACAATGGAATAAGGATACCCATGATATGTGGGTATCCTCATAGGAGCATGATTTGGTGGGTATGTGGATACCCATGAAAAGTGATATCTACATACCCATTTCCATTCCACTTTATTCTCAAATCTATACCTATATTGATTCCATCAAGCATACCAAACGTACCCTTAGTGTAAGCTTAAGTAGGATTAGGGATGTCACGTTAAGGAGTCTTTTATACCCTAAAGATTAGGGCTGATGCGTGGGAATTGCACCAGGCTTTACCTCTCGAGGGATCTCGAGAAGCTTACAACCCCCACCAGGCAGTGTACCTGATCGATGTAGTATAGTATAATGACAAGTACCGGGGGATTGATCGTTCAGCTAGGAATAGTGTCGCTAGGATTAGAAAACCTAAAGACTAGGTCTAGAGATGAGGGATGATTCTTTTTGTATTTTTATATTTTTATGAAAGCAAGTAAAAATCTCGGGTTTGAAGGAGTTGGGCGGAATTAGTTGCTAGTCAACTAACCCAATACTAAGATGCAATCAAAATAAAGTACTAAAATGAAAATAAAACTAATTTATACTAGAGTTGTGAGCAATATGTGGGAGAATTGTGTTTACTTAGGTTTCACTACTCCCTAGATATCTTTTACACGTTAATTACTTGTTATAGTTGCGTGGATGACGGATTGTATTCCTTAATACCATTCATGGGGTGGCGTACTTACTTCCCCAATCCTATGAGCGCCTACTTCACTCCTATGTCGAGCCGGCTAAGAAGCTCCTAACATGGGATCACTAGAATTTGCTCATGCATTAAATACAACCAATAAAACCTAGTACACATCGGTTCATGTTTCCTAAGACGTTCAAGCATGTTACACAATGGAGATCTGCCAGTTTTCTTAAGCCTAACATTGAATTCATTCATCCATTACAACTAAGCAATCAACATATAATTAACATCTAGGTTTCATTACATCTAAGCAAACACAAGATAGATCTAGCCTAGCATGTTGAAATCAAGACAAGCATAAGATATATTCAAACAACACATAGACATATTGAATGAATTGAAAGAAGACTTATCTCAATTGAACATGAAAGGATTCAAGGGGTGAAAACCCTTGAAAACACTGTAAAATATGACCTAGGGTTTACAAAGTTCGGTCATAGTTTTCTCCACACAAGTTCCCCTTTTATGAATGAAAAATAGAAAACTATATATAGATTCTGATAGGTGACGGCGTCAAGAACAAAATTCTGATGCCGTCATCTCGCTGCCAAATAGTTTCTCGGACTGCCTAGATCTGGGTCTGACGCCGTCATGTGTACTCCTTATGCAGGTCGTCACCATATTAACTCTTGACGCCCTTCTTGTAACGCCTTCATGTTTTCACTGGGTCGTCATGGATTTTACTCTTGACGCCGTCATGATTTTCTTCTTGACGCCGTCAGGTACTGTTCTCAGCATGGAAAATTAAGTCTTTGCCGTTTTCTTCACTTTTACGCTCCAAAAACGTCCGAATTGCTTCCTTTTCCAGAATTCACTCCCAAAGTACCTAAAATCACAAAAGGAATGCTTTAGGGCAATATTTGTTCAAATAAATTCAATTCCGGGCTTAAATGACCCCCTAAAAGTGGTTCATTTTTCGCCTCATCATATACCCTTACACTTGAGATTTGCTTGTCCTCAAGCAAATGCGCTTTTATTCTAGTCAAAATACAAGTTAGGGGTCATTTAACACTAATATAAAAGTAATTACAACAAATAATCGTTCCACTAAAGACCAAAGACAAGCACGGAGGTCATACACTAGCACCTCACAAATAGTGTTTAGATACTCACATCTCTCGGGTGTAATAAAGTAATATCACATTATGGAAATGGAAAACATCACTCACTATCTGTCATAACAAAATAGATTACCATAGGCCTGGGAAAGGATCAAACCTCCACCACATGGCGTAAGCACCTAGGATAAACTATCAAAGAGGTCTTTTAAAGGGTTGTAACGTTAGGTGTAGGGATATGGAATACACGGTTTTGTTGGATATAGGCAGTCTTTACTGGTGGCGAGTTAACAATCTTAGTTAATTACATGTACAATGTGGCGTTGCTAAGCCAAGACTAGACTCGACTTAAGCTAATAAATCAAAAATAACAAAAATATAAAATGAACATAGAATGAAAAGGGATGGTAGTCCGTATGTTTTTCTCTTTCTCTTTTTCTATTTTTTTTCTTTTTCTATTTTTTTTCTTGATTTTTTTTTTTTTTTTTTTTTTTTTTTTTTTTTTTTTTTTTTGCATACACTATTACCCTACCATCCAAAAGAATACATCATAGGGAATGAACATTCCCTTTACACTTGAATTTTTACATACTTTACAATAAACTAATCTAATGACTCGAATTAAGAAAATCAAAACACTTGGAGTACTTTTAAGATTAACGCATATACGGGGGTAATAATATGATGTTCTTCCCCATTACTCCATAAAATAAGTACTTTACCCATGAGTCCCAATCGTCCCAAAACAATATGTACAAGGATATGACTCGATTTAGCAACCATGTAATCAATTAGATAATTAACTTGGGGTTTAAATAAATAACAATAATGCACTAATAATGAGTGCATACACGGAAGGCTAAGGCAATTTGGGTGTACATTTAAGTGGGGTGTGACAAATTCTTCCTTTAAGTAAAATGCTTAAAGTTAGAAACGAAAAGATAGGCTCGGAGGGGTGTACTAGGGGTTTCGTGTACTAAAAATGAGTACAACGCTAAGGGTGTGGGAAAAATTAATTGACTTAACTAGCCAAGTAATATGACTTAAATGGTCAAGTAATTATGATACGGGTTTAACACAAGGGTGATCCTAATGCCTCTTATCATGTAGTAAATCCTACTACATGAATGTAGTCTCACTAGCGGTCTCGGGATGCATCACTAGCATAAGTTCTAGAATCTAAATGCTACCGGTACACTCATAAGCACTAATAATAAATGCTTTTCCTATCAAATCTAAAGGCGAACCTCACATATTTGGGTGGAAAATTTTTCTGAATAGTACGGTTTTGTGCTAGTCATACAATCTCCTATCCATGAGACGCTTGCTATGGCTAAAGTTTCACTCCTAAATGTTGTAAAAAAATTTAAATTTGGCGCTAAAATTGCACTAACAAGTATTTCTCATAGTTTTATTACACATCTACCGTCATACAAACAAACTCAAGCGAAAGTGTATTTGTAAGGTATCATCATTTTACCCTCCCCTTACACTTAGGATGAACATTGTCTCCAATGTTCAAGTAAAGAATGTAAAAGTGAAGTAAGTAAAACAAATGAAATCAAATACTCCCCTGATTCGCTCGGTATGGATAATAAGGTGGCTAGGTTAGATCTTCCTCCAAGAAAAATGAACAATCAAAGCTTCCCTTCCATAATAATAATCATCTTATTGTCATACATAACCTGTAAAACCTGAGAAAACAGACAAGGCAACCTCGCAAAAAATCGGCGGCAATCTACATATGTTAATAAATCCTAGAAAACAAAGTAAGATATAATGCTTGTGGAATGATGTTTGCAGATTTCTTGGAGATTATAAAGCTGACAATTCAACAAAACTTTAAGACTCCGTTAGAAAAACAAAACTGGTAAAATTTCCAGATTTTTACACGTGATGCCGTCAAGAGTAAACTCGTGACGCCGTCAGAAGTGACCTGCAGAAATTCTTATGTTAAGTTTCCGGAAAATTTCTGGAAAAACTTCGTCCTACTTCCTGGAAAATCCTGCAAAACATCATTATGACTCGATACAAGCATTTGACTCTAACAAATACGAATATACATGTTCACTTAATATTGTGGAGAATCATGATCGGTTTTGTTTCTTAAAAACATATTTGGGGTTTCCCCTTACACTTATCTTTTGCAAAAATATCTTTGGATGAAGTTAAGACTAAGCCAAACAACAAAGTAAAGTATTTTCACTATTTTTAGTTTTGAAACATGATCTACCAACAATAAAAATAAAGCATGCATACAGAAGCAAATAACAAACAAACAAAATAAAAATCACACAAAACATGGGTTGCCTCCCAAGAAGCGCTTTTGTTTATTTACGAGTCTTGTAGCTAGACTCAAGGTCATGGGTTACTACGTGATACGGGTGAGTTCCTCATTGAGGACATCTTTGGGATCAAACTTAGGTTTTAATTTCCTATCGGTTTTCTTAGTACGGTATGACCTTTCAAACTTTTCTCCATCCGGATCATACAAAGTCATCTTCACATGCCATGATCCATCACCTTCCTTAGGTGGCTTGTCCTACCTCCATTTACACTTATCTCCCTCTCTTTTCCACTTATTCATCTCTATATTAATAGGCATTACGCTTAAGAACTCAATCATCTTCCTAAAGACTAAGGGGTCCTCAAAAGTATCTAGCTCTTCATCTCTAGCTATGAGTTGTTCCACCGAATGTGTCTTTTCGATGAAATCTTTTTCTAGATAGAATGGGCGTTGAGGTCCTATAAAGTTCCTTTCTATCCAAGGTCCATATCTAGATGGTCTCCTATTCATCTCTACCCAATGTGGTGTCGGTTCATCCTCACAATCGTAGCTATGTTTCTTAACATCGTATACCGACCAAGTGTCGCCCTCACCTACCGCTATCTTAGACTCCTTACAATCTATCATGGCGCTAGCGGTTGCTAAAAATCCTCTTCCTACCAACAATGGGCATGTAGTGTCACTAACCATGTCTAGGACGTGAAAGTCCGCTAAGATAGTTAACTTCCCTACGTGAACAACTACATCCTTAATCATTCCAACCGGGTGGGCAATACTCCCATCCGCTAGACCTATCAATACCTCCGTCTCCTCTAACTTTCCTAGCTTGAGAGTGGTGAAAAGGGATAAGGGAATCAAGTTAAGGCTTGACCCTAAATTGGCTAGTGTGTCGAAAGCTTCGGATCTTCCTATCTTACAAGGCAAAACAAATATACCCGGATCATCAAGCTTTTTTGGCAACTTGTTTTGAACGAAGGCGGTCCCATTTTTACCTAGTTTAAACTTCTCATACTTTTCTAGGAGGGCACTATAGTAGGGAGCACGGGCTAAGACATTAATGACGGGGCGTTCAAGGTGAAGCTCCTTGAATTCATCGTCAAGGTCTTGCGTAGGAGGTGTTTTAACTATGCTTTTGACCGGTTTTATATCGGGTGTTTTATTTGATTGGTCCTTTTGAAGAATTTGGTTTTGTTTGAAACACGTGCTCGTTGATTTAACCGAGTAGTATTGCGAACAAGAAGTGGGTGACGAAACTGATGATATGGAATTAACGTTTAGTTTCGGGTTCTTGACCGTGTCGCTTGGGAGTGTTCCCATTTCTTGGTCATTGAGAACTTTCAACAATGTGTCAATTTTGGTGGTCATCTCGCTTTGCTTTTGTTTGAAATCGGCTTCAAACTTAGATATGCGAGCTTCTTGAGATGCCATAAACTTGGACATCAATCCTTCAAGATTGTTGGTACTACCATAGTTGTTAGAAGGATTGTTGTTGAAAGTTCGGTTGGAGGGTGGACCGTTTGGTTGGTAACGATTAGGCGGATTGGAAGAATTGGCTTGATTTTGTTTCCACCTAAGGTTTGGGTGATTTTTCCAAGAGGGGTTGTAGGAATCACCGTAAGGGTTTGGCTCGGGTTTGAAAGTGTACCACTTATCTCCCGCTTCGTCGGTACGCGAGGATGCGTAGTCCGCAAAAGCTGTTCCGGGGAGTTCCACACAATCACGAGTGTCATGGTGACCACTACATAATTCGCATGAAGAAGTGATTTTGTTCACTTGGCTTGAAGGCTTAGGAGCTTCGTAAGATTTCATGAGAAACTTGACTTGGTCCTCAAGTTCCATGATCCTACGGTCGGGAGTGCTAGAGTTGTTCGAAGGCAAGGATATTGCCTTGACCATTTTGTTCAAATCACGGGGATCATACCAACTTTCGTTGTCATAGAGAGCAAGATCTTCTATGAGTTCCCATGATTGTTCCGCACTTAGATCACGTAGCTTACCACCGGCCGATTGGTCAATGGCTCGCCTTGTGGAGAGATCGATATGGTCATAGAAGATTTGGACTTGGAGCCAAAGATCTATGCCATGATGAGGGACTTTTTGGAGTAAGTCCTTGAATCGAGTCCATGCTTCATATAGAGTTTCACCTTGACGTTGTTGGAACATCAAGATATCATTTCTAAGCTTGGTAGTTCTCCCCGGTGGGAAAAATTGAGCAAGGAAACGAGTGGTGAGATCATCCCATGAGGTGATGGATCCCGCGGGTAAACGTTCAAGCCATTGGCTAGCTTGATCATGTAGAGAGAATTGGAATAGGCGTAATCGGGTTGACTCTCTAGTTGTAACATCAAGGTCTATAGAATCTACGATTTTAAGGAAGTCCTTGAGATGTTGGTTTGGATCTTCGGAACGAAGTCCATGGAATGCACATCCGCTCTGCACCAACCGGATGGTGTCGGATCACAAGGGGGTCACATTGGCTCCTTGGGTGAGCTCAATGGTGTTTCGATAGCCTTGGTGGCTAGGTCGGGAATACTCTCCTAAGGTTCGGGGCCTAAGAGGTTGGTTATCTAGTGGTGGGTTGACGGGTTCAAAGATGTTACCATCGTCCATGATGTCGGATGGCAAAGAGTTACGAACAAAAACACGAAGAAATAAGATAGACTAAAGAGAACCTAAAAATAAAAAATAAAAAATAAAATCTTACTAGAAAGGAATCTAGCAAGTAGACCTAATAAAAAGAGATTCTAACCTAGACATTAACTATTCCCTGGGCTGCGGCGCCAAAAACCTGATGCGTGGGAATTGCACCAGGCTTTACCTCTCGAGGGATCTCGAGAAGCTTACAACCCCCACCAGGCAGTGTACCTGATCGATGTAGTATAGTATAATGACAAGTACCGGGGGATTGATCGTTCAGCTAGGAATAGTGTTGCTAGGATTAGAAAACCTAAAGACTAGGTCTAGAGATGAGGGATGTTTCTTTTTGTATTTTTATATTTTTATGAAAGGAAGTAAAAATCTCGGGTTTGAAGGAGTTGGGCGGAATTAGTTGCTAGTCAACTAACCCAATACTAAGATGCAATCAAAATAAAATACTAAAATGAAAATAAAAATAATTTATACTAGAGTTGTGAGCAATATGTGGGAGAATTGTGTTTACTTAGGTTTCACTACTCCCTAGATATCTTTTACACGTTAATTACTTGTTATAGTTGCGTGGATGACGGATTGTATTCCTTAATACCATTCATGGGGTGGCGTACTTACTTCCCCAATCCTATGAGCGCCTACTTCACTCCTATGTCGAGCCGGCTAAGAAGCTCCTAACATGGGATCACTAGAATTTGCTCATGCATTAAATACAACCAATAAAACCTAGTACACATCGGTTCATGTTTCCTAAGACGTTCAAGCATGTTACACAATGGAGATCTGCCAGTTTTCTTAAGCCTAACATTGAATTCATTCATCCATTACAACCATAAACAAGTAATCAACATATAATTAACATCTAGGTTTCATTACATCTAGGCAAACACAAGATAGATCTAGCCTAGCATGTTGAAATCAAGACAAGCATAAGATATATTCAAACAACACATAGACATATTGAATGAATTGAAAGAAGACTTATCTCAATTGAACATGAAAGGATTCAAGGGGTGAAAACCCTTGAAAACACTATAAAATATGACCTAGGGTTTACAAAGTTCGGCCCTAGTTTTCTCCACACAAGTTCCCCTTTTATGAATGTAAAATAGAAAACTATATATAGATTCTGATAGGTGACGGCATCAAGAAAAAAATTCTGACGCCTTCATCTCACCGCCAAATAGTTTCTCGGACTGCCTAGATCTGGGTCTGACGCCGTCATGTGTACTCCTTATGCAGGCCGTCACCATATTAACTCTTGACGCCCTTCTTGTGACGCCTTCAGGTTTTCACTGGGTCGTCATGGATTTTACTCTTGACGCCGTCATGATTTTCTTCTTGACGCCGTCAGGTACTGTTCTCAGCATGGAAAATTAAGTCTTTGCCGTTTTCTTCACTTTTACGCTCCAAAAACGTCCGAATTGCTTCCTTTTCCAGAATTCACTCCCAAAGTACCTAAAATCACAAAAGGAACGCTTTAGGGCAATATTTGATCAAATAAATTCAATTCCGGGCTTAAATGACCCCCTAAAAGTGGTTCATTTTTCCCCTCATCAAGGGAATCACATATTTGATTTCTGTTTTAATATAATGAGCCTAACAGATTTTAAAAGATGGTTGGGTTTTGAGTTAGGCTTACCGAAACTTTGAGCTTGAATGTCAGACAAATATTTTTTTTACTAAATATCAAAGTATGGGCTGATGCTGAATGCGAAATTTTGGATTACTACAAGCCTTATTACGAAATTTTGAGTATGGTTGGGGTGCTTCAAATTTTATTGGTATTATATTGTTTTGACTTGACTTTTTGGGTATTAATTGAACAAAAGATTGGACTTGGATTTATCTTTGCACTAGTGATTGGACGTGGACTTTGGACAAAATAAAACTTACGGGTTTGAATATTTTTTGGGATAAATTTGTACTACTTGATCGATTGGAAGTTATTTTTGGAGATCGCGTTTCGTTATGAGATCATTTGAGCTAAACGGAATTGAGAAGCTATGCTCACTTGGTTGTTTTCTTAATTCATGGGTTCGCGTACTTAGTATCTCAAATATCTCGGGGTTTGTTGGATGCAAGATGTTTGAAGATCCTTGCTCGAGCATATTCACAGTGATTAGACTTGGCTATCTAGTTATATGATGAGGCGAAAAGTGTACCGCTTTTAAGGGGTCATTTAAGCCTGAATTCGTGATTATTTGATCAATTATTGCCCTAAATCGTTCATTTTGTCATTTTAGGTACTTTTGAGAGGAAATTCAGAAAAGGAAGCATTTTGGACGTTTTTGTAGCGTAAAAGTGAAGAAAATGGAAAAGTCTCAAATTCCTTGCTGGGAACAGTACCTGACGACGTCAAGCATTAACACATGACGGCATCAAGAGTGATAAAAGAGGTGGAAGTGGATATTACAACGTGACGGCCCAGAACATTTTCAATGTGATTGGCCTGACGGCGTCACCAAGGCCGTCAGGGTCAAAATGCATATGACGGCCCAGAGTAGATTTACACATGAAGGTGTCAAGACTGGATCTAGGCAATACGAATTTCAACTTGGCGGCGAGTTGACGGCGTCAGAAGCCAATACATGACGCCGTCAGGATGCTTAGTCTATATATATTGTTCCAATTTTTCATTGTAAAGGGTGGAACAAGTTGTGGAATACTAAAACACAAACCCTAGGTTGAATTTTCTGCTGATTGAAGGGGTTTCAAACCCTTCTTTCTTCCATGTTTTAATAAAGATAAGTTCTCCAATAATCATTCAATATCTCTATGTATTGTTTGATTCTATCTTATGCTTGTCTTTCTTTTAACATGTTAGGCTAGGTTTTTATTGTGTTTGCTTAGATGCAGTGAAACCTAGATGTTAATTATTGGTTGATTGTTTGTTTATAATTGTTACGGATGATTGTATTCGATGTTAGGCTTAAGAAAACTGGCAGACTTCCATTGGTAACTTGCTTGAACGTCTTAAGAAACATGATCGGAGGTGTACTACGATTTTTGGTTGTATTTAATGCATATGTGAATTCTAATGATCCCATGTTAGGAGCTTTTAGTTGGCTCGACATATGAGTGAAGTAGGATCTTATAGAGTTAGGTAATATTGTACATGGCCCTACGACTAGTATTAAGGAATATAACCCGTCATCCATGCAATTGTAACAAACTAATCAACCGGAAAAAGATATCTAGGGAGTAATGAAATCTAAGTAAACACAACTTTTCTCATAATTGTTTCCACCACATTAGTATATTAATTTTCATTTCTTTTATTTTATTTTGATTGCATCTTTAGTTAATTGGGTTAGTTGACTAGCAACTAATTCCGCCCACTCCTTCAAAACCCGAGATTTTACTTGCTTTCATAAAATATAAAAAAATACAAAAAGAATCATCCCTCACCTCTAGACCTAGTTTAGTAGGCTTTCTAAACCTAGCGACACTATTCCTGAGTTGAACGATCAATCCCCCGGTACTTGTCACTACACTATACTACAACGATCAGGTACACTACCTGGTGGGGGTTGTAAGCTTCTCAAGATCCCTTGATAGGTAATACCTGTTGCGAGGGTGCAATCCCATGTATCAAGTTTTTGGTGCCGCAGCCCGGGGAATAGTTATTGTCTAGGTTAGAATTTCTTTTTATTAGGTCTACTTGCTAGATTCCTTTCTAGTAAGATTTTTATTTTTATTTTTAGGTTTTCTTTAGTCTATCTTTTTCTTTGTGTCTTTGTTCGTAAAAACCTTTCCATTGACTCTTCCGTTCACCATTATGGAGAACGCGAATCCACCATACTACCAACCACAAAATTCACCCACTCCAAATGACATCTTGATGTTTAAACAACATGAAGATGAACCTATCTATGATGCATGGGCTCGTTTTAAATATTTACTCCGAAAAGTCTCTCATCATAATTTCGATATGTGGTCCCAAATTGAAATATTTTACCATCGTGTCGACCACTATAGCAAAATGGACATTGACCATGCCGTAGATGGGGACCTTTGGGGATTAAGTGCTGAAGAAGCATGGGAAGCCATAGAGAATTGTGCCATACTCGCCAAAAAGATTGACAACCCAACAAACGTTGTTACTGAACAATTGATCGCAAGTTTGAGGGAACAAGCAAGAAGTTTGTTTGGGGATAATAAGCCCATAGATGAGATACCTAGGTACATGGAGTGGTTTGATTCCACCATAATACAAGATGAACACATAGGTAATCTAGATACAATGGAGGATGAGGTGGATAATATAATCCCACTCAGTGCTCCACAAGTCCTACCATCATTTGAGGCATACACACCACCTGTGACTTACCCGGAAGAATTAGAATAGACTATAGGAACCCCAATAGAGGTAGAACCCTTGGACCAAGCACAACTAGAGAATATAGGTTTTAACACTTGTAGTGATGACCTTTCTTTTAGTCCTAAGGAAGTTCCTAGTTTTGATGAACCGGAGCCTCAACCAAAACCATTACCTAATCTTCCATCGTTAGATGTGAATTTAGGAATTGAAAAAGGTCCCGATCCACCCATCAAACCATATAATCCGGGTAGTTTTACGTTGAAGGTAGTAGACTCTAAGCCTTGTAGAAAGGAAGCTGACATAGGAGTGAACCATGACCTTACATACTTACATCACCCATCCATGATTGATCATAAGAAACATTATGGGTTTAAACCGGGTTTATTAGGTCAAGATGGATTCCCAACTAGGAGTCTCTCAAAGTTGATATAAGATGATCCCTTTTTAGGAGAAAACTTCAACTCACCCATTGACCAAAGTGAACTAGGTAAGGTTATGATGATAGGAGTACACCCCTTTGAGCATATAATTCATCCACCACTATTTCCTCACGAGGCATTTTTCAACCCTAAGGGTGTGTATCGCTACTTCCACCCGTACTTAATCCTAAGTGTAGGGAAAACCTCCCCTATTTCCGTTAAATAAGGGTTGAGTCAGCCTCGTGACTCGAACAAAAACAAGCGCTTATTGGGAGGCAACCCATGTTTTATTTGTTTTATTTGTTTTTGTGGAAAACTAGAAGGGGGGGGGGGTTGAATAGTTTTACGTCAATTTTATTTTATAAAATCTTTGTTTGCAAAATCTTCGATTCTAGTTTTATGTGAGATCAATAAATAACACTTGTATATACTAATATGTACGAGATAAAATAACAACAATATAAGTAAATAAGTAAAGAGATAGAGATGGAAAGATCGCACCACAAGACAAAGGATTTATAGTGGTTCGGCTACGAAGCACCTCTTCGCCCTACTCCACTCCCTGAGCACCTAACTCGAGAGTTTTCTTCACTATGTCAACAAGCTCCCTTATGGCGGAGAAAACCATACACAACTTTTGCTTACACCAATTAACGACACTAAGCTAAATGTCGAGTCCTAATAATAGCTAGAACCAATCTCACACCACTAGTCACTACACACCTTCTTCACAACTTAAGCACACCACTACTACTACACAACTTCACACCACTTCACTACTTCTTCTTCACAACACTACTACTTCTCCTCTACTTCTATTCACAACTAATAACAAACCTTGATCTACCTATTACACAACTTCTACACCTTTACAAATAATATACACAACAACTAGCAATATACACAAATCTACAATACTTCTTAACAAGATGTTGGAGGAGTATTCTTTTCTTGCACTAGAATGTTGATGGATTGAATCACTTGAAAACAAGAACTAATATGTTTATGATCAAAGGATTTAGGAAGATGATTTGAGAGAATTTGGACAGAAAGTTATAGTGTAAAAAAGGTGAGAAAAAAATACAGATTTGAACCAGTATTTATAGGCAAAACATTCTGACACAGGAGCGTAGGCCAGCCCCTTTAATTCATGGCCGACCCCCTTTAAATTAAGGGGGCTGCCCACATGTAACGGCCAGAATGTTTTGTCTTTTTTGAGGAAAGTTTATTTGGTGAAAATTTAACTGAATTTGGATAAAAATTTGACTTCATTTATTTATTATGAAATAAACATTTTCCTCTAATTACCAAAAGTGTTTTTCTTAAATATATAAAATGTTTATACCATTTTATATAATTTTTAATTAGTAAGTAAACCTTCCTTTGATCATAAAATGTATTAGGCACTTGTTTATTCATACCTTAAGTGAATAGGATGGATGTAATGATATTTTTTCACTAAATACTTGTTCACGTAATGATTTTACGTTTAATGGTTTTACATTTTGTGATTGTCAAAACATAGGGATATCGAAGAATATTAATAATGTTTTTACGCATTATTTATATCAACAATCCCCCCTTTTTGATGATTACAAAATCTAAACTCATTAAATCAAAAATTATTATATATGCAAGTATTTAGTGAGTTTATATCACTTCTCCCCCTTTTTGTGAACATCAAAAAGGTTGTCCCGAAGATGTATGAGCTCCCCCTTGACGTATACTCCCCCTCATTTAAAGGTTATAAGACAAATCGAGATATGGAGAGCTTGCAAAAAATATTTAGAGCACACAATATGTATAATGCAATAAACTAAATATATAACAAGAAAACATGTAAAAGACAAAGAAAAACAAAGTCTCTACAAGCATTCATTATTCATAAAATAGATTATGTTGAAAAACATAATCATTTGTTACATAAGCATACATATATGCTTTTCTTAGCAAACTACATTAGATAATACTAGATTGCCAACTTGAGGTCTCTAGGACTTGCTTGGAGATTGGAAGCATGGAGCATGGATTTAGTGGAGGTAGACTTTTGTGGGAATTTTGTTTGGAGAGTTTGGAGTGGTTGATGGAGGTGAGCTTGGAGCGGAAGAGTTGGTTTGTTGTGTTTGTGATGGTGGTGGAGAAGACCTTGTGAGGAGATACTCAATCCAAGTGAAGTGCTTATTGAGAGCAATGGTTTGTTTTTGGAGAAAAATACAACAAGGACAATTGTTGACATGATTCTCAAGTGGGACAATGTTGTTGGATGGTGAGGATGGAGTGGTAGAGGGTTGTTGAACCAAATTGCGTTGAGCAAGATGTAGGGCAAGGAGAGCACTAAGCTCATGGGCTTCTTTGAGCTCCTCAACGAACTTTTTATGTTCGGAGGAAGGAGATGATGGTGGAGTTGGATTATTGTTGTGGATTGAGGTTTGGACATGTAACATAGGATTCATGTCTTGATGAGAGGGATGGATGTAGTTTTGGGATTGAGTGTGTTCTTCAAAAGGATCATTTGGAAGAATTGAGTGAGATGGATGTGGAGTATTGTTGGTGAGTGAGATAGTGAGGTTGTCATGTGGAGGTAAAGTGAAGGTATCATTTGGGTGAAGTGGATGTTTAGTTGTTGGTTGGTTGGAGACAACATCATTAATGGATGAGAATTTTTGACATGTATCAAGTTTTCTTCTCCACACGGGTTTGACGGTGATTCTTGCACCTCTTGTAGGTTTGGTTCTTGGGTGATTGGGGGAAGACATGATGGATTGAGTGATGATTAATGATGAATAAGGGTATTTATAGTGTGATGATTTGGTGTTTATGGAAGGATAATATGTGGTGGATATGATAGACAAAGAATGTTTGTGAATTTAGGGAAGTGGGGAATCAAAATAGAGTGAAATGGGCTAAAAAGCAGAAAGCAAACAGGGAACCTCGACCATCAAGTGGCCGGCCCCTTTAATTTTAAGGGGGCCGCCCGTTATAATTATGGGGGCCGCCCAATGTCTGGTTCCCAGATTGCCAGAAATGGTTTTTGGCAGAGATTATTCCAGAAAGATGTTTGTTTTGAGATTTGGTTTTGGGCAAGTCCATCTCTTTAGGCAACTAAACAAATATTATCTTGATGAAGTATGCATAGAAAGTATATATGTAGGCAACTAAGCATATAGTATAGTATTCATGCAAAGACAATAATGATAATGAACAAATAAGCAAGTCATGTATCCTAAGGCAACAAACTAAAGTATAAGGCAACTTAGTCAGTGAGAAACTAATGATGGAACAAATGTGACTAAGTGATACTAGACATTATTCTAGTGTGTGTCTATATGCTTCGACTTCTAATGCAAAGAAATACATGTATCCTAAGAAGCAATCCAAAAACTCCTTGATTCAATTTGCTTAGTCCATGATTGCCAAGGATATATATTGGATTATATATTTTGACACTTCATGTGAACTTTTATGCATGATTTTAAAAACCTTTTTACGATTATTCAACAATGAGTTTTCCTAAACCTGATAATGATTTCAAAATGAATTGAGGTTTTTCTTTTGAGAAAATATATGCAAAACAAAATATCTCAATTCCTGAATTTTGTGCAAAACAGAATCCTAGACTCAGACTTGAGAAGAGAGAAAAAAAATTTAAAATATTTATGCTCAGATGGCCGGCCCCCTTAAAGTGAGGCCGGTCCCCTTAATTTTAAGGGGTCCGCCCATCTAACAAAATTTTTTTTTTAGGATCATGAAATTTCAGAAATAAAATTTTAATCTATTTGTTTCATCATTCCTAATCCTAAACGCAAGTGGTTAAATAATTCACGCTTAAGGGGCTTAGTGAATATGTCGGCTATGTTATCTTCCGAGGCTACCTTTTCAATTGTTATGTTTCCCTTTTGTACGTTATCCCTAAGAAAGTGATGTCGTATTTCTATATGTTTAGTCCTAGAGTGTTGAACGGGATTTTCACTTAAATCTATGGCTCCTTTATTATCACACATTATAGGAATTTCTTCTAACCTAACGCCATAGTCTACGAGAGCTTGTTTCATCCATAGTGCTTGTTGACATGCCTTCCCAGCGCTTACATATTCAGCTTCTGTCACACCCCCAATTTACCTGACTTGCAGCGGAATGGAATGCCTGAGGGTGTAACTGTCATAGCACCATAACAAGGAAATATTGAACGACCTAAAGTGTCGTTTTGAAAACACATCGTTTGACTTATTAAAACATTCAGAATATATTACATAGGTCCCAAAAGTCATGAAAGGTTTACAGAAATAAGTTTAGACATGTCAAACGATAATTATACATAAGTGCATGAAAGTGTCAAAGTGAGACGCGTCATCCTAGGTCCTCACTAAAATGACTCCATGCATGCCATGAAGTTTATGCTCTTAGTTACCTGAAAATACATTGCGAAAACGGTCAACACGAATGTTGGTGAATAATCATAGGTTTGTAAGTTAAATCGTATGTACATAAGCCACAAGTATAAAGTAAACCGACATAAATGTCAAAATGCTACATTGTCCCTTAAGCTCATGACCCCGAAGCTAGACTTTGTAATGCCCCAACAGAGTGTTTACCAGACACTCACTTGATAAGACATGAAATGCATTCGTCCCGTTGGAGCAACCCAAACACGAATGGAGGCGTCACCCTCAATAGATCTATTCACTCACTCTCGCTTAGTACTTGAAATTAACGGTCCATGATATTGAAAAGGGGACTTGTTATGATATGGTATAAAGGCAACTTAAGCAATTTATGGAATTTGTAATACTTGGGCATGTACGAAAATAATTGATGCAATGTATTCTCCCCCGTGGGATTTGAAATCAAATAAGTAATTGAAAACGGGGCTATGAAAACTCACCTCAACTGATGATACTGCGATGATATGAAATGAACAACAATGATTGGTTAACTGCCGCAACCTAATATGAATGATGAACGATCTCATTTAGATCAACAAATGATGTTATGAATGTCCATGCTCATGTTCCTATACCACTCTATTCTTTGGAAAAACACTTGTGTTATCAAAAATATATATCCAAGAATTTGGAAAAATATTGCTATTAGAAAAATAAAATAAGCTAGTAGCAATATATACTTATATATATATCGTATGTTTCCATGTTAGTGTTGAAATACTCGGGTTGTAATCCTTGAAATATCGCCTTGAAATGATGAAAATATACTTGTAATAACTAATACTTCATTAGTTATAAAGCTTGGTACTTAATATTATGTCTAGCTTATAAAAGTACTTCGTAGTTTTTGTGCCAATATTTATTAAAAAGCTGTCAAATATAAAATGGTTTTAGCCGATATTCAAACGTGAATATCTTTGTCGTTACTTGTCCGTTTTACTTGTTCTTTATATCCACGGTTACGTCTTAGTATGTAGTAATATATTTTGGAAAGCTCGGCTCCTCCGGGTTACGTCTAAAGTCTCTTTTTGTCCAATGAAAAACGTCCAACAGCAACTATTTTCAGAAAAATACTTTTCGTCAACAATCTTGCAAA
This sequence comes from Artemisia argyi, assembly GCA_030686995.1. Lineage (NCBI taxonomy): Eukaryota > Viridiplantae > Streptophyta > Magnoliopsida > Asterales > Asteraceae > Artemisia > Artemisia argyi. Next base: position 233,600,762 of record CM060703.1, on the reverse strand, counting down.
AATCATAACTTCTTCGTTATAAGCTCTTTTTAATCCGTTCTTTCGCCTACGGATTCGTTTTTGAAAGTATTTTCTAAAAATTTTGCCAAAGTTTCCTTGGTGTTTACTGATTTTCCAGATTTTTACAAAACGGGACAGCATGTCTAAAATAGGTTCCAAATCAAGTTTTCAAGGTTTAAAACTAATTTCTACCATCACCAAACCTCTTGTAATCACCACATAGCTAATCTAATCCTACCATACACCTTCTTAGGGTGCCATGGACTCCTAACCAAGTTATTATAGCAAGGGGATTCATAACTAAAAAGTTAGGGTTTGTATGTTTCATTTTAGACAAAATAAAGAGTGGTATAGCTAGTTGTACATGGTTTTTAGCATGATACTCATGAAATACATGTAAATATAAGATGATCCATGAAAAAATAAAGTTGATTACTTACTTGACAAAATGAGATGATTATAGGATGATTATGCTTGATGTTCTTGTGTTTTTGTTGCTTGATTCTTGATTAGGCTTGTAAAATGAACAAGTTTAGTGTTTTAATTTATGGGAAATGATCACTTGATCTTGGTAAATATTTTGGGTCGTGTGGATGAAGATGGAATGGAAGAGATGAGCAAGTTTTTCTTCTTATCTAAAATGGTGTATAATGATTTTAGTAATTTGGTAAAGTATGTAATAATAGGTTTATTAGTTAAATACTTAGGAGTTAATGCTAGGGGTTAAAAGGTGTTTCATGGGCTGGTTTTCAAAGGGTAGAAGGGGGGGGGGGTAGGGGTACTTGGTAGTTATTTAGAAAACCTTGCAAGAATTTGTGCTAGTTTGTGTTTTTAGTTACAATCGGGTACCGGTTTTAATAGAAATAAATGTTCACGAAGTTAACCGGGATGAAATAAAGTCATAATAATGTTGAAAATATGTTAAAAATATGTTGGGTACATTTACTGAGTGATCGGGTGATTATTGTTTAGTTTTCACGAAAACCGTCGTTATATTCATACGCGTACGTTATAAATAAAATAAATTTCCAAAATACTGGGTAACTGAATGTTATAACTTTTATGATGTTAAAATGGATATAAAAATATGTCGGGACCATTGTGGGAATATTTAGATATATTCGTCGTGTATAAACCGGGTGTTAACGTTTACTATAAATACTTATACGTAAAAACGTTAAATGTACTGAATATAGTAATTTGAAAATCCTAAGAGTGGTATAACATGAAAATGCTGTTATGATGATATGCAAACTATCTCCAGTCCGTATGCAGTGTTAAGAACACTAATGAAATGAATTCGCACCTAAACCAATCCGGTTACGCGAATTTGAATACCCGTAAACTAAATTTACGATGAAATGAGTAATGCACGTGAATGATGAAATATTTTCCGGAAATGAATAGTGTTCAGTGAATAGTAAATTTCCCAAATGGTTCTCAGAATATCAAACTGACCTCGAAAATGATGAATAGTAAAACGATGAATAGTGTTTTGATGAATAGTGATTTATGAATAGTAAAAAGTCGAAGTTTTGGAAAATGACCTGAAATGGTATATGACATGAAATGGTGAGTTGTGACATCCGCCCACCCAAATAAGAATTCAGTCCCTGAATTCAGCTAGTGTTGGTCTCGGTAATAGGTTTGGTGAAAAGGTGTGGATACTTGCGTTGCATTTGGTCCTCTCGTTCCTAAGTAAACTCGGTTCCTCTTCGAGAATTCCAGCGAACCTTAACGATCGGAATTCTACTATGCTTTAACTGTTTGACCTCTCGGTCCATGGTTTCAACTGATTTCTCCACAAACTTAAGTTTGTCATCTAACTGAATCTCTTCTAATGGTATAACGGATGACTCATCTGAAAGGCATTTCTTAAGGTTTGAGACATCTAATCCATTCTGATAACAATGTCAAAACTTCCAAGTTCTACGGGCATAAGGTCTATATTGTATGGGTGATTTAGGAAATTGATGGTGCAACCACGGATAACGGTGTTGGTGTTAACTAAAGACCTATCGGCTAATTCAACAATATAGGGAATGTCTAAAGTAGTTGGTTCTATGTTAAGTAAAGGTGCAATTGCAATAGAAACAAAACTTCTATCCGTTCCTGAATCAAATAAAATGGATGCATAACGATTATTAACGAGGAACGTACCCGCAACAACATTCGGGTCCTCACGGGCATCTTCTCCTCCCATAACATAAGCCCTTCCTCGAGCTACTCCTCCTTGATTTCCAGCTCCTTGATTCTTCCTCTTTGGGCACTCACTCCTATAGTGTCCAATTTCTCCGCAGTCGAAACATGTTACTGGTGGTTTCTGATTTCCACCCAAGTTTGGATTCCAGCAATCCCTGGTGTAGTGACCAGCCTTCTTGCAGTTGCCACATATATCTGGGCAACGTCCTGGGTTATGGTGTTTCTGACACTTATCACATTTGGGTAGATTTCCAGCATACCCTCTCCCTTCAGGAGGTCCTGCAGCATAGGCCCTTGCCATTTCTTGCCTCTTAGGTGGTGGCTGATTAGCATTCCCACCTTGGTTACCGTCAAACCTCCTTTTGTTGTTGTTATTGTTGTTTGGGTTGTTGTTTCGGTTGTTGTTGTTTGCAGCAGATTTTCCTTTCAACACTTGGACCATAAGTTTCTGAGTTATACGAATGGCCTCTTCCATTGATTGTGGGTTGAAAGACATCACATCCCCTCGGATGCTTTCGGGTAATCCCCCAGTAAAATTCTCCATCTTTTTCTCGTCATCCGGAACCATAGTTGGACATAGTGTAGCCAACTCCTGAAACTTCCTGATATAAGTCTCAATGTCATCACCCTTTGTTACCAGCTCATAGAATTCGGTTTCCAACTTTTGCACCTCAGTACGAGGGCAAAACTTCTTAGTCATTAGCTTTTTGAATTCAGCCCAAGTGAGTTTGTAGGCATTCTCCATACCAATAGGCTGAGCATACGAATTCCACCAAGACATGGCTTCATCCAGCAGCATTCCTGTAGCAAACTTTACCTTGTTAACCTCCTGATAACCACACATGAGAAAAACGTTCTCAGTCTTCTCAAACCAACGGATTAAAGCAACCGCTCCTTCATTGCCCTTATACTTGATAGGATCACTAATCTTGAAATCCTTCCAAGTACATTCACGCATAGTAGTGGGTTGAACCACTTCAGTAGTAGGTGGAACCTCAGCAGCCCTAGCAGCAACTTCAGCTCTCTCAATCTCTAGAGCTTCTGCTATACTATCCCTGACCAACTTGCGGATAGCTGCTTGTGTCATAGCGGGTGTTTCCGATGTAGCCTTTGCTTTTCTTGGCGCCATACTTCTGATAAATAATAATCGACAACAACCATGAGAAAACTATAATAGAAATAGTCATCGTACAAAAATATACGCCCACAACATGTATATATACAACCGCAACAAGTATAAATACAACCACGACATGTACGAGTACAACCACAACAAGTATAAATACGTTAACCATAAAGAGCAACCATGAAACATCATAAATATAATCACAACACATGAATATAATACATGAAAATTTCGGCCTACATGGACCGATATATATATATAGCACAACATTTCCAACATAGTAGAGTCGCACTTGATATATATTTGTTTGTACAACAACCAAAAGACTACAAGTTCTTGAACTACGTCCCACACCTCGGGACTAGGAAATAGTAAAAGCTAATATAATACTGGTCTATGTCTATGCTCCTCCTGGTGCTCCAGATGGTCCAGGCTCTCCCCTCAGACGGCGAATCTCACGATCCATCGCAACCACGATCTCCTCCAGATGCTGAACTCGTAACTGAGAAGAAACATCCCTGCTCTCCATCACTGTCAACCTCTCACGAAGCAATGCCAACTCCTCAACCTGCTCCTCGACAGTCTCAAGTCGAGTAGTAATGATCTCATCAACTCTATACCCCAACCTATCTACTTGCTCCTGCTGAGCACCCAACTGATCCTCTAATGTGACGGCTGTAGGGCTCCCAGCCGCAGCCGCTCTAGAACTCTCACCTAACAGCAAACCCTCGATCTGCTTCTCAGCCGCCTCTAGTCGAGGAGTGATATCCTCATCAACCCTATAGTCCAAACTATCAATCTGATCCTGATGAGCCCCTAGCTGACCCTCCAATGTAACATCTGCAGGCTCCCTAGTATCAGTAGGCTCACTAGCAACTGTAGACTCCCTAGCAGCAGTAGGCTCCCTAGCAGCAGCTGCTCTCGAACACTCCCCTACATGGTATACTGGTGGTGGTTCTGCTGATTCTGACTCTGTAGTAGGGGAATCTGGTGTAGTAAACCTAGCACGCTTCCTAAGCGGTAATAGTGAAGTCGATATGCATGTAGTAGCAGGTATGGCTGGTGGTGGTGTAGGTAACATAGGAATAGTAGGTACCTTAAAGGTAGATGTAATAGGGCAAACTCTCTTCCTAGGACCTATAGTAGTCTTACTGCGTGGAAACATAAGTCTAGGTTCTGATGGAACAGTGGTAGCAGGGGATGATGTATCAGTGGGTGTACAGGTAATCTCGGGTGGTGCAGTAGGGGAAACATGAGGAATAGGTAATAGTGAACGGGCAGTAGAAGACATAGAGCCTTCGACATCGGAGTCTGTGATGGTGTACAGTATAACATTTGGGTTTGCAGACATGGTTCTGTGATAATCAAGGTGAAATAAAATAAATAACTCGTAATGAAATCACCAAAAGCAATGAACATGCACTTATGATGAAATGATGAGATGCTATGATAATGAGGTTATAGTCTAGGGTCAATGATACATCCTAGTTCTCTATAACCTTAGCTCTGGTACCAATCTGTCACACCCCCAATTTACCTGACTTGCAGCGGAATGGAATGCCTGAGGGTGTAACTGTCATAGCACCATAACAAGGAAATATTGAACGACCTAAAGTGTCGTTTTGAAAACACATCGTTTGACTTATTAAAACATTCAGAATATATTACATAGGTCCCAAAAGTCATGAAAGGTTTACAGAAATAAGTTTAGACATGTCAAACGATAATTATACATAAGTGCATGAAAGTGTCAAAGTGAGACGCGTCATCCTAGGTCCTCACTAAAATGACTCCATGCATGCCATGAAGTTTATGCTCTTAGTTACCTGAAAATACATTGCGAAAACGGTCAACACGAATGTTGGTGAATAATCATAGGTTTGTAAGTTAAATCGTATGTACATAAGCCACAAGTATAAAGTAAACCGACATAAATGTCAAAATGCTACATTGTCCCTTAAGCTCATGACCCCGAAGCTAGACTTTGTAATGCCCCAACAGAGTGTTTACCAGACACTCACTTGATAAGACATGAAATGCATTCGTCCCGTTGGAGCAACCCAAACACGAATGGAGGCGTCACCCTCAATAGATCTATTCACTCACTCTCGCTTAGTACTTGAAATTAACGGTCCATGATATTGAAAAGGGGACTTGTTATGATATGGTATAAAGGCAACTTAAGCAATGTATGGAATTTGTAATACTTGGGCATGTACGAAAATAATTGATGCAATGTATTCTCCCCCGTGGGATTTGAAATCAAATAAGTAATTGAAAACGGGGCTATGAAAACTCACCTCAACTGATGATACTGCGATGATATGAAATGAACAACAATGATTGGTTAACTGCCGCAACCTAATATGAATGATGAACGATCTCATTTAGATCAACAAATGATGTTATGAATGTCCATGCTCATGTTCCTATACCACTCTATTCTTTGGAAAAACACTTGTGTTATCAAAAATATATATCCAAGAATTTGGAAAAATATTGCTATTAGAAAAATAAAATAAGCTAGTAGCAATATATACTTATATATATATCGTATGTTTCCATGTTAGTGTTGAAATACTCGGGTTGTAATCCTTGAAATATCGCCTTGAAATGATGAAAATATACTTGTAATAACTAATACTTCATTAGTTATAAAGCTTGGTACTTAATATTATGTCTAGCTTATAAAAGTACTTCGTAGTTTTTGTGCCAATATTTATTAAAAAGCTGTCAAATATAAAATGGTTTTAGCCGATATTCAAACGTGAATATCTTTGTCGTTACTTGTCCGTTTTACTTGTTCTTTATATCCACGGTTACGTCTTAGTATGTAGTAATATATTTTGGAAAGCTCGGCTCCTCCGGGTTACGTCTAAAGTCTCTTTTTGTCCAATGAAAAACGTCCAACAGCAACTATTTTCAGAAAAATACTTTTCGTCAACAATCTTGCAAAAATCATAACTTCTTCGTTATAAGCTCTTTTTAATCCGTTCTTTCGCCTACGGATTCGTTTTTGAAAGTATTTTCTAAAAATTTTGCCAAAGTTTCCTTGGTGTTTACTGATTTTCCAGATTTTTACAAAACGGGACAGCATGTCTAAAATAGGTTCCAAATCAAGTTTTCAAGGTTTAAAACTAATTTCTACCATCACCAAACCTCTTGTAATCACCACATAGCTAATCTAATCCTACCATACACCTTCTTAGGGTGCCATGGACTCCTAACCAAGTTATTATAGCAAGGGGATTCATAACTAAAAAGTTAGGGTTTGTATGTTTCATTTTAGACAAAATAAAGAGTGGTATAGCTAGTTGTACATGGTTTTTAGCATGATACTCATGAAATACATGTAAATATAAGATGATCCATGAAAAAATAAAGTTGATTACTTACTTGACAAAATGAGATGATTATAGGATGATTATGCTTGATGTTCTTGTGTTTTTGTTGCTTGATTCTTGATTAGGCTTGTAAAATGAACAAGTTTAGTGTTTTAATTTATGGGAAATGATCACTTGATCTTGGTAAATATTTTGGGTCGTGTGGATGAAGATGGAATGGAAGAGATGAGCAAGTTTTTCTTCTTATCTAAAATGGTGTATAATGATTTTAGTAATTTGGTAAAGTATGTAATAATAGGTTTATTAGTTAAATACTTAGGAGTTAATGCTAGGGGTTAAAAGGTGTTTCATGGGCTGGTTTTCAAAGGGTAGAAGGGGGGGGGGGGGGTAGGGGTACTTGGTAGTTATTTAGAAAACCTTGCAAGAATTTGTGCTAGTTTGTGTTTTTAGTTACAATCGGGTACCGGTTTTAATAGAAATAAATGTTCACGAAGTTAACCGGGATGAAATAAAGTCATAATAATGTTGAAAATATGTTAAAAATATGTTGGGTACATTTACTGAGTGATCGGGTGATTATTGTTTAGGTTTCACGAAAACCGTCGTTATATTCATACGCGTACGTTATAAATAAAATAAATTTCCAAAATACTGGGTAACTGAATGTTATAACTTTTATGATGTTAAAATGGATATAAAAATATGTCGGGACCATTGTGGGAATATTTAGATATATTCGTCGTGTATAAACCGGGTGTTAACGTTTACTATAAATACTTATACGTAAAAACGTTAAATGTACTGAATATAGTAATTTGAAAATCCTAAGAGTGGTATAACATGAAAATGCTGTTATGATGATATGCAGACTATCTCCAGTCCGTATGCAGTGTTAAGAACACTAATGAAATGAATTCGCACCTAAACCAATCCGGTTACGCGAATTTGAATACCCGTAAACTAAATTTACGATGAAATGAGTAATGCACGTGAATGATGAAATATTTTCCGGAAATGAATAGTGTTCAGTGAATAGTAAATTTCCCAAATGGTTCTCAGAATATCAAACTGACCTCGAAAATGATGAATAGTAAAACGATGAATAGTGTTTTGATGAATAGTGATTTATGAATAGTAAAAAGTCGAAGTTTTGGAAAATGACCTGAAATGGTATATGACGTGAAATGGTGAGTTGTGACAGCTTCGGTGGTTGAAATAGCAATAGCAGTTTGCTTCTTGGAGAACCAAGACGTTAGGCAACATCCCATAAACGTGCAAATACCACTAGTGCTCTTTCGATCCACGTAGTCTCCCGCATGATCCAAATCCTCATAGACAATGGTTTCTATGCCGGATCCCTTAGGATACCATAATCCTAAGTGTATAGTGCCTTTAATGTATCGGAAGATACGCTTAACCGCTTCTAGGTGAGTGGTTTTGGGATCCTCTTGAAAGCGGGCACAAAGGCAAACACTAAACATGATATCGGGTCTACTTGCCGTTAAGTATAGTAAACTACCTATCATTCCTCTATACTTAGTGTTATCTACAGACTCACCTTCTTCATCTCTCGTGAGTTTCACTTCCGTAGACATAGGTGTCTTAAGGGGTTTTGAGTCTTCTAGGCCAAATTTCTTAAGCATTTCCTTAATGTATTTTGATTAATTAAAAAATATTCCATCTTTTAGTTGTTTTATTTGTAATCCTAGGAAGAAGTTTAGTTCACCCATCATGCTCATTTCAAACTCATCATGCATGATTTTGGCAAATTCATCACACATATCCTGACAAGTCGATCCAAATACAATGTCATCGACATATATTTGAACAATGATGATATTTGGGTTACTTCTTTTAGTGAAGAGAGTGTTATCTACCATTCCCATGGAATAATTATGTTCAACTAGGAAAGCTTTCAGTCTATCATACCAAGCCTTTGGAGCTTGCTTAAGACCATATAAAGCTTTCTTTTGTTTGTAAACATAATCAGGTGTGGAAAACTAGAAGGGGGGTTGAATAGTTTTACGTCTTTTTAATTTGTTATAAAAGATAGTTTTAGTGTTTTCTTAGTTTTTAAAATTTAGATTCGATAATATGTGATCTCAAGTCTTGCACAATATAAACAACTATCAATAAGTAAGATATAACAATGATAAGTAATGAAATGAGTAAGAGATGGAAAGATCGAACCGCGAGACAAGAGATTTATAGTGGTTCGGCTACAAGGACCCCTTCCTTGCCCTACTCCACTCCCCGAGCACCTAACTCAAGAGTTTTCTTCACTATATCAACAAGCTCCCTTATGGCGGAGAAAACCTTACACACCAATTTACACACCACAATTTCTTCACACCTAAATCACAACTTCTACACAACTTCTTCACACCAATCTATTTCACAACTAACTACTTCACGCCTATCTTCTTCACACCAATTTACTTCACAACTAACAACTTCACACCTAGCTTCTTCACTATAATCTAATTCCTAACTTTTCTTCTTCACACCAAACAACTAACTAGTCACACAATCAATATACCTATCACAACTATCTACAATCAAATATACACAACAATCTTCACAAAGAATAATGTAAGTAATCTTGATGATGCACCAACAACTTGTATGTGGAGGTCACAACAAGTTGTAATACTTCTTGTCTTGGGGTGATACGTGGGAATCGCACCAGGCTTTACCTCTCGAGGGATCTCGAGAAGCTTACAACCCCCACCAGGCAGTGTACCTGATCGTTGTAGTATAGTATAGTGACAAGTACCGGGGGATTGATCGTTCAGCTAGGAATAGTGTCGTTAGGATTGAAATTAATCTAACTAGGTCTAAAGGTGAAGGATGATTCTTTTTATGTTTTTATGTTTTATGAAAAGCAAGTAAAAATCTCGGGTATTGGGAGAGTGGGCGGAATTAGTTGCTAATCAACTAACCCAAAAGCTACTAATTAATCTAATAAACAAGAAAATAAACTAAGGTTCTACAAGATAAGTGAAGCATGCCTACCCATGATATGTTACTCCTTGCTAGCTATCCAATCCTACCTATTGAATTGTAACCTTGTTTTAATTGACGGGTTGTATTCCTTAATACCATTCATGTGGTATCGCACATAACTCCCCAATTCTATGAGCTCTTATCTCCTCCTATACCATGCCCAGCACAACCATAGGGATTGTAAACAGTGGATCATGCATTAAATACAACCAATAAAGACCTAAGTGCAATCGGTTCATGTTTCCTAAGACGTTCAAGCATGTTACCATTTGGAGATCTGCCAGTTTTCTTAAGCCTAACATATAAATCATTCAATCAAAACAAGAATCAATAGGAAACAAGAATTATAAACTAAACCAACTAAATCTATTGAAGTTGTCACGCCTTAATTGATGGAGATAGACACACACATCAACAAGCCCTCATTGATGGAGATAGACATAACCATCAACAAGAAATAAATGAGATCTAATCAATTATATACAAGTTTCACATAATCATAAGTAGACACAAGGTGAATTAACAAAACATAATCAAAGAAGGACAATCCACAAGAATAATGAAAGACATAGTTGAGATAGAATCATCAAACCAATACATGATGTTTATGGAATGATTGAAACCCTCTAAGTTGCTGGAAAAACACCCACCTAAACCCAGGAATCGACCTTAGGGTTTAGGGCTTACAAAAAGTGAAGTTATGATGTTATATTTATAGGCATGTTTTCTGTCGGCCCTTCTTGACGGCGTCACCTCGTTTCTCTTGATGCCGTCAAGACCATTTTTTCACCAAATTGTAGATCTCTTCGTCCTCTTCGTTTTCTTTTTTGAATCGCTCAAATCCGAGTTCGTATGCAAAAGTTATGGCCAAAACGGTGTCAGCTACCACGCGCGCAAGTTTTGACAAGTTAACACGTGACGGCCTTGGGTGACGCCTTCACGTTCTCTCTGGGCCGTCACCACTTTTACTCTTGACACCGTCACCAAAATGCTCTTGACGCCGTCAGGTACTGTTCTCAGCATGGAAAATTAAGTCTTTGGCGTTTTCTTCACTTTTATGCTCCAAAACGTCCAAAATGCTTCCTTTTCCAGAATTCACTTCCAAAGGACATAAAATCACAAAAGGAACGATTTAGGGCAATATTTGATCAAATAAATTCGAATTCGGGCTTAAATGACCCCCTAAAAACGGATCATTTTTCGCCTCATCATATACCCTTACACTTGAGATTTGCTTGTCCTCAAGCAAATGCGCTTTTATTTTAGTCAAAATACAAGTTAGGGGTCATTTAACAATAATATAAAAGTAATTACAACAAATAATCGTTCCACTAAAGATCAATAGACAAGCACGGAGGTCATACACAAGCACCTCACAAATAGTGTTTAGATACTCACATCTCTCGGGTGTAATAAAATGTAAATTACAATATGGAAACGGAAGATATCTCTCACTACCTGTCATAGCAAAATAGATTACCATAGGCTTGGGAAAGGATCAAACCTCCACCACATGGCGTAAGCACCTAGGATAAACTATCAAAGAGGTCTTTTAAAGGGTTGTAACGTTAGGTGTAGGGATATGAAATACACGGTTTTGTTGGATAAAGGAAGTTTTACTGGTGGCGAGTTAACAATCTTAGTCAATTACATATACAATGTGGCGTTGCTAAGCCAAGACTAGACTTGACTTAAACTAATAAATCAAAAATAACAAAAACATAAAATAAACATAGAATAAAAAGGGATGGTAGTCCGTATGTTTTTTTTTTCTTTTTTTTTACGATTTTTTTTTTTTTTTTTTATTTTTTTTTTATTTTATTTTTTTTTTTTGCATACACTCTTACCCTACCATCCAAAATAATACATCATAGGGAATGAACATTCCCCTTACACTTGAATCTTTACATACTTTACAATAAACTAAACTAATGACTCGAATTAAGAAAATCAAAACACTTGGAGCACTTTTAAGATTAACGTACATATGGGGGTAATAAAATGATGTTCTTCCCCATTACTCCATAAAATAAGTACTTACCCATGAGTCCCAATCGTCCCAAAACAATATGTACAAGGATATTACTCGACTTAGCAACCATGTAATCAATTAAAAAGTTAACTTAGGGTTTAACAAATAACAATAATGCACTAAAAATGAGCGCATACACGGAAGGCTAAGGCGATTTGGTTGTACATTTAAGTGGGGTGTAACAAATTCTTCCTTTAAGTAAAATGCTTAAAGTTAGAAACGAAAAGATAGGCTCGGAGGGGTGTACTAGGGGTTTCGTGTCATACAATCTCCTATCCATGAGACACTTGCTATGGCTAAAGTTCTAGAATCTAAATGCTACCGGTACACTCATAAGCACTAATAGCAAATGCTTTTCCTATCAAATCTAAAGGCGAACCTCACATATTTGGGTGGAAAATTTTTCTGAATATACGGTTATGTGCTAGTCATACAATCTCCTATCCATGAGACGCTTGCTATGGCTAAAGTTTCACTCCTAAATGTTGTAAAAAATTTTAAATTTGGCGCTAAAATTACACTAACAAGTATTTCTCATAGTTTTATTACACATCTACCATTAAACAAAACAAACTCAAGCAAAAGTGCATATGTAAGGTATCATCTTTTTACCCCACCCTTACACTTAAGATGAACATTGTCCCCAATGTTCAAGTAAAGAATGTAAAAGTGAAAAAGTAAAGAGAATGAAATCAAATACTCCCCTAATTCGCTCGGTATGGATAATTAGGCGGCCAGGTTAAATCTTCCTCCAAGAAAATGAACAATCAAAGCTTCCCTTCCAGAATATAAATCATCTTCTTGTCATACATAACCTGTAAAACCTGAGAAAATAGACAAGACAACCTCGCGTAAAATCGGCGGCATCCTATATAAGTTTCTAAGTCCAAGAAAACAAGATAAGATATAATGCTTGTGGAATGAAGTTTGCAGATCTCCTGGAGATTATAAAACTTAATAATTCACAAAAAACATAAGACTCCGTTAGAAAAACAAAACCGGTAAAATTTCCAGATTTTAACTCCTGACGCCGTCAGAATGGACCTACAGAAATTCTTATGTTAAGTTTCCGGAAAATTTCTGGAAAAACTTTGTCCTACTTCCTGGAAAATCCTGCAAAACTTCATTATGACTCAATACAAGCATTTGACTCTAACAAATACGAATATACATGCTCTTTTAGTATTGTGGAGAATCATGATCGGTTTGTTTCTTAAAAACATATTTGGGGTTTCCCCTTACACTTATCTTTTGCAAAAATACTTTTAGGTGGAGTTAAGACTAGGCTAAACAACAAAGTAAAGTATTTCCACATTTTAATTAAGAAACATGATCAACCAACAATAAAAACTAAGCATGCATACGGAAGCAAATAACAATCAAACAAATAAAATCACACAAAACATGGGTTGCCTCCCAAGAAGCGCTTTTCTTTATTTACGAGTCTTGTAGCTAGACTCAAGGTCATGGGTTACTACGTGATCTCATCATTGGTTCCACTCTCTAGGTCGTCTTCTAAACCAATTTTGTATTCCGGACCTAGTTGCAAGCACTCTTTGTAGAAACCAAGCATCCTATTTCTAACATACTCTACTCCTCTACGTCTATCCTCCTCATTCCTATAATAAGCCGCTTGCTTATGTTCCTTCTCGAAATTAGAGAGAAGGCGGTATTGTTCGATCTTGTAGGGCATTTGATAGGCAACCTCCTCGTTCTCTTCCTTAAATCTAACTATCCCTAAAGTCAGATCATAACTTATCCTAGTGGCTTCAACAAATGGTTTTCCGAATACTATTTGGCTTAGACCAGCATCTATCACCGGACGAATGTCTTCCACTATCATAAAATCGATTTCATAGGTGAGATTCCCTATAATCACATGTAATCCCTTCACTCTTCCTGCAAAATTACTTATCAGATTCTTACCGGGCATCATCCTAAAATTGAGTTGCTTCTTCATCACCCAATTGTAATAAGTCCTAGTCATGATGTTCACGGGGGATCTAAGGTCGATGTAAGCTTTCCATATATGCATGTGCCTGATGAGGCGAAAAATGATCCGTTTTTAGGGGGTCATTTAAGCCCGAATCCGACTTTATTTGATCGAATATTGCCCTAAATCGTTCCTTTTGTGATTTTAGGTGTTTGAAGAGTGAATTCTGGAAAAGAAGCCATTTTGGACGTTTTTGGAGCATAAAAGTGAAGAAAACGGCAAAGTACCAAATTTCCATGCTGAAGATACAAGGTGACGGCGTCAAGACCACCATTTTGACGGCGTCAGACATGAGGAATTAAACACCGTAGGTGGTGACGGCGTCAGAAGGCTTTATGACGGCGTCAAAGTGGCAAGAATTAAATACCGTGGGGGGTGACGGCGTCACATAGGCCGTCATAAGTTGATCAAGGCCGTCATGTGGTCAAAACTTGCACGCGTGGTAGCTGACACCGTTTTGGCCATAACTTTTGCATACGAACTCGGAATTGAGCGATTCAAAAAAGGAAACAAAGAGGATGAAGAGATCTACAATTTGGTGAAAAAATGGTCTTGACGGCGTCAAGAGTACGGGCTGACGTCGTCACGAAGGGCCAACAGAAAACAAGCCTATAAATATAACTTCATAACTTCACTTTTTGTAAGCCCTAAACCCTAAGGTCGATTCCTGGGTTTAGGTAGGTGTTTTTCCAGCAACTTAGAGGGTTTCAATCACTCCATAAACATCATGTATTGGTTTGATGATTCTATCTTAATTATGTTTTTCATTATCATTGTTGTTTGCTCTTCTTTGATGATGATTTGCTAATTCACCTTGTGTCTACTTATGATTATGTGAAACTTGTATATAATTGATTAGATCTCATTGATTTCTTGTTGATGTTGTGTCTATCTCCATCAATTAAGGTGTGACAACTTCAATAGATCTAGTCGGTTTAGTTTATAATCCTTGTTTCCTATTGATTCTTGTTTTGATTGAATGATTTATATGTTAGGCTTAAGAAAACTGGCAGATCTCCAAATGGTAACATGCTTGAACTTCTTAAGAAACATGAACCGAGGCGTACTAGGTCTTTATTGGTTGTATTTAATGCATGAGCCACTGTTTACAATCCCTATAGTTGTGCTGGGCATGGTGTAGGAGGAGATAAGAGCTCATAGAATTGGGGAGTTATGTATGCCACCCCATGAATGGTATTAAGGAATACAACCCGTCAATTAAAACAAGGTTACAATTCAATAGGTAGGATTGGATAGCTAGCAAGGAGTAACATATCATGGGTAGACATGCTTCGCTTATCTTATAGAACCTTAGTTTAGTTTTCTTGTTAATTAGTTTAAATAGTAGCTTTTGGGTTAGTTGATTAGCAACTAATTCCGCCCACTCTCCCAAAACCCGAGATTTTTACTTGCTTTTCATAAAATATAAAAATACAAAAAGAATCATCCTTCACCTTTAGACCTAATTAGATTAATTTCAATCCTAACGACACTATTCCTAGCTGAACGATCAATCCCCCGGTACTTGTCACTATACTATACTACAACGATCAGGTACACTGCCTGGTGGGGGTTGTAAGCTTCTCGAGATCCCTCGAGAGGTAAAGCCTGTTGCGATTCCCACGCATCAAGTTTTTGGCGCCGCAGCCCGGGGAATAGTTATTGTTTAGGTTGAATTTGATTTTTATTAGGTCTACTCATTAGATTGTAGCTTTCTCGTAGTCTATCTTTTCTTTGTGATTTTGTTTGTAACTTGCTTCAAATGGACCTTACACTTAGACTTCTAAGATTAAAAGATAGGGTTGAGCGGCTAACACACCAAAGAGTTCAAAATACCTCATTTAGAGACACCTATGAATCATATGAGCCTTCACCTAGGATAGATTCTTATGAACAACCTCCATGTTTAAGATCTAGTTTTAGTGAGGCCAATAGGAAATGCGACCTAGTTTGCCAAGGAATTATGGAGAGAGCCATTGCAACAAATCATAAGTTGGATGAAGCACTAGGTTTGCTATTATCACTACCTAAGAATACAATTGAGGAGGATTTAGCCGAGCATGATCACATTGATAAAAAAGACCTAGGTTCTATGATTGATGATGATGAATCTCAAGAAACAGATGATGAATCTCTTGGGCAATTTGTATATAGCAGTCAGAATATTGAAGATGATCCTTATGATTCGGACATAGAAGTTGAGATGCCTAGAGAAGCACGTGAGATACTTGGGAGAATGTTAGGGCTAGATCCTGATACATGGAATGATGAGGTGAACAACATAAGCCCACAAAATACTCAACCATCATTTGAGGCACACGCACCGCCCGTGACTTACCCGGAAGAAGTAGAAGAAACTTTAGGAATTCCAATGGAGGTAGAACCCTTGGACCAGGCACCACTTGAGGATATAGGTTTGAACACTTGTAGTGCTAACCTTACTCCTAGTTCTAGGGAATTTCCTAGTGTTGATGAACCGGAACCTCAATCTTTACACACTTTTCCATCCTTAGATATATTTCTAGGAGACAAAAGAGGAACCGACCCACCCATCAACCAATATTATCCGGGTAGTTTTAGGATGAAGGAAGCCATTCACTCACCCCCTTCACCTCACGTGGCATATTCACACCCTAAGGGTGTGTATCGCTACTTTCACCCACACTTAATCCTAAGTGTAGGGAGAACCTCCTCTATTTCCGTTAAAAAAAAATCAAAAAAATTAAGAAAAAGAAAAAAAAAATAGAAAAAGGAAAAAGAGAGAAAAAAACATACGGACTACCATCCCTTTTCATTCTATGTTAATTTTATGTTTTTATTTTTCATTTATTAGCTTAAGTCGAGTCTAGTCTTGGCTTAGCAACGCCATCTTGTACATGTAATTAACCAAGATTGTTAACTCGCCACCAGTAAAACTTCCTTTATCCAACAAAACCGTGTAATTCATATCCCTACACCTAACGTTATAACCCTTTAAAAGACCTCTTTGATAGTTTATCCTAGGTGCTTACGCCATGTGGTGGAGGTTTGATCCTTTCCCAAGCCTATGGTAATCTATTTTGCTATGACAGGTAGTGAGAGATATCTTCCATTTCCATAATGTTATATTACTTTATTACACCCAAGAGATGTGAGTATCTAAACACTATTTGTGAGGTGCTTGTGTATGACCTCCGTGCTTGTTTATTGGTCTTTAGTGGAACGATTATTTGTTGTAATTACTTTTATATTAGTGTTAAATGACCCCTAACTTGTCTTTTGAGTAGAATAAATGTAACAATTCACATTTTTCAGGATAATTACCATTCTCGGAAAATTTCACTATTCACTTTTACTATTCATTTTCCCGAAAATTTTCCCGAAATTTGATTTTTATTTCTTGGGCTCAAGTGATAAATCATTTCCATGGCAAATTAAAAGTTTGACATTCATAAGCTCATTTTCGTGAAAGTTATTAAGGAATTACACGGAATTACACGTTTTAGGGTAAAACGTCAATCAGAAATTCTACGCACAACAAAATTCAACCCCGTCAGGTGACCCCACATCAGTAAAATATTTTACACACTCATGATTTATCTGAGAATTAATCGTGACTGAGAAAAATATGACCAAAAACTTCCCAGCAGGTCACCCAAGCCTGTACTAATCCCGCACGAGCACGCTTAACCGTTTGGACGATTAACCGTTAGACCACAAAACGCGTTTCTAAGACTATTTTAGTTTTCAACTTCTTAGAAAAAGTCAACATATTCTTTCCCTCCTCCATTGACCAAAAAAATCATCCCTTGATGTTATAAGTCATTTCGTGATTTTTAGGCTTACGGTTTGATGTCTAAAAGACATTTAATACCAACCGACACTAGACTGAGCCCAGTCTAGACATTATAAGTCATTTTAAATCATTTTTATCATATTAGAAAAGTAACATTTTACTTTTCTCAATTTTACGCAATATTCGTACATTTTACGTATTACGCGTTTTAGACCCGTGTTTCCAGTTTTTAGCAGGGTTTACCACCCAAACGGAACCTACCACTCATTTTATATTTTATTATGGAACTTATTGACATGTTTATCAATACTTTCAAGTTCCATAATTTTACGACACCCGGTTTTACGTTTTGAGGCTTAATCATTTACGGTTAGCTTTTTACGGAGTCAAAATGCACAAACTAAGCAAGATAACACCAAGACTCATCATCTAGTCATCTTATCCATGCCAAACCGCCATTTAGGGGGGGGAGTCACCTTGGTGTGGCTTGATCTTGTCCATTGATTCTTTAGATCATTACAAGTGTCTAAATTAACCATGGTTAAACTCTAACCCAATATATGGTTAACTATTTTTCCTACCCTATAAATACCAAGCTAAACACATGATATTTCTTGCACCACACCTTCTTATAACCTTCAAGTCCTAAAACCTAAGGCACTTTTCTTATATTTTGTAAGAAAGTTAACTAGTTTTTGAAAGAAAACTAGTGTTTGATCTTTATTCTTGGAAATTTTCTAAGAAAAGTTGTTATAACTTTAAAGTCTCCAAAAAGACGTCGTTATAATCTTCAAATAGCTTTGGACTTCAAGAAGGCGTCGTTATAATCTTCAAATAACCTCGGTTTATCATAGATTGCAAAGGGTGAAGCTAAAAGTCTATCAATGTCCTATCCTTACATGTTAACTTCCTTTCATCTTTGAAAGCCAAAAGTTGTAAGCCAAACCCTAACATGCTTCTTGTTGAATAATTATGTTCATGTTATTTACATATTATTCATGCTATATTATGTCTTGTATACATGTCCATGATGTATAAAAGTGAGTAAAACAAGTATTGATACATATATGTAACTTATGTTATTCAAACAAGTAAACTAGTGACTTTCTTGGAAAACCACGACCAAAATGGTAAAATTTTGATATTGGATCATTACATATTATAGTAGAGGACTTAACAAGGAAACCATAGCAATTTGAACCACCTAAAACGAGTATACGAGTCAAAAGTTATGGCGATTTGAAATTACCAAAGATTTCCGGCAAAACTGCCAAATAGCTTCCTGATCAAATTTGGGTTTTGAAAGTCCCACTTCTGGTCCGATTCATCAAAAAGTTAAAACACGAAAGTTGTCCGGAACGACGTTTTCGTTCAGGAACAAAGAAGCTCGAGACCTAAAAATGCTTTCCGAGTGATAAAATTCTTCAAATTCTAAACAGCCCATTTTTAGCCAAAGTCATTACATATAAGTTATGGTTTATGAAGACCAAAGGGGTCTTATGACCTAGAATCAAGACACAACCATGGCTAGAGCCAAGGTTGAGTCTCAAGACCATGGAACAAGGACCAAAGGTCATGGCTAAGCCATGACGAAATGACCATAACAACTCACATAGGCGTAAACATGAAACAATGAGTTAGGCGATAACTTGAACAAGCAATTTGGATCTACTTCACTTAAAAGGAAACCATGAGATTTTACCAAGAGAAAATGGTCATTCAAGACTTATGAAACTACCCCTAATAACAATCTTCATGTACTAATAAACTTTCCTAAGTTTATTCAAATATCGGACATGTAACTTTTTGGATCAAAACTTATATCTATTTCATCAACTACTACAATAGTAGGGAGCCTCATGTGAGGAGTTCATTATGTAAGCCGTCGAGATGAGTTGTGGATTTACGAGTTAAAGTATCCTGGCTCCTCGAACGCTTACTAACATGACTTCTGAATTATGTCGGCCCGAACAGTAGTAAACGATATACAAAACATACATGTTTCATGAATCTTTTCTTCCAAAGACATACATTATACATCATACCACATCATGGACTATAATGCAAGATATATATATAGGCACTACTTCATATTCTTTACTCCGATCCTAAGTCGCAACATTCTATTATAGGTTGCTCGTAGAAACCTTCACGATTCGACCGTTACATTCATTACTTGCTATCTTACTTAAGGTGAGTTCATAGCCCCACTTTACATTACTTCAATGTTTTACAAACCCTTGGGGGGAATACATGCTATTATTTTTCTACTCGAACACAATGCTTTCTACTGTATGTTATTCGACTATGTTTTATTATCACTAAGTAACATCCTTGCCAAACCAAGATCCCTTAGTATGAACCATTTAATCACTTGCGAGGGTTACTTGTAAGTGAGCGCGAATATTATGAATAGGCCTATTGGGATTGACGAATCCCATTTGTTTTGATTAGTTCAAACAAATGCATTAATATTTGAGACATTAGGTATGACGGCAAAGTACCTACCGGGATAAATCTGCCAATTGATATTGGTACACGTTAACGTTTTGGTTTCATAAGCTTAGTGTATAATACATTTTATGGGCGTATAATAACGTAGCCTACCTGTTTTGTTTTCCAAACATTGGTGTGAGTCTACAGCTCACACTACGATTATTGTGTTCAAACGATTTACCTACAAACACTACGATTATTGTGTTCAAACGATTTACCTACAAACACTACGATTATGGTGTTCAAACGATTTAACTACCAACACATTGTGTTCAAACGATTTAACAAACTCTATGAATATCACTCAACCTTTGTGTTGACCTCTCAAGCATGTATTTCAGGTTCATGACGATCAAGGATGGCACGGAAGGACACGGATACTCAAGAGGGCTATAAATTTTATTATCATTCAAAACTCATTTATTATACATTGTAAACATGGAACCAATTGGGACCTCATTTTGAAATCTCTGATATTTATATAATTTGAATGATACATCTTTTAAAACGACTCAATTGGAGTTCGTTTTCTTTTATTGTGACTATTGTGCCGTCGAGTAACACCCAGTTTGAATTCCGCTGCATCCATGAATTGGGGGTGTTACAGATTGGTACCAGAGCCATGGTTATAGAGAAACGGGTCTAATTGAGACCTAAACTATAACCACACATACAAGCAAAAACATTTTATAGCCTTCCGCTCTCCGTGTCTTCCATCCTCCAGACGATTATGGATTTAGTAAGCATGTTATGATACACAAACATGTTAGTATATTCATATATACCCATTTTGAGCATTTCCCCGTAAGCATTTTATGCTACATGAACACATATAAGTATATTGATATATACACACTAAGCATTTTATGCTACATGAACACATATAAGTATATTGATATATACACACTAGGCATTTTATGCTACATGAACATATTAGTATATTGATATATAAACTCGGTTTATTTTCAATCATTTTATCTAAACATATCTGCGTATGCCTATTCTATGGCATTTCGGCACAACTACATTCTCCCAATCATGTTCCTACTCCAACATTCATTTTCCAAGACATTGTGAGATACAATGGTCTCATTCATTTTCCAAGACATTGTGAGATACAATGGTCTCATTCATTTTCCAAGACATTGTGAGATACAATGGTCTCATTCATTTTCCAAGACATTGTATGATACAATGGTCTTAATCATTTCTCAAATGTTTTGAGTCACACAATGACCTAACCTACTTCCCAGACATTGTGAATTGCACAATGGTCTAACCTACTTCCGAGACATTGTGTTTTGTGCAAATGGTCTCTAGAATTATTCCATCACATCATTAATATCATTTCTTATGATATCAAAAATCCATCACAATCTAACGATTTCCAAACAAGAAATATGAGATTTCTAAAGGACAAACTAATCCATCGTCGACAAAAGCTGAACTTTCTCTACATTCATCAAAGTTTTCTGATGAAACCTTCATTATTAAAAGTTCGTGATCCTGGCCAAGTATGTTCTATTTTAGAATTACTTCAACTTCCTTTCCACACATATCTACCCGTACTATCTTCTATGCAATGGAATGTGAAAACATACGTTACAAGTCTCTTATGGCGGGACTTGCAACTGAATGGTTTGACATCGCCTTTGTTTAGTGGACAGTTTACCGAAAGCAACGGACATATCACAAGTATACCTAATTTAGGTATTTGAAAATTTTATCGAACCTCGGCTAAATATAGACTAGTCACCTATATTTAACCTAGGGACAGTGGAATATAGTCTGACTAACTATATTCGACTTAGAATTTTCAAATACTGAGAGTAGTTGTACTAGGGTTATGTTTAGGTTGATTTCCTACTTGAACTCGATAAACCACCAGAATACATTAAAACAATCTAGAGACACGATAATGTCTTACCACTCAGCGAAATCTTAACACCTTATTTGTGTTACCTAATTTCATTCTTGAAATTTTTCATTTATGAGATAATCCGAACTACTATCCTGGGATAGTTATCAATTATTCTCTTCATCCTGTAGAAGTACTATCCTGTTTAGGATACCATTCCATCATAAACTTTTAAAATCTCTTAAGATTTTTAAAGCAAACTCAACATCTATACCTAACAGTATTAATGTTAAGCATACATTACACACTTTTGTTCATCAACATATCACAACATTATCGTCACAACCGTTGGAACCACAAGCTCATTAACAGATCTTGATGCACTTTTAAAGCTCAAATCATCCTTAGTTACACCACAAGCACCCTCATCAGCTTTACAAGTTTGAATATTCATCTTGTACTTTTGGAACACCAGTATCATCTCGTAATACACTACCTTGTAACTCACCGGCTAAGTATGAATGTTGTGTCGGGAATTCTTGAGTAGGATGATTTATAATGTCCTTATTTGAATGGATTGGGATGCCTTTTCATTTAAATAAAGAAATTATAAATCATCGAACCATACGTTTATATTCCTTTAGTTACATTGTTTGGGATGCCTCTCTATGTAAATAAAGAATTATAAACAAGTGGGCTTATTTGTATCCGAAATAACATAAGTATGAAGTCAACCTACATTACATTGCTCGGGTATGGCTTGATACCTACATTACATTGCTCGGGTATGGCATGATACCTACATTACATTGCTCGGGTATGGCTTGATACCTACATTACATTGCTCGGGTATGGCATGATACCTACATTACATTGCTAGGGTATGGCATGATACCTACATTACATTGCTCGGGTATGGCATGATACCTACATTATATTCGCCACAAGAAATCCTATCTTTTCACCAACATCGCTTCAAACCATGACATAAACACTAGGTACAACAACCGATTACCTACTAGGCTATGATTGCAACAACTATCCCAATTTCCATAAGTACGAGGTTTACATTTTGGTTTTCATAATGATAGTGCAATAACAACCAAACTCATTACGGGGCCATGTAACCATACGCATGCGCAGTCGTACCAAACTCATTGCGAAGCCATGTAGCCATATGCATGGGCAGCCGTACAATTCAAACAGGACTTGGTCCAACCACATGTTCAACGCTTATTCCATGATTCGATTCTTATATCAATTTCCATTTATTGGATTCCTATGTAAATTGCTATTGTTGTTCAACTGTTATATCAATTGCTATTGATACTTGACAACTATATCAATTTCCATTTTGATATTTAACTATATCAAGTTCTATTTGATATTCAATTACTATATAGATTCCTATTAATATTCGACTGCTATATCAATTTCCTTTGATATTCGACTATTACCATACCTTTCCTACATAAAAGGAAGCCTCATCCTACACCATACACTGAAATGACAAATCAAGTTACATCACCGGTAATCCCAGACTTTGGTCCTCATAAGTAACCACACATCTTTATCGATACCACTCCAACATATGACACACATAGAACTTCGGGACGAAGTTCCCCGTAAGGGGTAGAGACTGTAACAATTCACATTTTTCAGGATAATTACCATTCTCGGAAAATTTCACTATTCACTTTTACTATTCATTTTCCCAAAAATTTTCCCGAAATTTGATTTTTATTTCTTGGGCTCAAGTGATAAATCATTTCCATGGCAAATTAAAAGTTTGACATTCATAAGCTCATTTTCGTGAAAGTTATTAAGGAATTACACGGAATTACACGTTTTAGGGTAAAACGTCAATCAGAAATTCTACGCACAACGAAATTCAACCCCGTCAGGTGACCCCACATCAGTAAAATATTTTACACACTCATGATTTATCTGAGAATTAATCGTGACTGAGAAAAATATGACCAAAAACTTCCCAGCAGGTCACCCAAGCCTGTACTAATCCCGCACGAGCACGCTTAACCGTTTGGACGATTAACCGTTAGACCACAAAACGCGTTTCTAAGACTATTTTAGTTTTCAACTTCTTAGAAAAAGTCAACATATTCTTTCCCTCCTCCATTGACCAAAAAAATCATCCCTTGATGTTATAAGTCATTTCGTGATTTTTAGGCTTACGGTTTGATGTCTAAAAGACATTTAATACCAACCGACACTAGACTGAGCCCAGTCTAGACATTATAAGTCATTTTAAATCATTTTTATCATATTAGAAAAGTAACATTTTACTTTTCTCAATTTTACGCAATATTCGTACATTTTACGTATTACGCGTTTTAGACCCGTGTTTCCAGTTTTTAGCAGGGTTTACCACCCAAACGGAACCTACCACTCATTTTATATTTTATTATGGAACTTATTGACATGTTTATCAATACTTTCAAGTTCCATAATTTTACGACACCCGGTTTTACGTTTTGAGGCTTAATCATTTACGGTTAGCTTTTTACGGAGTCAAAATGCACAAACTAAGCAAGATAACACCAAGACTCATCATCTAGTCATCTTATCCATGCCAAACCGCCATTTAGGGGGGGGAGTCACCTTGGTGTGGCTTGATCTTGTCCATTGATTCTTTAGATCATTACAAGTGTCTAAATTAACCATGGTTAAACTCTAACCCAATATATGGTTAACTATTTTTCCTACCCTATAAATACCAAGCTAAACACATGATATTTCTTGCACCACACCTTCTTATAACCTTCAAGTCCTAAAACCTAAGGCACTTTTCTTATATTTTGTAAGAAAGTTAACTAGTTTTTGAAAGAAAACTAGTGTTTGATCTTTATTCTTGGAAATTTTCTAAGAAAAGTTGTTATAACTTTAAAGTCTCCAAAAAGACGTCGTTATAATCTTCAAATAGCTTTGGACTTCAAGAAGGCGTCGTTATAATCTTCAAATAACCTCGGTTTATCATAGATTGCAAAGGGTGAAGCTAAAAGTCTATCAATGTCCTATCCTTACATGTTAACTTCCTTTCATCTTTGAAAGCCAAAAGTTGTAAGCCAAACCCTAACATGCTTCTTGTTGAATAATTATGTTCATGTTATTTACATATTATTCATGCTATATTATGTCTTGTATACATGTCCATGATGTATAAAAGTGAGTAAAACAAGTATTGATACATATATGTAACTTATGTTATTCAAACAAGTAAACTAGTGACTTTCTTGGAAAACCACGACCAAAATGGTAAAATTTTGATATTGGATCATTACATATTATAGTAGAGGACTTAACAAGGAAACCATAGCAATTTGAACCACCTAAAACGAGTATACGAGTCAAAAGTTATGGCGATTTGAAATTACCAAAGATTTCCGGCAAAACTGCCAAATAGCTTCCTGATCAAATTTGGGTTTTGAAAGTCCCACTTCTGGTCCGATTCATCAAAAAGTTAAAACACGAAAGTTGTCCGGAACGACGTTTTCGTTCAGGAACAAAGAAGCTCGAGACCTAAAAATGCTTTCCGAGTGATAAAATTCTTCAAATTCTAAACAGCCCATTTTTAGCCAAAGTCATTACATATAAGTTATGGTTTATGAAGACCAAAGGGGTCTTATGACCTAGAATCAAGACACAACCATGGCTAGAGCCAAGGTTGAGTCTCAAGACCATGGAACAAGGACCAAAGGTCATGGCTAAGCCATGACGAAATGACCATAACAACTCACATAGGCGTAAACATGAAACAATGAGTTAGGCGATAACTTGAACAAGCAATTTGGATCTACTTCACTTAAAAGGAAACCATGAGATTTTACCAAGAGAAAATGGTCATTCAAGACTTATGAAACTACCCCTAATAACAATCTTCATGTACTAATAAACTTTCCTAAGTTTATTCAAATATCGGACATGTAACTTTTTGGATCAAAACTTATATCTATTTCATCAACTACTACAATAGTAGGGAGCCTCATGTGAGGAGTTCATTATGTAAGCCGTCGAGATGAGTTGTGGATTTACGAGTTAAAGTATCCTGGCTCCTCGAACGCTTACTAACATGACTTCTGAATTATGTCGGCCCGAACAGTAGTAAACGATATACAAAACATACATGTTTCATGAATCTTTTCTTCCAAAGACATACATTATACATCATACCACATCATGGACTATAATGCAAGATATATATATAGGCACTACTTCATATTCTTTACTCCGATCCTAAGTCGCAACATTCTATTATAGGTTGCTCGTAGAAACCTTCACGATTCGACCGTTACATTCATTACTTGCTATCTTACTTAAGGTGAGTTCATAGCCCCACTTTACATTACTTCAATGTTTTACAAACCCTTGGGGGGAATACATGCTATTATTTTTCTACTCGAACACAATGCTTTCTACTGTATGTTATTCGACTATGTTTTATTATCACTAAGTAACATCCTTGCCAAACCAAGATCCCTTAGTATGAACCATTTAATCACTTGCGAGGGTTACTTGTAAGTGAGCGCGAATATTATGAATAGGTCTATTGGGATTGACGAATCCCATTTGTTTTGATTAGTTCAAACAAATGCATTAATATTTGAGACATTAGGTATGACGGCAAAGTACCTACCGGGATAAATCTGCCAATTGATATTGGTACACGTTAACGTTTTGGTTTCATAAGCTTAGTGTATAATACATTTTATGGGCGTATAATAACGTAGCCTACCTGTTTTGTTTTCCAAACATTGGTGTGAGTCTACAGCTCACACTACGATTATTGTGTTCAAACGATTTACCTACAAACACTACGATTATTGTGTTCAAACGATTTACCTACAAACACTACGATTATGGTGTTCAAACGATTTAACTACCAACACATTGTGTTCAAACGATTTAACAAACTCTATGAATATCACTCAACCTTTGTGTTGACCTCTCAAGCATGTATTTCAGGTTCATGACGATCAAGGATGGCACGGAAGGACACGGATACTCAAGAGGGCTATAAATTTTATTATCATTCAAAACTCATTTATTATACATTGTAAACATGGAACCAATTGGGACCTCATTTTGAAATCTCTGATATTTATATAATTTGAATGATACATCTTTTAAAACGACTCAATTGGAGTTCGTTTTCTTTTATTGTGACTATTGTGCCGTCGAGTAACACCCAGTTTGAATTCCGCTGCATCCATGAATTGGGGGTGTTACAATAAAAGCTCATTTGCTTGAGGACAAGCAAATCTCAAGTGTAAGGGTATGGTCTTGACGGCGTCACCTTGTATCTTCAGCATGGAAATTTGGTACTTTGCCGTTTTCTTCACTTTTATGCTCCAAAAACGTCCAAAATGGCTTCTTTTCCAGAATTCACTCTTCAAACACCTAAAATCACAAAAGGAACGATTTAGGGCAATATTTGATCAAATAAAGTCGGATTCGGTCTTAAATGACCCCCTAAAAACGGATCATTTTTCGCCTTCACGTTCTCTCTGGGCCGTCACCACTTTTACTCTTGACGCCGTCACCAAAATGCTCTTGACGCCGTCAGGTACTGTTCTCAGCATGGAAAATTAAGTCTTTGGCGTTTTCTTCACTTTTATGCTCCAAAAACGTCCAAAATGCTTCCTTTTCCTGTTCTGGAGCATGGCCGGTCCCCTTAATTAATGGCCGGTCCCCTTAATGATTAAGGGGGCCGCCCCTTCAGAACGTTGGATTTTCTTGTCTTTTAGTGGGGAATATTTTTCTGGATAAAATTTGCCATTTTTGGTTGGAAATTTGAAATTATATATTTATAATGAATTAAACATATTCTTTTAATTCCAAAAGTAATTTTGTAAAAGATATAAAATGTTTAATACATTTTATAAAAATTCTAGTGATTAGAAAAATTTCCTTTGATCATGAAATACAATAAACACATTGTTTATTCATACCTTAAGTGATATGGATGCAAAGACAAATATTAAGCACTAAAAACTTGTTTACATCATAAGTTTTAGATTAATGAGTTTATGCTTTGTAATTATCAAAACATAGAGACATTGTTAATATGCTAACAATGTTTTTAGACATTATTTATGCCAACAATCTCCCCCTTTTTGATGATTACAAAACCTTAAACTCATTAGGTCTAAAAAATAATTTTTAGACAAGTATTATTAGAGTTTAACATTCTCTTCTCCCCCTTTTTGTAAAATCAAAAAGGTTAATGCTCCCCCTTGATGTATGCTCCCCCTCATTTGAGAGCATCAAGGGAATGAGCTATGAAAATCTTGGCTACACAAAATATTAGAAGAGAACAAGACACATATACATGCAAAGCAATAATTATTCAAATAAAAATAGATTCATTCAAGCGTAATAGAAAGCATTACAACATTTAATATGCTTAAGGCATATTAATCACAATAAAACAAAAGAAAAGACATAGCCCTATATTGCCTAAGAGAGCACTTGGACTTGCTTACAACCCATGGTTGATTGTTTTATTTGCTTGAAGGAGAATATAAGCATAAAGCTTAGTTGTTAGATGGAGAGGGATATGGAGTGGGGCATGGAGCGGAAGAGGTGGATCTTACGATATTGTATCGTGTTAAGGGTGGTATGGGATGAGGACGAGTGACGAGATATTCAATCCAAGAAATATCTTCACTCAAGTATAGGATTTGTTTTTGAAGGAAGATGCAACACGGGCAATAGTGAGTGTGGTTTGTAACTTGATCCAAGTTGAGAGAGTGAGGAAGGCAGTTGTTGTAGGGTGATGATGGAGGTTGCCCTTTATTGCGTTGTGCAAGATGCATGGCATTGAGATCACAAAGATCATGGATTTGTGATATTTCATCACGGAACTTTTGCTTTTCCGTGGCAATGCGGAGAAAGTCATTGTGTTGATATGGATGAATTGGGTTTGTGTAGTTGGAATTGTAGTGGGATGGTTGATCAAACTTGTATGGATCATTACAAATGGTTGGAGGATGAGATGAGTGGTTTGGCATAAAGGAAGATGTTTGGCCAATGTTGTATGGTTTGTAAAGAGGATCAAATGAATGTCCTTGTGAATTTGGTGTAAAGTTTGGGAAGTAAGTGGTTGGAGGTGTTGAGTGATTTCCAACTTCATTGGTTATGATGGATTTGTTTCGAGGGCTTTTTCTTTGCCAAACGGGTTTTTCCGTCATTCTTGCAAGCCTTGAGGCTTTTGATTTTGGTTTGTTTGGAGAAGTCATAAAGGGATGAATGGAGAGTGTGGAGGATTTGGGGTATTTGTAGTGTAAGATTTGTGTGTTTAAGGATGGATAAGGTTTGTTTTGGGAGATTAGGACAAAATATGTTGGTGAAAAATGGGAAATGTAGGTGGAAATTGGCTAAAAAGCAGAAAAGATTCTGTAAACCCGACCATCAGATGGCCGTCCCCTTAATTAGGGGGCGGTCCCCTTAATAATTAAGGGGGCCGCCTTACAAAATTAAGGGGGCCGCCCATCTGGTGATTTCCAGGTTGCCAGAATTGGGTTTTTGGCAGAAAATTTGCATAAAGGTTGTGTGTTTGGATTAGAATTCAAGCAAGTTCAGTTCCTTTAGGCAATATAGCATCTAATCTAATCAAGATATAGCATGCATGCAAAAACACATAAGCAAAAGAGCAATTAAGCAATCACATAATAAGCAAGAGGAGATAAGTAAAGGCAAGAGCACTTAAACTTCCTAAGGCACCTATCTTAGATCAAAGGTAAAGGTAACTAGTGAGTGGAGAACTAGTGATGGAGCAAGATGACAACATTATTAGTGACTTTGTCCTAGTGTGTGTCTATATGCAACAAATGTGGAGTTGTGATTGTTTCGACTCCTAAATGCAAAGAGAGATAACGATCCTAAGAAACAATCCAAAAGATCTCCTTGATTCAATTTTTGCTCGATCATGAATGTCAAAGATACATATTAGATTATATACCTTGACAATTTATGTGAGAGTTTATGCATGATTTTTGGAAGAAAATGTTTTTATCATTAGTCAACAATGCAAGAAAAATGATGTTCATGTGATTCCTAGATGTGAGAATAATTTTTAAAGAAAATTGATTGGGTTTTACAAAAGAGTTTATGCAAAGAAAATAAACTTTCCCAATCTTTAATTTTGTGCGAAATAGATTCCTAGACTCAGAAATAAAGAAGTGGACGAAAAGTAAGTTTTATGCAAGTATAAATTTGTATTAGTTCAATATAATTTAGTCAACTTGTTCCGTCATTCCTAATCCTAAACGCAAGTGGTTGAATAATTCACGCTTAAGGGGTTTTGTGAATATATCCGCGATGTTATCTTCCGATGCAACTTTTTCTATAGATATGTTTCCTTTTTGTACATTATCCCTAAGAAAGTGGTGGCGTATTTCTATATGTTTAGTCCTAGAGTGTTGCACCGGATTTTTACTTAAATCTATCGCACCTTTGTTATCGCACATAATGGGGACATTTTCTAACCTAATGCCATAGTCTACGAGAGCTTGTTTCATCCATAGTGCTTGTTGACATGCCTTTCCAGCGCTTACATATTCGGCTTCGGTGGTAGAAATAGCAAGAGTGGTTTGCTTCTTCGAAAACCAAGATGTTAGACAACATCCCATAAACGTGCAAATACCGCTAGTGCTTTTTCTATCTACGTAGTCTCCCGCATGATCCGAATCCGCATAGATGATGGTTTCTATGCCGGATCCCTTAGGATACCATAATCCTAAGTGTATAGTGCCTTTAATGTATCGGAAGATACGCTTCCGCTTCTAGGTGAGAGGTTTTGGGATCCTCTTGAAAACGGGCACAAAGGCAGACACTAAACATGATATTGGGTCTACTTGCCGTCAAGTATAGTAAACTACCTATCATTCCTCTATACTTGGTGTTATCTACGGACTCACCTTCATCATCCTTTGTGAGCTTTACTTCCGTAGACATGGGAGTTTTCATGGGTTTTGAGTCTTCTAGGCCAAATTTCTTAAGCATTTCCTTAATGTACTTAGATTGGTTAAAAATATTCCATCTTCTAATTGTTTTATTTGTAATCCTAGGAAGAAGTTAAGTTCACCCATCATACTCATCTCAAACTCATCATGTATGATTTTGGCAAATTCATCACACATGTCTTGACAAGTCGATCCAAATATAATGTCATCAACATATATTTGGACAATGATGAGATTTGGGTCTTTCCTTTTAGTGAAAAGAGTGTTATCTACCATTCCCATGGAATAATCATGTTTAATAAGAAAAGCTTTTAATCGATCATACCAAGCTTTGGGAGCTTGTTTGAGTCCATACAAAGCTTTCTTTAACTTATAAACATAATCAGGTTTTGCGAAGTCAATGAATCCTGGAGGTTGTGCCACATATACCTCCTCATTGATAAAACCGTTAAGGAATGCACTTTTCACGTCCATTTGGAATAACTTAAAATCTAGGGCGCATGCATAGGCAAGTAGTATCCTAATTGATTCTAATCTAGCTACTGGGGCATAAGTTTCGTCATAATCAATTCCTTCTTGTTAATTATAACCTTGGGCAACTAACCTAGCTTTATTCCTAATAACTACTCCATTTTCATCTAATTTTTTCCTATATACCCATTTAGTTCCTATGATGGTCATATCCATTGGATTTGGGACTAATTCCCAAACATCATTTGCCTTAAATTGATTTAATTCTTCTTGCATAGCTATAACCCAACTTTCAACTTTTAAAGCCTCATTGATATTCTTAAGTTCTATTGCTGAGAGGAAACAAAAGAAATTGTTTTTATCTTGGGCTTGTGACCTAAGGGTTCTTCGGTTAAGATGTCCTATTATATTATTTAATGGATGTGATCTAGATTCCTTAACATTAACAATTTCGTTGTTTCCTAATTGAATGTCTTCATTATCATTTCCTATGGGTTTTGTTTTACTAACCTCAATAGATTCATCTTCGACTAAGTCATCATCTTCTAAAGGTAATGTTTTAGGAGGTGGTGGTGTTTCATCAAATGTTACATTTAGTGATTCTTCTACTTTCATGGAGTGTTTGTTAAGTATTATATATGCTTTACTATTTTGTGAGTATCCTAAAAATATTCCTTCATATGATTTTGGATCAAACTTAGTAAGATAATCCTTAGTGTTTAGAATATAACATTTACTTCCAAATACCCTAAAGTAGCTTAAGTTTGGTTTTCTACCTCTTAGTAACTCATAAGGAGTTTTTCCTAGAATTCTCCTAATTGATACCCTATTTAAAATATAAGTTGATGTATCTACGGCGTGACACCAAAATTTTTGTGGGATGGATTGTTCATTTAACATTGTTCTACTCATTTCTTGTAGTGACCTATTTTTTCTTTCTACTACGCCATTTGATTGAGGAGTACGAGGAGCGGAGAAATTGTGAGATATTCCATTTAACTCACAATATTTTCCGAATTGTACTTCGTTATCAAATTCCCTACCATGGTCCGTCCTAATGGCAACTATTGTGCATCCTAATTTATTTTGAATCATTTTACTAAATATTTCGAATTTTTCAAAGGCTTGGGTTTTCTCACTTAAAAACCTAGTCCACGTGTATCGTGAGTAGTCATCTACTATTACTAAGGTATATTTGTTTCCTCCATAGCTCCGCACAGCGGATGGACCGAAAAGATCCATGTGTAATAATTCTAGGCACCTAGTAGTGGATACTATATTCTTAGCTTTGTGACTAGCATGAGCTTGTTTTCCAATTTTACATGCATCACAAAAATGCTTGTCATATTTTAGATTAGGCAAATTTCTAACTAATTCCTTAGAGGCCAAATATTGTATTTGTTGCATGTTAGCATGTCCTAATCTCCTATGCCACAATGTAGAGTTTTCATCTAGGGTCGTTAGGCATATCCTATCCTCAGGCTTATTTCCTAGTTTCATAACATATATGCCACCTTTCCTAATTCCTCTACCTATAATTTTTCCATTCTTAACTATTTCTCTATCCTCTTCGGTAAAAGTGACTCTACATTTATTATCACATATTTGTCCTATACTAAGCAAGTTATATGTTAAATTATCTACATGCTCTACATTTTCAATAGTAAGTGAGTCTTGAGAAATCGTACCTTTGCCAATGATTTTTCCACGTAAGTCACTACCGAAAATAACGTTACCTCCATTGTATGCCTTGTATGTAGAGAATAGCTTGCGGTTCCCCGTCATGTGCCTCGAACATCCGCTATCTTTGATCCATTCGTCGGGCTCCAAGTCAATTCCTAAACATATTTCGTCAGTTTCTTTTGCCATAAAACACTTTTCGTCTCTTGGGTTTTCAACTTCTTCTTTGTCACTATCACTCCATGTTCCGCTAACAATTGCGCCTTGATTTTCATAACCCAGCGGCTTTAGACATTCGCCAATGAGATGATTTGGACTTCCACATCTAAAGTACTTTCTTTTCCCGTAGTTGTCACTTCTATTTCTTTGGAATGGTTTTCTTTCGTCTCCTGATGATCTAGTGAATCTTCCTCGTCTCTTGAAGAATTTCTTGAATTCTCTTACGGCCATTGCATATTCTTCGTCTTCACTTTTGTCACTTGAATCATCATCATCACTAGGTTCCTTTTTGGCTTTTAGAGCAATGGATTTAGTTTGTTCTTTCTTGACTTTGACCGTTTCCGAATCTCTTCTTATGATTTCTTCATGAACCTTCAAGTTGCCAATTAGTTCATCTAGTGATAACGTCATCAAGTTCTTTGATTCTTCAATTGCCGTGACCTTAGCTCGCCATTTTGGATGCAATGCCCTAAGAAATTTCCTAACACAATTTTTACTAGAAAATGTCTCATCAAGTGCTTTTAAACTTGTGATAATAGTGTTAAATTTAACGAAAGCATTATCAATTGATTCCTCTTCCAGAATCGTAAATTGTTCATATTGTTGTACAAGAAGATCTATTTTATTATCTTTGACTTGGCTATTACCTTGGTGAGTAATTAGTAAAGAATCCCAAATTTCTTTTGCGGTTTTACACATAAAAATTCTTTCATATTCTTTGCGTGGTAACGCATTATAAATGACCATTTTAGTCTCATTATTTTTTGCTAGTTTCTTTTTCAAATCATCATTTTGTTTTTCAAAAGATACAATTTCATCCATTTTAGTTTCAACATTATATTGAATAGGGGGAAAATCACCAAAGGTAATAATATGCCAAAGATCAAGATCTTTTGATTTCACATACGTTTCGAATCTATTTTTCCAATATAAAAATCCATCACTTTCAAATAGTGGTGGTCTTTGCATAGATTGCCCTTCTAAATATTTTTCAGATTCCACGGATCGTTGCAAGTTTTAAAATACAATATATTTTAAAAATCTTGCTCGACGTGGCTCGTGATACCAATTGTGGAAAACTAGAAGGAGGGTTGAATAGTTTTACGTCTTTTTAATTTGTTATAACAATGATAAGTAATGAAATGAGTAAGAGATGGAAAGATCGAACCGCGAGACAAGAGATTTATAGTGGTTCGGCTACAAGGACACCTTCCTTGCCCTACTCCACTCCCCTAGCACCTAACTCAAGAGTTTTCTTCACTATATCAACAAGCTCCCTTATGGCGGAGAAACCTTACACACCAATTTACACACCACAATTTCTTCACACCTAAATCACAACTTCTTCACACCAATCTATTTCACAACTAACTACTTCACGCCTATCTTCTTCACACCAATTTACTTCACAACTAACAACTTCACACCTAGCTTCTTCACTATAATCTAATTCTTAACTTTTCTTCTTCACACCAAAAAACTAACTAGTCACACAATCAATATACCTATCACAACTATCTACAATCAAATATACACAATAATCTTCACAAAGAATAATGTAAGTAATCTTGATGATGCACCAACAACTTGTATGTGGAGGTCACAACAAGTTGTAATACTTCTTGTCTTGGGGGATAGAAGTATTCTTCTCTTGCACTTGAGAGGATGATGTTTGAATCACTTTGAAACAAAGAGTTATGTACTTATGATCAAAGGATTAAGAGAATAGAAATGTGGATCTAGAACAGAAAGTTTAGGAGTGCAAAAGGTGAGAAAATTCTGTGGGATGAACCAGTATTTATAGGGGAAAAATTTACTGTTCTGGAGCGTGGCCGGTCCCTTTAATTAATGGCCGGTCCCCTTAATGATTAAGGGGGCCGCCTAAGGAATTAAGGGGGCCGCCCCTTCAGAACGTTGGATTTTCTTGTCTTTTAGTGGAGAATATTTTTCTGGATAAAATTTGCCATTTTTGGTTGGAAATTTGAAATTATATATTTATAATGAATTAAACATATTCTTTTAATTCCAAAAGTAATTTTGTAAAAGATATAAAATGTTTAATACATTTTATAAAAATTCTAGTGATTAGAAAAATTTCCTTTGATCATGAAATACAATAAACACATTGTTTATTCATACCTTAAGTGATATGGATGCAAAGACAAATATTAAGCACTAAAAACTTGTTTACGTCATAAGTTTTAGATTAATGAGTTTATGCTTTGTAATTATCAAAACATAGAGACATTGTTAATATGCTAACAATGATTTTAGACATTATTTATGTCAACATCAGGTTTTGCGAAGTCAATGAATCCCGGAGGTTGTGCCACATAAACCTCCTCATTGATAAAACCGTTAAGGAATGCACTCTTCACGTCCATTTGGTATAACTTAAAGTCTAGGGCGCAGGCATAAGCTAAAAGGATTCTAATGGATTCTAATCTAGCTACAGGGGCATAGGTTTCGTCATAATCAATTCCTTCTTGTTGATTATAATCTTGGGCGACTAACCTAGCTTTATTCCTAGTTACTATTCCATTTTCCTCTAATTTATTCCTAAATACCCACTTAGTTCCTATTATAGTCACATTCCTAGGATTTGAGACTAGTTCCCAAACATCATTTGTTTTGAATTGATTTAATTCTTCTTGCATAGCCATAATCCAACTTTCATCCTTTAAGGCTTCATTTATATTCTTAGGCTCTATTGTTGACACAAAACAAAAGAATAAATGCATGAAGCCCTTAAAGCTTAAGCTTATTAATCATTTGCGATTCTCGGATAGTTAAGTGATGTTAAAGACATCCCCTAAACCTTAAATTTCTCAAAATTACTAACCTCTTATAAGTAAAAGGAATATACTTATAAGTACTTTATGAATATGAGATCTATACGGGTCAACACAAGTTACTTCGAAACACCTCCTTTAAACCTACCAATGTGACCTAAAGTAGATAAAAACTATATCAATTTCCACCGAGAATATACCAACATGATATAATACTGAATTCAAGCGTGCATCTTCCTTCATGATTTTCAGTACACAATATATGGCCTAATCTATCCTTTAAAATTTGACCATTGGTGTGAAAGTTGTCCCTAGCTTACAGACCTAATGCCTAACAACACAAGCCCGGTGCTTTAAGCCACAGAAAGATAAGGAAATTATGAAGAAGTGACTCAATTTTTTTTTCTATTAAACAATTTTAGTTCAGTGAATTCCTAGCTCACTAAGCATCTTTCATCTAAATCACTACACAAAACCATCAAACGCAAGAACAATTGCATCAAATAATCACATTATGTTCTCTTGGCCATATGATTTACTCACATCCGGTCTCCTATCTATATGGACTCTTAATTGATTAATTGTGACTTCAATTTTACACGCCATTCATGTCAGTTAACAATTTGGCTCACCTTTTATATTCAAATGGCTTAGGTTAATGTTAAGGTAGAAAGCATACACCAACCATGATTTTAGCACCATGAAGCATACACCAACCATAATTTTAGCACCATTATCTATCAATGTTCCAACTTGCATCAATATTCGTATCCTCATTACCATAACCACTAAAAAGATAAATCGCTTAACGATATCCCCCCTAAGTGTCACCCCACTACCTTTACCCTAATCAAAACTCTTATTATCCAATAGTGATCATAAAAACATCTAACAATATATAACTCGATATTCCAACGGCTTACGTTACGTTATGATAACCACACATACATCTAACTACACACTTAGAACCATATATAACCCGCTATTTAGACTAACATCAATCACCCTAGTACCATATCAAAATTAACGCGCTTCACGCCATAACCCTAATTCACTCTTACAAACCAAAGTGATCACGCATTAAATCCTAATAAAACACATAACATCAATATTAAAAACCAATAAAAAACAATTTAAATCTCCAACCAAAAAACAACCCAGATCATAAGGACCAATAAAAATGAAAACTTTACCTCATTAAGTATTTCTTGAAAATGAGAGATTTCATTGTCATACCTACAAAGAAAAATGGAGATTTGATGATTTTTATGGAATGAGCAACAACATAGAGTTGTTCTAATGAATTCTTTGTCGAATAAATTAAGCTTATATAAGGTTTAAGTTTTGTTGTTGGCTTTTAAGAATTGTAATACAATATAAATTCTATTTTTATAAGGATTTCTGGACTTTTATCAAAAATTTACATTCTAGTCCAAAAGTATGAAAAAACCAAAAAAGAAAATACATTCGTTGTAACCTGATCATCCCACTTGACATTGTACTTACGGTTCCTTTCATCTTAATTTGTCTTCTCTCTTCCTCTTCTGCAACTGCAAATCAAAACAACAATCTAGCATAACATTAATTAATGAAAACAAAATTATCAAAACATGATGTAACAAATAGACTAAATCAGTTAAAAGAAAAACAAAGATTTAAGAAAACAAATCCGCATTCAAATTTCAAACATTTAACCTTAATTAAATTAAACTTATAATAACACAAAATCTCAATCAAGTTCAAACCTATAAACCATAAACTTAATATAACTGTGGTAGGTCTGTTAATTTACTTCAATATGATGGTACTATTCCTATGGTTTATCAAAACGTTGCCTATAATGTACCTGTTGTGATTTGGTTAATGGAGACGAATCCCCGTTACTCGCCCCATGTCTATGTGAAACACATGCATCGTTGTGGTTAATTTAAGCAAAACAATACAAATAAAGATAGCCATTGCATATCCAAACAATACAAATATAATGAGTGATGTTTACTAATCAAATTCATTAATATTCTTCTAAAACAACACCTGAACATTAAAAAACATATGAAAGTTAAGTACCTTAAACTGAAAATAAACGAATTTGGTGTCACACTTTGCGATTTTGTGACATCATCAAAATAGATAATCATTTTTTGTTCACAAATCCAATCAAACTACTTGAGATTCCTTTTCCTATAACTAATTTACAATCAATAGGAACGTACAACATTGAACCTTGCTACCAAACATATGAAACCTTGGTTTATTCAAGGTGAAGGTGATTGTGTTTCTATGCTCCCGGATGGTCCACCGTGTAGTTTAGATGACGGCGTTAAGGACTCTTTAGTTTCTTTGATTCGTGAATTCACTGAAATCTATTTCAATTTTACGAAAAGATAAGAACAGCTATTATATCACATACTTCAATCAAGTTGGGAATATGAGAGTGGTGGTGGTAATGGATCCAATAGAAGAGTCCCGTGTTTTTTTAATAAGTTACATTTTTTTCCTATGATTATATTAAAATAGCATTGAGGTATTCATTATAATATTTGTAATGCTTTCACAATCATCTTGATGATCCTATTCATTAAAACTCCCTCCTTTATGTTGAAATCAATTAATTTAGATCCATCCAGTAATTAATTTCTAAAATTATCACTAATCACAATTAAGATTTTACTAATCCTAAAACACCCCTAACCGGACCCTTAATTATTTCCTTAGCCCATTTCTTTTCTCGACCTGTTACTATTCCTAGCCCAAAACCAAACCTAGCCCATTTTCCTTTCTCTTATTTTTCCAATCACTCGACTAGGACAACTAAAAACGAGTCTCGTACTCCCAACTCTTACACACGACT
This sequence comes from Artemisia argyi, assembly GCA_030686995.1. Classification (NCBI taxonomy): domain Eukaryota; kingdom Viridiplantae; phylum Streptophyta; class Magnoliopsida; order Asterales; family Asteraceae; genus Artemisia; species Artemisia argyi. Next base: position 233,561,936 of record CM060703.1, on the reverse strand, counting down.
CACACACATTTTCGTACAATCTCTTTTCTCACCTAGCCAACTTTGAGTGTGTCGATTTTTAGTTTCTCACATCGAGTCTAGATACGTTTTTACTAGGAAAAAGTATTTGTCCAAAAACGATTTCATAAAATTTCAACTAATCCAAAACTAAACTGTTTTAAACCCCGTTTGTTTCTATAAAGTCCTAAAATTATTTCTAACACGATTTCAAGTCTAAATATTACATTTGATCAACCATCACCAAGCCTAGCCAAAGTTTCAAAATCGTTTACTTAATAAATGGCATTGTCGACATACATTTCAAAACAAAGATGGTACCTCCCTATTTCATGCTTACACAATGAATATTTTAAGTCCTAGGAAAGTACAAACCATTTTATAATCACAAAACATATGTTCCTTTTGAAAGAAATAGATATGTCGACATGCATTTTACAAACAAAAGAGTACCTTCCTTGATTCATGCACACTCAATTGCTTATAATATTCACCTAGGCAAGTACCGTTTTCTTTTTATATACATAAACAACAAGTACCATGACCTTTTTATAATATATATCCCTAGTACATTTCGTGTGTAAGAGTTCAAAGCAGACGATTCCTTTTGAAATGTGAGGATGTCGACCATAAGAAACAAAAGAGGTAGTAAATGTTACGTATACATTTTCTCCAAGACTTTTTGACAACAAGTTACCATCACATCATATTAAAACTTAGACACTAGAATACACTAGGTACCCTATATAAACCATGCATACTCTCGTTTTCCATTTTCATGCAAACCAAAAATATGGAGTAACTTGTTACTCTTGCACATTTGGTACACACTCCAACATCACATCACATTAAAGGTTGTTCACTAGAACACTTCAAGTTCATATATAAATAGCCATGCATGCAAGCTTGCGTTTTATATTTCCATGCACAACCAAAAACTCACCAATAATATTAAGTCTTTAGTCTAGCTTGGGTCGAAGCATTTGGGTAGGAAATTCAAGGGATTCGTGTGGATTTAGGAGAAACACGTTATTGTTTGTGAACCTTAGTCGAGCACACATACACACTACGTACTCATCTCACTCACTTCTCGACTCTACGTCTTGTTTTACCCACCATTTTGGTGTCGTAAGTCCTAACAAAACTCTTTTCAATATTTATATAAAACTTTCAATTGCATTATTTTTATACGCGACACACAAAATTGCATCTCTTTATTCAAAAACTAAATAAACAACATATATATATTTTACGTTCGTCTATATATTTCACACCTTAACAAATAAACTATGTAGAGTTTTGAAACTAAAAAGTTACATACAACCTATTTTAGAATACATTTCTAACGTATACAAACAAGTATCGAAAACTATTAAAATTTTTCTAAGTCTTTTGTTTTATAAAAACTTGTCCCATGCTAGCCCAAAACGCACATATATCTTTAAATTTTACTTAACAAGCATACCATTTTATTTCACAAACTAATAGTCCTCATGACAAACAATCATTTTCGTATAAAAACTTTATAATAAAAGTCACGATAGGACCTAGTAATCGATCAAAAGCAAATCGACCAAGAAACTGTTTTTAAAAATTAAATTGTATCGATTGGGCCTTAAGGCCCAATCACTTCAAAATAAGCCGATCAAATAAGCTGAAGTAATAAGCAGTTTGGCAACGTTTTTATACTTCTAACCTTAGCCCAAAACAAAGCCCAAAAACCCCGTAGGCCCATTGGATTTAAAAACACTAACGGGCCTTACATTTCGTTAAAAGCCCATAAGCTATCAAATTAACTTTTCGAACTAATAAGCTAGTAGAATAAGCTCAATAAGCTGTTGTGAAACTATTTAAGAAATGAAAACATTAAGTTTTGAAATTAGTGAAGTTTGGACTAAATTTGCAAATTTTACAAAAATTGGGTTAAAAGTGTCAACTTTACAAAGTTTCGGTATAAAATGTCATTTCGTAAATTAAAGGGTGAAAACTGATTTTTATAAACTCTAGGGTGAAAGGTGTAAGAAATATAAAGTTTTGGACGTAAAATGTAAATATATTTAATTTTGGACTAACGGCGTAACGCTAACGCTGTTAGGGTAAAAAGTGTAAATTTTTAGAAAATACAAGGGCCATATATATAAAAATTAATATTTTTACTTTCCATTTTTACAATTTCACGTAGCGACGTTACGTTTATTTTCAAACTATTATTTTTATTACTATTTTTATTATTAAACGTTACGTTTATTTTCAAACTATTATTTTTATTACTATTTTTATTATTAAACGTTACGTTATTTTCAAACTATTATTACTATTACTATTTTTATTATTAAACGTTACGTTATTTTCAAACTATTATTACTGTTACTATTTTTATTATTAAACGTTACGTTATTTTCAAACTATTATTACTATTACTATTTTTATTATTAAACGTTACTTTATTTTCAAACTATTATTATTATTACTACTATTAAACGTTACGTTTTATTTCAAACTATCGTTATTATTAAACCTTACGTTATATATAACTAAACTAAACGAACAATATACTATAAAAACCAAAAGTCTTACTAACGTCAAATTAACAAATCATGCATTTAAAAACTACTCGCGATTAAAACATTTAGACTATCAAACCCTAAAACTTGCCATATATTATCTAGGTCGTGTGTGGAGCCATTCCTATTTTGCAAACTGAGTATCGATAATTTTATTCACTAAACCACTAAGGTGAGTTCATAGCCTCGCCTTTACTTGTTTAAATGTTTTATAAACCCTGCGAGGGGGATACATGCTAGTTTTTACAAACTGAACACAAGTATTTTCTTGGTATGCTTTACCAGATCTCGTTATTGCTTAAGTACCTTTCCTTGCTAAAAGCCCCTCATATCATGAGCCTTAGTCACCCAGGAGGTGAACGTAAATAATTGTGGATAGATCTATTAGGGACTGACAATCCCCGTTTGGGAGTTCGAGAAAACAACCAAACGCACTTTATTTGAAATCTAATAGGTTACTGGCAAGAACCTATCCCGAGGGCCCCCTGTTACTATAATCCATCATTCGTGATGAGATCTGTTAATCGGCTAAGCGTCATGAGCTTAATGCAATAAAAACTGTTTTTAACTTGTAATTGTATGACGGTACAATTATCACTTATAGCTTGTGTTCAATCTTTTAAACTTAAACCTATGAATATCACTCAACTTTTGTTGACTTTTAGCATGTTTATCTCAGGTCTATAACGAGCAAGGATGGGACGGAAGAGCACGAAATTCTCACAAAGACTATAAAATTTTATTATCATTCGAAAACCTATTTAACGAATTTTAAAAACCACTGGGACCTCATTTCGAAAACTCTGATATTTATAAAAATTCGAATGATAAATAGTTTTAGAAAATCATTTTCTACTGAAAAACTATGAGCTGTGAAGTAACACCCAATCTTTATTCCGCTGCAAATATTTCAAAATTGGGGGTGTTACATTTTATCAGTTCATAAAAATAAGCATTATTTTTATCAGTATAATACCTCCTTGACACAAACTCTTCAACCCACTATAGTAAATCAAATACACAGTAAGAATTTAACAAAAAAAGAATCATAATATATATACTCAACTTGTTCAACACCTAAACCACAATTAATCAAAAGTTAAAAGGGTAATAAACTTAGCTAATTTATAAAGTAAAAAAATTCAATGTAATCACTTGTATGAGATCGATGTGGTTTTGAGAACATAAGGACCTTCGCAACCATTGTTGTTTTGACCCGTGGAAGACCTCATAGAAATCAGAATATAATCAAACATTGAAGAATTTTAGAACCTCAATTAATCAACTAAATCAAAAACTAAACCTTAAAATTAGGGTTTTTTCTTGTTGTAGGGTATTTTTGTTGTGTCGATGTGGAGATGGATGTCAATCAGAAAAAAAGGGGGTCAGGGTGTTTAGCGTTCTGTATGTTTGAGTGAGATTTGTAAGGGATGGAGTTGATATCCCTCGAATACCGTATTTTTTAATTTATTTATTTAATTACATTTTTAGTCTAGATTTATAAAAAAATAGCATTCAAACCCATGTGTAATTCCATCTTTATTCTATGTGTAAGTCTAAAAACGTTTTTTTTTTCTAATTTTTTACGCAAATTAGGAAATAGTTAGGCTTAATTATTTTATAAAATTCAAAAAAAAAATCAGATTAAAAAAATTATTACTTAATAAAGGAAGATTGAGTTTTTTAAGATGAGAAAGTCCCCACTTAGGGTTTTGTTTTATTATATAAAAGATTATCAACATATGTCAACTTGCGAATCATTATTAACATTTGCCAATTTGCAAAATACTATAATAAACCTTTGTTCTCTTCTAAAAAGAAAAAAGTAACATCCTTAAGCCTCTTAAGTTTTTATACTTTACTTAAAAGAAGAAAAAATACTAATGAAATTCCTTCTTAAGTTTCATGATTAAAAATAGTTCATAAACTCATCAAAACTTAACATCCACGATATACAAAAACACCACTTAAATATGCTAACAATTTGAAAATGATTCTTGAAACCTATTAAATTTATATTTTAATATTTCTCATACCTGCACGATTCTTGTTTACTCGATATCAACATTATATGAATTTATATGGTAATGATGTTTAAAGAAGGATATAATTTAATTAACTATGCTAAGATATTTCTTTTATCATCACATATATGTCGATCTAGGAGTTTTCATGATATTTCTTTTGTCATTACAAATTTTTGACTTGACTATAGCTAGGAATTATTACGATATTTCCTCATTGTGTAGTGAATTATTACCATATTTCCTCATTGGGTAATGGGCAAGGAAATTTCGTGTAGTGAATTATTGGTGTAGGAATTGAATGCTAAAAAATGGTCCATATCAAAAGAAAAAGAAATTTCCATGATAGATTCATACGAATAATAGTTCAATTATGCAAAAAGATTTTTATATGATGGTATAATAAAGTGTTTTATTCATTTGGAAGGTTTATATAATTTTATCACATATATTACGTATAAAGAGAAAACACATTTTTTTTAAACTTAAAATTTGACTAATGTTGTTAGATTACCCTTACTTATAAAGAAGATATAATCTATAAAATATTTAAAATAATTAATTTCAATTTTAACCACTAACTTTCTTCATATCATTTACTCGACAGTTGTATACAAAAAAAAAAAAAAAAAAAAAAAAAAAAAAAAAAAAATCGACGTTACTATACATCGTCGCCGCTGTGACTGAAGCAGTGGTCACTACTACAAAAATGGACATAGAGCCCGGTTGAAAAGGTTGATAGAGCCCGGTTTTTCATGAGGGCACATAGGGGGAGGGACTCTATTAGGAATTGCCATAGAGCCCGGTTTTAAAAACGGGTTTTATGATGTGTAATAGAGCCCGGTTTGTTGATTGAAAACCTTGCTCTATAAGATATATATAAAAAAAAAAAACACATTTTTAATAAGCATAGACTCATTTTTTTGCTTACAAAACATGGCTCTATGAATTTTATTTTTTACTTTTTTAGATTTTGTTAAATACCACATGTATACATTATATTTCCACAACACAACCATAAACAAGCAGAATCAACAACAAAATTGTAACAAAACGATAACCAAGAAGGTCTACACCAAAACCAATGTATTGAAGATCCAAGATCAATTTCACAACAGTTTAATATGGGTCCTATGGACTACCAAAGATACTATATACCACTAATTAAACATCACAACAACACACTGAAATGCACGGGCTCACGATCGCACCTTAGTAGCAAAAGGCTTATCTATAAGCTATATTTCCAGCCATGATGTCAAACTTTGAGATGAAAAAACAGCCAAAATCTAGACATCTTCAGCTCTTGACCTCTCAAACCTTTCAAAAATGTAGCTGCAAGGATTCACATACCAAAATTAACCTAGGCAAGTCGGCCGGCAATTCCAATTGAATAAGCAAGTGATATTGCTACAAGCAAACATCATGTCTGTTTACAAGACCATGTTTAACAAATATTGCCATTGTTTATAAAATGGATGTGGCTAGTTCACCATGTTATCTATGGCCTCTCAAGACAGATTGTGACATAATGCATGTGGCTGAGGTGCCAAAGTGAGCAACTTGGGTAACATGTAAACGAAATTACAATTTAAGACAAGTAATATTTTTATTATGGGTCAAATTTCAACAAGTTAGGTCCATCCGCAATGGGTCAGTATTTATTGGAAAACAACGTAGATGGCGAATTGTAAAGTATTGTCTAAATAGGAATGTTATAAATGTTGGTTATTATGTGTGAACAAGTTCCCAGATTAGGGTAAAGATAATCAAAGAGGTACCGGATATTCACTTGAAATCGTGGTATCACTTTCCAATAGAAACTATTCGACCCTATGCCTGGGTTACACGAATATCTCTATGGGATAAGACCAAGTGATGTTCTTGTTTTAGGCACAAACCAAGAACCAGATGCGTATTCAAGTGTTTAGGGTTTTGTGTTTTCGTCTCTACATGCAGATGTGTTATGACATTTATTTATAATAGAGAATACTCAAACCTAGCCCATGGAATTATGTATAATTAACGGCCCATTAATTATAACATAATACTTTCCATAATAGTAGGAATCAGTGGTTAAAAACGAGCAGCAGAATAAACTGATGCCGTCAGCAGAATCATTCTAGCAACAGATTCTACTAGTAGAATCCATCATCAGCAGAATCAAATCAGCAGAAACAGATTCCACTAGCAGAAACAGATTCTACTAGAAGAAACAGATTCTACTAGCAGAAACAGATTCATACCAGTATAACCACTATTGAGTCAGGGTGTTCATGGACCAAATGGGTGTACACTCCGTACCTCCAAACCCACTACCAAGTGTGAACTCATCCCTTCAGTGCACTAAATTTTCTAACAATCCTCCCCAAATTTAGTTCACTTCCTTTGCATGAAAAATTAAACACAAAACAAAACAAGTGCATAAATGAAAATATCCTGAGGATTGAATTTCCACATTAGTACATATACTTTCAAATATTCGAGAATTAGGGTGTTCTAAGAATTGAACCCTTCAACCCATTTGAATACCTGATGATAAATACACACAAGTTTTCAAACACTAAAATACTCCTGACACTATACAAGCCATGTGTCCATATCCTATTCATAAATGTTGTAAAAGCTAAAAGTCCAAAGCTTCCTGAAGCGGCAAAACTTCAACATTCACATAGGTGGTTCATCTTTAATTCATGCTCCTGCTTAGCACTTTTTCAAAGAAAATTAACCATTAAGAAGTTATGACTTCATCTTCCTTTCCAGCAGGTAACAAGCACAACCTTGGGATGTTTGTGATACATTTGCTTCAGTCCACTAAATGATCAGCTTTCCACATTGAACTCAGCTTCCAGGTTTCCTTAGAAGGGAGTTGGGTATCCTTGCATTCAGTGACTAAGCTGGACTTAAACCCATCCCTTTAGCAGACTTCAAAACCAAGTCTCTAGCTAAACCCTTCGTCAAGTGATCAGCTAAGTTTTGTTGAGATTTAACAAACTCTATAGATATCACCCCATTCATGATAAGCTCACAAATCATGTTATGCCTAACACCTAAGTGTCTAGACTTCCCATTGTACATCTGGCCATAAGCCTTTGCCAATGTAGCAGCACTATCACAACGGATAGAAATAGGTGCTATAGGAGGCCACAATGGAATCTCAAGAAGCAAGTTTTTCAACCATTCAGCTTCTTTGCCAGCAGCAGCTAAAGCCACAAATTCAGATTCTATGGTTGAACTGGTAATGCAAGTTTGTTTCTTGGATGCCCAAGAAATTGCACCTCCACCAAGTAGGAATACCCAGCCACTAGTAGGCGAATTGTCTTCAGTGTTACTGATCCAACTTGCATCAGTGTATCCTTCTAATACTGAAGGATAACCAGTATATGAGAGACTATAATCCATAGTTCTCTTCAAATACTTAAAGACCCTCTGAATTGCTTGCCAATGATGAGTACTAGGATTACTAGTATACCTGCTCAATTTACCCACAGCAAAAGCAATATCAGGTCTTGTACAAGTCATGGCATACATCAAGCAGCCAATCACCCTAGAATACTCAAGTTGAGATACAGCTTTGCCAGTATTAGGCATTAGCTTCTCACTTGTATCCATAGGAGTACTCACTGGAGTACAATCAAAGTAATTAAATTTCCTTAACACCTTCTCAATGTAATAAGACTGAGAGATAGAAATTTTGTTACTTTCATGTTTAATCCTAATACCAAGGATAACATCAGCCTCCCCCATATCCTTCATGGAGAACTTTGATGACAAAAATTCTTTTGTAAGATCAACTTGATTTTGGTCAGTGCCAAAGATCAACATGTCATCAACATATAAACAAATGATGACTCCTTTACCAGATTCATCAAATTTGCTATATACACATTTGTCAGCTTGATTAAGTAAATAACCACTAGACAAAACCACTTCATCAAACTTTTGATGCCATTGCTTAGGTGCCTGTTTTAGTCCATAAAGAGACTTAATTAGTTTACACACCTTGTTTTCATTGCCAGGCATGATGAAGCCCTGAGGTTGGTTCATGTAAACCTCCTCATCTAAATCACCATTCAAGAAAGCTGTCTTCACATCCATCTGATGAATAATCAGATTGTGAATTGATGTCAAAGCAATCAGTAACCTTATGGTACTGATACGTGCCACTGGAGCATAAGTATCAAAGTAGTCTATTCCTGACTTTTGTTTAAAGCCTTGAATAATTAATCTTGCCTTGAACTTTTCAACAGTTCCATCTACATTCATTTTCTTTTTGAAAATCCATTTGCTACCTAGAGGTTTGCAACCAGGTGGTAGATCAGTCAACACATAAGTGTTATTGCCCATGATAGAGTCCATCTCATCATTAATTGCTTCTTTCCAGAAAGCAACATCCTGGGACTTCATTGCTTCTTCAAATGTTTTGGGATCATCCTCCACAATGAAACAATAGGAGTATTGGTCAGAGACCTCACTCCTTGTACCTTCAATTAAGTATAATTGAAACTCAGGTCCAAATGATTTTGGAGTCCTCACCCTATTGCTCCTTCTGAGCTCAGGTTCAGGTTGTTGTTCCACAACCTCAGCAGGAACCTCAGCAGGAACCTCATCAGATACTTCTGAAACACCATTGTCATTGGTTCCATTTGGAATCCTTTGACTTGGTCTAGGGATAGATGAGAATCTGTTCTCATCAAAGAGTGCATCCCTTGATTCAATTGTTGAGTTAATTGAAACAGACTCATTAGGTTCTATAACATAAGACCTATATGCTTTGGAATGCTCAGCATATCCAACAAAGATGCATTCAATGCCTCTTTCTCCCAAAGTTTTCTGCTTTGGATCAGGGAGTCTTACAACAGCCCTACAACCCCATATCCTAAGATAATTAAGGTTAGGTTTCTTTTTAGTCCAAAGTTCATAAGGGGTAACTTTGTTCCTTTTGTTGGGAACCCTATTTAATAAATAGCAAGCTGTTAACATAGCTTCACCCCAGAACCCTTGACTTAGTCCTGAATAGGACAACATGGAATTAACCATCTCTTTCAGCACCCTGTTTTTCCTTTCAGAAATACCATTTTGCTGAGGAGTATAGGGAGTAGTTGTTTCATGGATTATACCAACAGACTGAAAATACATAGTATCCATGTACTCACCTCCCCTATCAGTCCTTAATCTTTTGATCAGGGAACTTTGTTGCAATTCAACTTCAGTTTTAAATACTTTAAATTTATCTAATGCTTCATCTTTAGAATGTAATAAATAAACATGACAAAACCTAGAAGCATCATCAATAAAAGTCACAAAGTATTTCTTATTCCCCAAAGAGGGAGTAGCATGTAAATCACAAAGGTCACTGTGAATTAACTCCAAAACTTTAGTTTCACGTTTTACTCCTTGAAAAGGTTTCTTAGTTATCTTGTTCAACATACAAGTTTTACACTTTTCAGTGTTCATATCAAAAGCTGGTATTAACCCATCCTTGGACATATCTTGCATTCTTTTAAAATGTACATGACCAAGTCTTGCATGCCATAGGTTTGAATCATAAAGTTTAGATGTAGATATAAAAGCAGAATCAATATTATCATGAACAATATTAAGTCTGAACATTTGATTACACAAATAACCAAAACCAATAAACACACCATTTTTAGACAAAACAAACTTATCAGATTCAATAACTTGTTTATAACCACAATTATTCAAAACACTACTAGAAACCAAATTCTTTCTAATATCAGGAACATATAAAACATTAAATAAAGAAACAATCTTTCCAGAACTAAACTTCAAATCAACACATCGTTTTCCATGCACCAGGGCAGTTGACTTGTTTCCCATATGAAGAATAGAACCGTCATTCATTGACTTGTAGGTCTTGAGCCAGCTTCTATCTTTACACACATGAATTGTTGCTCCAGAGTCAACCCACCACGCAACATCATCATCCTGCACAAAGTAAATGTCAGATATATATGTAACATAATAAATCTCAAAAGACTTATTACACACATTCTGACCTTTCAGAGAATTGGTGTTACCATTCCCTCCACCTGTGCCTGATCCATTGGATTTGTTTCCAACTTTACCACCCTTGCAATCTTTCCTGAAGTGTCCAGGTTTCCCACACTTCCAACAAGTCACCTTAGGTTTCTTGTTAAGATCAGATTTGGTGTTATCTTGATGCTTACGCTTGCCCTTGTTGTCATTGTACTTGGTGGAGTTGTTATGCTCCACCATATTGACAACTGATGGACCAGTAGCAATGCTACTCTTTGGCTTGTCAATGTCTTGAGCTTTGAGTGAATCCTCAATGCGCAAGTGACTGCCCAACTCAACAAGAGTTAACTCCTCCATCTTATGCTTAAGCATATGCTTGAAATCCTTCCAAGAAGGAGGCAGTTTATCGATGATACAAGAGACTGAAATAGCCTCATCCATGTTCATCTTGTGTTGTGTGAATCGACCAAGTATACTAAGAAGTTCATTGTATTGTTCCATGACAGGTCTAGAATCAACCATTTTGTAATTGTTAAAATTACTTACAAGGAACTTCTTGCTTGATGCATCCTCAGCCATATACTTGGCTTCCAAGGAATCCCATAGTTCTTGAGAAGTTTCAACATTCTGATAAATATCAAATAAAGAATCAGACATACCATTGAGAATTAAACCCCTGCATATGTAGTCATCATTCTCCCACTTGCTTCTTGCCCTCATCTGTTCCATAGTAGCATCTTCTCCAAAATCTTCTGGAATCTTAGTTGTCAAAACATATACCACATTCATACTTGACAACAAGAAGTGCATCTTCTTTTGCCATCTTCTGAAATCAACACCTTCAAACTTTTCCAACTTGGAAAAGTTAGCAGCCATTTGTCTCATAGCAGCAGCCATTGATTATCACTAATTGTTTCTATTGATTGTTGGTTATTATGTGTAAACAAGTTCCCAGATTAGGGTAAAGATAATCAAAGAGGTACCGGATATTCACTTGAAATCATGGTATCACTTTCCAATATAAACTATTCAACCCTATGCCTGGGTTACACGAATATCTCTATGGGATAAGACCAAGTGATGTTCTTGTTTTAAGCACAAACCAAGAACCAGATGCGTATTCAAGTGTTTAGGGTTTTGTGTTTTCGTCTCTACATGCAGATGTGTTATGACCTCTATTTATAATAGAGAATACTCAAACCTAGCCCATGGAATTATGTATAATTAACGGCCCATTAATTATAACATAATACTTTCCATAATAGTAGGAATCAGTGGTTAAAAACGAGCAGCAAAATAAACTGATGCCGTCAGCAGAATCATTCTAGCAGCAGATTCTACTAGCAGAATCCATCATCAGCAGAATCCCTCATCAGCAGAATCAAATTAGCAGAAACAGATTCCACTAGCAAAAACAGATTCTACTAGCAGAAACAGATTCTACTAGCAGAAACAGATTCATACTAGTATAACCACTATTGAGTCAGGGTGTTCATGGACCAAATGGGTGTACACTCCGTACCTCCAAACCCATTACCAAGTGTGAACTCATCCCTTCAGTGCACTAAATTTTCTAACAATAAATACCGAATCAAATTCTCGAATGGCGCCAACCATTTTCATCATGATACCCTTAAAAAATAGCTCAAATGTAACTTCCTTCTTTGTAGGCGAGAACAACTGAATCATGTGCTTCTTCTCATCATATTCATCCAATTGATGGTACCTGCCATTATATTAATTAAGATATTTCAAAACTAATGTTTTATTATCATGTAATCAAAAACATATACAAAACATCAACTAAGAAATCTACAAAGTACCAACACGGGTTTCAGCTGCAAGAAGATTCTCATAGTGGTTCGATCTTTCCTCAAAGTCTCTACCTATGAGCAATAATGAGCTCAGCAACATTCAAACCGGGCTGCTGAGTGGCTGCTGCTGGGGGAATAGCAGTAGTAGAGTTGACATCTTCACTCTCTTTCCCTTCAGACAACAAAAAGACAGAAACTTGAAAACAAGATAAATGTATTATAATTGTAATATAAAATTTACAGCAAAAATAAATTACAATGCGTCTTTGAATAGATCTAAGACTCCTAACCTACTGAATACTTCCTAAACACATGTTAGACGTACTATCTATAAAGATATATCCTAAAATCTCATTCACTGGTCAACCATTAAAGGGATAGTTAACAACCTTTCCAGTGAACTTTGTGATGAAAGTTATATTTTGTAAGAAAGTTGAAAAACCAAACTTTCCAGTGAAACTGTCTGAAATAGCCTTTGAATTGGTAGCTGGGGGTACATAGTTTGTCCAAAGCCTCAACTTAGTCTTCTTCACATGAAGTTCTGCAGCCTTTAGCTTCCTCCTGGCTTCGTCTTCGATCATACTTGCACTCCACTCGACATATTTTGCATATCCCTAAACAAAAGAAAGATAACAAGGTAGAGAAAGCAAAAAAGTCAATCCATTTTCTTGAAGTATCAGGTCACAAATATAACTGTTTATGCATGGACAAAGTAGTATACAAAGAATATACTATCATACATTCATTGCAAGATCCTTTGCTGTTTCACCGGCGGAGTAGTACACAGAACCAGTCAGATTACTAAACTTGTCAACACCCTCAAGAACAATGCAAACCTGTAAGAAGGGTAAGTTAGGAAAACTTTCAACTCATCAACACCATCGGATTAACATATTAGACCGCATTCATTTTGCAGTCATAAAGAAAGGCACTCAGACCCTCGCAAAAAAAACAAAAAAACAAAAAAAAAAGATGTATTAAGCAAACAAATGACCAAGACATTGCTTACATCTCTGTTTAGCACACGAATCTCGGTTGCTGAATTAGACCAGCTATGACAGTATCTAAAAATCAAACAAAAGAGAAACAATCATATCAGTAAAGTAATTAGAGTCCCTCCCATTTTGAAACTCTTTTTAGCACAAGAATCCATTTAAAAATCAAACAAAAGAGAAACAGCCAAGTAATTAGATGAGTAGAAGATACCAAGCATAATCTTTTTACATCCTTGTGGCTAGAGATCGATGCATAAACAAGATACAAGCCCCTCAAACTACAATAAATTCCCAATTAAACGAGGAAAAGGAATCGTCATGACAAAAAGGTATTAATAGAACATATATTATATAAACAAATAAGAACAAGATACCTTGAGCGAGATGAGATTAGCAGATGTAAAAATGGTGACGGCAGTGGAAGGAAAGATGATTCCAAATGTGAGACGGGGGAAATTAATCAATTTAGGGGAATTGAAATATTTGAGCAAAAGGGGGGGAAATGAAATTAAAGTTGAATTTGATGTAGAAAACAAATGGTGGGAGTTTGGGATAATGAAAATGTGAATTTGATTTTTGGGGAAAGTTTTGAGCGGGACTAATGGAAATGTTTAAGGTGGGAAGAGGAATATAGCCCGGGTTTGCATAAGAAAGAAGGGCTCTAATGGTTTAGTATATAAAGCCCGGTTTTATAATAGAGAACATGGCTCTATATTAGTAATAGAGCCCGGTTCTTTCGAAGAAAACATGGCTCTATACTTTTTCAACATAAAGCCCGGTTTTCTGAAAGAAAACATGGCTCTATACCTTTTTCCTAAACGCGAGAACTCTTTAGAGCCCGTTTTTCACTAAAATCGGGTTCTATTAAGGGGGCTCTATTCACAAATCTGTAGTAGTGGGTCATTAATACGTTCGAAAACCTTTTCGTCTACATTACAAAATTTACTTGAAGATAAACTGTATTTTCATGACATTGTGGGCGACACAATGTTCATAAAGCTTATATCGAACTCACATTACTTTTACTGCTTTATTATAAACCTATGAACTTACCAACTATTGTGTTGACACTTTTAGCATGTATTTTCAGGTTTAAGGCGATAACTAACTTTTGGAGGTTTTTGGTATGGCATGGTCATAGACCACTTCCACAATTGGGACAACTTAAATAAATGGGCCTAGTATTTCCGCACTTGAATTACATTTTGAACTAATTAAATCTTTTAATGTAAATTATGTTTGAAACGGATAAGGTAAACCCGTTCTCTTTACTTGTGTTGTGATCCAATTTAGTAGCACCCCAGTGACAATGTCTTCCGCGCGATCTGATTTTGGGGGTGTTACATTGTGCCTCATCCTTGCCCCAAACCCAATAAGAATCCCTTATTAGGACCCGAAACCCGCCCATAACCCGATAAGCTGCCTCGCCCTATTCCAAAATGTTCGGGTTTCAAGGTTTTTATTTTATTTTATTATTATTTTTTTGCCATCTCCATGTGTAATGATTTTAATGGTCCGCTTGGCAAAAGCCCAAAAGTCGTAAATCCATTTGGTCACTCGCCTTCTTTCACTTGTCTTTATAGATGACATTTAGGCATTTCATCAAACACTTTCTCACAAATTTTTATAAATTAAATAAAAATATCAATCAACAATCTCAATTTCATCATTATCTTCAATACTCAAGCACCCATCACCCCATTTCACCCCAATTGTACCAAATACAAGAACTCATTAGTTACAGTTAGAGTCTAACCATATTTTAACAACTAACTTTAGGCTACTGGGATTGTGGGTATTGATTCTGACAAGGTGAGTTTTGGTGTTTTGCTTGGTTTGAGTAAGAGTAAATTGCGAAAACGTGTCCTTATGGTTTGGCTAGATTGAGGACATATCTAATCACTAGGCTAACTTGTTAGTGGTTGTTGGAGAGATTATTTGGTTAAAAGTGGAAGTATGTTTGCATTTTCCTGTATTTTCCTTGTCGAGAAACACGTAAGAGGTTGCATAAGACCGTATCGAACCATACCGAAGACAAAATATGAAGAAAATGGTGGAACAAGGGTTGGACTGGATATTGCTTGGTGCAATTCAATTCACGGTCTATTATGGTAAGCCCTATAGTCCTGTATACGAAGGCATGGATGATGTATGCTGGGCCACACCTGATTTTAAGTCACGAAGTGTAAAAAGATTTCAAAACTGTCATTTTGTGGTATGTGCAACCCTCAAAAAAAAAATTGCTACTTTTGTTTCTATTTTTACAGTGTAACTTTAGTTAGCCAAACTTTTCTTTTGTGCAACACTTTCTTAAAAATCTGGGGTCTTTCCCTGTGCGAATGTGTAGTTTGAAAAAACAATGTAATAATAATACAAATTGACCAAAATAATAATATCACCTAAAGGTACATGCACCCAAATGCTTATATTTATTGGCATTTACCAACCTGTACATTATTATCAACATTTGTCAACTTGCGAATCATTATTAACATTTACCAATTTGCAAAATTCTATAATAAACCTTTGTTCACTTCTAAAAAGAAAAAAGTAACATCCTTAAGCCTATTAAGTTTTTATACTTTACTTAAAAGAAGAAAAAATACTAATGAAATTCCTTCTTAAGTTTCATGATTAAAAATAGTTCATAAACTCATCAAAAGTTAATATCTACGATATACAAAAACACCTCTTAAATATGCTAACAATATGAAAATGATTCTTGAAACCTATTAAATTTATATTTTAATATTTCTCATACCTGCACGATTCTTGTTTACTCGATATCAACATTATATGAATTTATATGGTAATGATGTTTAAAGAAGGATAATTATGTTGATATTAAAATTAGATATAATTATTTCTCTCTTTTTCTTTGAGCTCGAAATATAATTTAATTAACTATGCTAAGATATTTCTTTTATCATCACATATATGTCGATCTAGGAGTTTTCATGATATTTCTTTTGTCATTACAAATTTTTGACTTGACTATAGCTAGGAATTATTACGATATTTCCTCATTGTGTAGTGAATTATTACCATATTTCCTCATTGTGTAATGGGCAAGGAAATTTCGTGTAGTGAATTATTGGTGTAGGAATTGAATACTAAAAAATGGTCCATATCAAATGACAAAGAAATTTCCATGATAGATTCATACGAATAATAGTTCAATTATGCAAAAAGATTTTTATATGATGGTATAATAAAATGTTTTATTCATTTGGAAGTTTATATAATTTTATCACCTATATTAAGTATAAAGAGAAAACACATTTTTTTAAAACTTAAAACTTGACTAATGTTGTTAGATTACCCTTACTTATAAAGAAAATATAATCAATAAAATATTTAAAATAATTAATTTCAATTTTAACCACTAACTTTTTTCATCTCATTTACTCGACACTTGTATATACAAAAAAATAAATAAATAAATTACACACACAAATCGACGTTATTATACATCGTCGACGCTATGCGCAGGTATTCATCTACTTGACGAAAAAAATAAATGAGTTTAAGACAATGAGTATTTGATGCTCGGCTCTAAACGAATCTTTTTTCTTTTTCAAGTATGATTATCTAAAACCTCATATTTTATGGCTCGTATATAATTTCTATACTAAATTTAATTCATGTTAACAATAATCCGTGAATGAATACTCAAATATGCTGATTAGCGGCTTTTTGTTACATTTAAAAATATTAGGCTCTTATATATGAAAAGTAACATCATACTAAAATGTGTGAGGTCTTAAATTTAATTCATGATAAATGTAAATAACTCTGAAGTGGTCACACCAAACTTTTTAAAAATGCGAGCTTTATGTGGTTTAAGTCTGTGTGATGGTGATTTCAAACCTTGTATATTAGTCGCTTTAAAAGTAAAAACTGAAATTTACTTTTGTTCGTTACAAACATTATTATATTTCGTTTGATCAAAAGACCATATGAGTCAATGAGTGGCTTATCTTTCTTTTACATTCATTGAATCTTATCTTTTTTCCTTTTCATTGACCAAAAGACCATATGAGTGGCTTTTGTTTCTCAACAAACATAAACACATCACCTTTGATTTCCACGCAAACACGTACAATCACCTTCACATTATCAAGCTTCTTTGCAGTCGTCTTCTGAGTAAACGCTAGCTTTGATCAGGGTTATCGATCCATTTCATTCACTTATCTTTGCAATCAGTTTGTAGAAATGT
Organism: Artemisia argyi; assembly: GCA_030686995.1. Lineage (NCBI taxonomy): Eukaryota > Viridiplantae > Streptophyta > Magnoliopsida > Asterales > Asteraceae > Artemisia > Artemisia argyi. Next base: position 233,544,320 of record CM060703.1, on the reverse strand, counting down.
CCTTCAGCAGATTATTAGGTTTCTCAGATCCTTCATCCATAGCTTTATTAGGAATTACGCTGATGCTAATGCTAATGGGCTTTATCTATTACTACTTTTATTCAATGGCATCTTCTTCTAACTCATCTGCACCAAAAAAAGAAGAATCTTCTTCTAACTCAAATGAACCAAAAAATGAAGAATCTTCTTCTAACTCATCTGAACCAAATATAATGGCGTCGACTTCAACTTCATCCATTCAAAATAGCTTCAAGTATGATGTGTTTTTAAGCTTCAGGGGTGAAGACACCCGCAAGAAATTTGTTGGCCATCTTTATGAAGCTCTTAAGCAAAAAGGCATTGAAACTTGTAAGGATGATGAGACAATTGAGCAAGGGGAAAGGATCAACAATCAACTCTTCAAATCCATCGAGGATTCCAAATTTTACATTATTGTCTTCTCCAAGAACTATGCTTCTTCATCTTGGTGTCTAGATGAGCTTGTCAAGATTATGGAGTGCCAAAAGATGACCGAGCATACGGCTTTCCCAGTCTTCTATGATGTGGAGCCCACTGAAGTCCGCAAACAAAGTGGGGCAGTAAAAGAAGCCTTTGCCGAACACGAAAAGAAGGAGGCTGCTGGGAAATGGAGAGACGCAATGAAACAATTAGCCGATCTGGCCGGGTGGGAGTTGAAGGCTACAGCTAACGGGTAATTCAATTTCTTCATCATATCTCTGTATTATTCTTTCTAATCTACATTAATTTAAATGTTAATCCTTTTTAAGTTATAATTCTAATTGATACAGGGATGAATCTAAATCGATCCAAATAATTGTTAATGCTATTTTCGAGAAGTTACATTCCACTAATTCGAGCGCTGATGGAAAGTTAGTGGGCATGGAGACCCGAATCAGTAAAGTTATTTCATCTTTAGAGATTGGTACCGAAGATGTTCGCATGATCGGAATCAGAGGGATAGGAGGTGGGGGGAAGACAACTTTAGCCGGAGCTGTTTATGATCGAATATCAACTATGTTCGAAGGAAAAAGCTTTGTTGAAAATGTAAGGGAAGTTTCAAAGCCTTCTTTGTCCGGTTTAAAGGAGCTTCAAAAACGGATACTAGAAGATGTGTTAAATAAAAAAGACATCACTTTTAGTAGCGTTCATGACGGGAAAAACTTGTTGAAAGCCACGATGCGTCGTAGAAAGATACTTGTTGTTTTATATGATGTTGATCGTATAGAACAGCTTGAGGCGTTAGCAGACGAGCCTGACTGGTTTAAATCAGGAAGCAGAATTATCATTACCACAAGAGATGAGCAAGTGCTGAAAGCCCACAAAGTGAAGTTTGTTCATGATGTCGATTTGTTATCGTCTAGGGAAGCGATTTGCCTCTTCAGTAGGTATGCTTTTCGAAAAGAGATTCCAATTCAAGGATATGAAGAGCTATCAGGGCAAGTTGTACGATATGCTGATGGTCTCCCCTTAACAGTCAAAGTCTTGGGTTCATTTCTCTGTGGTAAAGATAAGGATGAATGGGTAGATGCCATAGAAAGACTAAAAAATATTCCCTTGAAGGAGACTCTAGAAAAGCTAGAATTAAGCTATATCGGCCTAGAGGATGATTATAAGGAAATATTTCTAGACATTGCATGCATATTGAAAGGCGAGGAGAAAGAATATGCAATCAGAATTCTTGAAAGCTGTGGATTTCATGCTAGAAATGGTTTAAAAGTTCTTGAGCAGAGATCTCTCATAACTTTTACTTCTAGATATGATGGTAAGCTGGTCTTGGGCATGCATGACCATATAGAAGAAATGGGAAAGAACATTGTTCGTCGATCGCATCCCGAGGAGCCTAACAAACATAGCCGACTGTGGATTAGAGAGGAGATTGAAGATATATTGGCTAATGACAAGGTAACGATCAGTTTACTTGTATGGTGGAGAAAACTAATGCATTTTCATTTGTTCTGACTTGTGACACTGTTTTTGGATTGCAGGGTACTGAAGAAACAAGATGTCTAAAACTTTGGATACGGATAGGAAATCCTAGAATTTTTTTGAAAAGTCTTGGAAAAATGAAGAAACTTCGATATCTTGAAGTGGGTTTTACATATAGTGATGATGCGGGATGTTTTGATGATACCATCCAATACTTTCCAAATTCTTTGAAATATCTAAGATGCTGGGATTACCCTTTCTTGTATTTACCCAAAACATTTCAAGCAAACATTCTTGTTGGACTTGTAATGAACAGGGGCGATATGGTACAACTTTGGGAAGAGGGAGAAAAAAAGGTAGAATAATTGTTGATTGGTTGTTTTGCATAATTCGTAATAATGCTATTAATTTATTGGTTTGTTAATCCGCTAATATTAATCTTTTTGTCTTATTTTTGCTGGCAGATTCTAAAAAAACTGAAATTCCTTTCTCTCTCAAAGTCAAAATTGACGACCTTTGACTTTGGGTTGACTCCGAATATTGAGACGTTATCACTTGAAAGTTCTGGTAATTTAGAAGAACTTTGCATGCCATTTAGTTGTCAAAAGCTCAAGCATCTCGATATCAGTGACTCAAAGTTAAGAACCTTTGACCTGGGGTTGACTCCGAATCTTGAAACGTTATCTCTTAATGATTGTGCTGTTTTTGAAGAACTTCACGTGTCTGCTGCATGTCTAAGTCTCAAATTCCTCTACCTTAATAATTCAAGGTTGAGGAGCCTTGACCTTGAGCTGATTCCAAATCTTGAGAGGTTAGAACTTAAAGAATGTCATGAGTTGGTAGAAATTAACGCTCCAGTTGGATGTCTAAAAAAGGTTGGCTACTTTTACTTAAGTGGTTGTTTGAGGTTTACTAATTTTAAGTTTGGCAGTAGATGTGAACCGAAGGTTAATGTTTCTTCAACTACTTTAGATCTGGTTGGGAAGTCCCTATATTCATGCCCATTGCACCCCAATAGTAATCTCCCAAAGTTGCAGTTTCTTTGTTATTATGACGAAAATCTGTCGTCATCAGTTGGAAATATTGAGAAGCTTATTTCTTTTGGTCTATGTGCTTGCACAGACTTGAAGAAAATTTCAGACATAATTTGTAGTTTACAATGTTTACAAAGACTTACACTCAAAGTCAATATTCTAGAGTTTTCCAAAGATCTTCGCCAGTTAGAATGTCTAGAGGAGCTCTGTTTGTGCTCTACGAAGATTAAACATCTTCCAGACAGCATTTGTATGTTGAAATGTCTCAAATCTCTCACAGTCAATGATGGTGATCTTCTTGGGAAGTTACCCGAGGATCTTGACAAATTAGAATGTTTGGAGAAGTTATGTTTGAGTAGTAAGAAAATTGAATATCTTCCAGATAGCATCTGCATGCTAAAACGTCTGAAGTTGCTCGATGTTGCAGGCTGTTGTCGTCTTGGGAAGTTTCCTGAGGACATTGGCCGGTTAGAATCTCTTGAGAGACTAGATTTGTGGGGTACAGCGATTAAACATCTTCCAGATAGCATTTGTAGGTTAAAACATCTGAAGTATCTCAACCTTCTTTTTTGTGCTCTTCTTGAGAAGTTACCTGAAGATCTAGGCCGATTAGAATGTTTAAAAGAGCTAGATATAGCACTTACAGGCATAAGTCATCTTCCGCAAAGCATATTTGGGTTAAAAGGTTTGTGTATCACTGCATCTCGGGAGCTTCTTCAGTTGTATGATTTTCCCTCGGAAATAAAAACCAGAACCTCTCACATTCGGTGAGTAAGTAACAGGCACTTTCTTTGTTTTCTAAAATTCATTTTTCTCATATTTTAATATGGAATTTGATATCGGCCGACAAAAATTATTAGAACAAAATCAATAGTTTTGTAAAAAAAAAAAAGTAAATAACACGAATTGTCCTTATAGTTTATACCAAATTACATTTTTACATCATATATGATTGTATGTTATAGATTTAAAACACTGTTCATTTTCTATAGTTGTATGCTAAACAGATATTGTTTTTACATACAAACAGGCTGGAGACCAGAGTAGAGGATGTTATTTCATCTTTAGAAATGGGAATTGATGAAGTCCGCATGATAGGGATCAAGGGCACGGGAGGGGCTGGGAAGACAACTACAGCGAGAGCTTTTTTTGATCATCTATCTAATGATGATTTCGAAGCTACAAGCTTTGTTGAGAATGTGAGAGAAGTTTCAAACGACCCTATGTTTGGTTTGCAGAAATTGCAAGAACAAGTCCTTTCAAATGTGCTAAATGTGAGGGAAGTCACTATAGATAGTGTTGATGGTGGGATAAACATGATGAAAAGGAGGATGCGTGGTATAAAGGTTCTTCTTGTTCTAGATGATGTGGATCACATAGACCAACTTAAGGCATTAGCTGGTGACCCTAAGTGGTTTAAACCAGGAAGTAGAATTCTCATTACAACAAGAGATGAGCAAGTGTTGGTAGCACACAAAGTGAACTTGATTCGTGATATCAACCTGTTACTATCATATAAGGAAACAATTTGTCTCTTCATGTCTCTGTGGTAAAGGTAAGATGCCATGGACAGATTAAAAAGAATCCCCTTAAAGGACACTCTGGAAAAGCTAGAGCTAAGCTACAATAGTCTGGAAGATGAATATAAGGAAATATTTCTAGACATTGCATGCAAGTTGAAAGGGCTACATGTGAGTAGTAAGAAAATTGAATATCTTCCGGATAGCAATTGCATGCTAAAACGTCTTGGGAAGTTGCCTGAGGACATTATCCAGTTAGAATCTCTGGAGATGCTAGATTTGTCGGCTACAAGGATTAAACATCTTCTAGATAGCATTTGTATGTTAAAACATCTGAAGTATCTCATGCTTCGTCACTGTGCTCTTCTTGAGAAGTTACCTGAAGATCTAGGCCGATTAGAATGTTTAGGACTTCTAAATATAACAGATACAGGCATAAGTCATCTTCTGCAAAGCATATTTGGGTTAAATGGTATGTGTATCGACGCACCTCCGGAACTTCTTCTGCAGTTATATTTGGGTTAAAACCACAACTCCCATTTGGTGAGTAAATAATAAGCACTTTCTTTGTTTTCTAAATTCATTCCTTATTTTAATATCGAATTTATATTGGCCTACAAAAAATATTCGAACAGCCTTTCTAAAATAAAAATAGTTCGAACAAAATAATAGGTTTTTAGAAAGAGAAAATAAAGGTAAATTAAACGAATGGTCCTTATAGTTCATACAAAATTACAGATTTGGTTTCTGAATATCAAAATTTACATGAATGGTCTTCAATTTAAAACTTGTTACAATTTTGGTCCCTTATTGTGTTAAAGATGTTAAAGTTTCAAAAAGAGAAAATTTAACTTTTGTACCTGTTTTCAAAGATTCTCCATATATAGTTCATTCCATTTTAGTTCCATGTTATCTAAAGCAGTTTCTTGGTTTTTAAGGTGGCGCCCATGATCAAGCAGTGGCGCATCTACGAATTCAGATTAAGGTATGCACTATTTTATTAGAGTTATTAATAAATTCAAAAGTTTTGGGTTGCATTTTCAGGGTTTTGGTTTACGTTTTCTAAGAATTCGGTCCGGATATGATTGTTTTATTTTTCGGATCCGATTTACAGTTGATTTGGCTTATCAAGTTTTGGATTATACGGAATGGAATAGTTTATTTGGATTGAGTATTTTAGTTAAACATAGTTTGATTTTGTTTTAATTATTGTGAACAATTTAAATGTAAATAGTCACCGACAAGAAGTATGAAAAAACTATATAAGGCTAATTAGGCACTAAAAGAATTACAGCTAACAATTTCTTATCTAAAAAAGTCTTATCAAAACCTCACAATTTCACATCAAAAATTCTTGCAAACAACAAACCTTAGAAATATGTAAAGACAATTTTCATACTGGGTACCTTTAATAGTAGATTCATGCAAGCAGATTATGGATGCTGCAAGAACAGCAACGCGAAAACCATGGTCCTGTTCCATTGCCAACCAAGAAGAGAATCTATTGTGTGTTGAAATCTCCTCACATCACAAAAATGCGATATTCCATTTTGAGATCAGGATACATCAAAGGCTCATTGATATCCTACATCCAACTGTACACACCATTGACTCTTTGGCTGCTGGTGTTGATGTTGAGGTTAAGCTTTAGAAGTGTATTTCAAGTCCTCTTTTTGGTATTAAAAATGTTGTTATTTACACTTTTGGTAGTAGATTTGTTACTTGGATCATTGTTGATTAAAGGAATGATTAGTAAAATATTTTGTAATGTCATAACCTTGAAATGAAGGTTCTGCAAGTCATAACGGTTGTTATTGTTTGCAATTGAAGCATGCTCATTCCTTTGCATTATGAAGTTTACGTTCATTATGTGCTTCGACTTTATATGAATCACTTGAAAAAACATTTGGACATAACTTGTAAACTTTGAATCATAATTTAACTTGAAACACAAAAAGCATGATCAAAGCCGAGGGCTTTCAAGTTTGATTCCTACTACGTTCAATTGGGTGTCTGGTTTTATCCCGTTTGGGTTTGGGTTTGAGTTTGTGTGCCTGGTTAAACCCGCAAATTAACCTGTCAAAATGCGAGAAATCATTATTGCTATAGAAAAGGAGAAAAAAAGATGGTGCTAAAAAATAGGGAAAATGGCAGGAAAAGACAGCATACTTGCCACTTTTTTTCATTGTATGTAGCGTCATTTTTTATTTTTTTTTTTGAATTTGGCACTAACCTTTTTAAATCGTGTCATTGTATGTATCGGTGACCTGCTTGACTTGTTGCAGCAGGTTGACTTAACGATCGTTTGTTTTATTATTGCAGCGTTAGTCCTTTATACTAACGACCGTTAATAAATAACTAAATGAAGCCTGTTAACTTAACGATCGTTTATTTTATTATTGAAACGTTATCCTTTACACGTTTTCACACGTTTTAGTTCGTTTTTACACGTTTTCGTTCGTTTTCGACCGTTTTCACATGTTTTCGTCCGTTATCACACGTTTTCGTTTGTTTTTACACGTTTTCGTTCGTTTTCGCACGTTTTCGACCGTTTTTACACGTTGTTATCCGTTTTCACACGGTTTCGTCCGTTTTCACACGTTTTTGTTAGTTTTCGCACGTTTTCGTCCGTTTTCACACGTTTTCGTCCGTTTTCGCACGTTTTTACACGTTTTCGCACGTTTTTGTCTGTTTTCACACGTTTTCGTCCGTTTTCGCACGTTTTCGTTCGGTTTCGCACGTTTTCGACCGTTTTTACACGTTTTCATCCATTTTCGCATGTTTTCATCCGTTTTAACACGTTTTCTTCCCTTTTCACACGTTTTTGTCTGTTTTCGCACGTTTTCTTCCATTTTTACATGTTTTCGCACGTTTTCGACCGTTTTCACACGTTTTCATTCGTTTTCACACGTTTTCTTTCGTTTTTACACGTTTTCGCATGTTTTCAACCGTTTCTACACGTTTTCATCCGTTTTCGCACTTTTTCGTCCGTTTTCAACCGTTTTGACCGTTTTTTCATGTTTTCGTCCGTTTTCACACGTTTTCGTCTGTTTTTACACATTTTCGTCCGTTTTCACACGTTTTCGTTCGTTTTCACACGTTTTTGTTTTTCAAAAAAATATTTACGAAATTTTTTTGAGTATTTTTTAGTTTTTTTTTTAATTTTCTTATTTTTTTAAAAATTCTATAGAAATTTTTTATATTCTATTCCTTTTAAATTTAAAAAAAAATTGAATTTTTTTTTCAAAATTTTTTTTTGATTTATTTTATTTTCTATTTTTTTTAAATTTTTGTATATATTTTTTTATTTTCTTATTTTTAAAAAAATGTTTTCTATATTTTTTTTTGAAAGTATTTTTTCGGAAATTTTTTTGTGGTGATGTGCTGTGCATGAAATGATTGTACACATTGAAGGACATGTAAAAACAGACGAAAATGTGCGAAAACAGACATAACCAGACGAAAACGTGAGAAAACGGATGAAAACGTGCGAAAACGAATGAAAATGTGTAAAAACATGCGAAAACGTGTGAAAACGGACAAAAACGTGTAGAAACGGTCGAAAACGTTCGAAAACGAACAAAAACGTGTAAATACGTGTAAAAACGGACGAAAACGTGCGAAACCAGACGAAAACGTGTAAAAAGGGACGAAAACGTGTTAAAACGGACGAAAACGGATAAAAACGTGCGAAAACGGACGAAAACGTGCGAAAACGGTCAAAAACGTGCGATAACGGACAAAAACGTGCGAGAACGGACGAAAACATGCGAAAACGTGTGAAAACGGACGAAAACGTATAAAAACGGTCGAAAACGTGCGAAAACAAAGAAAACGTGTAAAAACGTGCGAAAACGAACAAAAACGTGTGAAAACAGACGAAAACGTGAGAAAACAGACGACAACGTGTAAAAACGGTCGAAAACGTGCGAAAAGAACGAAAACGTGTAAAAACAAGCGAAAACGAACAAAAACGTGTGAAAACGGACGAAAACGTGTGAAAACGGATGACAACGTGTAAAAACGGTCGAAAACGTGCGAAAACGAACGAAAACGTGTAAAAACGAACGAAAACGTGTGAGAACGGTCGAAAACGAATGAAAACGTGTAAAAACGAACGAAAACGTGTGAAAACTTGTATAGGACTAACGTTGCAATAATAAAATAAATGATCGTTTAGTTAACAGGCTTCATTTAGTTATTTATTAACGGTCGTTAGTATAAAGGACTAACGCTGCAATAATAAAACAAACGATCGTTAAGTCAACCTGCTGCAACAAGTCAAGACACGATTTAAAAAGGTTAGTGCCAAATTCAAAAAAAAAGGACGCTACATACAATGACAAAAAGTGGCAAGTATGATGCCTTTTCCTGCCATTTCCCTAAAAAATATGAATAGTAGACCAGTGAAAAACATGACTTTAAAAAATCTAATAATGCTAAATTATAATCATTATGTTTAACAAGACATTATATGTAAATTAGTCTACATACTGCTTATTTCAACCGAAGTCAACAAACAAATTAAATAAAATGGTAACAACGGCTCCTCACGACTATCAAGATATTGAGATATGCATTATTATTACTTAGTACATTTAATAATAACGATATACCCTTCAATTTAACTTCTCTCAACCAACTATATGTACAACTATTGATACATAAAACTGTTTTTTCTTCTTCTCTCAACCAACTATATGTACAACTATTGATGCATAAAGCTACTACTTCACAACTACCGTGTTCTTATAGTAAAAGATAAAAATAAGAAGTTCGCATTATACATTACTATTTTGTATATAAGTCCGAAGAGGACTAGTAGACATTTAATTAACTGTTGCATTCACAAACATTCCATCAAGCATACCTTTCCAAGAGGTCAAACCAGCTAAAACTAATTAATTTATGAAATATTCCGCAAAGATAACCATTGATTGGACGACCCAACTCTCTCTGGAACGGTTAAAAATGACACGCTTTGACTTGTTACACAACCCACCTAACCTACCCATTTGCCACCTCTACTGAATCCCCCTTCAAATGAAAAGATAAAGAAAGATGAAATCACCCGGCGTCCCCCACACAAACAAAATAAATGAGCACCTATAGACGTAAAGAGCCCGACTAACACTAGATTAGGCCAAAACAATTAGATTATGAAAAAGCAATTAGTGCCTAGAAGGGATCCCGAGGACTCGAGAAAAATAAGTAATTTTACAGGGAGAGTTAAGGGGATGCATATATTTGTAAGAAATTTCACTTACGTTACGAACTTCTCGGTAGTGCACTACTACAAAATGGCCATAGAGCCCTGTTGAAAAGAGCCATAGAGCCCGGTTCTATTAAGGAACATGGCTCTATCTGGAAAAATAATAATAATATATATATATATATATATATATATATATATATATATATATATATATATATATATATATATATATATATATATATATATATATATATATATATATATATTGACAGAATTCAGACATTATATCAAATTTTGAAAAGCAAATAAAACCCAATATCATCATTCCTTATTTTCCATCTATTGTAAGAAATCCTAGCTATCGAATCTTCATCTAATTTACTTATATCTTTAGTCCAGCCTTCAAACCGCAAATCATCTTGTTCATGAGCTTCCATTCTAGCCGACGCATTATATATAGAGGCTGCATATATAAAAACACTTGAGTAAATACCAAAATTAATATGAAGCAACCAATAACTCAAGCTTATACAAACTTTTGGGAACTAATGTAAAACTGATCGAGCTAAGGCTCAGGCAAATTGACTACTAACTTAATATGAAGCACGAGCCTCAAAATTTGTCATAAAATGCCTTTATGTGAAGCAACCTCATTCTCAACTTGGCTCAAATGCACCCATAACCACTATATATAATAATCAAAAGATGAATATATGATATATACACAATTAAGACTTATGAGTTATGACCAAGTTGAGATTCAGAGTATGTTAACTTACCTTAACACAAACTGACAAGTAGTATCCATTCTCTATCCTTTACCATGCTATCCAAAGTACGCAGCTGAACCTACTGTATGATAAACATGAAATACAAACTGAGTCACTACTTTTATACAGCTGATTCACAACTTCACAGATATGACAAAGACAAATTATAACCCACTTTTGAATCAAATTTTACACATTGTCACTTGTTACTTACATCCATTTTTACAACTCTAATTCCGCCTGCAAACATCTATGTAAAATCAACAAAATCTAAGTAACAAATCATCCAATAAAAGTCACAGCCAGAACACATCGTATCCAAATCATTTTTTTTATCATTAAACAGAAAAATGGATTGGTATTGAAACAACATTAAATCATTACCAGAAGTAAATACTAACTATAAAATCCGAAAGTTTTACGAAATCGTTCCAAAATAGATTCAAGGCAATAACAATTTTACCTGGAACTGAATGGTCCCAACTCCCAAGTGTAGAGCTTGCAGGCTGAGATTGAATAACAGAAACATTATATCATTGTCAATAACCTGAAGAGTGTATTCAAAGAGAAAAGAGTAATGTTACATAAAAAAAACATTTGACCCACTTGGTAGAGATCATAACAAAACTTTAACGCATTCATTCCCTGTTCTACACACACATAATAAAGTATTGTTGGCACCTCCCTCGAGAATTAATTACAAATTTCACATAAAGGTTTGTCATTGCATTCACAGTAGTATTCTTTAGCTGCTAATCATGTTTGCACTAGCTTAAGGCCATCTTTAATATGCACTTTTACAGCTTCTAGCTATTCTGAATGTGTATGAGCTGCAAAACTTGTAGCAGCCATGATAACCTATATTAATATACCATGTGCAATTTCGCAACCATTTCTATATCTCTATATCAATCAACAACATAAGCATATTCCATCTTGAGTAATGATGAACGTATTAAGACATAAATACAAGCATAAACGCTCATTTGTGACAGCAAACACCACAGCTAAACACCCCATTTATGACAGTAAACACCAGGTCCTGAAACTCCTATTTTTTACAGCAAACGACAAGTTCAAACACCCTATTTGTGAGAGCAAAAAAGTTTTACCAAACATCCCATTTATGACAACAAATAGCACAGCCTAAACACCCATTTATCGCAGCAACTAAATTTTACCTCCATGACTCCTATTGCATCAAGATGCTGAACTGCATTTTCAGTGAGCAACCTGAGATAACGCAAGAAAATTTTTGACCGAAAGTAATTATGAGCAGGGCTCGAATTATTTTTGTGCAAACACTTAGAACTAATTATTACAGCCATAAATCGCAATAACCAGTTTAAACACACATCCAAACACCCATACATCGAAGAAAGAGAGTAACTTTATACCTCTGTAGTATTTGCAATGATTTTGACTTCAAATGAATAGCTTTCTAGGAGTAAACCAACAGCATGTATAGACAATGGCGGATCTGCAAAACTATAATAATTTCTTTTACGAGGTTCGCCTTTTTGGACAAGGCTAAGTTTCATCTTTGGAGTTACTATGGCTATATCTATCCCATCAAACACATGAAGAGCCGCTTCTATGTTTCCCTTTTGATATTCATATCTCCCTAACAACACTCTTGCTTCCTATATAAGAATAACATGTGATAAACATAAATATTCTTTAGATATGATTACAAAGACTACAATATTCAAATAATGAAACGATTTCTTTTAAACAATAAAAAACGCTGTACGAATCTAAATACGTTAGGAGACTTTGACCCACTCACCCGCTTAACCCGTTTGACTCATCTCATAGTTTAGCTAGTTTTCTATGTCTAATCTGTTATCAATAAATGCAACCGTAACTGACCCGTTTCCATCTAGTCGAGTTGCCACCTCTGAATAGACAATAAATTACAGGTTTTTGATTTTTCAAAAGACACTCAAAACTAAGTAGTACAGCTTTAAGACACACTAATCAGTCTAGACGTGCATCCAAACACCCCTTTACCACGAACCAATATTACCTTAGCTCTAATGGCACAAGATTATAAGCCCACATTTTAGATTCAGATGGCATGGATGCAATTAAATCAAGAAATGATATAAATGTAAAAGGTCTAGAGAAACAACCTCATAGTTCAAAGAACAATTTTCACGAAGAGATGACTCCGCTTCTTCAATGTTACCCGTATCTATCTTCTTATCGTTTTCACTAGAAGAATAAGCATCTGAGGAATAATCATACACTGCAAGTGAGTCTGATGACTCGTTCATTGCATTTGCCAGCTTCATCGTACTACTCTTCAATACAACTCTAAGACGCACCCCATCCTTAATTAACAAAACAACAGCCAAAATAGTCACATTAGCCCAAGACACTAGTAGCTTATCATGTTCGTGTGCTAACAAAACTTTGCTAAACAATCCTCATCAAAAACATTCTTGTTACACTTAAAGTTGATATCCCTCTAAAAACCCATCAAACAAAAAGTCTTTTGTATTGACTCTAGAATAATCTTTACAAAAAGTCAACCTCACTTGAATCCACTCATTTTAACCACATTAAATGTGGATGTTTTGTAGGTCAAACAATTAGGGAGGTAGATCTATGAATTTAACATAACAAATTTACTTAGGTACACGATGGTAAACATGACATAAACTACACACAACAAATTCACTTAGGCACGTCAATTGCTTCCTTCTAAATTATAATATTTCAGTAACCATGGCAAAAAGTCAAACTCTGCTTCACAAGAATCCATTTAAAAATCAAATAAAAGAGAAACAGTCAAGTAATTAGATGAGTAGAAGATACCAAGCATAATCTTTGTACATCCTTGTGGCTAGAGATCGATGCAAAAACATGATACAAGCCCCTCAAACTACAATAAATTCCCAATTAAACAAGGAAAAGGAATCGTCATGACAAAAAGGTATTAACAGAACATATATTAAATAAACAAATAAGAACAAGATACCTTGAGATGGTGACAGCAGTGGAAGGAAAGATGAGTACAAATGTGAGATGGGGGAAACGGTAGAACCCTAATCAATTTAGGGGAATTGAAATATTTGAGCAAAAGTTGAATTTGATGTAGAAAATAAATGGCGGGAGTGAGGGATAATGAAATGATTTGATTTTTGGGGAAAGTTTTGAGCGGGACTAATGGAAATGTTTAAGGTGGGTAGAGGAATATAGCCCGGGTTTGCATAAGAAAGAAGGGCTTTAATGGTTAAGCACATAAAGCCCGGTTTTATAATAGAGAACATGGCTCTATATTACTAATAGAGCCCGGTTCTTTCAAAGAAAACATGGCTCTATACTTTTTCACCATAAAGCCCGGTTTCTGAAAGAAAACATGGCTCTATACCCTTTTTCTAAAAGCAAGATTCTTTTAGAGCCCGTTTTTCACTAAAACCGGACTCTATTAAGGGGGCTCTATTCACAAATATGTAGTAGTGGTGGAAGATATTAGTTCGATGATAGATCCTTGTTTAAAAAGATAAAATTTTATAAAGATAAAATGAAAGACAAACTCTTCGGTGACAATTAAAAAGATAAAATGTTAGTATAGAACTACATTGTAATCTCCTTGAACCAAATGATGTTTTAAGTAAACAACATCAGACACTAAAGACAACAATATAATACTAAACTCATCTTGTTTATAAATAAATACACGTGAGTATAATAATAAGCAAATTTTGAATCCTTTGATCCATGTGGGATTACTTGAAACAAGTTTTCATAAATTTGACCTCAAACAAAAAGTTGTTTTGATGTATTGTTTTATTCTTTTTATGCTACGGATAAATCGATACCAAACTTAAACACGGTTGTAAGCAATGCATTTGAAGTTTGATATCCACCATGGTTCAACAGTTTATCCCCAATTTAAATTGCTGAGAAAAATTTGATTAAAAATATATTGTAATTCGAGGGCAAGAAGCTCGTTTCTGCTACTAAAGATCTGAAACTCGATAAGAGTAAAGACGAGAAGAAAAATAAGTAAGAAAACTATGGAGATCAACCTTGAGAACCCGATTATGGAGGAGCTTAGTAGAAGAGGTGCAAATAAGAATGACAAGCTAGTCTGTGAAAGGCTTGGTGATGACGATGTTCGGGACATCATTGCTACATGCATCTAGATTCAGTTTGGATGACCAGAGTACATTATAGGATTCAGTTCGTATCATTGTCTTGTTGGTTGTGACTCCACGCATGTATGAAGGTATGTTGTTAAAAAAATAGGATATATACATGCACGACGTATGAGTAATTATGTAACCAATGATAAAATATTAATGTTGGTCGCAGATTCTTTCTTTAAGTTTGAGTTTTTGTGATCATCTTACTATTTTTAGGTGTTTTGATACCGTTAATAAGTTTTACGTTTTTTTTTGGGTAAAAGGTCAACGATCCGGTAAATATATTACTCCAAAAAACATTTAAGTACAACGGATATGAGTGAATCCCATATCTCAGCCCGTTACATAGGCGAAAAGCTTACATAACAAGATACTTCCTATTTTCTAGACAAGAAAACAAAACCATTGAAAGTCTCGGACAAAAATATAACTACTTCCTACGACCTTGGAGATTAAAGCCATAAATGGCATTAAGAGCATCCAATTCCCCTGGAAGATCATAAATTTGCTTTGAGTAATCATCATAGTCATCAAACTCATCTTCACGCTCATAACCTCCACCAAAAAGATTTGCAGATTCGTCGAACGTGTTAAGAACCTCTTCCTCATCACTATCAGTAACCACAATATCACCCACATTGGAAAATGGGTTAGCCCTCTTAGTGACAGAGGCAGACGGAATAGGATGACCTTCATCATCCACAAGAGTAGCTTTCCCATCGATAAGTAGCTTTTCAAGCTTACTAATTTTCTCAACTATAGGAGTAGAACCAACAACCTTAGTTCCCATTGAATCACTCACAAGCGGTTCTTGTGATGTAGTACCAGTCTTAACCGACCCATCCTCATTAACTTCCATTGTACGGCCAGCATCCACATCCATGTTGGTGTCATAAGTAGGAATACCAAACGTATCCGTATCATCCATATTAAGCGCATCAAATTGGTTAGATGTAGAGATCGTAGTACCACTAGAACTAGCCACATCAGAAGTCTTCTTCTTAGTACCACCAACATTCTTAGGTTCAGGGGGAGTCTTTTTGGGTTGATACTGAAACTGCTTACCCACAACAGGTTTAGTAAACCCTCCTTTACCCGGAATAGTAGGACCACCTTGTTTTCCTTTCTTCCTGTTATTGACAGTCTTGAAACGATCATTAACAGGCTTAGTAGGTTGAACAGGAGGTATAACAACTTTAGGACATTCAGTCAAAGTATGACCAAATATCTTACACTTGTCACAACGAGGTGGTTGCCACTCGTATTCAACCCGTATCTTCTCAATAGTCGAACCTGAACCATCAAGTAACGGTATCTCAACAGTGAGGCTGTCCCGAAGCACTCATCCGACTTCACTTCTATCATGCATCTAGCAAAACTACTACGGCCCCACGATTCCTTGCACATTTGGCTTGTAAAAGCATCCAACCGTTTGGGCGTTCCAATCAGTGTAGCAAGAAGACTGAGGCCATCATCAGAAAACATAGCAAGGGGAACATCATGGAATTTAACCCACACCGGGATGTGAGTCAAATCTTCTTTAAGTAGATTTGTATTCAAAGTCCATGGTTTAAGAATAATAGGAACATTTCTGATCAACCAAGGACCATTTTCAAACACATCATCAACACCTTTCTTCAAGTTAAATTTAAAGAAGAAGAACCCCTTAGCATTCATCATTACCTTTTGCACGCCAAACTTAGCCCATGCAAAATAAGTTGCGGTTCTTGAGACATGTTGAACCATCAACCATGTTACTAATAAAAATTGAGAATAAGCTATCATACTAATACATTAGAAAAAGTAAAAGATTCTTCGATAATTAAAAACACTGTAAATATAAAAAGTCATGGTTAAGAACTTATATAGGTTTGCTATTAGCATTTGATGATATTTCTACATAAACATCATCAAACACTACGAACAAACAATATAAAACTAACTTTAACTTGGTTAGCAAATATTTACCACAATATATTAATATGCAAATTTTCTATACTTCAACCCATGTGGGACAAGTTGAAACAAGTTTTCAGAAATGTAATACATACAAGAAGTTGTGCTAAAGACATACATAACACCTTTGTTGCCGAAATTAAATAGTTATTTTTACGCATTGCTTTATTATTTTCAAGATATGTAAAAATTGGTACCAAACTCAAACATATATTGACAATGCTTGGAGTTAGATATCCACCATGGTTCATTCACACAAAAGTTCATCACCAAGATAAAATGTGGTGAAAAGAATAATTCAAAATATTGATATCTGCCATGGTTGATTCGAGGGCAAGCTCGTTTCTTCTATAAAAGAAAAAGTCTTGAAATTCGATGAAAGGGTCAGCTAACCCTGGTGATCGAGTTCATAGAGTTTTGACACAAAACAATACGTAAAACAATGAACCAAGACTCAACAATAGACTCCATAACAAAGCATATCATAAACAAGCCAAATAATATTTATATAGGTGCACAGTATAGATCTATGCCGCATTAGTAGACATGTTTATTATACCTCTACACAAAGTAGACGAAATATAATAATACTACACTAGCAGCCCTCTAATATAATCCTCAATCAAAGCAATATCATAACCGACAATGACACCATAAAATAAACAAGACCAAGATATAACCGACAAATCACAACAATAATCCAAATAACCATCGCAAATACTCAAGAAATTGACCAATAAAGATAAAGAGATAATGAGCATGTATTCTCCCCAAAAAAGATAGGAAAACGATAAAAAGTATGGGATATGAACTCACCTCAAGTAGTAGACGAGAGGTGATATAATAGAAGCAAAACGACGATAGCTAGTATGTCACTGCACTTGCGGGACCCGACATTACCTATTAAATAAAATCGTCTTAATATCTTATTCAAAACGTATAAACTTTTAAAAGTGAATTATGCCCAAAAATACTCATTTTAAATCTTAAAATCTATCGTTATATCCATTTATTAATGTATGGTATCATTCGTGTGTGCGCGGTAAAGACACGACACAGACTCAAGTGAACACACGCCAAAACAATGACCAAAACCTAACGACTCAAAAGACTAGGTCGAGGTCAAACGATCTTAGTTATAGTTTAATAAATTTCCCCAACGAATTGTCAAGTCCTTATCGAATGCGTCACTCGATAAGCCCAATAACTCTTTCGGCTCATTTATTATTCCAAAACTAACTTACGTTAACCATTGAGTTATGAAGATAGATTACTAATCAATAAATTTCCTCTGTAACGCTTATTGACCCCTTATTGGGCTCGTCGGCTCAATAAGTCCAATAACCGTGAAAGTCGGAGATATTAATGTAAATCAATCCGTAACTCGACGTACAATTAATAAGACCTTTATTATCACAAAAATGGTATATCTCGATAAATGTGCCCTCAAAACGATTAATAACCCATCCGTATTTAGATTTAATATCGTTTACTTTATTATTTACATTAAGTATTAAATAACGTCTTTATTGTTATTTAACATTTTCTTTTTAATTTTAAAATACTAATTAACATTTTAACGTTATTTAATATTTTTATTAACTAGAAATTATTATATAACGTTTTTATCGTCATTTTAATACTTATCGTTAAATTATATCTATTAAGTAATAAGTTTTCACTCGCGACTTAATATTTAGAGTTAACTTATTTTTGTCTATATACGGTTGTCATTTTAACATCCAACTATAGTTATCTTTTACGAGTTATTTCTCGTTTCGAGTTCACTTTATCATCGTGTCAACAAGTCAAATGTCATATCTCAAGTATTAATTATAAGTCCTTATTGGCATATTGGGGCCACACGGGACTACGGAGTCCCGTCGACGCCCGACGTGGCTCAAAACAATAACAAGTATAACAATGTACGTCCAAGGTATCCAATAATCCGCAATCAACACTTCAACAATTCACAGCCGTCTACGGCTCGTGTTCTAATCCTAATCTCCGTCGTCTAATTCCCGTCGCCCACAACATTAATAACAACCACTTAACACCCACAATGATTATGCCGATACCTTCACGGCCTCGGCCCCGTTTCTCGGCCAAATCTAACCAACCAAACGGACCCTTATCTTTTCGACAAGAACAACAACAATGAGACCACAATCAACAACAAATTAAACTCGACAACACCAAAGATTACACCAAACATATCCAAATCCAATCCTAGCTCTCGGCCGTCATTAACTAATCCAAATCCACATCCAAAACATTCCACTCGAGACCACATTCGACACAAATCCATACCAAAGCAACAACTCGACACAAACATATGACCAAAACTCGACAATCACTAGCACTCGACATGAACAAATCTCTCAACAAGGACCAAACCCAACATGGCCATGAGCTCAAGCTCACGGCTCAACCCATTTTGCGACACAAACAACCACAAGAACAAGCAAATGATACCAGTTTAATTATTAAGCTTCACTTTTATAGATTTTATCCGTTATTAATCGAAATACCCTCGAATAGTACATAAATCATAACCCCACCGTCGTGTAAATGACGAATCAGTGTGGGGTAGTGGTGCTCCGTTTGGCCGGAAAGTGGCCAGGGAGGGTGTTGGGAGGCGCCGTTGTAAATGGGAGAAAGGGGAAGTGGAACCCTAGATCTACTATAATGTTGTATACATAGGGTAAGGGTGGACTAGGGACAAACCCTAGCGCGCCCATTCTGTCATTTCTATTATATTTTTAACGAAACATGAACGGGGCTAATAAATTGCGTTATAAATATTTCCCGAGCCTTCAAAATTATTTTCATTAACATTAAAATCATTTTTTCATAAAATTTGACTATAAATAGTTAAATACTCATAACTTTATTTTTCGTCGTCCGTTTTACTAAATATTTATGTTTATTTATTTTTGTGTCAAGTCTCGCAATGGGACACACTAAACCACGGGGAATACTTACGAAATATAAATAGAAATGTATGAAAATAAATATATAGGAATCCTGAAGTTACCGGTTGTCACAAATACCGTGGCCTCTAAGTATAAAAAATACCGTGGCCTCTAAGTATAAAAACATTACTTAAAACTTTACACCATACAATTCTTGTCAATGGGAGTGGGAATTGAGTGAGCACAAGGGCGACAACAACGAGCTGAGTCAATTAACAAGACCCATGCAAAACAAAATATATGCAATTAAATGCCTAGTTACATAAAAAGAGTGGCTCTTCGATAATTAAAAACGCAAAAGATTAAGTTAAGAACTTACATAGTCAGCTTGCATATAGCAAATATACATCAGATATATAGATTAGCAAAATTTTCATTCTTTGACCCATGCAGGACTACTCGAAACAAGATTCCAGACATAACACCTTTGTTGCCGAAATCAAATGCTTCTTTCTACACTTTGTTTTATTCCTTTCAAGCTATGAAAGAAGTTATATATATACTAAACTCAAACACGGTTATGTAGTGACAATCCACATGGAGTAGGATATTTACCATGGTTCACTCACGCATCAATTTGATCATCCCATAGATTAAATGCTTGGAACAATTTGATTAAAAAAGGGCAAGAAGCTCGAATTAAATGGGATGTTTGGATGGATTATTAAGGACTGATTTCTAACACGATGGATGAAAACTTTCTGTGTGAATTACCTTGTACCAAGTCTAGTGAGTAGCGAAAGATGGACTACTTAACTTCCGTAAGTTGGGTTTTTTTAATAATAGTCGATGGAAATGTAGTTCGCTGTCCCTTAGTGTAAAACAATGTCACGACTTTGGTTTATGTCCTCTTTCTTGGTGTAGTTCCGGATATGTGCAGAGATGGTTTGTCCTTAAAGGGTGTTTTGCTACTTCTAAACATTCTCACATAAAGTGTAAAATTTTGAAACAAGTTACTATCGAATTTGGACACTGTGTTTGGTTGAATTGAATACAATAGACATTGTAATAGTGTTGGGTCTGAAACTGCTGCTGAGTAAAACTGTTGCTATAAGTGAAACTGCTGCTAGTGGTAATGATTCTGCTGCTAATGTCAAAGTGCTGCTGAGGTTAAATGCTGCTGACAGAATCTATTGCTACTGCTGATGGGATAAGGATGTATACGGTTTAGATAAATATAGAATAGATTGTGTAAATATTATATTTATCTAGAATATTCTTATCGTGTAGAGAAAGGTATTGTAAACCTAGTAGGATTCCTTAGTCTATAAAAGGAGGATCCTAGGGTTAGTTTATGTACGTATTATTATTCACTTCAAGGTTGTAAAACCCTAGCATTGTTGAGTGCTCGTATTAATAATATTGAAGTGTTGAAAGTGAATCATTCTTCTTCTTAAGTTAAGCTTTTACATTCCGCATATTAGCTTAAGTGTTTAATCAAGTTAACTTCTATACAAGATCGTTTAAGCTCAACTGGGATCAACAAGTGGTATCAGAGCTTGTGATCTAGAAGTTATTATCAAGAAGATTTCACTAGGCCAAAAACTGGAATTGGTTACACCAAATATGTGTGACGATATACATATAGTCACACATGGTTTTTTTCGTATGTGTGACTAAAGGTCGTGTGACCATAGGGTACCTACGGTCACATGTTTTGGTTCTTTTTAGTCTCACTTAAAAAAGAGTAACCAAAACGTTAAAATGTGTGACTAAATAGGTACAATTTTAGTTGGATTAATCAGCTTTGTGTGACGAAAAGCTCTTATAGTCACACGAATCATTTTTTTTTCTATATTTAGTCACATGCAATTAACCATAAAGTGGCCAAAAGTGTTAATAAGTGTGACCATATGGTGTTGAAAGTGAAGAAATGTATGGTTTGTGTGACTATAGATCATCCAATTGCCACATAAATTTGGTTTTCATGTGGCCTTTTGTACCATTTAGTCACACAACTCATGTTTCTTTTGGGTATTTAGTCACATACAATTAAACATAAAGTGGCAAAAAATGTGAATAAGTGTGACCATATGTTCTTTAAAGTGAAGAAATGTGTGGTTTGTGTGACTATTGATCATCCAATGGCCACATGAATTTTATTTTTGTGTGGCCTTTTGTTACATTTAGTCACACAAAGCATTTTTCTTTTGGGTATTTAGTCACATACAATAAATCATAAAGTGGCCAAAAGTGTGAATAAGTGTGACCATATGGTGTTTAAAGTGAAGAAATGTGTGTTTTGTGTGACTATTGGTCATCCAATGGCCACATGAATTGTATGTTTGTGTGGCCTTTTGTACCATTTAGTCACACATATCATGTTTCTTTTGGGTATTTAGTCACATACAATTAAGCATAAAGTGGCCAAAAGTGTGAATAAGTGTGACCATATGGTGTTTAAAGTGAAGAAATTTGTGTTTTGTGTGACTATTGATCATCCAATGGCCACATGAATTGTATGTTTGTGTGGCCTTTTGTACCATTTAGTCACACAAAGCATTTTTCTTTTGGGTATTTAGTCACATACAATTAAGCATAAAGTTGCCAAAAGTGTGAATAAGTGTGACCATATGGTGTTTAAAGTGAAGAAATTTGTGTTTTGTGTGACTGTTGATCATCCAATGGCCACATGAATTGTATGTTTGTGTGGCCTTTTGTACCATTTAGTCACACAAAGCATTTTTCTTTTGGGTATTTAGTCACATACAATAAATCATAAAGTGGCCAAAAGTGTGAATAAGTGTGACCATATGGTGTTTAAAGTGAAGAAATGTGTGTTTTGTGTGACTATTGGTCATCCAATGGCCACATGAATTGTATGTTTGTGTGGCCTTTTGTACCATTTAGTCACACATATCATGTTTCTTTTGGGTATTTGGTCACATACAATTTAGCATAAAGTGGCCAAAAGTGTGAATAAGTGTGACCATATGGTATTTATAGTCAAGAAATTTGTGTTTTGTGTGACTATTGATAAGCCAATGGCCACATGAATTGTATGTTTGTGTGGCCTTTTGTACCATTTAGTCACAAATATCATGTTTGTTTTGGGTATTTAGTCACATACAATCAAGCATAAAGTGGCCAAAAGTGTGAATAAGTGTGACCATATGGTGTTTAAAGTGAAGAAATTTGTGTTTTGTGTGACTATTGATAAGCCAATGGCTACATGAATTGTATGTTTGTGTGGCCTTTTGTACCATTTAGTCACACATATCATGTTTCTTTTGGGTATTTAGTCACATACAATTAAGCATAAAGTGGCTAAAAGTGTGAATAAGTGTGACCATATGGTGTTTAAAGTGAAGAAATTTGTGTTTTGTGTGACTATTGATAAGCCAATGGCCACATGAATTGTATGTTTGTGTGGCCTTTTGTACCATTTAGTCACACATATCATGTTCGTTTTGGGTATTTAGTCACATACAATTAATCATAAAGTGGCCAAAAGTGTGAATAAGTGTGACCATATGGTGTTTAAAGTGAAGAAATTTGTGTTTTGTGTGGCTATTGATAAGCCAATGGCCACATGAATTGTATGTTTGTGTGGCCTTTTGTACCATTTAGTCACACATATCATGTTTGTTTTGGGTATTTAGTCACATACAATTAAGCATAAAGTGGCCAAATGTATTAATAACTGTGACCATATGCCGTTTAAATTGAAGAAATTTGTATTTTGTGTGACTATTGATCATTAAATGGCCACATGAATTGTATGCATGTGTGGCCGTTTGTAACATTTAGTCACACAACGAATTAATTGTACAGTCACCAACAAAAAGCCGTAAATAAAAAAATTCAATAAAATTAAAATATATAAAATTAAACAAATTCAAATACAATAAAAGTGGAATGTATATAAAATTGTGATGGCGTAAATAATAAAATTCTCATAAATATAACTTCTTAGTCTTGATCATCTTCTGAGCAGCTTCACTTTTCATGGCTTGAATAGAGACGTAGTTGCGTTTCCCTGTTAATTTAGGTGGAACTTTGTTATGCTCACTAATCATTTGTATGGTACTTGGTGGTGTAGCCTGTAGGAAACAAAAAGCCGGGTGTATCAAATACTGAATTAATTATGAGAAATTATATATATATGTAGGTTGATAAAACAGATGCTTGTATGTACCTGATCTTCCAAAATCACTTGCTCCTTTGGCCATGCATAAAAACCACCTACTGCCTTCATAACTGTTTTGAAACCGTTACCTCCTACATCCGGTATGCAAGCTGCATCCTGTAAGGATTTATCAATAGACACTTTGTAGCAATCCTTGGGGAGTGGTTTGTTATGAACCATTTGTTTTCCATCACTCATGTATACTCTGTCCAAAGCAATAATAGTTGTTATCTTTGTGTGCCACAGTTTGCAGTTAATTTCCTAAAAAAATGATTTGTTGCATGTATGTATCAGAAATCAGTTAAACAAAATAATGTATGAACATGTTTAAATACATACTTGTGGTAGTACTAGTAATGAAGACTCATCTTCTTGTGATTGGGAAGCTTGACGTGCATCCTTTCATTTTGCTCTAGTCGTTTTCTTAGATGCGACAGATTTAACAGTTACCTATACATATAAAACACAGTAAATAAGACATGCATGTAGATTTAAAAAATCACATGTGGAAGTTTTATTACTTACACTTGTTTCCTTTTCCTTTTCCAAAGTTGGTAGTCCCTTTAGACTTCTGAATGCTTGCAACTTTTTCACATCCAGAAACATGTGTTCCGGCATCCGCATCAGCATTGCTGTTTATATGATTAATATTCACCGGAGACACCTGCAATATAAAGTGTTTAAGAAGACTGCAGCAGTTTTTAAAAGGGTCAATAAAAGATGGAATGTTACTTCTGGTGGTGTCAATGGACTTGGCGTCAATGGATTTGTTGCCAATGTAGTTGATGGCGATGGACTTGATGCCAATGGAGTTGACGTTGAGTTCGACTGCCCCTTTTGTGCAGCCAATTGCTTCATCAAATCCTGGATTACCGCATCTTTTTCTTGACGTTGGCGTCTCTCATTTTCAAGTTCACTTTGAAGTAACACCACTCTTTCATCAGATGCTTGTTTGTTTTGAGGAAGATCAAAATACCTCCTGTAGGTTACTCCACCTCCCACTCCTCTCGCATATCCTCCCTTTTCCTTACCTAATACAACTGTCATGGCATCACTGCCATGATCAACCTTCAAGGTTCCGTGTTTGATCTTGTCATCCGTTTCTTTCTGCACACACAATATGGGTAATAGGTTATTATATGTTGATCCCACTTTAATATAAGCAAGAAGACTTTTTAGCCCCACTATGCACATTATAATAAAATATGCAGTAAAACTTACAATTTTTTCTCCCACGGCTCTAGTATCATCATCGTAAAAATCTCCGTCTTTGTTCTTCCTTCCTGACAACCACAGCGTGGTACGCGGTGGTTCTTCATCTGGTTGAATTTCTTTACGATCGATCTTATAAACATCAATTGCACACACGTAAGATAAACCATTTTACACGCAAGTATTATGCTATTAACTGCAAAGGTTTCAAGTTACCATTTGATCTATCACAAGGGCGTATCCACCTCGTCCCATTCTATGCTGATAAAGAGACTTGGAACGCGCCACTTTTGTTGCAGCTGATTTCACCTTGCAACACAAAATCAAAAGGCGTTTAGATGTAGTAATGATTATATACTATAGAACTAATACATATGGAAACAGCAAATGCTTGAACTTGAATAAAAAAGTACTAATTAACACCTTGTATTCATCGCTTTGTGTATAATTTACAAAATTGACTCAATCATCAGCTGATATAATTGCATCATAATTAGTCGGGACTTCATTTAGTTTAGAAGGTGTTTCTAGGTTGGGCAATATGTAGTTTTGTGTCAATTTACTTCTGAAATTGCGTAGACGTTGACCAAGACGATTCATTAACACTTTTCTGGCTGTCAAGTCAACATCAAAAAATCGCTGCAAAGATTAACATGATGTTCCTAATTAGTTGCACATAATGTAAATGCTACATATATATTTCATGCTATATTACTGGGTTAAAAAATGGTATAGGTTTACCGTGATTTCGTCCCACATTTTGTCTCTTGCTTCTGAATCAACCTTCTTCCAGGATATAATCCTGACACCTATATGCTCACGAACCAAGTCTCCCAAAAAACTAGAAAACAATGCTCGGTGTTTTCCTGATATCCTATTCATAGCATCGAAGGTTACACTGAGCTTCTCTCCACCTGCTTTTCCATATTCCCTTCGAAACTTTGCTAACCTGGTTATGCCCCTCTTTTTGACATAGCCATTTGATTGGTTGTTATCACGTTCACCATCATCAGAATACTGCTCCGATTCATATCCCAATTCATGGTCAGGATGTTCATTATCAGAAAAATCAATATTATCACGATCATTCTCTTGGGTTTCCATGATTCGTCTGAAGCAATGTGTAAAAGAATAATACTAAACTAAATTGTTGAACAATGGTTAAAAAAGTTATTGATTTAATCTTTTGAAGAAGGCTGATTTTTTGGAGAAAAAATAGGGCATATGATGGGGCAGTTTTTGGTTTAAGGAAATCACAATTTCCAGAGTTAATTTTGAAAATTATGTTTGAGAGTTTAAACCTTTCACGAAAATATTTGGCTCCAAAATTTTTAATTAAGAATTTAAACATTTCATTAATATTTTGGCTCCAAAATAACACCCATGCATATAACTTTGCATGACATAAGTTGTGCTTACACACAGTCCCAAACACCCATATATCTTCAAACCCGCTGTCCCAAACACACATATAACTGAATAAACAAAAAAATGGCGCATACTGTAACAATTCGCATTTTCAGGATAATTACCATTCCCGGAAAATTTCACTATTCACTTTTACTATTCATTTTTCCCGAAACTTTCCCGAAAGTTGATTTTTATTTGATATTCTCGAGTGATAAATCATTTCCATGGCAAATTAAATGTTTGACATTCGTCAGATCATTTTCGTGAAAGTTATTAAGGATTTACCCGTTTTAGGGTAAAACGTCATTCAGAAATTCTACGCACAACAAAATTTGACTCCGTCAGGTGACCCCACATCAGAAAAATGTTTGACACACTCATGATTTATTTGAGAATAAATCATGACTGAGAAAAATCATGACCAAAATAAGCCTCGACCGTGAAAAACTGGAATTTTCAGTTTTAAGCGTTTTTACTCAGCCGTAACCTTAGCCTATACCTGCACCGCGTTTCTAATACGATTTGAGTTTTCAACTTATTAGAAAAAGTCAACATATTTTTCCCTCCTCCATTGACCAAAAATCATCCCTTGATGATATAAGTCATTTCGTGATTTTTAGGCTTACGGTTTGATGTCTAAAAGACATTTAATACCAACCGACACTAGACTGAGCCCATTCTAGACATTATAAGTCATTTTAAATCATTTTTATCCTATTAGAAAAGTAACATTTTACTTTTCTCAGTTTTACGCAAAATTCGTACATTTTACGTATTACGCGTTTTAGACCCGTGTTTCCAGTTTTTAGCAGGGTTTTGGCACCCGATAGATCCTACCACTCATTTTATATTTTATTATGGACTATATGGACATGTTTAACAATACTTTCAAATTCCATAATTTTACGACACCCGGTTTTACGTTTTGAGGCTTAATCATTTACGATTGGCATTTCCCGGAGTCAAAACTAACCAAGTATCTTGGATAATACCAAGAAAAGTCCACCCTTGGCCACCAAACAGCCCCAACCGACTTAGGGGGGGGGGGATTAGTCACCATGTGATTCAATCTTGACCATTCATCTTAACTTGGGCACAAAGTTTCACCTAAACTTAACCATGGTTAATATCTAACCCATGTATGGTTAGCTAACTTTCTCATACTATAAATAGCCACTCAAGAACACCTTCTTCTTCATCTTTTCATCCATAAAAACGAGCCAACACAAATCATAGCTCCATGATCCTTTGATCTTTAAGCTACAAGTTACATATCAAAGTTCAAGGCTTAGTTATTCTCTACATGAATCTTAAGTTTGTTTGGTGATTCCATGGTTGATTTAGGAGCTACACAAGGTTACTAGGGCTGAAGTTAAACGATTTTCACAAGGGTTAGATCAAGGCTAGCAAGGGTTACAAGAGTTGTGGTAAAGGGTTTACAAGCTTAGGTTTAGTGTCCTAGTTCCATACTTGACTTCCTTTCTTGTAGAAAGCCAAAAGTTGTAAGCAAACCCTAACTTGCTTCTTGTTAAATAATCATGTTCATGTTATTTACCTATTATTCATGCTATATTATGTCTTGTATGCATGTCCATGATGTATAAAAATGACCAAAACAAGTTATTGTTATTGATTGTTACAACAAGTTACTAAAACAAGTAAACTAGTGACTTTCTTGGAAAACCACGACCAAAATGGTAAAAATATGATGTTGGATCATTACATATTACAGTAGAGGACTTAACAAGGAAACCATAGCAATTTGAACCACCCAAAACGAGTATACGAGTCAAAAGTTATGGCGATTTGAAATTACCAAAGATTTCCGGCAAAACTGCCAAATAGCTTCCTGATCAAATTTGGGTTTTGAAAGTCATACTTCTGGTCCGATTCATCAAAAAGATAAAACATGAAAGTTGTCCGAAACGACGTTTTCGTTCAGGAATAAAGAAGCTCGAGACCTAAAAACGCTTTCCGAGTGATAAAATTCTTCAAATTCTAAACAGCCCATTTTTTAGACCAAAGTCACTAGATTATGGTTATACTTTAAATGGAACAAGAGGTCTTATGACCTATAAACAAGACCACCACCATGGCTAGAGCCAAGGTTGAGTCTCATGACCTTGGAACAAGGACCAAAGGTCATGGCTAGGCCATGACGAAATGACCATACCAACTTACATAGGCGTAAACATGAAACAAGGAATTGGCGATAACTTGAACAAACAATTTGGATCTACTTCACCTAAAAGGAAACCATGAGATTCTAACAAGAGAAAATGGTCATTCAAGACTTATGAAACTACCCCTAATAACAATCTTCATGTACTAATAAACTTTCCTAAGTTTATTCAAATATCGGACATGTAACTTTTCGGATCAAAACTTATATGTATATATTTCATCAACTACTACAATAGTAAGGAGCCTCATGTGAGGAGTTCATTATGTAAGCCGTCGAGTTGAGTTGTGGATTTACGAATTAAAGTGTCCTGGCTCCTCGAACGCTTACTAACATGACTTCTGAATTATGTCGGCCCGAACGGTAGTAAACGATATACAAAACATACATGTTTCATGAATCTTTCTTTCAAAGACTTATACTATACATCATACCACATCATGGACTAAGTGCAAGATATATATATTGGCGTGTTTATGTCTCCTTAGACATTACTCCGATCCTAAGTCGCAACATTCGATTATAGGTTGCTCGTAGAAACCTTCACGATTTAACCGTTACATTCATTACTTGCTATCTTACTTAAGGTGAGTTCATAGCCCCACTTTACATTACTTCAATGTTTTACAAACCCTTGGGGGGAATACATGCTATTATTTTTCTACTCGAACACAATGCTTTCTACTGTATGTTATTCGACTATGTTTTATTATCACTAAGTAACATCCTTGCCAAACCAAGATCCCTTAGTATGAACCATTTAATCACTTGCGAGGGTTACTTGCAAGTGAGCGCGAATATTGTGAATAGGCCTATTGGGATTGACGAATCCCATTTGTTTTGATTAGTTCAAACAAATGCATTAATATTTGAGACATTAGGTATGACGGCAAAGTACCTACCGGGATAAATCTGCCAATCGATATTGGTACACGTTAACGTTTTGGTTTCATAAGCTTAGTGTATAATACATTTTATGGGCGTATAATAACGTAGCCTACCTGTTTTGTTTTCCAAACATTGGTGTGAGTCTACAGCTCACACTACGATTATGGTGTTCAAACGATTTAACTACCAACACATTGTGTTCAAACGATTTAACAAACTCTATGAATATCACTCAACCTTTGTGTTGACCTCTCAAGCATGTATTTCAGGTTCATGACGATCAAGGATGGCACGGAAGGACACGGATACTCAAGAGGGCTATAAATTTACTTATCATTCAAAAACTCATTTATTATACATTGTAAACATGGAACCAATTGGGACCTCATTTTGTAAATCTCTGATATTTATACAATTTGAATGATAAATCTTTTAAAACGACTCAATTGGAGTTCGTTTTCTATTATTGTGACTATTGTGCTGTCAAGTAACACCCAGTTCGAATTCCGCTGCAACCATGAATTGGGGGTGTTACAGATTGGTACCAGAGCCATGGTTATAGAGAAACGGGTCTAAGTGAGACCTAAACTATAACTACAATCACAAACAAAAACATTTTATAGCCTTCCGCTCTCCGTGTCTTCCATCCTCCAGACGATTATGGACTTAGTAAGCATGTTATGCTTCACACACATATTAGTATATTGATATATACACACTAAGCATTTTATGCTACATGAACACATATTAGTATATTGATATATACACACTAGGCATTTTATGCTACATAAACACATATAAGTATATTGATATATACACACTAGGCATTTTATGCTACATGAACATATTAGTATATTGATATATAAACTCGGTTTATTTTCAATCATTTATCTAAACAATGAACTAAACATATCTGTGTATGCCTATTATAAGGCATTTCGACATAGCCACACTCTCCCAATCATGTTCCTACTCCAACATTCATTTTCCAAGACATTGTGAGATACAATGGTCTCGTTCATTTTTCAAGACATTGTGAGATACAATGGTCTCATTCATTTTTCAAGACATTGTGAGATACAATGGCCTCATTCATTTTCCAAGACATTGTGAGATACAATGGTCTCATTCATTTTCCAAGACATTGTATGATACAATGGTCTTAATCATTTCTCAAATGTTTTGAGTCACCTAATGGTTTAACCTACTTCCCAGACATTGTGAATTGCACAATGGTCTAACCTACTTCCGAGACATTGTGATTTGTGCAATGGTCTCTGGAATTATTTCACGACCTCATCAATATCATTTCTTATGATATCAAAAACCCATCACAATCTAACGATTTCCAAACAAGAAATATAAGATTTCTAAAGGACAAACTAATTCATCATTGACAAAAGCTGAACTTTCTCTACATTCATCAAAGTTTTCTTATGAAACCTTCATTATTAAAAGTTCGTGATCCTGGCCAAGTATGTTTTATTTTAGAACTACTTAAAACTTCCTTTCCATACGTATCTACCCTTACTACCTTCTATGCAATGGAATATGAAAAACATACGTTACAAGTCTTGTATGGACGGGACTTGCAACTGAAGGGTTTGACATCGCCTTTGTTTAGTGGACAGTTTCCCGAAAGCAACGGACATATCACAAGTATACCTAATTTAGGTATTTGGAAATTTTATCGAACCTTGGCTAAATATAGACTAGTCACCTATATTTAACTTAGGGACAGTGGAATATAGTCTGACTAACTATATTCGACTTAAAATTTTCAAATACTGAGAATAGTTGTACTAGAGTTATGTTTAGATTGATTTCCTACATGAACACGATAAACCACCAGAATACATTAAAACAATCTAGAGACACGATAGTGTCTTACCACTCAGCGAAATCTTAACACCTTATTTGTATGATCTAAATTCATTCTTGAAAGTTTTCATTTATGAGATAATCCGAACTACTATCCTGGGATAGTTATCAATTATTCTCTTCATCCTGTAGAAGTACCATCCTGTTTAGGATACCATTCCATCATAAACTTTTAAAATCTCTTAAGATTTTCAAAACAAACTCAACATCTATACCTAAGAGTATTAATGTTAAGCATACACTACACACTTTTGTTCATCAACATATCATAACATTATCTTCACAACCGTTGGAACCACAAGCTCATTAACAGATCTTGATGCACTTTTAAAGCTCAAATCATCCTTAGTTACACCACAAGCACCCTCATCAGCTTTACAAGATTGAATATTCATCTTGTACTTTTGGAACACTAGTATCATCTCGTAATACCTTGTAACTTACCGACTAAGTATGAATGTTGTGTAGGATGATTTGTAATTATTTGAATGGATTGGGATGCCTTTTCATTTAAATAAAGACATTGTAAATCACCAAACCATAAGTTTATATTTCCTTATTTACATTGTTTGGGATGCCTCTCTATGTAAATAAAGAATTATAAGCAAGTGGGCTTGTTTGTATCCGAAATAACATAAGTATGAAGTCAACCTACATTACATTGCTCGGGTATGGCTTGATACCTACATTACATTGCTCGGGTATGGCATGATACCTACATTACATTGCTCGGGTATGGCATGATACCTACATTATATTCGCCACAAGAAATCCTATCTTTTCGCCAACATCGCTTCAAACCATGACATAAACATTAGGTACAACAACCGATTACCTACTAGACTATGATTACGACTACTATCCCAATTTCCATTGATATTCCACTACTATATCAATTTCCATTTATTGGATTCCTATGTAAATTGCTATTGTTGTTCAACTGTTATATCAATTGCTATTGATACTTGACAACTATATCAATTTCTGTACAACTACTATCTCAATTCCTATTAATATTCGACTGCTATATCAATTTCCTTTGATATTCGACTATTACCATACCTTCCCTACATAAAAGTAAGCCTCATCCTACACCATACACTGAAACGACAAATCAAACTACATCACTGGTAACCCCAGACTTTAGTCCTCATAAGTAACCACACCTTTTCATCGACACCACTCCAACATATGACACGCAAAGAACTTCGGGACGAAGTTCCCCGTAAGGGGTAGAGACTGTAACAATTCGCATTTTCAGGATAATTACCATTCCCGGAAAATTTCACTATTCACTTTTACTATTCATTTTTCCCGAAACTTTCCCGAAAGTTGATTTTTATTTGATATTCTCGAGTGATAAATCATTTCCATGGCAAATTAAATGTTTGACATTCGTCAGATCATTTTCGTGAAAGTTATTAAGGATTTACCCGTTTTAGGGTAAAACGTCATTCAGAAATTCTACGCACAACAAAATTTGACTCCGTCAGGTGACCCCACATCAGAAAAATGTTTGACACACTCATGATTTATTTGAGAATAAATCATGACTGAGAAAAATCATGACCAAAATAAGCCTCGACCGTGAAAAACTGGAATTTTCAGTTTTAAGCGTTTTTACTCAGCCGTAACCTTAGCCTATACCTGCACCGCGTTTCTAATACGATTTGAGTTTTCAACTTATTAGAAAAAGTCAACATATTTTTCCCTCCTCCATTGACCAAAAATCATCCCTTGATGATATAAGTCATTTCGTGATTTTTAGGCTTACGGTTTGATGTCTAAAAGACATTTAATACCAACCGACACTAGACTGAGCCCATTCTAGACATTATAAGTCATTTTAAATCATTTTTATCCTATTAGAAAAGTAACATTTTACTTTTCTCAGTTTTACGCAAAATTCGTACATTTTACGTATTACGCGTTTTAGACCCGTGTTTCCAGTTTTTAGCAGGGTTTTGGCACCCGATAGATCCTACCACTCATTTTATATTTTATTATGGACTATATGGACATGTTTAACAATACTTTCAAATTCCATAATTTTACGACACCCGGTTTTACGTTTTGAGGCTTAATCATTTACGATTGGCATTTCCCGGAGTCAAAACTAACCAAGTATCTTGGATAATACCAAGAAAAGTCCACCCTTGGCCACCAAACAGCCCCAACCGACTTAGGGGGGGGGGATTAGTCACCATGTGATTCAATCTTGACCATTCATCTTAACTTGGGCACAAAGTTTCACCTAAACTTAACCATGGTTAATATCTAACCCATGTATGGTTAGCTAACTTTCTCATACTATAAATAGCCACTCAAGAACACCTTCTTCTTCATCTTTTCATCCATAAAAACGAGCCAACACAAATCATAGCTCCATGATCCTTTGATCTTTAAGCTACAAGTTACATATCAAAGTTCAAGGCTTAGTTATTCTCTACATGAATCTTAAGTTTGTTTGGTGATTCCATGGTTGATTTAGGAGCTACACAAGGTTACTAGGGCTGAAGTTAAATGATTTTCACAAGGGTTAGATCAAGGCTAGCAAGGGTTACAAGAGTTGTGGTAAAGGGTTTACAAGCTTAGGTTTAGTGTCCTAGTTCCATACTTGACTTCCTTTCTTGTAGAAAGCCAAAAGTTGTAAGCAAACCCTAACTTGCTTCTTGTTAAATAATCATGTTCATGTTATTTACCTATTATTCATGCTATATTATGTCTTGTATGCATGTCCATGATGTATAAAAATGACCAAAACAAGTTATTGTTATTGATTGTTACAACAAGTTACTAAAACAAGTAAACTAGTGACTTTCTTGGAAAACCACGACCAAAATGGTAAAAATATGATGTTGGATCATTACATATTACAGTAGAGGACTTAACAAGGAAACCATAGCAATTTGAACCACCCAAAACGAGTATACGAGTCAAAAGTTATGGCGATTTGAAATTACCAAAGATTTCCGGCAAAACTGCCAAATAGCTTCCTGATCAAATTTGGGTTTTGAAAGTCATACTTCTGGTCCGATTCATCAAAAAGTTAAAACACGAAAGTTGTCCGAAACGACGTTTTCGTTCAGGAATAAAGAAGCTCGAGACCTAAAAACGCTTTCCGAGTGATAAAATTCTTCAAATTCTAAACAGCCCATTTTTTAGACCAAAGTCACTAGATTATGGTTATACTTTAAATGGAACAAGAGGTCTTATGACCTATAAACAAGACCACCACCATGGCTAGAGCCAAGGTTGAGTCTCATGACCTTGGAACAAGGACCAAAGGTCATGGCTAGGCCATGACGAAATGACCATACCAACTTACATAGGCGTAAACATGAAACAAGGAATTGGCGATAACTTGAACAAACAATTTGGATCTACTTCACCTGAAAGGAAACCATGAGATTCTAACAAGAGAAAATGGTCATTCAAGACTTATGAAACTACCCCTAATAACAATCTTCATGTACTAATAAACTTTCCTAAGTTTATTCAAATATCGGACATGTAACTTTTCGGATCAAAACTTATATGTATATATTTCATCAACTACTACAATAGTAGGGAGCCTCATGTGAGGAGTTCATTATGTAAGCCGTCGAGTTGAGTTGTGGATTTACGAATTAAAGTGTCCTGGCTCCTCGAACGCTTACTAACATGACTTCTGAATTATGTCGGCCCGAACGGTAGTAAACGATATACAAAACATACATGTTTCATGAATCTTTCTTTCAAAGACTTATACTATACATCATACCACATCATGGACTAAGTGCAAGATATATATATTGGCGTGTTTATGTCTCCTTAGACATTACTCCGATCCTAAGTCGCAACATTCGATTATAGGTTGCTCGTAGAAACCTTCACAATTCAACCGTTACATTCATTACTTGCTATCTTACTTAAGGTGAGTTCATAGCCCCACTTTACATTACTTCAATGTTTTACAAACCCTTGGGGGGAATACATGCTATTATTTTTCTACTCGAACACAATGCTTTCTACTGTATGTTATTCGACTATGTTTTATTATCACTAAGTAACATCCTTGCCAAACCAAGATCCCTTAGTATGAACCATTTAATCACTTGCGAGGGTTACTTGCAAGTGAGCGCGAATATTGTGAATAGGCCTATTGGGATTGACGAATCCCATTTGTTTTGATTAGTTCAAACAAATGCATTAATATTTGAGACATTAGGTATGACGGCAAAGTACCTACCGGGATAAATCTGCCAATCGATATTGGTACACGTTAACGTTTTGGTTTCATAAGCTTAGTGTATAATACATTTTATGGGCGTATAATAACGTAGCCTACCTGTTTTGTTTTCCAAACATTGGTGTGAGTCTACAGCTCACACTACGATTATGGTGTTCAAACGATTTACCTACAAACACTACGATTATGGTGTTCAAACGATTTAACTACCAACACATTGTGTTCAAACGATTTAACAAACTCTATGAATATCACTCAACCTTTGTGTTGACCTCTCAAGCATGTATTTCAGGTTCATGACGATCAAGGATGGCACGGAAGGACACGGATACTCAAGAGGGCTATAAATTTACTTATCATTCAAAAACTCATTTATTATACATTGTAAACATGGAACCAATTGGGACCTCATTTTGTAAATCTCTGATATTTATACAATTTGAATGATAAATCTTTTAAAACGACTCAATTGGAGTTCGTTTTCTATTATTGTGACTATTGTGCTGTCAAGTAACACCCAGTTCGAATTCCGCTGCAACCATGAATTGGGGGTGTTACACATACAAATGAACAAACACGATATGAAAAATGCGGAGAATGTATAAAACATGTAGAAATGGTCTAAAACATGATTAAACGGGCGAGAACGTGTAAACACAAACGTATAAAACCGACTAAGAATTATAAGACGTAGGAAAAATGAGGAAAAATATGAAAAAACATGAAAATGACAAAAACCTACGAAAACGGATAAAAACGTGTACAGACGTATTAATCCATGACAAAATGGGGGATAACGTGTAAACATGGACGAAAACGTGTACACACGGACGCAAACGTATCATATAACCTAAAGATACCCTAACGAAAGTATGACACATTCTTCATCATAGTACATATGACTTTACTGATTTTATGGCCTTCTCGAATGTCAAAATTAACGTGCCCACCTTTAATAATTAACTTTAACACACTCAGGGGTGGATCTACTGTATAGCACGGGTATGGAAGTGCAAACCCTAAAATTCGACGGGTAGTGTAAAAAACATAGGGTGCATACCCTTGAAGGACCCTTTGAGGACCCTATTTTGAAATCCTAGTTCCGCCACTGGGCACACTTCATATAACCTTCACAATATAACTATACACATACCAAGTGTATGCAACCCATGGATGACCGGTGATAATGGCTAATTCACATGGTGGGTCATTGTTAGTAGGTTATAACTGGTCACATTCATTAATGGGTATTTGACATCATATGGGAATTGGGTTATAGTTGTTTTAGGGTGTCATGTTACGACAGGATTCAATGAATAGTACATATGTATAATATTATGTTATCAAAAACCCGACCGAATGGTCAAGAATGCTCGCTCCCTGAGATATTCCCATGTCGTTTTAACTGAGCTAATGTCAAATATTGATCATGTTCGTTAAGTATACTAAATAAACGAAGATAAACGAACTTTTACCAAACAAATCAGCAAACGTTCAAAGAACGTTCAGTTCGTTTACATTCCTAGCTACTCACAGGATTCTAATAGGCTGGGAAATAGTAATTTGTAATTTAAAGCCTAGAAATGCAAATTAACTTTTCTTAAGTCCTAAATGAATAAAAATAATTGTAGGGAAAATATTTTTATTTTTTTGAGTTTTATTTTATTTTTTAATAATTAAAAACTAATTTTAAGTAATTAAATGATAAAAAATAGTAAACTGATTAAGAATACACAAGAAAAATGTGCAATAACCACTTAATGTATTTAAGTTTGAAGCAAAAATAAAAGTGACAAACCAACTTATTTAAATAAGGTATAATAAGCTTAAAAGGAGAAATAAGCTAAGAGCCTAAAAAGTTTGTTTATATACAAAACAATGTAAGATATTAAATGAAAAAGTCCCAAGGGCAAGTGGTAAGTGTGTGGTGTGTTGAGGCATTCAAAAGGTTGAGGTTGGTGAGGTCTTGGGTTCGAGCCTATGGTTCCCCTTGATTTCCCAGCTTCCCTTTTTATGTTTTTTAAGAAAATCTTTTTGATAAGATATTTTTAAACTTTCCCTCCAATATGTACTTCAAATATATTTGTCAATTCCCTCCAATATGACTTAAGAAGCAGTTTGGTAATGTGTCTAGTTAATTGGTTTAAGATTGAGCATTTTGTTTTCACATAACATGTCAATTATGTCAGTTTAACAAGATTGCATCATACATACTAAATTACATTACATGCATATGCATAAAAGTATATTTATATATTAGATTCCATAATTGCTGAAACTAACTATTTAACATTAAGTGTTCAACATTAACTAATGTATAACAGTACTAATATTGTTCAAATTTAGTAATATAGCATAAGTAAAATACCCCCAAATGAATGCATGTTTACAACACACATAACTGACAAAAAATTATACACTTAAGGGGGTATTTACTTACAAAAAATATAATAAATATTGTTTGACTGCAAATGAAGCATAAATTGTTTGAAGCTGGACACATCAGCACAGATGAAACACGGGATACACAGAGTCTTGCAAATTATCACCACCACTACCATCAACATTTAAATACATGAACTTGAACCTGATCAGCTTGTTTGTTGCGAAAGAGCATTCAGCGGCAAACTTCCTCCACATCCCATAGACAGTCACACCACCGGGCAGCTCAGGATCGGCTTTGTGGGGCTTCATCGTCATACTCATGAAACATTCGACACCACGATGTCTCATGAGGACCCTCCGGTATGGGTGGATAGGATGCTGCAATAGGAAATCTGCCGGGATATCCTGCAGTTCAAATTACTAGTAAGTATATAGTTTGTTCCAACTAATTAAACAAAAGTAAAGAATATGTATATATGAATGATGAGATACGTACAAGTTCTTGATTCACTCGAATTGTTGACAATCTCTTATAGAATGCATGACCTTCATCAAAGTGGTCTTTATGTGCAGGCCATTGGCAAATATGCTTCAAGCGATTGTCATCTATAAAGAATTTTAATTATAATCACTTAATAAATCACTGACAGATATAACGTGTAGTATGAAAGTATTTGGTAAATATTTACCTCTTTCGGTCAATAACAAACCGGGCTGATCAGGTAGCAAGCTGGTGGCACCAAGGAAACGCGCGTCGGTAGTTAGACTACCTTCACGACTGAAGCCGGTAAGCAAAAACTTTCTTGCGCGCTTCCTTGTGAAGATGAGAATCATTCCAGCTTTTAAACCAACAAATTCTTCAAGCTTGTTCCAATCATCGGGGTCCAACTCATACATCACCTACCCGTTGGCTCCTCCCGCTTCAACATCAATCAAACCAACATCAAAGTTTACCCCGTCTACTTTGATTGTAATCTGCTGTGCATTACCTAAGCCACCAAGGAATGCAGCTGGCAATGTCTGCAAATAAATTTTAAGAGTAACCTTATTATTACATTAAAATTTAATATTTATTGACTTATGAAATCAAATGTTTGACATAAGATTAGTAAGTTACTCTAATACCTGGAACTCATCATAGAAGGAAAAAACATGAGATTGGAATCTTGAAACCCGACCGCCGTTCATGTGGTAGCCACCAAATTCAGCTCCATCTTGAGTGTATCCGGTAACAAAGAAGCAGTCATCACCTTCCTCAACGAAATGCAACAGCCTAACAGCCCGACTCAGGTTTTCCAAAGCAAACCTTCTCCATCTCTCTCCAGTAAGCACAATGGGGCGGTTACTTTGAATCGCTATTTGTACTCTGAAACGAACTCGCTGAGCGCTTGTGATGTAAATGTCCCGCCTTCCAGGGTAACATGATTCGGCATAGACAGGTGGAAGTTCCTGAAAGCATTTCAATAATTTATTTGACATTCATTATACAAAGCATTTATGGTATAAAATGTAATTAAGGCGTATGTGTGAGATTACCTGAGAGTCGGGGAACGTGTTTTGGTTTAAAGTTATCACAAATTCAACGGCCATATTTCTACAAAAAAACAGGGCACATGTTATACTATAATATTCAAACACACATAAAATATTGATGTATCATAAACAAAAAACAGGGCACATGTTAAGTTAAAACAGGGCACATACTTGGCAACATATAAATTTGCATCCTTACTTGCTAATGAAAATTTGCTAATGGAACCCAAATGGATCAACACACACATACCGAAACCAACTCATTCCTACAAGGTAATAGAAACTGAACCCGACCGAAAGCAACACATTCCTACAGGCTAGCACTAACCGAACCCGACCGAAACCAACTCATTCCAACAGGCTACTACAAACTGAACAACAGTCATTCCAAAATGGTAATGCATTGCTTATAATTGACAAACATAAGTCAAATGCATATCCAAAGTGATTAATTAACTGATTATTTGTGAGAGAAATAACCAATTTCATACCACAACTTAAATCCATTCAATATATACCATTTTCCCCTAAATAATCAACAATTCCTAATAAGGTATATCATTACTAATCAACAAAGTTAATATACTTGACATTGCAAGTATCAACAATTCCTAATAAGGTATATCATTTTCCCCTAAATAGTATCAACTGTGTTTTAGAGGGAAACCCACATGCAACTTCTTATGACTACAATAATGTTTATAACCATTTCACGCAAATGAGTTTAAACTAAAGTAGCATGAACACATTATTTAATCAGAGCAATACATATAAGGTAAAGTGATCGACACATTATGAACAAGTTCGGCATAAATCACTTCAAACAAGTTAATAAAAGAGGGGAAAAAACAAGTTTACTTTGATGTTGATCAAAAAGATGAAACCCTAACTTGTTGTAGTGCAGAGATGTTGGGGATGACGGTTTGGTTGCCTTTGTGTGTTAGTTGGTGTTTTAATTTCGTTGTGAAACCAAATGGCCGGAATTAAAGTTTACGTGACATATAAATGGGGGATGCAGGCATAATTTTTTGGGTCAAAGTGGTAGTTAATGAAATTTCTTTAAAAAAAAATTTTTTTTAGAAAAAAAAAAATATTATTTAACTGAAAATCGGACGTTCGCAAACATAAATAACGTATAAAACTAAAACTAAAAAAAAATGTCAAAGACGTACGAAAATTAATAAAACACATGTAAACGTATCGAAACGAATAAAACGAAAAAAGTGCACAAGGGTCGGCTTACCGACTTACCGTGCCCAAGTTATCTAACGCCACCCAAATAAAGACATATGCAAAAAGACGATAACGTAAAAAAACGTACTAAACGGGAATAAAACGTGTGAGAAAGTAAGAAAATGTATGAATCGTAAGAAAATGTAGGATAGTGTCTAAAATAGACAAAACCGTATGAAAACGGAGGAAAACGTCTAAAATATATGAAAACGGCTATAAAAGCTCGGAAACGGACAAAAAACGTGTAGAAACGGACTAATGCATGAAAAAACGGGCGAGAACGTATACACATAGACGAAAAACGTGTACACACAGACGCAAGGTAACATATAACCTAAAGAAACCCTAAAGACAGTATCACACAGTCTTCATAATATTACATATGACTTTACTGGTTTTATGGCCTTCTCAATTGTCAAAATTAACGTGCCCACCTTTAATAACTTTAACATACTTCATATAACCTTCACACTATAACTTTACAGCTACAAAGTCTATGCAACCCATGGATGACCGGTGATAATGGCTAATT
Organism: Artemisia argyi; assembly: GCA_030686995.1. Lineage (NCBI taxonomy): Eukaryota > Viridiplantae > Streptophyta > Magnoliopsida > Asterales > Asteraceae > Artemisia > Artemisia argyi. The sequence goes on along the minus strand of CM060703.1, from coordinate 233,503,151 downwards.
GACATGGTGGGTCATGTGTATTAGGTATTTGACATCATATGGGCATTGGTCTATAGTTGCTATGGTTGACATGTTATGTGATGATTGCATCAATAGTATATATAATATATATTATATTATGATAAACGGGGGATAACGTGTAAACATGGACGAAAACGTGTACACATGGACGCAAACGTATCATATAACCTAAAGATACCCTAACGACAGTAGGACACAGTCTTCATCATAGTACATATGACTTTACTGGTTTTATGGCCTCCCCAAATGTCAAAATTAACGTTCCCACCTTTAATAACTTTAAAACACTTCATATAACCTTTACACACATACCAAGTATATGCAACCCATGTATGACCGGTGATGATGGCTAATTCACATGGTGGGTCACTGGTAGTATGTTATAACTGGTCACATTCATTAATGGGTATTTGACATCATATGGGAATTGGGTTATAGTTGTTTAGGGTGTCATGTTACGACATGATTCAATGAATAGTATATGTATGTATAATATTATGTGCTCAAAAACCTGATCGACCGAATGGTCAAGATGCTCGCTCCCTGAGATATTCCCTGAGAAATGCAAATTAACTTGTCGTATGTCCTAAATGACAAAAAATAATTTTAGGAAAAATAATTTTATTTTTTTGACTTTTATTTTATTTTTTAATAATTAAAAACTAATTCAAAGTAATAAAATGATTAAAAATATTAAACTTATGAATAATACACAAGAAAAATGTGAAATAACTACTTAAAGTGTTGAAGTTTGAAGGAAAAATAAAAGTGAGAAAACAACTTATTTAATAAGCTGTAATAAGCTTGCTTATTTAAATAAGTAGTAACAAGCTAAAAAGGAAAAAGAGGTTAAAAGAAATAAAGAAGTGTATAACGAGAAAGTCCCAAGGGCAGAGATGGTGTTGTTGTGTGTTGTTAAGTTTGAGGTGTTGTTGAGGTCACTGGTTCGAGCCTAGTTCACCCCTGACTTCATATATTTTTTTTGCACTTTTTTTGTTTAAGAAACTTGTTTATTACCTTTGCTACTAGTTGTTAAACGTGGCTATAGATACATTCCCTCCAATATTTTCGTGAAATTTTTGTAAATTTTGTAAAAATTTGAATGTATTCCCCCAAAGTTTTCATCAATCTCATTCTAAACTAATCACCAAAATTTGAAAACTCCTCCTATCACAGCCAAGAATACCTCTCATATTACCACAAATCCCGTCACCACCACAACTCTCCTTTCATAGACCCACCACACCCGTCACCACCACAACTCTCCTGTAATTTTTGGTAAGTATTCTTATGTTTGTTTTGTATACGTACAGTTATAACCATATTAGGTAATTCAACATGTGTTTTGAGACGATAACCTCTTGTAAATTATGTCAGTTTCTTGGTAAATGTATATAGTTAATTGGTTTTACAATATAAGTAACCCTGAGGCTTTTACTACATGAACATGGAACAAGAATTTAGCTTCTTAATTGGTTAAGGATCCTTGACCCAAACACCCCTTTAGGAACTGTTTCATTAGACTTCATTGAATTATTAGCATAATTCAATACCACATTCCATCTTTTATATATGTTCCTTACTTGGACTGTCTTTTTAGTTTTTATGCTCATCAATTGGAGTTACATTTTGTCGTTTATAATCATTAACTTGGGCTGTCTTTTTAAACTTGCCTGCAGGGAGCTCATTTATAAACATGGACAAGACTTGGATGCTAACTAAAAGGACCACCAAATCTTATATTGATGGAGTAGAGGCGTTTATTAATTATGCAGTAGACAACTTGCGTAAGATGGGGAACATCGACCCACGAGTTAATAAACTTCATCTTAAAATGCCATGTCCTTGTTCAAACTGTTGTAACCACATAAACCGAAGAGTGGAGGAAGTGCAGTGGCATTTATTCAGTAATGGGATTGATCTAACCTACATAAAGTGGACCAAACATGGAGAGAAGGATGAGCCATCAAAAAGTTCCCCAAAACCTGTTGACGTTGCAACAGAATTTGTTGACGACACGGATTTTGCTTCATATTTTCCAACAGATGGCCCAGCAACGGTAGATATGGTTAACGCTACAAAAGATAATTTTGAAACAGAGAATGACCTTGTCAAGTTTCAAGAACTATTATTAGATGCAGAGAAGCCTCTTTACGAAGGATGTCCCGACTTCACAAAGATGTCCGCAATAGTTAAACTACTCAACTTAAAGGGTAAGTACGGATGTTCTGATAAGTTCTTTACTGAATTACTAGGATTATTAAAAAAGATGCTACCTGCTGGTAACGAAATGGTGGAAAAAACATATGAAGCCAAAAAAGTTATGAAGTTGATGGGTTCAGGATACAAAAAGATACATGTATGTATCAACAACTGCCTTCTTTACTGAAAAGATGACAAGGATTTGACTGAGTGTCGAACTTGTGGGACATCAAGATGGAAGGTGGATGAGAAGACACGTAAAGTGTACGAAAACATTCCAGCAAAGGTAATGTGGTACTTTCCAATTATACCAAGACTGCAACGACTATTTAAGATAGAAAGAATTTCCGAATATTTAAGATGGCACGCCACACGGAGGATAACCGACGGTGTCTTACGTCACCCCGCAGATTTACAGGCATGGCGTACAATAGATGAAAAATTCCCCGAAATTGCTGAAGATCCAAGAAATATACGGCTGGGAATATCGGCTGATGGGGTTGACGTACACACGGGTAATAGGCATCACAGTGTATGGCCAGTTTTAACTGTCATATACAACCTTCCTCCATGGTTGTGTATGAAAAGAAAATTTATCAATATTTCGGTATTAATATCGGGATACCATGGAAATGATATCGATGTGTTTTTAGAACCATTGGTAGATGATCTGCACACCTTATTCGAAGAAGGGGTTCATACATATGATGCATCCACAAAAGATTACTTTAACCTACGTGCCGTTGTGTTATGGACAATAAATGATTACCCTGCACTTGGTATACTATGTGGATGCCCAATCAGTGGATTCAAAGGTTGTGTGGTTTGCGGGAAAGATACAAACTGTCTTAGACTTTCTGCCTCGTCCAAGCAAAGTTATGTTGGACACAGACGATATCTACCATATGACCATCCGTTCAGAAGGCAAAGGAAGGCATTTAATGGACATCCAGATTTGCTCCCGGCTCCAACTCCAATGACCGGGGAACAAATATACAACGAGGTACAGAATATTGAAAATAAGTGGGGAAAAGGAAAACGAACAAACAATAATGCATCAGAAGACCAACAACATACGGGAGGCAGAGGTGGGAAGATTAAAAAGCATAAAAAAACACAACAGACGCAGAGGGTTGTTCAACCCAAGCAAACGAACAAAACGGTGCGTATTGGAAGAAATTCAACATTTGGTACCGAAAACTTAGGTATTGGAGGCATCATTCTGTTCCACATTGTATTGATTTTATGCATGTGGAAAAGAATGTTGCTGAGAGCCTCGTCGGAACTTTGCTAAATGTTCCAGGAAAGACGAAAGATGGACTGAATGCTCGATTGGATCTGGCTCAGTTGGGGGTAAAACAAGAGTTGTTTGCTAGGCAAGAACAAGACGGTACAACACTACCTCCAGCAGGTTACACATTAAGTAATGCTGAAAAAGACATTTTTTGTGATACGCTGCACAACATCAGGGTACCTCAAGGCTATTGTTCAAATTTCTCTAGTTTGGTCAGCCTAAAGGATAGGAAGCTCATTGGCCTAAAATCGCATGACTATCACATGTTAATGCAAGAGTTTCTGCCCATTGCAATACGTTCAATAATGCACCCACCCACACGATATGCTATTATCAGGTTTTGCTTTTTCTTTAAATCGATATGTAGCAAAGAAATAATATCGCAACAACTAGATAATATGCAAGCAGAACTGGTTGTGACACTCTGCCTACTCGAGAAGTTCTTTCCTCCATCTTTTTTTGATATTATGATACACTTGACTGTGCACCTTACTAGGGAGGTCAAATTATGTGGTCCCATATGCTTTCGGTGGATGTATCCATTCGAAAGATGTATGAAGGTTATTAAAGGACATGTGCGAAACAGGAATAGACCAGAAGGATGCATTGCTGAGGAGACTATTGCGGAAGAAACAATAGAGTTTTTTAGCGAATATCATAAATCCATGGAAACTATTGGTCTCCCACATGATAAACATGAAACTGATGAAAATGAGGACGGAAAGCCATGGTCGGCCGGCAAATCAAGTGAAGTTTCTGCGGAACTCTTTCAGAAAGCACATTTGTATATAATACAGAATACAGATGAAATTGTACCGTATATCGAGTAAGTTTTAATAACACATGTCTATTTCCTTACTTAAAATGATCTATCAAATATAATAATCAAACACATTGTTTCAGGCGACACAAGCAGTTTTTGAAAACACAAAACCCGGGTAAACGAATGGCATTTCTGGAGAATGAACACACTAAATCTTTTGCTACGTGGTTACGCAAAGAGGTAATTAATCTTATGCTATTTATAATTGACTTTTTTTTTCACTGCCATATACATAGTTTAGTTTTCACTGCCAGACATAGAATGAATGTGTGTTTGGGAATGCAATTAGGATGCCATACTAAATCCTTCCAACTTGTAATGAAATTCAGGTTGAGAGACAGTTGAACATCGACAAAGAAAGTGTATCAGAAACTGTAAGGTGGATATCATATGGACCACGCGCCAGCGTAGTGAAATATGATGCATATATCATCAATGGGTATACCTTTCGTACAAAACCTCATGAAGGCAAAGTTTACCAGAACAGTGGGGTTAGTGTTGAGGCATTAGATATGCACATATCTAAAGAAGTTGCAACCACAAGGCAAGCATTTTATTATGGGGTTTTGCAAGAGATATGGGAGCTAGATTACCGTTAAAGGCAAATTCCTCTTTTCAAATGTGATTGGGTTAATCGCAAAGGTGGTGTGTGTAGAATACTAACTATGTAAGAAACATGATCAAGTGGTAAGTGTGAGGCGTAGAAATGAGGGGGAGGGAAGAAGAGAGAAAGAGAGGAACCTTGAAAGAAAAAGAAAAGATTAGATTGAAAAATGAAAGAAGGTCCAACCCTCTCCACATGTGGAGAGGGGTATTTATAGTTACAATATTACGCCCACTCCCGGGCTGTGGATCAGGCATACAGTGGGTGAAGACCCGTTCCTTCTTCCACGGTGTTACTTAATCTAGTACTAATTAACTAATAAACAAACTAACTACGAGCTAACTTAATGCTATTACAATCATTAGGTGACCGAGACTTTTACAGGAATATTTGTATTCCTAACAATCTCCCCCTAAGCGAGGTCACCTTTGAAATTAAGCTCTTTGGTCTTTAAGCATTCTTTCGACTCTTTAGCTCGTAGGATCTGATTCTTCACTTTACTTCACACTTTGTACTTCAAGCAAGCAAACTTGTGATTTGAATTCCTTTGAGATATGTGATCTTTGAGCTTCCTTTGAGATCATCAGCCAAAGTAAATCTCCAAGTTCATCCATAGTTGTATTGCCTTCATGTGATGTAGTGACTAAGGACCATCATGCTCACACCCTTCTTTATCTGGAGACGTTGCATAAGAGTTGTAGATTAGGAGACTTTTTCATCAGAGTTGCGGAAACGTTGTTGGTAGTCTCTCAACATTTGTTGTAGCAAGTCTCTCATCTTCATTGATAGTGTGGAGGATGTGTGAGCATGAGGTATGGATTGACCCGATTCAGGTGGAAACTGGAGCCATCAACGCCATCTTTATATGTGTCCCTGAAATAAAACAGTTAGCAATAAAGATAGAGAACGAACATGGCTTTGTCATTCGTTCTGCGAGGACAGACTACCCTCCGGTTTTGTGAAAACCGACCTGTGATCAGGTAGAGTCTCTTTTAAAGAGGACTCTCCTTGACAGGAATTTCCAGCTTGTAGTAATGAATTTTCCAAAGAATCCACTTTGGAATTTTCATACTTAGCATGTTCTCATACCGGAACGTCTCAAAGCAGACAGCACGATAGAGTGAATCGGTGAATTGATATTCACGGATTGATGAGAAATTGATTAATAGAAATCACTCGCGTGTCATATGATAAACATTTTTGAGATACGACGAGAGTTTTATACTTTGAATCGCATTTCCATCAAAAATACTTTTGTTTGAAAGATATTACACAATCAATGTGCTCGAGAAATTAGTATGTGAGCACATTGAAAGGTTTTAGCAAAAGTATCCGTCAATCCATATCCTGGAACAAGTTTGATTCAATGTTGAATCGCACCATTGTTGCTTTCCAGTTGTCACTTGATCATTGATCCAAGATGGATCTCACATGTCACCTACCAAGAGCTTGAGTGATGTTCGCTCTAGAAGGATTTCCATCTTCATTGTGACTATTATCATATCACTCGGATGTTCTGGCAATACCACAAGAATAATGCGTAGGACTCTAAATATTTTACCTTATTTTCCACGTTGTGTGAAACAATAAGCATATATGGAATGTGTCCTATCGAGATTTATGGATGATCTCATGGCTCTAGACTCAATAGTGCGTTTTGATCCGCTCCTGGAGACTGGGGAGGCGTCTCCTGTTTTAGGTATCAACATAGCTCGTAATGAGCGGTCGATACATTGCACAGGGTTCCCCGTGAGATTGAAACAAGCTCTTTTAAGAGAACTTGAGTGGTTGGGAAGTTTAGTGCAGTGCGTCACTGGGTCCATGACGTCTTGTCTTCAATATCGGTGTTACCTTAGTAACCGCCAGTAGATTATGAGTTGAACCCGGTTTCTGCCCTAAGGTTGAATATTTGGAGGGCTATTTCTTTTCACCCTTTCTCATTTCATTTATTTTTCATTCTTCAACCCCTTCAATGCTTACCGAGACTTCACCACTAGAACCTTGTTGGGTTTGTTCCAGCCCTAGCTCTATCTCAGTCTGCACTCTTCCCTTTCTCACTTTACTCCTTTTTTCAATCATTCCTAAGGACTTCTATTCTATCTAGAGGATTGTCCCTGGGAAGATCCTTCCGGTTCTGGTGGATCATGGGAATTCATACCTAACCTTAACCAACCTTATAACTCCATGCATAAAGATAAATGGTCGGTCTTTGGTATAACTTCCACAAACGCCTTTTGCTCCCCCTTAATATGTGCATCGATATTCGAAAGTGTTTTAGCACATATGTGGGAGCCTATTATTGAGTACAAAAGATCACTTTTGATTATCAGATTTCATATTTAAATCACATTCTCTCCCCCGATCAAAAATTTCAAATCTTTCGAGATTTTTGATCTCAATTGATTTAAATAATTTAGAAAGCGTTTTTGGGAGAGAAATGCGGTCAAGTTTAATATTTTCTGATAAAAGGAACTTTTTCTTGCTCCCCCTCAAACTGTGAGGGAGGTTGTTATGTGTCAGATTTGAAGAGTTTGCAAAAGATTTGAAGTTTTAATGAAAACTCTTTGAAAAATTTACTCATTCTGACACATAACCATCACAAATCGGATTGTTGTTTTTGTTTTGTACAAAGTGTGGGGAGTTTTGTTGATAAATAAAATTTTGAGAAATCACTCTCCCCCTCAATCAATGACGGATGTTAAAGCATAAATATTTTCATAAACTATTAACGTCATTGATTGAGTGAAAATTTTATCAAACTTTTGAGTTCAATTTGATTTTCATTCAAAATTTCATGGTACCACCAAGTTTTGCACAAACACTTTCCGGAAAAATCATAGAAGGGAAAGTATTTGGCGATAAAAAGAAGATTTCTCTTCTTTATCAAGAAATAATGCACTGAAGCGTACATTAGATCGAGGGTGCATGAACATAAAGTAATTCACGCTCGGATGAACGGCACCCTTTGTTAGGAACAACCGTCCTTTTGGCGACGTGTTTTCCTTAATGTTGAAAACCGGGTTGCTATCTGAAGTAATAGCAAACCATATTTAAAGAACATTTTGAGATACGACATGTTTTTGAAAAGAACTTTATTAGAAACCGAAAAAACTCTTGCTCAAGCATATGTATGATTCCGTGTCATTATTGAATGACATTTCTAGAAACGTACATAATATCGATTATACAAGAGACATGTCGAGAGAAGAATATTTTTTGAGATTTTGTGATTTTTCAAATTTTTATGGTTTTTATAGGTTTTATATTTTTCTATTTCCTTTTTGATTTGATACTATACAAGGATATGTGAAGCAACCCCTTTACTCCTCTTGATCTTCCTGAAGACATTTGAGATCCTCAGGTGTGAGACTCTTCATACCAAGGCGTGGGAGGATGAAGTGAAACCGTTCCCTAGAAAGTGCTTTGGTGAAGATATCGGCTAGTTGGAACTCAGTCCTCACAAAGTAAAGTTCCACAATTCCTTTCTCAACTTGTTCCCTGATGAAGTGATGTCGAATGTCAATGTGTTTAGTTCTTGAATGCTGGACATTGTTGCAGCAGAGTGCAATTGCACTTTTGTTGTCACAGTACATAGGAATCTTATTGCAAATGAAGCCATAGTCGCATCCAGAGGATCTGAGCACAGCATGATGACATGGTAATGTATTCAGCTTCAGTGGAGGAGATAGATGTACTCATTTGTTTCTTGGAAGACCAACTGACTAGCTTATTTCCTAAAAACTGGGCGCCCCCAGATGTACTGCGACGAGTGTCTTGACATCCAGCATGATCAGCATCCGAATATGCTGTGAGAGCCATAGAAGTTTCTTTAGGGTACCAAAGGCCCAAGTGGATTGTTCCTTTAAGGTATCGAAAGACTCTCTTGACAGCTTCCAAATGTTTCTTGGTGGGTTTGGATTGATACCGGGCACAAATGCAAACTGCAAACAGAAGGTCGGGTCTGCTTGCAGTAAGGTACATTAAGGAGCCAATCATGCTTCGATACATGGTTTGATCGACCGGAATTCCCACATCATCTTCGTCAAGCTTTGAACGTTCAATCATAGGAGTATCAACTGAATCACTGGAGTCGAATCCAAATTTCTTCAAAGTTTCATTGGCGTATTTGGATTGATTGATGAATATGCCATTGGGGTTTTGAGAAATTTGCAGTCCCAGAAAGAATGACATTTGACCCATCATAGACATTTGGAATTCGGAGCTCATCTCTTGAGAGAAACGATCACATTCTGAGGGATCAGATGAGGCAAAGATGATGTCATCGACGTAGATTTGTACATGTAGGAGGTTTTTGCCTGTTTTTCTGGTAAAGAGGGTAGGATCAACAACGCCTTTGGAGAATTTGTTGGCCAGAAGAAATTTAGACAAGGTGTCGTACCACGCCCTGGGTGCTTGTTTAAGCCCATATAGAGCCTTCTTTAATCGATACACGTGATTAGGGCGTTCTGGATCCACAAAACCTTCGGGTTGAGATACGTACACTACCTCTTTCAGATCCACATTTAAGAATGCGGTCTTGACATCCATTTGATAAACCACCATGTTTTGAATTGCACCATTAGCGAGAAAGATCCTTATGGCTTCTATTCTAGCAACTGGGGCGAAGGATTCTTCAAAGTCAATACCTTCTTCTTGTCGATATCCTTTTGCCACAAGCCTAGCTTTGTTTTTCAGAACATCTCCATGCTCATCAAGTTTAACCTTGAATATCCATTTGAGAGCAATGATCATAGCACACTCGGGAGGTGGTACTAGTTCCCAGACATCGAGTCGGTCAAATTCATGAATTTCGTCCACCATTGCAGTGAACCATGAGTGTTTAGACATTGCATCCTTGACGCTTTTTGGTTAAGCTTTAGAGAGAACAGAATTGAAGAAGCACCATAATGCGTCGGTTGCAAGTTGCTTGCGGGTTGATACTGGACGTGAAGGGTTCCCAATGATGTTGTCAATAGGATGATCATTGGTCCATCTACGAAGGTATTCATGAGGTTGAGAGTGTGGAATTGAGGTAGCCGTGTTAGATTCATCAGAGGATGTTACATCATTTGATAGTTCACGGGCAAAGATGTTAACAAATGGCTCATTATCAGGTGGAGCAAAAGGATTAACTTCAGATGAATTATCTACATTTGCTGCTCGATGTGCAAGTGAAGGTTGGACATTGGACGTGCTAACCGATTGACTGATGACGGGGGCTTCAGAATCCCATGACAATGAAGTGGATGGACCGTTATTGTCATCTTGATCATTCACCACCCCATCTGGTGGTTGAACCATTGTAGCTTCAGGAGCATTCATCTGTTGAGGTTCAAAGTATTCATCAAACATTGGGTCAAACAGTTTCTTCCAATCTTCACTCGTAGGAGGTACAAAAGGAGCAGCAGGGATGGGATTCTGTACAAGCCTGGAACTAATTGGTCCAGGGGACAAAAGGTTAGGTACGGGTCCAGAACTTGATTGTCCAGGAACCGGTTGCTCAGTCAGCTCATCGAAAGTAACGTGGATTGTTTCCATTATATCTCTGGTACGTTTGTTGTAAATTCGGTACCCCTTTCGCTCTGGAGCATAGCCAACGAAGAAACCAATGTCGGCCTTGGCCTTGAGTTTCCCAAGGTCTTCACTGTCATTAGTTGGATAGCAAAGTGCACCAAAAACTAAAAGAAACGAAAGGTCGGGTTTTCTGCCATGAACCAGTTCATAGGGAGTTTTGCAGTGGAGAGGATGTATCAAGGATCGGTTCTGAGTGTAACATGCGGTGGCAATTGCCTCAGCCCAAAGAAATAGAGGGGCTTTGGAAAAGATGAGCATAGTCCTTGCAGCTTCAAATAAGGTGCGATTGCGTCTTTCTACAACTCCATTTTGTTGAGGAGTTCGTGGAATGCTCTTTTGATGACTAATCCCGACACCTTCATAAAATAGAGTAAGTTGTCTGTTCACAAATTCTGTTCCATTATCAGTACGAACGACTCTAACTATTTTGTTAAGACGGACTTGCAACATCTTGATGAGTTTGATGATGGTTTCAGGAGTTTCATCTTTTGATCGTAGAAATTTCACCCATGTGAATCGAGAGTAATCATCAACAATAACCAGCACATATTTCTTTCCATTGATACTTTGAATCCTCATTGGTCCACAAAGATCCATATGAAGGGTATGAAGAACTTCCATGATTGAATTGACAGTTTTGGGTTTATGGGTATGCTTTTTGCTTTTGCCCATTTGACAGGCGGAACACAGATGATCTTTTTCATACTTGAGTCTGGGCAAGCCTCGAACAAGATCCTTACATGTAAGTTCATTGATGGTACCGAAGTTCAAATTGTTTAAACGTCGATGCCACAACCATGACTTGTTCTTGGATGCTTTAGAGAGCAGACAAATTGGAGAGGACCGTAGCATATCTTCGATGGAGATGGTGTAAAGATTAGTGCCCCGACTCCCCTTGAGAAGATCAACACCATCTAATTCTCTAACAAAACAGGTGTGCTTTCTAAAGGCGACTTCAAGATCTGAGTCACAGAATTGACCAACAGAAAATAGATTGTGCCCAAGACCTTCCACGTAGTAGACTCTGGATATAACACTGTCTCCAAAGACATAATCACCATAACCCATTATAGACCCAAAATGGTCATTCCCAAACCTAACCGTACCAATAAACTTTTCCACGAAATTCTTGAGCCTTGAGCGATCACCAGTCATATGTTTTGAGCAGCCTGAGTCCAAATACCAAAGGACGATTTGTACGACCTGCATTTGAAACCAGACAATCGTGGATAACTGAAAAAGCTGGAGCCCCACACACAATTGGGGTCCGTTAGGTTAGAACACACAAATATTAGATTATCATAAGTAACAGGTATCTCACTAGAGTATTCACATTTTGATGCACTAGAACTAGAAGTGGTATCTATTGCTTCTATAGGAAATAGTCTACCAGTAGGTCTCCACTTCCTAATAGGCATATCTCTAGAGTTAGTAGTCCTAGTCACTGGGCACCTTTTCCTCGGAGTGAATTTCCTTCCAGTAGGTCTCCATTGATAACCAACATTAGTGAACACTTTTCCCGTTTTATTCCATACTTGTTTTGCTCGTTTAACACTAGAAACATTTATATCTGGTGATCGCATAATTGATTTAAGAAAAGGCACAGCACATGCATCATGATTACCATAAAATAAGCATTTGTTACACGTCTTACAAATAGCATCAGAATTCGAATTAATTACATCATTGTTCATACAAATGTTTGAAACAACTCGATTCCTTTCACTAAGCAACACTTTATTGTTCCTAGATGATTCTTCTACTTCCTTCATAGGTGAGCTCTTAGCCGGCAAAGTCCTATCATTCTTTGTATTGCCCTTAGGCTGTGACTTGCTAGCATTAGATACACCTTTTACTCCTGTAGAAGCAATGATGGGAACATTAGTCTGATTAGTTGCTACTTGTTTACTGGTGATCAAGATGGAGGATTGTGGCATGGTTTGGGGAAAGTCAACTGTGACATGCTTGTTGCCACTGAGAGGGTGCAATGCAGTTGTCCTATCCGACTTGGTATCATTCTTGGGGCATGATCCTATGGCATATTCTAATAATTCCTGAGCCCTATTAGTGAGGAAGCACGCACCAATAATAACATCATCAAGTGGTTTAGAGATCCTCTCGTCTTCAATGGTTTCTCTAAGTATGGCCAAACAATCCTTAAGATTTCTAAGATAGTTGTTATGAACTAACTTATTGTTCCTAAGGGGAAGAGAAACATTCACAGCATCGCACGCATATTTATTACAAGCATGTACATTGGAAATTGCATGATCACATGAAACAACGGGCATTTTACCCTTCACCATGGTCTTTAGATTCTCAATTTCATTTAACAAAGAAGCGACTTTCTCATTGTTTTGGTCACGTGTTGATTTGATAGACTCAAACAATTCTTTATAACGTTGTTTAGCGTTGGACATTTCAGCACGAAGCCACTCATTTTCGTGTTGTAACTCATTGATAATGCCCTGTTTTTGAAAATTTTGAGAATCCATAGACTTCTGGTAATTGGTATTGATCACATCGTTTCTGTTCGATTTTAATTGTGCAATTTGGACCTTCAACTTCCGAATCGTGTTTGAGTGAGCTTGAATTACTTCATCCTTTTTGGCTAATTCAAAACATGTATCAAATTCAGGAACATCCGAAGATATCTTGGCATTTGATATTTTTATACTTTCTTCTAGATGTTGATATTTTAATTGTAGGTTCAGATTATCAACTTCTAGTTTTGAGAAATTCCTGACCATGTTATCATGATCATCGTTTTGAATTTTTTTAGTAAGTTTGTAATTCTCCCCCTCAAGCTCAATCACACGATTTTGGAAGACATTCAAAGTAACCGACATTTCATGAAATTGTCGAGCAGATAGCGCAGAGTCGGTAACAGTATAAAACACATCTTTAGCAATGCAATTAGCAATCAAATTTTCATTCATGATGAGAATGTTTTTCCTGTCAATTTCACTGTGTTTGAGATCAATAGCAAGTTGGTTACCCTCACTTTCCACTTCATCAAAAACCTTTTTCATTTGAGTCACATCATCATTAATGGTGTTTTTAAGTCCCTCAAAATGTTCTTTTAAAAGTTTAAAGAATGGCATAACTTCAGTTAGGTAACACTGTTTTGTTTGCTCAAAACCCCTTTCCCCTTCTGTAATCCCTGTAGGTGTAATTCTAATTTTACAGGTTTTCTCAAAGTCATTAAACAATTGACCTAGCACATACAGCCCAATTAGAGTATTACATTGTGTGGGAAGAGTGAAAGGTACAAGGTGCCTGGGTGTGTTCAGGGGATAGGCAGTTGGGTGAGCAATTCTAAACATAGTGCGTGTGTTGCCTACAACTCTTTCAGCTTGCATTTTCTCAATGTCAATATTCCAAAACACTTTTTTAGGAAAAATTCTCTTTTGAGGAACAAAAATTGCAGTATGATTGTCATTTGCATAATCATAGTGAAACACGAGATTCTTAGCAATGCATTTAGGATCCTTTAAACATTCAGCAAGTTTTGCCCTAGTTCTATCCTCTGCCTCATTGATGTGGTCATAGGATCGTGTATCAGGAGGTGCATGGTTAGGTTCAAGCATAGTTTTTGCATCATATAATGCAGGTTGTGCACCTAGACCTATTTTAAGGAATCTTGCTTTGGGTTTGGAGGTATCATGTTCACTAAATTCATCACTTAACTTCCTGTGGCTTTCCATCATTTGAGCAGATTGAATGGTTTGGCCCTGTGTGTACAACTTATCTTCCAATTTATTTTTTAACGTTTTTAATTTTGAGAAGTCATTTAGAAGTTTAGTTTCTTTATCTTTGAATTCTTGTTTGATTGTAGTCAAACCTTTTTGAACCTCAAGTTTTTGTTTGACGGTTTGATTCAATTGGTTCTTTAAAGAAACTAGTTCCCTTTTTAATGATTCTTGTTTGAAATTGTTTTCTGATATGTAAGTACGCAGTTGCCATTCCATTTTCTGCTCACGTTCATTCAACTTAAACTTAGCACGCTGCTCATAAATGTTAACTTGATCCTTAAAGGTGTTAATTCTAGTGATCAGAGAATCATCAGGGTTGTATATAGAGTGCTCATATATCTCATGCTTACTAGAATCAACAGACGGCATGTCACTCGGTACAACTTGGGTTCCATTGTCATTCACATACATTTCATATGAGATATTATTGGTATTACCCATATCCGTGATGTCTGTGTTGACAATATTCTTGATTTGTACAGAGTCACATGCCCCCTGTACAGGTGTAGAATTATTCAGATCATGTTTAGGAGATGTTGGTACCTCAGATATAGCAGACGTGATGGATAGATCAGGATGCTGTGAAGAGGATGCTGCTGCAGACAGATTAGCCATGAAGATTGTTTGAGCAGTTGGTTCATCATCCACGTCTGAGTCAAATGCATCACACTCTTCAACTTGAAAGATATTTGGGTCATTAAGAGCCATGTCCTGAACAGGTTGATCATCCACATCAGCATCAAAGGTGTTCCCGTCATTACCAGCCATAAAGAGCAGTGCTTCTTCATCCAACACAGTCCCATTTTCTTGTGCCTGCATCAGCAGCATCTTGTCTTTGAAGTACTCAGAGTTTTGGGGACGTTTTGGGAGAGTGCAATTCCTAGCAATATTTCCCAACCCTCCGCAGTTGTAGCATTTCGGTTGCTTAGCTTGTGCTTGAAGAGCATTCCCAACTCTGTACTGCCCATTCTCTCTACCAGCATTTCTTTGGTTGAAGTTCTGTCTTCCCTGCACATTCTGCACCACTACCCGACCATCTTCAATGACTGCCTGATTACGTGGATTAGATGAGATTCTGAGCTGGTTGTTAGTAGATGGGAGTGCAGCCCTGAACTGTTGGACCAGTAAAGACACTTGGTTGGAGAGATTATCAATCATCATGTCAGTGTGAGAATACCCAGAATCAAGTTGAGTATTCAATGCAGATGGTGAGGGAGTTGATGATTGACTAATGGTTGGGGTAGACCTGGAGGATGATTGTGATGGTTGAACTTGATCTTTAGAGGTTTGATTAGGTTGTTGAACATTGGAGACAAAAGCAAGAGATTCATTTGTTGCAGACGGATTGAGCTTTTCTCGCATTAGCCGATCGTAAGCTGCATGTTTCTCATGTTGCTGGAGATACGCATACAACTGTTCATGATTGGTGTGCCTGAGACCCTTGTTGAGCTTAACAGCCGTGACAAACCTATCCCATTCCGGTGCCATGTTGTTCACGAATTTGGAATTGAGCTGTATGTTGGGCATTGTCATCTTGATGGCTCTCATGTCATTGACCAGCTTGTGAAATCTGACGTAATAGTCAGTGATGCTTTCACCTGGATTCATTTTGAAATGCTCAAATTCATCGTATAGCTGAGAGTCACGATCTTCTTTAGTTAACTCAGACCCTGCAAGAAGCATTTTGACATTATCCCAGACCGCCTTTGCTTCAGTGTTGAAGTTGATCAGTTTGTAGACATCTTTGGGAAGGCCTTGAATGATGATATTAGATGCTCTGATGTCTGCATCATATCGTTTCTTTTCTTCTTCAGACAACTCATTGTAAGTGCGAGGTCTATCAGGACCAAACACGGCCGGTAGTTGATCAGTTGCTTCTGAAATCGTGTCTCTAGTAGTACCCACTTGAAAGGGTCCCTCATCGATGGATTTCAGGATGTTAACCCCATTATCTTTACCTAGACAGTACAGCCGTATTCTTTGAGCCCATGATTCATAGTCAGTTCTGTCCAACATCGGAGGTCGGGTGTCAGACCCCGCAGCTTGAATGTCATCGGAAGAAGTCGACATCACAAATAAGAGATTACCAAACCAAAAGTGGGAGATAAGTTAACCACAACTTAATCACAATAAAATCCAACCGCAACTTAACCACAACTTGACCAAACCGCAACACAATCCAACCGCAGTATGAGCTAACCGCAACCAGAGCCAACCGCAGGCCAAAGAAACTAACCGCAGAACACTAACCGCAAGTTATACCAAACCGCAACAAAATCCAGTCGCAGTATGAACTAACCGCAACCTAAGTAAACCGCAGGCCAAAGATACTAACCGCAAGACACTAACCGCAGATAATACCAAACCGCAGAAAATAACCAACCGCAGAAACAGTTAACCGCAAATGATTAACCGCAGAAAACTAAACGCAGTGATAATGGTCCAAAAGTGTCACTGTCGTTGCGTTTTGTTTGTATTCCCGAAATAGTAAACGCAGAAAGTTAATCGCAGCTCGCAGGACTTAACCGCAACCAAGCAATGAAACAGTGGACTTAACTGCAACCAAGAAAACCGCCCATAATCAACTCCTAACTTCAAATAGCTTGATGATATTGTAACACACTCTACACTACAATGTTACACGAACACTAATGAACATAAAAGAACATCACAAACATGTATAACAACACTAGAGGGATAAAACCAAGATGTTTTCCAAGAAAGTGACACCAAACTCACAAAACCACTCAAAACATCATCAAATTCGATTCTACAAGGCCCTAAGATGAAACCTTGGCTCTTGATACCAATTGTAGAATACTAACTATGTAAGAAACATGATCAAGTGGTAAGTGTGAGGCGTAGAAATGAGGGAGAGGGAAGAAGAGAGAAAGAGAGGAACCTTGAAAGAAAAAGAAAAGATTAGATTGAAAAATGAAAGAAGGTCCAACCCTCTCCACATGTGGAGAGGGGTATTTATAGTTACAATATTACGCCCACTCCCGGGCTGTGGATCAGGCATACAGTGGGTGAAGACCCGTTCCTTCTTCCACGGTGTTACTTAATCTAGTACTAATTAACTAATAAACAAACTAACTACGAGCTAACTTAATGCTATTACAATCATTAGGTGACCGAGACTTTTACAGGAATATTTGTATTCCTAACAGTGTGAAACGCGATACTATTCTTGGGTATACATTGGTTGACCTGAATAATTTAGGCCACAAAGCTGATCCATTCATATTAGCCTCACAAGCACAACAAGTTTTTTATGTGCAAGACCAGGTAGATAAAAAATTGTCTATTGTGTTCAAGACACCTCCCAAGAATTACAAAGATAAGTATGATGAAGTCGATGAGGAATTTAGTACCGTAATTCACCAGCACAATGATAACATATTGCCACGTGTGGATCGACGTGACTTGGGTCACGAATCACGAACTGACTACTATCGAACCGACTGTGGAGGTGTTGTTATACGAAAATCCAAATGAACCATGTTATGTAATAAGAGCTTGGGGAATTGTCCAATGTATTTAGGTGCTTGTGTTATGTTATGGCTGTATAGTTTTGTTTGGTTGTTGTTTCATGTGACATTGCCTTTATGGCTCACTTTCTTAATAAATTTACCTTAATTAAGCAAAAAAAAAATGTTTGAGCTATTATTTATGCGTATTTTGTGTGACTATTGTTCATCGAATTGCAACATGACATTGATATTTGTGTGCCGTTTTGTAACATTTATTCACACAAAGCATGTTTCTTTTGGGTATTTACTCACACACAACTAACCATAAAGTGACCAAAATTGTTAGTAACTGTGACCATATATGTTGTTTAAAGTCAAGGAATGTGTATTTTTTATGACTATTGATCATCCAATTGCCACATGAATTAGGTTTTTCTGTGGCCTTTGGTAACATTTAGTCACACAAACCATGGTTTTTGGGAGTGTATTTACTCTCATATAACTAGCCATAAAGTGACCAAAAGTGTTAATAAGTGTAACCATATCATCTTTAAAGTTAATGAATGTGTATTCTGTGTGACTATAGATCATCCAATTGCCACATAAATTTGGTTTTTGTGTGGCCTTTACTAACATTTAGTCACACAAAGCATGTTTTTGGGAGTGTATTTAGTCACATACAACTAACCATCAAGTGACCAAAAGTGTTAATAAGTGTGACCATATGCTGTTTAAAGTGAAAGAATGTATGGTTTGTGTGACAATAGATCATCCACTTGCCACATGAATTTGGTTTTTGTGTGGCCTTTACTAACATTTAGTCACACAAAGCATGTTATTGGGAGTGAATTTAGTCACATACAACTAACCATCAGGTGACCAAAAGTGTTAATAAGTGTGACCATATGGTGTTGAAAGTGAAGGAATGTATGGTTTGTGTGACTATAGATCATCCAATTGCAACATGAATTTGGTTTTTGTGTGGCCTTTACTAACATTTAGTCACACAAAGCATGTTTTTGGGAGTGAATTTAGTCACATACAACTAACCATCAAGTGACCAAAAGTGTTAATAAGTGTGACCATATGCTATTTAAAGTGAAGGAAAGTGTATTTTGTGTGACTATTGATCATCAACTTGCCATATGAATTTGGTTTTTGTGTGGCCTTTGGTAACATTTAGTCACACAAAGCATGTTTTTGGGAGTGAATTTAGTCACATACAACTAACCATCAAGTAACCAAAAGTGTTAATAAGTGTGACCATATGGTGTTGAAAGTGAAGGAATGTATGGTTTGTGTGACTATAGATCATCCAATTGCAACATGAATTTGGTTTTTGTGTGGCCTTTACTAACATTTAGTCACACAAAGCATGTTATTGGGAGTGAATTTAGTCACATACAACTAACCATCAAGTGACCAAAAGTGTTAATAAGTGTGACCATATGCTATTTAAAGTGAAGGAAAGTGTATTTTGTGTGACTATTGATCATCAACTTGCCACATGAATTTGGTTTTTGTGTGGCCTTTGGTAACATTTAGTCACACAAAGCATGTTTTTGGGAGTGAATTTAGTCACATACAACTAACCATCAAGTAACCAAAAGTGTTAATAAGTGTGACCATATGCTGTTTAAAGTGAAAGAATGTATGGTTTGTGTGACAATAGATCATCCACTTGCCACATGAATTTGGTTTTTGTGTGGCCTTTACTAACATTTAGTCACACAAAGCATGTTCTTGGGAGTGAATTTAGTCACATACAACTAACCATCAAGTGACCAAAAGTGTTGATAAGTGTGACCATATGCTATTTAATGTGAAGGAATGTGTATTTTGTGTGACTATTGATCATCCACTTGCCACATGAATTGGGTTTTTGTGTGGCCTTTGTCAACATTTAGTCACACAAATCATGTTTTGGCTACACTTAAATAATATGTGACAAACTGTTTACTGTGACTATATGTACTGGATTTTGGCTACACTTAAATAATGTGTGACAAAATGTTTTGTGTGACCGTATATGGCATTTGGTCATACTATTAGAAGCAAATGTGACTATAAGTTTTGTGTGACCATATATGGCATCAAGGTTACTTGTATTTGTCACACGTTCCAACTGCATATGTGACTAAATGATCTGGAACAAAATCACCAGTTACGTTTAGTCACATAAGGGTCGATTGTGTGGCAATAGAGGTCTTATGGTCACACATTCGAAATGCTCATGTGTGACTAATTCGTAAATGCTGTCAATTTTCCTACCTTCAGCCACACATATATTTGAATGTGTGGCTGTTCCAAATCAAGCATGTGTGACCATAGGTCGTTTTTGGCCTAGTGTTTTGTTTCTTAATAGTTTGCTGTTCCAAATCTACTGCTAAGATGGGTGATGAAACTCATATGGTGACTGCTTCAAGGGTACCCATGCTGAATCCTTCTGAGTATGAGCTTTGGAAGAGAAGGATCAGACAGTACATTCGCATGATTGATTTCAACATGTGGAATGTGATTGTTAATGGTGATTCTGTACCTAAGAAGAGTGCTGATGGGAAGGAGATACCAATTAAGTCTGCTGAAGCCAACACAGTAAGGAAGATGGAAATCAAAGCACATAGTATTCTCTTAATGGGAATACCTAATGAATTCCAAATGGACTTTGATGACTGTGAATCTGGAAAAGAATTGATGGATGCTGTTGAATTCAGGTTTGGAGGGAATGATGCTACTAAGAAATCAAGGAAAACATGCTGAAGCATCAGTTTGAGAATTTTACTTCTGAAAGTGGAGAGAAGATAATTGGCACATACAACAGGCTAAACCAACTTGTTAGTCATCTAAAGCTTGTTGGCTATGTGGTTCCACAAGAAGATGTAAACCTAAAGTTTCTAAGAAGTCTTGCACCTGAATGGAGTATGCACACAGTTGTGTGGAGGAATAAGCCTGATTTTGAAACTATGAAGTTGGAGAGTCTCTACAACAATTTAAGAGTGTATGAATCAGAACTATCTACCTCTTCTACTTCATCTTCTGGTACTCAAAATCTTGCCTTTGTAACCTCTAAAGGAAAAGGATCTCAAGAGTCTCACTCTGCTGCTCATTCTACTGCTTATGGAGTATCTGCTGCTGATGGATCTGCTGCTAGTTCAAATGATAAGATCTCTACCAGTGATATTGCTTTGTGTGCATTCTTGGCTGAGCTCACAACTACTATAAGGTCACATGTCATTAATCAAGACTTGGATTATATTGATCCTGATGATCTTGAAGAAATTGATCTTAAATGGCAAATGGCTATGTTGACCTTGAGGGCAAGAAAGTTTTTGAAGAAGACTGGAAAAGAAGTCAAGTATAAAGCTAAGGACAGTCCAGGCTTTGACAAATCAAAGATAGAGTGCTATAATTGCAATAGGAAGGGACATTTTGCCAGAGAGTGTAGAGCTCCAAAGAAGAATGCTGATGCTACAAAGAAGGTTACTGAAGAATCAAAGACTGCACTGGTATCTTGTGATGGACTGGGAGATTATGATTGGAGTGATATGGCTGAAGAAGAACCAAATTTCTCTTTGGTAGCTGTTGCTCAACCCAAGGTGCAGAACTTTGCACTTATGGCCTATGGTTCATCATCAGGATCCGACTCTGAGGTATCAAATGATTCAGACTTATCTGTGTGTTCTTTTAAATCTTGTGCTGACACTATAGAAGAACTTAAGTCTAGGAATGGGAGTTTAAATAGAGAAATTGAACACCTAAAACTTGATAACTTAGGTTACAAAGTGGGTATTCAAAATGTTGAAAGGAGGTTAGAATATCTCAAAGAGTGTTAGAAGGAATATGTAGATCAACTTAATCTCCGAGATATAGAAACTTTTAAGAAAAACAGTGAAGTAGAAGTTCTTAAAAATAAGTTAGAAGAAGCTGAAAAAGAAAAAGAGGAAGCTCTTGCTGAAAAAGATAAACATGTAGTAAGAGTACAAAAACAACAATATGCTTCTGATTTGGTTCATAAATCTATAGAGAATAACTTGATGAGAAAAGGTAGTGGAATTGGATATAATGAAGTGGCTCCTCCAGCCAAAAGTGCTTTTGCTCCACCAGGAAAAGAACTATCCTCCATTAGTGAGCTAAATATTGAAAAACCTGTAGGTGAATGTAGCACAAGTGTTAATGAAACACCTAAGGTTGAGGCTAGAAAATTTCCTGAAGCTCCTATTATAGAAGATTGGTATTCTGATAGTGATAGTGATGAGGAACAGGTTAAACCAGAACAAAGTGTGAAAAACTTCTCTAGGAAAATGGTTAGGAAATAACTTCTCTAGGAAAATGGTAGAGTACAATGAGGTACCTAGAGAACAGATGGAAAGGTTCAATAATAAGCCTAGGGGTAACCAGAGAAACTTCAACAACCTAGTTTCACACAGATTAGGTAATCAGTTTCAATTACAAAAGAAGGCTTGTTATAAGTGTGGTGGCTTTGACCACTTGATTGTTAGATGTCCTGAACACCAAAAACCTGTTTGGAATCAATACACTAGGGTGAATCACAAATATGTAACTAAACAAACTTACCCACATCCTAATAGAAATATGGTTCCAAGAGCTGTTTTATTGAGATCTGGTGCAACTAGATCTATTTATGCTGCTAAATCAAATGGTGTTTTCAAAACCACAACTGGTTCTTCTACTGGCTCTACTGCTAGTAAGCATTCTGCTGCCAGTATGCACTCTGCTGCTGGTAAGCTACCTGCTGCTAGTACAAAACTTTCTACTTCTAGGCCAAAAGTTTTAACAAATACAGTTGTTGGTAATCACTTTTATGCTGTTAAGGCCTCAGCTTGCGACTTGAAAACCAAAAACTAATGATTCAAATTCTGTTTCCAAGAATAGCAGTGCATCAAGTGATTTAAAGAAATTTGATTATGTTGATGCACAGGGCAGATCCAAGTCAGTAATGGCTTGGGTCGTCAAGAGGAACTAATGTCTCTACTTTTCATGTGCAGGTCAATCTACTGGATGAACTTAAGGATATGGTTATTGTTGACAGTGGATGTTCTGGTCACATGACAGGAGATGAGTCTCAACTTGAAGACTTTGAGGCTTTTGATGGTGGTTATGTTGCTTTTGGGAATGATCCAAAAAGTGGAAAGATTGTTGGAAGAGGAACTCTAAAAACTGGAAATTTGGACTTTGAGAAGGTGTTTCTTGTGAAATGACTTAAGTTTAACCTCTTTAGTGTCTCACAAATGTGTGACAAAAAGAACTTTGTTCTTTTTACAGACACTGAGTGTATGATCCTTTCTCCTGACTATCAATTGCCAGATGACAAATCTGTGCTTTTGAAGGTCCCTAGAAATGAGAATATATACAGTGACCATATTAAGAACATTGTTCCTAAGAGGGCTTTGACTTGTCTAATTGGAAAGGCCACTGTTGATGAGTCCAAATTATGGCATAGGAGATTGGGACATCTGAACTACAAGACCATGAACAAATTGGTAAAAGGAAATCTGGTCAGAGGAATGCCTACAAAGACTTTTGAGAATTGTGAAACTTGTGTTTCCTGTCAAAAGGGTAAACAACACAGAGTTTCATTCAAGTCCAAAACTGTGAACACAAATACAGAGCCATTACATCTACTGCACATGGACTTATTTGGGCCTGTATTTGTCAAAAGCTTGAACAAGAAGTCATATTGTCTTGTTGTCACTGATGACTTTAGCAGGTTTACTTGGGTATTCTTTCTAGCCACTAAAGATGAAACTCCAGAAATACTCAAGGCATTTATTACAAGAGTTGAAAACCTGTACAATCACAAGGTGAAATAATTAGATGTGACAATGGTACCGAGTTTAAGAACAGTGTGATTAATCAATTCTGTGTGGGGAAAGGAATTCTTAGACAGTATAGTGTAGCAAGAACTCCACAACAAAATGGTGTTGCAGAAAGAAGAAACAAGACACTTATTGAGGCTGCAAGAACAATGTTATCTGATTCAAAACTAACTATTCCTTTTTGGGCTGAAGCTGTGAACACTGCATGTTTTGTACAGAACATAAGTAAGGTAGTCAAGCCTCATAATAAGACTCCATATGAGTTATTTCATGGAAAGAAGCCACTGATTGATTTTCTCAAACGATTTGGATGTCCTGTTACAATTTTGAACACTAAGGATCAACTAGGCAAATTTGATGAAAAAGCTGATGAAGGAAATTTGGTTGGTTACTATGTAATTAGTAAAGCTTTCAGAGTATATAACAAGAGAACCAAACATGTAGAGGAGAATTTGCATATCAAATTTTCTGAGAACACATCTAATCTTGAGGGAAAAGGACCAGAATGGCTATTTAATGTTGATATGCTTACCAAAACAATGAACTATGTACCAGTTATTGCCAATGTTGACAAACCACAAGAAGAATTTGTTTTGGTTGAGAAACTAAAGGTTGGTCCTACTCTACTACCCTTTCAGACTGATCTAGGTCCTAAAGAAGATGTTGTTACTCAAGAAAAACCTAAGGAAACTGAAGAAGGCATTGAAATACCTATTGAAGCAGAAAAAGAAACTAATGAGGTTCCCAAAGTAGTTGTTGATGTCTCTCCTACACAACCAGAAGACTCTACTGCTGACTCAGAAGACTCTACTGCTAGGCCAAAAGATACAACTACTGCTCCACCAAATTCTGCTACCAAGCCTACTAACTCTACTGCTACTTCAATGTTTCCCAATTTGGACACTCAGGGTAGACCTATTGATGATTCTATCTATCCTGATGATCCAAATATGCCTCCTCTTGAGAATATTTATTATGACACAGATGATGATGCACTTGATGGTCAGTTATTTGGAGCTGCTGCAGATTTTACTAATTTGGAACTCAATATTCCTGTTAGTCCCACAACTACCACAAGAGTACACAAGGATCATCCCAAAGATCAAATTTTAAGTGATCCACAATCATCTATTCAAACTAGGCAGATGACTAAAGCACTGAAAGATCTTCAACATCAAAGTTTCTTTGCCAGATCTCTGCATAAAAGAAATAGTCATAAAGATCTTCAAAATTGCCTGTTTGCTTGTTTTCTTTCTTAAATTGAACCCAAAAACACTTACAAAGCCCTACAAGAAGCAAGTTGGGTGGAAGCAATGCAAGATGAGCTTCTACAATTTAAGTTACAAGAAGTTTGGACTTTGGTTGATCTGCCAAATGGAAAAAGAGTGATTGGCACTAAATGGGTTTTCAGAAGCAAAAGAGATGAGAGAGGAATAGTCATAAGGAATAAGGCAATGTTAGTAGCACAGGGATACACACAACAAGAAGGTCTTGATTATGATGAAGTATTTGCTCCAGTGGCAAGAATAGAAGCAATTAGAATATTCTTGGCTTATGCTTCATATAAAGATTTTGTAGTGTATCAAATGGATGTGAAAAGTGCTTTTCTGTATGGGACCATTACAGAAGAGGTTTCTGTGTCTCAACCACCAGGCTTTGAAGACCCTGATCATCCTGACAAAGTTTACAAGGTAAATAGAGCAATGTATGGCCTACATCAAGCTCCTAGAGCTTGGTATGACACTTTGTCAACATACTTGCTAGAATCTGGGTTTAGCAGAGGAAAGATTGATAAAACTCTGTTTCTCAAAAGACATAAGGATGATATTTTGCTGGTTCAAATCTATGTTGATGACATCATCTTTGGGTCTACAAACAAAGCTATGTGTGTTAGTTTTGAAAAGCTTATGAAGGACAAGTTTGCTATGAGTTCAATGGGAGAACTCACCTTCTTCTTAGGTCTGCAAGTTACACAGAAAGAAAATGGTATATTTATCAGTCAGGATAAGTATGTCAATGATATTTTGAAGAAATTTGGTTTTGAAGATGCTAAACCTGCCAAGACTACCATGGAAACCAATAAACCATTGCTGAAGGATGAATATGGAAAGGAAGTGGATATACACTTGTACAGGTCTATGATTGGCTCATTGATGTATCTTACAGCATCAAGGCCTGATATCATGTTTGCTGTGTGTGCCTGTGCAAGATTTCAAGTGTGTCCCAAGGAATCACATCTCAATGCAGTGAAGAGAATTTTTAGATATCTGAGGCATCAACCAAAATTGGGCCTTTGGTATCCTAAGGATTCACCATTTGATTTGGTCTCCTATTCAGATAGTGACTATGCTGGAGCTTCTTTGGATAGAAAGTCTACAACAGGGGATTGTCAATTTCTTGGAAGCAGATTGGTGTCATGGCAATGCAAGAAGCAAACAGTGGTGGCAAATTCTACAACTGAAGCTAAGTATGTGGCTGCTTCAAGTTGTTGTGGACAAGTTTTATGGATGCAGAATCAATTATTGGATTATGGGTATAATTTCATGAATACCAAAATTCATATTGATAACAACAGCACACTTAGCATAATTAAAAATCCTGTTTTTCATTCTAAAACAAAACATATTGAGATAAGACATCACTTTATCAGGGATTGCTATGAAAAGAATTTGATCCAAATTGTTAAAGTTCATACTGATAACAATGTTGCTGATCTTCTCACTAAACATTTTGATGTGGGGAGGTTTCAATTTTTAATTGCAAACATTGGTATGATAAATCTTTGAAAAACTTATCTCTTTGTTTTTGTACTAGTATGTAAAGGAATTGTGCTGCTTGTTACTCTGCTGCTTATCTTAAAGCATATGTTTGTGATGAAATGTACTATGCTGCTATTTCTAACTCTACTGCTAGTACATATGTTTGTTTGCTTTGTGGTGTTTGGTCTAATATTGTGCAAGAATAAGTCTAAATGATGATTTGCAATAACAATATTATGACTACAAAAGAAGAACATCTGTCATTCATCATTCATCAAGTTCAGAAGTTCATACATCAAAAGAGAAATTACAAAGACTACTTCTGAAACCACAAAAGAATGCAACAATCTAAGATGAAATTAAATACTACAAGCACTACTTCCTAGGGCATGGAAGTCCAAGAACAATTTTTCTTTCTTTAGGGAGAGGAGAGCTTGTCTTCCTTGTCTTCTTTGTCTTGGTGGACTTCTTTGGTCGTGGCCTTGATGACTGAGGCCTCTCAGGAGTGGAAGGTGGTTCATTTGGAGGCTCATCCTCATCTGATGATGTGTAGATGAAAGGGGAAACAAGATCCCTTGGGGATGGTTGCCTGACTGGGATCCATGCTGGGTCTTCTGATGATTCTGAAGACGATGGAGATTTTGGGGACATCACAGCTTTACCCCTGGATGTGCTTGGGGTTTGATTTAAATGGAGAAGATATTTGAACACAAGGAGATCATGCTTTCTCTTTTTGGCTTGCTCTTTGGTTCTACAACCATCATGAGGAGGACGGAAGGATGGCACATATGTTTCAAAGGGGGTTTCATCTTCAGATGATGAATCGGAAGAGATATTGATGATTTCGGGTGGTGATTTCATGATTATTTGATTGGATTTGGGTTAATTGAAGTTTTGATTTGGTTGATTGGCGTTTTGATTGCGATTAGGGTTTGATTGTGGTAAATTAGGGAAAAGATTTAGTCCATTTTTATAGGGATTACGGCATATCATCACATTAATTGCTGAGGATTCTTGACTTTTTGACCAAGCTTATTTCGTCAACTCTGCTGCCGGAATATTTCACTCTGCCGCTAGTTATATAACTCTGCTGCTAGTGTTATTGTGCTGCTACGGTTGAAAGTGTGAGGGTGGGATGTGTAACTTCTTCAATCAGTTTAAAACCTAATTGATCTTTCTAATTGGTTTTCTCATGTTTCAAATTGAAGTTATCACAAACCCTAATACTTCATCTCTCTCAAAGTCAAAAATTCCCAATTTCCCTAAACCCTAACTCATGGAGTGCGTTCGTACCTGGGCAAAGCAACACAACAGTGTGGTCGTTCTTGATGCAGAATCCATTAATGAAGATTTCACAGACATGGTAAAATTTTTGAATGCTACTTCTCTTAGGTATGCACTCACTGTGAATCCTACTATATTTGCTTCCCACATCAAACAGTTTTGGCTTACCGCTAAAATCAAAACTAAAAATGGGGAAAAATATGTTAGTGCCTTAGTAGATGGGCAAAAGGTTCGTGTAACTGAATCATTAATAAGAGAAACTCTTCTCTTAAATGATGAAACAGAGACCACTTGTCTTGCCAATTCTGCTATTTTTGCTGGGTCAAAAGATTTGGGATATGAGGGGAATCATATAAATTTAAAATTTCAAAAATCTCTCCTCTGTCCTCAATACAAGTTTTTGATACATCTCCTTCTTCATTGTTTGAGTCCTAAAACTTCTGGATGGCATGAGTTTAGTACTACTATTGCTTCTGCAATGGTATGCCTAAGCCAAGGTACACCATTCAATTTTTCAAGAATGATTTTGGAAGGGATGTTTCAAAGTATCAAAGAGTCTGGTTCATATTTGCTTTATCCAAGGTTTATACAACTCTTTGTTCAAAAACAACTTACAAAGTTTAGAGGCCATGTTGCTACTTATGATGCTCCAAAATTGGTTTCTAAAACCTTTACTTTCTTGGTTAAACATGGAAAAGGTTTTTCAGGCACAAATACAAATCTTACACCTTACATGGTGCAACTTGTGCAAAACAATCAGGGTGAAGGATCAGGAAATCCCACTGACTCTCATCACACGCCCAATTTTTCTGCATCTGCTACACAACCTAAAATACTCTATATCCGTAGGAAAACCAAAAAGAACACTGATCTTCCTCAGGATAGTGTTAGTATGGCTGTACCAGATGAGGCTGTCCTAGGTGATGGGGAGGACATGTTGGTAAGGGCTGTCACTACTGCTTCTAGCTTAGCAGCAGAGCAAGATAGTGATAACATCATTAAGACCCAAACCAAGGCAACATCTAGAGATGATGATTCTTCTGAATCAAATTCTCAGGATTGTAACCCTAGCCAAATGGTAAATACAGGGGGCTCAGATGATCAAACTAGGTTTGATACTGAGTTTATGTCCCAAGATTCACCTCTCAGACCAGGTTACACAGGTCAAAGTGATGAGGACAGGCCAGTGACTAATGAATTGACGGAAAACCTTGCACATGATGACAATGTCCATGATTCACCTCTCGGACCAGGTAACAAAGGTCGAAGTGATGAGACTATTATGAAACTTATTCAGGAATTGACGGTTACTTGTACCAACTTGGGGGTAAAATGTACTACATTGGAGGAGAAAGTTCTTAATCTTTCATCTGTTGTTGCTGATCAGGACAAGACTATCATCAAATTGCAAAAACAACTTAAGAACTTTCAGAAATCAAGATCTTCAACCTCCTTGAAAAGATTGAAGAAAGTAGGCACTTCTCAGATTGTTAGTTCTCCTAATGTTTCTACTCACTTGGATGATGATGCTTCCAAACAGGGGAGGAATGAAGAGGCAATGGGTTCAGGGGAGGCAAATTTGGAAAAGATTGATAGTGCTCTGGGTTTGAATGATGGAATGGTTTCAGGGGAGGTTCTAGTGATTGGTGATATGGATGTTGAAAGTCCTCAGGATGCTGAAGAGTTTGTGGTTGCTGATAAATCAGAGAATGAGGTTGTTATGGAAGAGGTAATTGCTACTCAAGAGAAGGTGGTAGAACAACTTACAACTTTGGAGCCTGAGAAATTAGTGAAGGCAACAGGGTTGATGGGTGAAGAATTGATGAAGTTGGGAGATTTGGTGAAAAACAAAAGTCTTGACTCTGCTGCTCAAGATTCTGCTGCTCAAGAATCTACTGCTAAGGAAATTACTAACTCTGCTGCTAGTGGATCTGCTGATGCACAAGACTCTGTTGCTGGGTCTGGTGACAATGCTGCTGCTGAAGCTATGGTATTGTTGAGCAAGAAGATTACTCCATTATCAACTTCTTTACTACCACAACAAACAACAACAACAATCAAATCATCAGCACCTAGAAAACCTGAAAAAGGGATTGTTATTAAAGAACCTGCTGCTCAACAAAAGAAGGTTATTTCTTCAACTTCTACTGATAAAGGCAAGGGCAAGCAAGTTGAAAAACCAAGGATAATGTATAAGGGGATTGATTTCACTGATGTACCATTTGAGTCTTGGCCTAAGGCATTACAAGTTGAACATGATACATCTGTTGCACTTAGAGAACAAGAGTTGATTGATATGGAAGAACAACAGTTAGCTGAGAAAGAGGCTGAAGGCTTAAAGAGGTATGATGAATGGATAAATGAGAAGATCAGAATAGCTGCTGATATTGAACTCAATAAGCTGATCAAGATTGAAGAAAATGAAGTTCCAACTTTTAATGTGCAATCTTGGTACAGAGAGTTTACTACAAAGAAGAGAAAAGAAAATACTGCTAGAAGAAAGATAAAGATATTTAAAGGTCCAACTGTTAAACAACAAAGAAGAGAATATGAAAGGTATCTAAAGAATATGGCTGGATGGACATTGGTACAGTTGAAACCTTATTCTGATAAAGAAGTTTTTGACTTGTATCAACAAGCTAAGAGGAGAACAGATACTTTTTATGCTATGGGATGTGCTGAGGATTTGGAACAAATTGCTCAGATGAACAAGAAGTTGGTACCTGAAAAGGTAGTTGAAGCAGAGTATGTTCAAAAAGCTGATGTTGTTAAACAGCTTGATATTGATGCAGCAAAGACTATTTCTTCTGTGCAAGGTGATAAAAGAAAAGGTGTTATTCATAAGTCATTTGCAAAGAAGAAGAGAAAGATTGGGGAAGGAAGCAGTTCTATGCCTGAAGGAGATGAGTTTAAACATGATCTTGATCACATTCCTTCTGAGCATCTTAAAGAACAATTGAAGGTTTACACTATGGTTGGTAAGATGGAAGATCCTGAAGTAGTTGATGCCAAACCATTAGGAGTTAAATATCCTATTATCAAAGTAACTATAGGATATGATACTAACATTGGAGCATTTCATGATGTCCAGAGATCTGATGGTAAGACTCACAGGTTTCTTAGATTTCAACAGATGCTACATTACTTTGATAGAGAGGATGTTGAAGACTTGTGGAAGTTATACAAGGCAAAGTTTGGAGCTGAGAAGTTTGATGGTAAAAAGTATGAGATAGATCAAATTGATCATATCATAACTTCTTCTGATAATGTTATGTGGAGAGCTCTTAAACTTATGTTTGAACCTTCAATGGATGATTCTGAATGGACAGAGATAGTAGATTACAAATTAAGAAAATGGAGACTCTTTCAAGATTCTGGAGTTCATGTGTTAGATATTGGACCAATTACTTTGTATATGCTAGCTGAAATGGATTACCCAGTGGTAAGATACTGGAATATTGTCAATCAGATGGTTAATGGTGATAAATCACTTAAGTTGCAGAAAGACTATGATTCTGATGATCAAGCCTTCAATTTGCTGTCAAAGTATAAGAAGATATTTGATCAACTGTATTCTCAAGGTTTGAAGTGTTTGGAAGCATCCTCCTAGTGATTAATTGTGCTTTGAAGAAACTGTGGAAAACTAGAAGGGGGGGTTGAATAGTTTTGCGTCTTTTTCGTTTAATAAGAATTTGCTTTTCAAAGGATTGATATTAATTGTAAAAACCTTTGAAGCTAAAGTATAGATACAAACCTAATTCACATATATTATATATATATATACACTACTTGTTTAAAGTGTTGAATAGAAATTATAATTTCATATATCTCACTTAATTACAAGTTTGTACTAATATATATATATGTGTCTTAGTAATTGTTTATACTTATATTTTACCAAAGTATAATTAATGTTTTAAATGGAACTTAGTTTGATCTTTATGTGAAATCAATATATTCACAACACACAATATTAGCAATATATGAAAAGCTAGTAAGTAAGCAAGTAAAGAGTGAGAGATGGAAAGATCAAACCGAGAGACAAAGGATTTATAGTGGTTCGGCTACAAGGACACCTTCCTTGCCCTACTCCACTCCCCGAGCACTGAACTCGAGAGTTTTCTTCACTAAGTCAATAACCTCCCTTATGGCGGAGAAAACCGTACACACCAAAAGCTTACACCAATTAACGACACAAAGCAAGATGTCGAGTTCTAATCGTAGCTAGAACCAATCTCACACCAAATATCACACAACTTCTTCTTCACACCTTTGCACTACTTCAATACTACTTCACACCACAAATATCTTCACACCTTCAAGACACTAATGTCTTGACACCTTCAAGCCACCAATGTCTTCACACCTTTAAGCCACTAATGTCTTGACACCTTCAAGACACTAATGTCTTCACACCTTCAAGCTACTAAAATCTTCACAACTTCGATCTACTAATGTCTTCAAGTCTTCTTCACTTGGAACCCTCAATATCTTCACACCAAGTTCCTATTGCTACAATCTCCTATCACCAATACTATCTAACCCTTCTTCTCCACTTCAAGTTCCACTTTACACTTACACTAATTCTAGATTCTTCAACTAAATCTAGCTAACTAATACATACACCTTATTCACCAATGAATGAAAGATTTACAAGAAAATATAGACAAGCAACTTAGATAGCAAGATGATACTAAGTTGTAATACTTCTAATAGAAGTATTCTTCTCTTTGCACTTTGAATGTTGAGGCTTGAATCACTTTGAAACAAAGATCAAAGTATATAAGATCAAAGGATTATTTGAGAAAGGAAATGGATGTTTAGATCTGAAAGTTTCTGGTACAAAAAGGTGAGAAAAATATGTGGAATGATCAAATATTTATAGGGCCAGAAAATACTGTTCGGGAGCGTGCCGGTCCCCTTAATTGTAGGCCGGTCCCCTTAATGATTAAGGGGGCCGCCTAGTAAAATTAAGGGGGCCGCCCTCCTGAACGTTTGAAAAGATTCTCTGGATAAAATTTGCCCTTTTTGGTTGGAAATTTGAAATCATATTTTTGTGGTTTAATAAAGCTTTACCAAAAATGATTTACAAATATATATAAAATGTTAAAGTCATTTTATAAAATGTTATGTCTTAAGACAAGATTTCCTTTGATCTTATAATGCACTAATCACTTTGTTTATTCATACCTTAAGTGATTAAATGGTGAAAGTGAGTATTTACTACTAAATACTTGTTTACGTCATAACCTTTGGTTTGATGAGTTTACGTTTTGTGATTATCAAAACATGGAGATATCGAAAGATATGAATAACGTTTTTAGTCATTTATTTATATCAACAGAAACATATTTATTTAGAAATAAATAATAAGTTTAGGGGAGGATTGTTGGGTCTGAAACTGCTGCTGAGTAAACTGCTGCTATAAGTGAAACTGCTGCTAGTGGTAATGATTCTGCTGCTAATGTCAAAGTGCTGCTAAGGTTAAATGCTGCTGACAGAATCTCCTGCTACTGCTGATGGGATAAGGATGTATACGGTTTAGATAAATATAGAATAGATTGTGTAAATATTATATTTATCTAGAATATTCTTATCGTGTAGAGAAAGGTATTGTAAACCTAGTAGGATTCCTTAGTCTATAAAAGGAGGATCCTAGGGTTAGTTTATGTACGTATTATTATTCACTTCAAGGTTGTAAAACCCTAGCATTGTTGAGTGCTCGTATTAATAATATTGAAGTGTTGAAAGTGAATCATTATTCTTCTTAAGTTAAGCTTTTACATTCCGCATATTAGCTTAAGTGTTTAATCAAGTTAACTTCTATACAAGATCGTTTAAGCTCAACCAGGATCAACAAATAGGATGGGTGATTACATTTCTACATCTGCGTGCTACGGTGTCGTGTTCTTCTAGGCCAGATGATTGATTAACCGCATAGATACTAACGGGTCAAAACCGTGCATGTTGAGCCATTTTCCAAAAGTGGAGTAACTAACTGTCAACTGTTGGACCTATTCTTTTCTAAACAACTCTTGTCTACTTGAAACAAAGTTGTTTTAAAAAAAATGGCTCATATAAAAATTTGTTATGAACACACAATATAAGACTGAATTATTTCTAATAACATTTCAAGTAACAGTATAGATACATGACAAATACTAAACATGCTAAGCTTAATACAAACAAAATCTTTCAGTATAACAACCCGCTAGTGACATGATAAATACTAAACGGGTTAAGCCCAATATAAACAAGCTTTCTTAATACTAGGCGAGTACCCGTGCATAGCAACGGAATTCCTAGCGGCAGATAATTAACGATTTGTGATATTGTGGTGAGTGTTTTGTGTAGAGTTCAAATTAGAACATGAACCGATCAGAATGTAATTGCAAACGGTTGTATTACACGATAACTAAAGTATAGAAAAAATTCTTAACATCTATCAAACAGCATATAAAAACATTTAATGAAATTGAAAGTAAAACATTACATCAGTTATGAAATAAAAACTAACAACACACGTTACTCTTCGCGTAAAACTTCTTGATAAACGACATTCGAGGTGTAGATTCCTGCTTGACGGAACTCTTTTACTGGATTAACCAATACCTTTGTTGTTCTACGGGAAATCCCTCTAGACAATGCCACATAAAGCTGGCCATGGGAGAAAACAGAGTCAGGCAAATAGACACCCACATTTGGAATTGTTTGGCCTTGAGCTTTATTAATAGTCATCGCAAAGCTAAGGCGAATAGGAAATTATGTTCTCTTTAGTTTGAAAGGGAACATGTCTATTTCAGATGAAGCAAGAGGAATTCTTGGCAAGAGCACTCTAACTCCAGCGTGTTGCCCGACAGCAATCTCAGCGTTGATGACATTAGGGTCAAAACGTTTACATATCAACCTCGTGTCATTACATAATCCATTTTCCGGATCGAGATTCCTTAAAAGAACAATCGGGCATCCTATTTTCAAACGCAAGCAATGAGGGGGCAACCCGCAAGCAACGAGGTTTTATAGCGACAGATAGTTTATTGATAAAAAAAAAAATTATAGGTTATACAAAAAATAATAAAAGTTTGAAGATTTGGGAATTAAACATAATGTTTTGAAACCCGGTTCGACCCGGGTGGTTCAACTGGTTGAACCGTTCCGGTCGGAAAACGGGTTTGAAGCGTCCCGGGTCAACCCGGTTTGTGTTTTAATTGGTTGTATTTAATTTGGTAGATATGTTTTTAATTGGTTGTACAATGTGAATAAATCATTTTACCTTTAAGTAATGGATAATGTTTTGAAAACCGGTTCGACCCGGGTGGTTCAACTGGTTGAACCGTTTTGGTCGAAAAGTAGGTCGATTTAAACCGGGTCAACTTTCTAGGTTGGGTCGAAAACGGGTCAAATTAAACTGGGTCAACCCGCTGGGTTTGAAGCGTCCCGGGTCAACCCGATTTGTCTTTGAATTGGTTGTATTTAAACCGGGTCAACTTGCTAGGTTGGGTCAAAAACGGGTTAAATTAAGTTGGGTCAACCCGCCGGGTTTGAAGCGTCCCGGGTCAACCCGATTTGTGTTTGAATTGGTTGTATTTAGTTTGGTAGATATGCTTTAATTTGGTTTTACAATGTGAATAAATAATTGTACTTTTAAGTATTGGGGTGTTTTAATAAAAGTATTAATTACATCTTAGTTTCTCTCTCATTTGACTATTGTTGAAAACTCAACATTCCACATTGACTATTTTTACATTATATGTAGTATAGATAAAATCGCACTGAATAAGACATTTGTAGTCGTAGTCAAATGCTTCTTTTACACATTGTTTTATTATTTTCAAGCTATGAAAAATTCGATGCCAAACTCAAACACGGTTGTATAGTGACAATCAGGGACGGAGCCAAGGGGGTGCCCGCGGGTGCACGTGCACCCCATGGATTTTTTGATATAGTGTTAATTTTTGAAAAAATTATCGATTTTTCGTAAATGTATCTTAAATGCACCCGGTGCATTAAAATGTATCTCTAGTATTATTTGGTTCGTATACTTACAAATAAAAAATAAATATAAAATTTTGTAAAAGCCTAAAGATGAAAAAAGTTTAATAAATTAAAGCACAAAAGTCCATGAAATAGGTTTTTTAATTGAACAAGTTTATTCATCATCCTAACAATTTACAAAATCCAAAATTGAACCAACACCAAAAAGATGAAACAAGTTCGTAAGTCGTAACATATATCTTTCATTTGTTTGTTATGTCTTTTAAAGTTTTCTTGTTTTGATTTGTTGTATGAAATCTTGACTAATTTGTTGGTTCCGTATAGTCTATCATCATCAATAAGGGCTTCGGGTAATAAGAATAAGTGAATAACTATGCAATTTCTATCAAGACAAATAAGAATAACAAGTTTAAGTGATAGTCAACAATATATTAGAATATGAATAGTACTCTAATTGTGTTGTCATTGGGCATTTTTATTGTTGTCGTATTTACAATATATATGAAAAGTAGTGCTTAAATGAAGTTGGTTTTAGTCTTGCATGTTGCTACCGTTACGGTTGAAAGATGTTTTTCTAAAATCATGTTCATTAAAACTTATTTACGTAATCGGATGAGTGATGATTATTTTAACGGGTCATTAACTTGTGTTATAGAGAAAGAAGAACTTATTAATATTAAAAATGAGGGTGCACGTAAGTGTTTTTTTTTCTGTGAGAGATCGTGGAATCACTAGTTAGAATGTAACATGTTCATTTATTTTTCGTTTTAATGAAATCTTCGTTTTAATCCACTTTTTAACTCTATTATATTACGGTTAAAAAAATATTGTGCACCCGGTCATATTTCTTTCTGGCTCCGTCCCTGATGACAATGCACTCCGAGTTGGCTGATATCCCCATGGTTCACTCACACAACTCACCCCAGGATAATAACGATAAGTATGTGAAAGACTTGGTCATCTTTTTGTCCGAGACATCAAACATTACCAAGTTTTTTTTTTTTTTTTTTTTTTTTTTTTTTTTTTTTTTAATCTTTAATAACTTTAACATTAGTTATAACAAACCGGCAATGCTACCATGCTAACTTACTAATTACATTAAAAGACAAGCTCTTTCATAATCGAAGAACAAAAAATGAAGTTAAGAATTATAACATAGATTGGCAGCGATTAATGCTATATTTTTCAATAAACAACATCAAACACTACCAACATACAATATAATACCAATCCAAAGTTGTATAAGCAATACATGCTGGAGTATATTAACAAGTAAAATTTTCATCTATGTGGGACTACTTGAAACAAGTTTAAGAAAATTGACCTATACAAATATTTGTTCTAAAGACATAACACATTGTTTAGTGACAATACACTTGCTTACACCTGTTTTATTCTTTTGTTTATTGACCTATACAAATATTTGTTCTAAAGACATAACAGCCGCCGAAATCAAATGCTTCCTCTTTTTACACATTGTTTTATTCTTTTGAGGCTATGAAAATCGATACCAAACTCAAACGCGGTACGTTGTTTAGTGATAATACACTTGGAGTTGGATATTCACCATGGTTCAAGACATCTTGCTTACACCTGGATTTTGTCTGGATGATCCGAATACTTTTAGAAACAGGATACGCAGAATGCTGAGCATTGATGAAGATGTATAGAAGGTATGTTGACTACAAACATGTATATAAAGTCACGTGATCGAGCGTTGTTTACTACAAAAATGTATATAAGGTACTACTTTTTTGTATAACAATAAGATATACATGCACTACGTATTAGTATGAGTTATGTAACCAATGATACAATATTAA
The DNA here is from genome assembly GCA_030686995.1 of Artemisia argyi. NCBI lineage: Eukaryota > Viridiplantae > Streptophyta > Magnoliopsida > Asterales > Asteraceae > Artemisia > Artemisia argyi. Next base: position 233,465,707 of record CM060703.1, on the reverse strand, counting down.
TGTTAGCCACATATTTTCTCTTAAGGTTTAAGTTTTTATAATCATCTTATCAGTTTTTGGTGTTTTAATTTGATATCTTGATAAATGATAAGTTTTATGATCGCTGCTACGTACAACATCGAATCATGTTCTTGAGACATGTTGTACCATCAAACCGGTAATTCGACCATGTTACTAATAAGAAATCAAGAATATGGTATCGTATCAACTACTTACAAAGAAAGGAAAAAAAATCGAGAGTATGAGTTATGTAACCAATGATACAATATTAATGTTAGCCACATATTTTCTTTTCGGGACTTCTATGGTGAGATACTGAGATGGTAGTATTTAATACTAGTAATATTTTTCAAAAAAGAACATCAAACACAACAAACCAACAATGTAATACTAATATCTAACTTGTATAAGTTTTAAATTTGTTATGAAATCATCCGGTCCAAGACAGGTTGAACCAGTATAAGATAGGGTGCTCGAAAATTAAAAAAGACACATATATCGATAATTAATTAAGAAGTGACAAAAATTAAGTTGAGAACTTATACGATAGATTATGGATGTCAACGTTATTTATTAAAGCGAATAACATCAATTACCACAACCCAGCATTATAATACCAAACTCAAGACGCACATAAAGCGTACACCAGAGTATATAAATAGGCAAATTTTACGTCCTTTCACCCATATGGGATTACTTGAAACATTTTTTAGAAAAGTAAGATGCACGTGGAGGATATTTACCATGGTTCATTCACACATCAGTTCATATCATCTGCACGATAAAATGCTAAGAAAAATTTGATTAAAAATATATCGTAATTTGAGGGCAAGAGGCTAGCTCAACAATGTTGACAAGAAGCTGATCGATGGATGAAAAATACAGCTTTTGAAATGAAAATGATATTGTTGTTATTACAAAAGAAACAGAATTAAGAGGCTATTTAATGTGAAAATGATGTGAAGATGCCTTGCCTGGTAACTGAACTTTTTTTTCAACGAACTGTTAACTGAACTGGGTGCATATATAGAGTTTCCGTTTTGTATAGAGATGGACCCCACATGGTTTAAGGTTCAAAGGGTGTACATGTGAAGATGATGTGGTCGTTTAATCATGGAGTTGAATTCATGGTTTGGGTGTAGTGAACTTGTGAACTTAACTTATTGAACTGAACTGAACTCAGCTACATTGGGCCGGGTCAGTTGCAAGGTTTGGTTCGGTCAGGCCCATGGAATAGTCGGGCAAAATTTCGGAAATCATGGTTACTAAAAAAAAAAATGTCGATATTTTAATCTTACAGGTTTCGGTACAATGTGTGGTTAGACCGTATGTTAGTCTCCAAGTGATTATAGGGGTGTTTGCGATTGCTTATTTTTCTCAATTATTTGTGCAATTTGAAGTAATAAACAAGTATTTTGCTGAGTTGCTTATGTTTTAAGTGTTTATTTTGTTGAAGTAAAATCACTTTTTATAAACTTATACTACATACGTAATTCGTTATTCAAACAAATTTGGTTGAAACTTTTTACCTAATGGTAGTAATTTTGTGTATTCTTACATTTTATACCAAATAAAGCAAAAAGAAAAAGTGAGATTTTTGTTTTAATGAAAAAATAAAAAGTGAAAGCAAGAGTGAAAGAGGGTCAACAGAACATTTACTAATCACTGGTGAAACTGTGAAAGCAAGAAAGCTGTCGAGAACTCACCCTTCCTCGAGAAGCTAAAGAAGAGAGGATAGGTCTTCTGTTGAATAAAGTAGTGGCCAAGTCATCCATAAGAATAGGTCTTCTGTTGAATTGCTACCCTTGGCAGGATTCGTATCAGCAGTCGGGCAGTTGAAAGAATTTGAGGGCAGGAAGCTCGTATCTGCTACCAAGGATGGTCTAAAACTCGATGAGAGTAAAGACGAGAAGAAAAAGAAAGAAGCTTTGAAGGAAAAATTCGAGGGGCTTGATGGTGATGTCGACATGCCAGCATTGGAAGAAGCTGATGTTGATGCTGAGAGCAAGATGGAGGAAGTCGATTAAGCGCAGGGATCTTGGTTCTTTTGCTTGATGTCTTATTTTTTGAAGACTTAGCAAATGCAGTATCTGATTTTAGTAGGTTTTTATTTTTCAAATGTGTCTTTGATTATGTCGAATCGCTTCTTTTGTAGTTGGACTTGGGTTTATAAAGTAAGGTCTTTATATTACTTTTCGGTGCTTAATCTCTAATGTTAATTTTATTTATATGCCTACAATCAGTCATTGCTTCTTATTAATGTACATGTTTACATATTGCTGTGTAATATGGCACGCTTAACAGATGTGCCTAGATGTTTTCTCTTAAAGAATGATTATACACTGTGAATTTGAAGCGCTTGATATTATGGAGCATTGTCTCAGACTATTTACAAGATAATACCGACTAACATAAGAAATTTTATAAAAGTGAAGTAACCAACTGTTAACTGTTGGCCCCTTCTTTTATAAACAAACCATTCTTGGGCAATTTTACTGTCTCAAGTTGGATTCAAAAGAGAGTCATACTAATACTCATATTTTTTTCCCTTTCTTCAACTGCTTTAACCAGCACATATATTAAGATAAATTGATTTCTAGATTATAGTTTTGTTTTGTTTGTTTGTTCTTTCAAAATATTACTGTAGTAGTTTGTTTCATTGTCTTGTACTCTTGTTGGTTATGACTTATGACTACAAGCATGTATGGAAGTATGTTGTTGAGCAATAGTAAGATATAACTTATGATCATTATGCAGCCAATGTTACATATCAGTGTTAGTAATAGATTTTTTTTCCTTAAAATTTTGAATTTCGATGATCACCTATTATTCTTTGGTGATTTCACCTTTTTGGTCATTTTTATGCGATTTATGACAACATCTTGTTCCTAGTGACAATGCACTCCGAGTTGGCTGATATTTCCATGGTTCACTCATACAACTCACCCATTATAAGAACGATAAGTATGTGAAAGACTTGGTCAAGTTTTTGTTCGAGACATCAAACAATACCATTTTTTTGGTGTTTTTGTATCTTTAATAACTTTAACATTGGTTATAACAAACCGGAAATGCTACCATCAGTGGCGGAGCCAGGAGCCAAGTTTAGGGGTAGCGAAATACGAAAATTTGTTTAGGGGTAGCGAAAATTTGTTTCAGGGGTAGCGAAATCGCCAAAAAAATGGCCAAAATCGCCAAAAATCGCTAAAATTACACTACCGGGTAAAAGTTCAGGGGTAGCGACCGCTACCCCTGGCTTACACATGCCTCCGCCCCTGCTACCATGCTAATAAGAAAGTGAGAATAAGGGGGTGTTTGGGGAAAAATCACGTTTGCAAAACCAAGGCTGCAAAAAGTAGGTCCCTATCCAGCTTCAAAACCACGTTTTGAAGGCAAATTCAGTGATAATCACTTTTGCAACCAAACACCAAAACTTGATTATTCACGTTTTGAAAACGTGATAATCAAATAATCACATTTTCAAAGGTTTGTCAAACACCCCCTAAGTATCTAATAACATTAAAAGACAAACTCTTTCATAATCGAAGGGGAAAAAATTAAGAATTATACGATTCGTTAGAAGTGGATTATGTGATATTTTCATCCTTTGATCTATGTGGGAATGTGGGATACTTGAAACAAGTTTAACAAAAATGACAGATGGAAATATTTGTTCTAAAGACATAACACGTTTGTAGCCATAATCAAATGCTTCCTCTTTTTACACATTGTTTTATTCTTTTCAGGCTATGAAAATAGATACCAAACTCAAACGCGGTTGTTTAGTGACAATACACTTGGAGTTGCATATTCACCGTGGTTCAGTCACACAACAGTTCATCCGCAATTGGAATGACTATGAATATATAGTAGCAAAGAACTAGAAGCTAGCAAACTAAAATAGTTATCTACTGATAAATTTGTTATATTTCTGTCTACATGGAAACAAAAAGAAGAATAATCAATGTTAAAATAAAACTATGATGTTGATGGCTACTTCATATATCGATTGGGTGACACAAAGGTTTCAATGTATCTGACTTCTTCATCGATTATATGATTATTATTATTATTATCATCATCCACTCTAACTTCCGCATACTCAATTTCGTCATAGATGCTGCCTTTGTCGTTGATTTGAGTCTTCTTTTTGAGATCTACTTTATAAATTTTATGCTTGCAAGAAGACCAGCAGCCCCTCTCCCTCATGAGCCAGTTTCCGTTGTTCATTAAGTGGAATGGAATCAGAGATCTAACCGTATAATCATCAACAAGTTGATAAGTTACCACTTCAATCATTTTCCCATATTCATCCAACTTCCACAACTTAATATAGGTATCACAATTATTTAACGGCATACTTGACACAGACATGAATGCAATCACTTTTAACCATAGTAGCCACTTTAAAATTATATGTGTCTAGATAATCATCCACACTGGGAGTTTCTACCCTAGAGAACATTTCAGATTTTGTGTCAAATCTTATAACTGAACTAAACCTTTCGTTTGAGTGTTCTTGTAAGAAATAGAGATTTTCATTCAAATAAGTACCTCGACTCCAACGTCCAGGATAAAAACCTGTATGTTGAGAGACGTCTACTTTTCTCCATGAGTCCGATTTCAATGAGTATATGTAAACATTATCGTCTAAATAATTTACAAATAGAAGCTTGTAGTCATCTTCACAACAGCTGTTATACAATCCGAAATCTGAATACCAAATATTATTGCATTCCTTGTGAGAATTAGATTTGGACAACCTTTTATAGTCATTGGTCAAAGGGTTCCATAAGATTAGATCAGATAATAGATGACTGGACCCATATGCTGATATGCCTAGACATACCAATCCATGAAAAGACGCTAGTATACAAATTCCACCAGGAGTGATGCCTTCGAACGATGGTAAAGGGCGTCGTGTGGTAGTTAAACCCTTATCACTCGGTGGCGCTTCACAGAAACTCGAATGATGTTTCAGTTTTAGACAAGACTAGAAGTTTAGGGTTGTTTTTATGGTTGTCGATGTGCATGTTTGTGAACATATCCGACGTAAGTAACGAGTGCCATTCTTTTGAAACACACCTGAGACGACCAACAGTTTTGGCTGGAACTCTTGGTAATATGTGGTTCAATATGACGTCATGTGGAACATGTACCTCCATTGTCGATCTCTTTCGTTTAGGTTTCAATATGACGTCATGTGGAACATGTACCTCCATTGGCGATCTCTTTGGTTTATTAGGTTTCGATAACAAAGGTTTAGAAAAGAATATTTAATGTGAGACGACGTACGTAGGTTTTTGCGTACGTTTATTGGGAGATTATTAACATAAAATATATCTGAAAATATAATACTTGTAGTATTTTGTTTAGGGCTTTAGTTTAAATCAGAAGAAGATGTCATCTTAAGTTTTCATATATCAAATTGTTTTAAGGTTCAATCAAATAACTTTTCAAATCGTGAGTACCTCTATAACTTTTCAGATCGTGTGTTTCAAGTCAAATTGTCTGTTTCTATATATAAGTTTTAAGTTCTCACTTTTAAGGTTCAAGTGAAATTTATTACATCAATTTCATCTAAACTTGCATATATGTTCATGCAATGGATTCATAATACAAACTAGCAAGGTAGGCTTACCTAAAACATGATGCTTTAATAGATGTACTATGTCTCTAATATTTCTTAAGAAAGAAGTTTGTCATCCAAGACTGTATACATATTATGAAATCACCCAAAAAGATTACATTTTTACCAATATACTTGTATCTAAAAAATTAAAATAAATAAATTAGGGCTTGTTTTGGCATTTATTGTAATAAATTTCACTTGAACCTTAAAAGTGAGAACTTAAAACTTATATATAGAAACAGACAATTTGACTTGAAACACACGATCTCAAAAGTTATAGAGGAACTCACGATTTGAAAAGTTATTTGATTGAAACTTAAAACAATTTTGATATATGAAAACTTAAAATGATTTGAAAAGTTGTCATTATTAAGAATTATATATGAAAACGATTTGTAGTAAGTTGTCATAATGTAAATATATAAATTATATATATCAAATCAATAACTATTTTTCGACTCTTATTTTAGGAAATGCATTCACGTGCCGCGTTTAAAAATATTTGTCGTAGCCTTTTTCGTGTCAAGATGAAATAAAGTAGACATCGTTAGTTGACTTTGTTTAATACTTTGGATTATTCAAAACTTATTTTATGATTGCCATTTAAATGGCAAGGATACACAAGTTAAAGCTCATATACCAAGAAATTAGAATATACCAAGAAATATAAATACATATTGTACTAAAAATGCTTATGCTTTTTAAATGCTTATTAAAATTGATCACTTGAGGGTGAAATCAAGATTTGAACTTATGTTTAATCTTACATCTTAATATACATGACAATGGAACCAGTAGGGTGTGATTAGCTTAATATCATACATTTATACAAGAATTACGTAATAGATATAGTTAACCCATCGACGAGCATAAACGTCCAAATCGAGAGACAACAAAAAATACTAAAATGTAACCTTAGAAAGCATCAAATTTAGTTCAAAAATAGCCCAAAAAAATAAAATGGGCGCTTGACATGCACGCGCTCAGCTAAATAAAACCTGTGAGTCGAATCGTCACAAAAAGCAAAAAAACAAAATTTGTAAAGCTACGTTAATGTTAACCCTAATAAAGACCAAAATAATATATTTACGCTAAAAGAACTTTAAGACTCTTAAACCATGACGACATGCTAGCACTTAAGCGTCCTGCATTGAGATATTAGTTCTTGTTGGACTTGATGGACACATTTATATCATTTGAGCCTGAATAAAAAAATATCAATAATCTAATGACGTACAAAAATTAAAAGCAAAGGATGTCAAATATACGTAGAGAATACTTACAGTCATAATGAGTCCATCCAATTCGTTGATAAATCATAAACAAATATCTTATCTTCGAGTACAAGATCTGCAGTTAACAATCATAAAAAAAGGTCTTATAACGTCAATGAAAACACACATGTCAAACGTTGCAAGCTAAAGAATCTTTTATATCATTACATATTAATATGAAATTGACGCTATTATTACTCACCATGGAATACCACCATGCACCTTGAAGAAAATTTGCTCAATTATTAACATGTGACGTATGTGTGAGATATCTCAAAACTCAAAATCTGATGAGCCAAATAAATATAAAAGAAGGCGTTGGTATTAGGTCGGTGAGTTTCTGGGTGGGTTACAAATGGTGAGGTTGGGCGGAATTGTAGGAGGCTTCCATGAGAAGTTTTAAGAAAAAGTCAACTTTTTACAATTATCTTAATTGTTCAAGTTTCCTTCATTAATAAGGGCATTATGGGGATTGACCAAAAGTTAAGTTTTCACTTTTTCACTTTGACCGTTTTGTCTTTATAAGTATTATGAATTATAGATTTGTTTTTAATAGAAGATAAGAAAGAAAACTGAAATTTTTAGATATTGGAAATTTAACCACATGGTTAATGATCTGTTTATAAACATTGCAATATCAGTTAGGGGCGGTAATTTCTGACCTGACACGAAACCCGACCTGAAACAAGCACGAAAATTAATAGGTTCGGGTTGAGTTAAATAGATTTCGGGTCAGGTTCGGGTTGACATATCTAACCCGTTTATTAAACAGGTTAGGTTCGAGTTAGGAATAAAATAACTAGGTCGACCCGCTAACCCGTTTAACCTGTTTAACTCATGTGATGTGCTAACTATTGTATATAAAACTAGTTAAATGGGTTAACCCGAAACCGTTTAACATATTCAACCTGTGTAACCTATTTAACTCGTCAACCCAAGTATATATACGGGTTAAATGGGTCAGGTTCGGGTTGGAGTTTTCCGACCCGCCAACCTGACAACCCGAACCCGCCAACTCGAACCCGACCTGAATTGCCACCCCTAATATCAGTGACATGGATGGTGACACGTTCAAGGAAGTTGCAAATTTAGCAACATCGTTATCGACGTGATTTTAACACGTCACAAGTTAACGACATCTTTAGCGACATGTTTTTAGAAGTCGTAAAATAGTGACCATCTTAGCAACATGATAGAGAACGTCACAAAAATAGCGACATACTTTGCGACCCAATTTGCGACATGATCATCTAAAAACATATTGCGATGTCACTGGCGACGTAGATTGTGACAAGGATGCTATAATGTTGCTAAATATGTTGCTACTCATGTCGCAATTTTGCGACTTCAAATGGTAAGTTGCTAAGGCTATGTTTGGCACAAAGCTTTTTGGAGCTTTTTTGGGCAATGAGCGGTGAACAATAAGCTTTTTGATTTTAGTTTTCGTTTGGCATTAGAGCTGTGAGCTTTGCTATTTTTTAGGAAAGCTCATTTTCCCAATGCTTCTTTATGAAGCTGTGAGCTTTTTTGGCTACTGCTCACAGCTACTGCTCACAGCTCACTGCTACTTCTCACTGCTACTGCTCACAGCTACTTTTGCCAAACATAGCCTAAATATGTCGCTAAGGAGCTGTTTTCTTGTAGTGGATATTGGAGCGGGTTATGGAGATTACAATTAATGCTTAAGAAAAATATACAAATTATTAGAGCGAGGTATTAATGAAAATGAATGCCTTTTTGTTTAGAGATTTATAGTGAGATCCCATACAAATTATTGAACCGCATTTTAATTTTGGATGTTGATTTGAATTTGTGGAATTAATTGTATAGATGTAAGTATGTAACTGATGTGAAGCGTTTCAACAATTGAGTACTTAAGAAGGGGCATGGATACACCTATCCACTGGGTAGTTTACCCGGATGAAGTGGCATTCAGTCATTGGGAAAGAAGGAACAAAGTATTAATTGTGTTTTTATTCCTTTCATGCTACATATTACAAGTAAGCATTAATTTGTATTTTTAGTCACTGGGTAGTTTACCCACTGGGTAGGTTAAGTTTTCTCCGAAGTTTTCATTGAAGGCATTTAATGATTAATAAAAATAGCAAATGTCCCTAGTCGTATGAAAGGAGTTTTCATGTATTTATTTTTATTTTTATGTTCTATTGTTTAAAAAGTGATGCATTGAAGGTATTGTACGCATTAAATTACCGTCCAATCACAAGCGAGACATATCATCGCATTGATTGCATGGTTTGCTTCAATGAGTTGTAACATGTAGCTGTTTATCTTTAATATCTTATAATGTATTTAAAACATCTAAATTTAGAAGTCTTAAAAAAATAAGACAAAAAACATTTCTACAAAAAGAAAGTTACATATGAAGAGGTTTCAACCCAAAGTTAAATATATTAATTTTGCTATTAAAAATTCAGACTTGTAACATCTTGGAAATTAAATGTATTTAAGTGTCGACTTGTAACTGCCTTCGAATATTTATAATGCTTTTAAATGTATTTAGAATTATTATGTAATGGTTGAAAAAGAAGGTGTATTTCGGCATAAAATTGTCACAGGGTACCCGCCGCCGCATTGCGCGGGTACCCTTCTAGTTATATAGTATAGATGGAAGTAGCACATTCAGTTAACATAGGAAAACTAATTAACAAAAATTATTCATGCATGTTTTCCAAACAATTTCATTATCCTCTAGCATTAATATAATAGCAAATGAATCACAACTACTGACGATACGAATAATGTATTTAAAAGTTATATTTTTTCTTTCTTAAAGGATACCTGCTTGTTATGGATCTTTAATTTTTAATTGAGTTGCATTCAATAAAATCAAGATGTAATTAATTGTACCCAAGATATCAAAAGTGTTGGACACATATATGATGAAGAGAAAGAAAGGTAACATACAAACTTCAATGCTATTACAATTCGTTCTCTTAGCATGTTCCAATTTTTACAATGCTCGGGTGCGTGCCTTATTCCAAAATTTACAGAATTTGATTGCATTATGAATGCGACATATAAAATCACCTCAAAAAGTTAGTGCTATAAGAAACTGAGTGAATTATTTACTATATGATGCCTTCCTACTTCATAAGAACTTTAAATACCCTATGTATTATTAATACCCGTGCAACACGATGGGCATTTAAAAACCAAATATCACGATTGAATTGATATCTAACTTTAATTCAATTTAATGGTAGAATTTGAGAAATATTAGAGATCTTGTCATGTATATTATCCCTGAGCTCCCAGCCCATACCAAATGTAGAAGTGGCAGATGGCAGAGACCACGATCCATCTGCTTTACGTGCAACAACCAAACCTGTACCGACATGCCCATTAGAAATTAGCCCATTTCAAATGTTCTCGATATATGACCATTATCTCTCAAACCATCACATTACCACTATTCTTTAGAGCTTCTAAGTGGTATAAATGGAGCAAATGTTGTCTTATTTTTGTAAATATTTTAGGTATGCAGTATGCTTGTAAAAAAAGTCATTTTTAATTTTGATTATAACAGTTTTGGTTTCCTACCTTAAGCAATCACGAAACAACAAAATTTGATATGAAAAAAGGAAGTACATTTGTTACTTACCTAGTAATCATAGCATTCCATGTTACCAAAACTTGAATTCCTACTTTTAACCCATTTCGACCCATCTAACTGTTCCCCTATTAGCTATAAACTTTATGGCTCAAAATTCCCAATTATATCTAGTATTACCCGCTCTAGAAGTCTGCGCTAAGTCAAAGCTTCTTGTAGCGTTCTCTTATGCGTCCTCTTAAGTTCTGTTATTTCTTCTTTGAGTTGATTAAAATGACGTTTATGAGTAACTACAAACATTGTTGCAGAATATAAAAATATAACATACATTGATGTAGAAGCATGAGCCATGGTGCACTGCTACCACCAATCAGTTTAATTTGAGGCCTAACAAACGTCGCTTAGCTATCTACTTGGCCACCACTTGATTAGTCATCCACCATCGCTACACAAAACTAATTTAAAGAATGTCATCTTTCGGGATCGTATGAACATTCTATGTGCATAAAGATCAAATATAACACATTAAAAAACAAATAAATCACAAATCAATAGCAATAATTTTACCCACAATGATCAATCAAATGATTTTTGCTCTTCAATAATGTCAAGGTTTATTTATCCAACATTGTCATTTTTTTCAACTTAGGATAATATAATGTATTTGGTGTGGTGATCTTCTGCTATATTCAATATGCATATTGACTATATCATTTGTCCGTTATGTAGCACAATGTGTCTCATAATAGGAGGTTAGCAACCTAGTATATTTTTTTCATGCTTATAGCAACATTCATTATGCTAACCTATATAATTTACTTATATTTTTACTTTCAGTGTGTATCTCTTCATTAACATTGACATAGATAAAGACATAAAATCATTAAACATTGAATCTCATTACAAACCTAAATCACTTCACAAGTAGCAATAGCTAAAAAAACTTAAAATATGATTTGTTAATGATTACCAATCATAACGAAACACCTTTTCTAGTTACAGGACACATTGCCCAATCAACATTTAAAAAAACTTGAAATCATTTGATTTGTTAATTTTTGAACTCTAGTACATGGAGCTCCTTTCAAATATCTTGCAACTCTCATGGTAGCTTTAATATGTGATTGTATTGTTGTTTTGTATAAACTTGTATTGAACTACATGTAGAGTGAAACATCATCAATTTTTAGAAAACGCGTAAAAATATGTATCATGGTTTGGGAGGAAAATGTACCGCATTCACTAAAAATGACGGTGTCTGAACATAACCCATCCTCAATCTTGATAAGCTGAAGAGTCATCCTAGGTCCAATCTCTTGAAGCTTCACAACACTTTTGGTAGAAGCCTTATTAACTCTCCCAAGATCAGATGCTAAGCTTAGGGCATCTGCTTCATCATCTCCTTCACTTTCTGATCCCTAACCAACCCCTTTCAAGTCCACGATAAAATATTAGTATAATCATAAAATATATCCTAAATATATAGAGAGATGTACAAACAAAGGTATGTACTTTGTGACAAAGTCACACGTCTTTCCTGACTCTACGTGAGACACCAACTGGCTGGAATCTGATAGAATAATGCCGAAAATCAATAAGCTTTGTCTCCTTGTTGTAATTAAGTAACACAATTTTTTTGCACGATGAAAGTTTAACCTACCACATGAGAGCCAACAATGGTTAAGCTAAAAACTACCGTTCAAGTGAATACTGACCATATCTAAGTGAAAATGAAGAAATGATTACTGTCTTAATATTGATTGCAGGAAAAATACTTTGAAACATAATCGTTGTCAGCTTCAAATGTTGTTCGCCGGTCCAGAAACCAGACAACGCAATTTGAATATGTCTAAAAGCATAGTTAATATTTATGGTTTACAAATTAAAATCAAGGTACTTGATTTGTGAGTATGATGATAAAAGTACTTAAATTGAGGAATTACCAAGCTGTCAATTTTTCACTTTATAAACCATAATCTACCTTAAAGGCTTGACCAAGATCAGTTGATGTTTTATGCTTGCTTCAGTTCACAATGATATTGTGTGCATTACTTTAACAGCTTTTAAAGGAAACCTGCAAGGGAAGACATAAAAGTCAGGCCCCGCTCGTTATGCTATCCCAAATATCTGCAAATTCATGGATACTTGGTAATGCTTGTGTAAATAACAATCTGTTTTCAGTAAAAGGTGGGGAGATACCAAATATCCACAAACTCATGGATACTTGGTAATCCTGTCTTATTCTTCCACGTCCGTCTTGAGCTCCCTGCATCCCCTATAACAGAGAAAAATTAAATAACAAAATACCATAAAAAGAAGTGTTTGTTATTAATAATTTGTGGCATTACCTACTGATAGCATACATAATCATTCATAGAGCCACCAGGCACCAGCAATTGTGAATAACCATAGTCATGTAAATGTAGAAAAACTAAAAATATATAAGATTAAGCAAGCAAAGCTTGCATGTTGAAGCTACAGAATAATAAAGCTTGAAACAATTATCATACATTTGGTTATAAGACTCCGCTTGATAATAATTTGATGAATACAAAAATCAGAAAGGAAAAATGGGATGGTCTATATTAATACTTGTACATTTTGTTGACCTGCAACACCAACATTTTGATACTGTAACAACAATAAAGAAATGATAAGATACATTAATGAAAAAAATTACACCAAAAATAATGGGTTTGTCAAAAAAAATTATGTTACATCCAAGGCTTGTGTACGTAAATAACAATCTGTTTTCAGTAATGACCAAAAACTGAGGTTGGGAGATGGGCATATGCGGTAGTAGGTGGAAACATGAGTTTTTGTGCTCGTTGGGACGGGTCTTTATTGTCAGAAACTAAAAATAATTTTTGTAAGAAATTAGTGTGCCAAAATCAGAGTTCATAATTTCACTTTATATTAAACTAAACATTAGCAATTATGTTATACCGAGTAGATTTCCCACTTGGAACAATTCAAGAAACTATAGCAACTGCATTAAAGAGCTTGTTAGCATCCGGTGAATCAAGAATAACTCCATTGGCAGTTTGAGGCGCAATCACCTATTTAGACATGAAATCTTTAACGTAGTTCGGTGTGCATTTTCTAGTAGTTGGGTACGTCTTGACAAATATAATCATGTTTGATTTTCATCGTTGTGTCATAAGAGTAATTACATCAAATCAGCACGTACTAAGTACTAACACTTATTCCAAATATAAACTACTTCAATCCTCCTAAATGTGATTCCAGATTCTACACAATAGATGAAAGAAGGGCATAGTCCTTTAGCCTAACCCTCAATAATTAAGTGCTTTATCCAATTCTGCCCATTTTGAATGAATGATACAAAACCTCAGTATAGCGTAATAGCGATACACAAGGTAAACCCTTATTTTTTCCCCAAACTGAAACAAAATTAAGAAAAAGTAAAAAGCCTTATAGAATGTAAACCCATGATTAGTTAAGCTATAAAGAGAAAGTTTGAAAAGAACACTTACAAAATCCATTAAAATCACAACCTTCACATAAGCAAATGTAAAAATCTAATCTCAAACACCAACTGAAAAAAATAATGTATTATACCTCCTTTGTGAAGCCACGAATAAGCATGAATAACCCATGATTGGTCGAGTTTTTGAAAACGTGATACTTGATGAGTCAGTTTTGTTTTGGTAAAATTAGGGGTTTGTTGGTTGATTCTTTTGTGTCGATGCGATGAAATCCAGGAAGAGACCGGCTCTGTTTTGTTATTGTTTTTGTTTTTCAAAATTTTTGTTTAAACCCCTGAAGATATTGTAGATTTACCCCACCTTTTTAAAGTTTTATTTTTTTCATACTTTTGACACATATAATTTTTCAGTCACTTTTCATCTAAAACGAATTTACAAAATTTTTCGGTTAAATTAGGAAATATTTAAGGCTTCTTTTATTAAAAATCTTTAAAATAAAAAATAAAATAATTAAATTATTACTTAATAAGGAATGATTTGATTATTTTGAAATGGAAAAGTCCCCACTAGGGGTTTTATTTTATTAGGTAAAAGATAAAGGTTACTCCTTCCAAAAAAATGCATGTTTATGATCTTTTAACATGCTAATAGTGATATTGGCATAACTAATAGTGATATTGGAGCATATTTTGTAGTTTGAAGGTCATGTAAATCAATGATGCATGTAGATTACTAACTTATGTATCTGATATAAAAGTTTAATTTAAAGATGTTAATAAAATGTCAAAGAAGTCCTTATATTAAGTCTTACTAAAATAGCATTAGCATACAACTATATTTAATGGTTAGTGATAACATTAGCATGGTCGTAATATGTTTTTGTCAATATATGTGTTAATAAGTCTTTTTCCCCCTATACAATGAGGGATTATAGCTTTGTAGGTCTTGAGATTCTTTTGTTGATCGAGGACTAAAAGATCGTTCGTTGAACAAATGGCTCTAAATGAAGCCACTGGACTGGACATTAGACAATTCCACTAATCAAATAAAACTAATTATAGTTGTTTTTTCCCGGCCACTAGATTCATCTACTTACAAGCGTGAATATGTTCCGTATGTATCGTATAAATTTTGTGAAATAATAGTAGTTTACCTTTCAACATGATCAACCATCATTGAAGTACTGTCCATCTTTTTGCGGTGATTCATATAAATTTTCGCTCTCTTTCGATGATAAAACACACGACCGCCTCTAAAATTAACACATAAACTCTCTTGGGCCGTGCTTTAGAATTTCCTAGTGCTTAGATATGCATTCTTATTTCTTTGTATCACATATTGACACGTGGAAGTAGGGCTCTAAGTCCTTCAATTTTGCTTATTTTAAGGAAAAAAAAATATACATATAAGGTATTGGCTAGTGTTGACCACACTCTCCTTTAGTTTTTAACTCCACCCTCCTATTTTTTTTATTTATTATTTATTTATTTTTTATTTTTATAATTTTGTTTATATCAAAAAGCTATAAACCTGAAAATACGGAACAAAAAATATAAAGTTTAATAAGTCAAACACTTAAAACTGTCAGAAATACAGAAGAAAAACTGACAAAAAGCGAAGTTATAGTAGAAAAAAAATAAGGGACAATAGGAGACAAGGACCTGCCACCCTTGTCCCAGTTAATACATCCCGTACGTATTTGGATAAATCGAATACCCCCAATCACCAAATTTATGACACCCACCTAGTTAAATATAAAGTGGGACCAAATCAGCTGACATCAACCAAAAATACATGTTTTAGAAAAGCGCAGTAGTCTAATTTGGTAAAATTGTAAATATTGGCCTTGTTTCGTAAATGAGGTATGGTATGTGTCTTGTTTGATAATTTATTTTTTCTTTATTATAAAAGTCTAGGAAATTTCATGTACTTTTACATAGATAAAAGTCATTGTTTCCATACATAAAAAGTCATTGTTTTTTTTTTAAAAAAAAAAGGCTCCCTCTGATTATTTCATTTTCCCCTCTCTAATTTTCCGGTACCCAAAAAACTGCTGTCACGCGACCTTGCATTTTCCCGGCAAATTTAAACATCACCACCGGATAGCTACCTTTCTCTCGACCAAAACACCTCAAACATAGTAATTTTAAGCCTGTCCACGCGCCTCCACGCGCCGTCGTTAACTTCCGTCTACAGTTTTTCTTTCTTAATTTTTCCGGCGAATCGGATATCACCTCCGGCGAGTGATGCTTCCCTACACTTTTCTGAGGCAGATCCAAGTTTCCACTGCCGCCGTCGTCCGCCACTGGTGTATAGCCTTTGTTATTACTTTTGCTATTTGTTTATAGTAGAGTATTGTTTTTATTAGCTTATTTTACTTTCTGTATTGTTCGTTCCCCTTTTAGCTTTTACTGCCTTTGACTTTTTGGCCTTGTTGTTTTCTTGAGGGTAGCAGCATATATAGAGGCCTTAGATAGATACATAAGACCAAACGAGTATCTTTTGTTTCTCAACATCATTCCACTAGTTTTGCACATAAACTCTTTTAACCATACTTCCAATGTCTTCCAACAAGAGATTACGTTTATCCGATCCTTCATCTGGGGCGTCCGCTTCAAACTCATCCATTCCAAAGAGCTTCAAGTATGATGTTTTTTTAAGCTTCAGGGGTGCAGACACTCGCAAGAACTTCGTTGGCCATTTTTATGAAGCTCTTCAGGCAAAATGCATTGAAACATACAAAGACGATGAGACAATTGAGCAAGGGGAAAGGATCAACAATCAACTCCTCAAATCCATTGAAGAGTCAAGATTTTACATTATTGTCTTCTCCAAGAACTATGCTTCTTCATCTTGGTGTCTAGATGAGCTTGTCAATATTATGGAGTGCCAAAAGATGACCGAGTATACGGCTTTCCCAGTCTTCTATGATGTGGAACCCACCCAAGTCCGTAAACAAAATGGGCCAGTTGGAAAAGCTTTTTCTAAGCATGAAAACCAAGAAGCTGCTGGGAAATGGAGAGACGCTATGAAAGAATTAGCTGATCTGGCGGGGTGGGAGTTGAAGGCTACAGCTAACGGGTAATTCAATTTCTTCAGCATATCTCTGTATTATTCTTTCTAATCTACATTAATTTAAATGTTAATCATGTTTAAGTTATAATTCTAATTGATACAGGGATGAATCTAAATCGATCCAAATAATTGTTGATGCTATTTTCAAGAAGTTACATTCCACTCATTCGAGCTCTGATGGAAAGTTAGTGGGCATGGAGATCCGAATCAGTAAAGTTATTTCATCTTTAGAGATTGGTACTGAAGATGTTCGCATGATCGGAATCAAGGGGATAGGAGGTGGGGGGAAGACAACTTTAGCCGGAGCTGTTTATGATCGAATATCAACTATGTTCGAAGGAAAAAGCTTTGTTGAAAATGTAAGGGAAGTTTCAAAGCCTTCTTTGTCCGGTTTAAAGGAGCTTCAAAAACGGATACTAGAAGATGTGTTAGATAAAAAAGACATCACTGTTAGCAGCGTTCATGACGGGAAAAACATGTTGAAAGCCACGATGCGTCGTAGAAAGATACTTGTTGTTTTAGATGATGTTGATCATATAGAACAGCTTGAGGCGTTAGCAGACGAGCCTGACTGGTTTAAATCACGAAGCAGAATTATCATTACCACAAGAGATGAGCAAGTGCTGAGAGCCCACGGATTGAACTTTGTTCATGATGTCGATTTGTTATCGTCTAGGGAAGCGATTTGCCTCTTCAGTAGGTATGCTTTTCGAAAAGAGATTCCAATTCAAGGATATGAAGAGCTATCAGAGCAAGTTGTATGATATGCTGATGGTCTCCCCTTAACAGTCAAAGTCTTGGGTTCATTTCTCTGTGGCAAAGATGAGCTTGAATGGGTAGATGCCATAGACAGATTAAAAAGAATTCCCTTAAAGGTGACTCTGGAAAAGCTAGAATTAAGTTATATTAGTCTCGAAGATGAATATAAGGAAATATTTCTAGACATTGCATGCATATTGAAAGGCGAGAAGAAAGAAGATGCAATCAGAATTCTTGAAAGCAGTGGATTTCATGCTAGAAATGGTTTAAAAGTTCTTGAGCAGAGATCTCTCATAACTATTTCTGAATATGATAGATTGGGGATGCATGACCATATAGAAGAAATGGGAAAGAACATTGTTCGTCGATCGCATCCCGAGGAGCCTAACAAACATAGCCGACTTTGGATTAGAGAGGAAATTGAAGATATATTGGCTAATGACAAGGTAACAATCAGTTTACTTGTATGGTGGAGAAAACTAATGCATTTTCATTTGTTCTGACTTGTGACACTGTTTTTGGATTGCAGGGTACTGAAGAAACAAGATGTCTAAAACTTTGGATGTGGATAGGAGGAAATCCTAGAATTCTTTTGAAAGGTCTTGCAAAAATGAAGAAACTTCGATATCTTGAAGTGCATTTTCCAAATTATGATTTTGAAACTGAATCTGACTGTTACAGTGATGGCGAATCACTTGGCAGTGATCCGAAATTTGATGATACCCAATACTTACCAAATTCTTTGAAATATCTAAGATGTACGAATTACCCTTTCTTGTATTTACCCAAAACATTTCAAGCAAACAATCTTGTTGGACTTCATATGAGTAAATTGGTACAACTTTGGGAAGAGGGAGAAAAAAAGGTAGAATAATTGTTGAATGGTTGTTTTGCATAATTCAAAATTATGCTATTAATTTATTGGTTTGTTAATACGCTAATATTAATCTTTTTTGTCTTATTTTTGCTGGCAGATTCTAAAAAAACTGATATTCCTTTCTCTCTCTCAGTCAAAATTGACGACCTTTGACTTTGGGTTGACTCCGAATATTGAGACGTTAGTTGTCAAAAGCTCACTTGAAAGTTGTCGTAATTTAGAAGAACTTTGCATGCCATTTAGTTGTCAAAAGCTCAAGCATCTCGATATCAGTGACTCAAAGTTAAGAACCTTTTACCTGGGGTTGACTCCGAATATTGAGACGTTATCACCTGAAACTTCTGGTAATTTAGAAGAACTCTGCATGCCATTTAGTTGTCAAAAGCTCAAGCATCTCAATATCAGTCACTCAAAGTTAAGAAGCTTTGACCTGGGGTTGACTCCGAATATTGAGACGTTATCACTTGAAAGTTCTCGTAATTTAGAAGAACTTTGCATGCCATTTAGTTGTCAAAAGCTCAAGCATCTCAATATCAGTCACTCAAAGTTAAGAAGCTTTGACCTGGGGTTGACTCCGAATATTGAGACGTTATCACTTGAAAGTTCTGATAATTTAGAAGAACTCTGCATGCCATTTAGTTGTCAAAAGCTCAAGCATCTCAATATCAGTCACTCAAAGTTAAGAAGCTTTGACCTGGGGTTGACTCCGAATATTGAGACGTTATCACTTGAAAGTTCTGATAATTTAGAAGAACTCTGCATGCCATTTAGTTGTCAAAAGCTCAAGCATCTCAATATCAGTCACTCAAAGTTAAGAAGCTTTGACCTGGGGTTGACTCCGAATATTGAGACGTTATCACTTGAAAGTTCTGATAATTTAGAAGAACTCTGCATGCCATTTAGTTGTCAAAAGCTCAAGCATCTCAATATCAGTCACTCAAAGTTAAGAACCTTTGACCTGGGGTTGACTCCGAATCTCGAAATGTTATCTCTTAATGATTGTGCTGTTTTTGAAGAACTTCGCGTGTCTACTGCATGTCTAAATCTCAAATTCCTCTACCTTAATAAATTAAGGTTGAGGAGCCTTGACCTTGAGCTGATTCCAAATCTTGAGAGGTTAGAACTTAGAGAATTTCATGAGTTGGTAGAAATTAACGCTCCAGTTGGATGTCTAGAGACTCGTCAAAAGCTCAAGCATCTCCATATCAGTGACTCAAAGTTAAGAACCTTTGACCTTGGGTTGACTCCGAATCTCGAAACATTATCTCTTAATTTTTGTGCTGTTTTTGAAGAACTTCGCGTGTCTACTGCATGTCTAAATCTCAAATTCCTCTACCTTAATAAATTAAGGTTGAGGAGCCTTGACCTTGAGCTGATTCCAAATCTTGAGAGGTTAGAACTTAGAGAATGTCATGAGTTGGTAGAAATTAACGCTCCAGTTGGATGTCTAGAGACTCGTCAAAAGCTCAAGCATCTCCATATCAGTGACTCAAAGTTAAGAACCTTTGACCTTGGGTTGACTCCGAATCTCGAAACATTATCTCTTAATTTTTGTGCTGTTTTTGAAGAACTTCGCGTGTCTACTGCATGTCTAAATCTCAAATTCCTCTACCTTAATAAATTAAGGTTGAAGAGCCTTGACCTTGAGCTGATTCCAAATCTTGAGAGGTTAGAACTTAGAGAATGTCATGAGTTGGTAGAAATTAACGCTCCAGTTGGATGTCTAAAAAAGGTTTACTTAAGTGGTTGTTTTAGGTTTACTGATTGTGAGTTTTTCAATAGATGGGAACCAAAGGTTAGTTGTTCTTCAGCTACTTTAGCTACTTTAGATCTGGTTGGTAAGCCCCTAGATTTATGCCCATTACACCCCAGCAGTAATCTCCCAAAGTTTCGGTTTCGTTGTAATTATAAAGAAGATCCACCGTCATCAGTTGGAAATATTGAGAAGCTTATGTCTTTTGGTCTATGTACTTGCACAGACTTAAAGAAATTTTCGGACATGATTTGTAGTTTACAATGTTTAAAAAAACTTGCACTCAACTGCAATATTCCAGAGCTTCCTAAAGATCTTGGCAAGTTAGAATGTCTAGAGGAGCTCTCTCTGTCATCTGCAAAGATAAAACATCTTCCAGATAGCATTTGCATGCTGAAACATCTCAGATATCTCAGAATTGGTTACGGTGATCTTCTTGAAAAGTTACCAGACAATCTTGGCAAATTAGAATGTTTAGAAAAGCTATATGTGAGTAGTAAGAAAATTGAATATCTTCCAGATAGCATCTGCATGCTGAAACATCTGAAGTCGCTCGATGTTAGAATTTGTTGTCTTGGGAAGTTGCCTGAGGACATTGGCCAGTTAGAATCTCTGGAGAGACTAGCTTTGCGGGCTACAGCGATTAAACATCTTCCAGATAGCATTTGTATGTTAAGACATATGAAGTATCTTAGACTATCAGATTGTGTTCTTCTTGAGAAGTTACCAGAAGATCTAGGCCGATTAGAATGTTTAGAACATCTAGATATAACACATACAGGCATAAGTCATCTTCCGCAAAGCATATTTGGGTTAAAAGGTCTGCTTATCGCTGCATCTTCAGAGCTTCTTCAGTTGTATGAGCTTCTTCAGTTGTATGATTTTCCTTCAGAGATAGAAACCACAACCAACCTATCCCAAATGTGAGTAAATAACAGGCACTTTCTTTGTTTTCTAAATTCATTTTTCTCTTATATTTTAATATATCGAATTTGATATTGGTGGACAAAAATTATTCCTAAAAAACAAATTTTTAGAAAGAAAAAAGAAAGTAAATTACATGAATGGTCCTTATAGTTTATACAAAATTACAGATTTGGTTTATGAATATGGTTTTCAATTTAAAACTTGTTACACTTTTGGTCCTTATTGTGTTAAAGATGTTAAAGTTTCTAAAAGATAAAATGAAAGTATCATATCTGTTTTCAAAGATTCTCCATTGTAGATTCCATTTTAATTCAATTCCATATAATCTAAAGTAGTTTCTTGGTTTTTATGGTGGCTTCCAGGATCAAGCAGTAGCGGATGTGGGTCTATGAATTTAGATTGCCGGTCTAGTAATTCATATTGCGGGTCTATGAATTGAGATTGCGGGTCTATGAATTTAGATTAAGGTATGCACTATTTTACTAGAGTTATTAATAAATTCAATAGTTTTGGGTGGCATTTTCAGGTCAGGGTTTTCGTTCCGAATTTTTAAGAATTTTTAAGAATTCAGGTCAGGGTCCACTTTATGGGTATTTTTTGCTCTTTAAGTTTGGGAGTGGTTAGGGTGCAAAAATCAAAAATTTCAGGGACGAAATTTGAAGTTTACCCTAATATAAATTATAAGTTTAGTAACCCAAATGAACAAAGTTCCTTACCTTAGACGCATCTTTTTTAAAAGTTTAGTGACATATATGTATATTAATCATACCTAAAGCTTTTAGTGGTATGTGAGTTGTCCACCAACCTAGAGGTTGTGGGTTAAAGCCTCGCTGGAGACATTTGTGATATATACTAGGAGATAGGGTGTGAAAAAATTTACCGTTAAAAAAAATGTATATTAACCCTGTACCAAACATGTACAACGTATTAAAATCTCAGCTAGAGGAGCTATACTTGTAATAATCGTTGAGATTAATTGTTTTGATTCTCTATATAATATGAAGTATTTACAACATCTGAGTAGTACATAACTTTGAACATATAGAATGCTATTTACAAGTAAAAAATTCTATCGAGTGTTTGGTACAAATGACTTTCATCGAAAGCTTATGCAATTTCACTATATTATGAGGTGCTGCAATACCATACATTAAATCAAACTTAAAACATTAGTTATTTACCAGAACATTAAGATATAACAAGTTGTTGTTAACTCAACAACGTGATCACGTTAGAAGAATTATGTAAGTGGGCGTCCCACCAGTAGAGGAGTCGATCGAGTAGTATAGACAGGCTGAAAGGTTACAAAAAACTAGTGCATAGTAGCTTTTTATCTTTGACAAAGAAAAGCTATATATCATATGTTGAACAAAGTTGAAAAATGATCATGATAATAGTCATAATACCAAAATGAAAATGACATGAAATAACTTGTGAGTGTATATGTGCGTACACCATGTGCTTCCAGATTTCTTGACAAGTATATTTTCCACTTGCATTTTTGTTGGTTAGAATCAAGTAGTATAATTGAGTCATTGACATTAGACAGTTTGATACTAGTTATATGTTTCTATAATTCTACCCAAAAGCAAAAAATAGCATCATGGGCTTAACATGTATACCATTAGCTATTTACACATTTGCCTGATAAACTTTAAGTTCTAGGTTAGTCTCTTAATCTAAAGTTAAAACAATGAAGTTCTTACTGTTAATGCTAAGTATTATGTTATTTGATAAACTTTGAGCTTAAAACATGTACAAAAGATTTTTATTTTTATTTTTTTATTTTATTTATTTATTTATTTATTTATTTATTTTTGAATAAAAATAACATTTTTAAAATGTGTGTGTGCGCATGTTTTGGTGGGATATATGTGTTTAAGTGGGGTATGTTTTGGTGGTGAAATTGGTTGTTTTATTACACTAAGTCGGTGGTGAAGTTGTTGTAGAGAGAGAAGGCTGAAGTGGCGTTGAGGTTATGGTAGCATATCCACATCATCAGGTCTTCAGGTTCATACGGCGTATGGTTGGATGGGTTATACGGCATATGTTCCTCAATACTTGGTCTTTAAATCTTGACGAGAGCTCATCCGCCGTATGCACTAAGGGTGGCATACGGCATATATATTTTCAATACTTGATTAATTCGTGGCAAGAGCTCATCCTTCGTATGCTCCAGGAGTGGCATACGGCGTATGCATATATAGCTGGAGATTGGCTTTGTCACATTTAGGATGTTTTGGCTCGTTTTCCAATCATTTTCGCGAGAATTCTCTACTAAAATACAAATTTATAGAAATATCTCATCAAAGTAAGGCAAAAAGAAGCAATTATCGTGAGAATTTGATAGCAAAAACGTGCATAATTTAGGAGCTATCAAGAGATATATGTACTGTATTTGCACCAACAGGTTCTCCATTAGGGTTTCATTAATTGAATTTAGGCAACTCACGGAGCCTCCAACACTTTAGAATTAATGTTTGCAAGTTTTGGAGATAAATAACCGACTGTGTTAGAACTTTTATTCTTGACCGTGATATTTTCAAGTATCTCAAATGTATTAGCATGCAGATTGATTCAGGCAACGTACAGCTTAATTAATATTCTGGTCTTGTGATATTTAAACAGATTATGTGAAGTTGTGTCTAAACATTATATATTGGTGCAGGACGGTACTATTTTGTCATGGAAATCTACTTCCAAAACCAGTTTCTGTGAAGAACCAACATCTTTGAAGGGTAACACAGGATCTGTGCTTTCGCTCGTTGTAGGAGCTGGAATGCTCTTCTCCGGTTCTTATGACCACTCTATACGAGTATGTTTTCTCCAAATGTTATTTATATAATTTGGCCATTTCTTGTTTTCAACTTCATCATGTTTATTGATTGTGGTACAATTGTTTACTAGGTATGAAGTCTTGATTCACTAGAGTGTAGGCATGCATTGGATGGACATACGGGTGACGTGACAACGGTCATATGTTGGGATCGATATTTGATTTCTGGTTCCCTGGAGACTAATTGTGCAAAATCTATTTAATTAGTGATAAAACAATTTGTAAAGATGTCATATTCCGCAAACCTTTTGTGAACATTGATTAGTAGGCAAATGATTTCGATTTTTATTCACTTATTTATTTTTTGCACTAAATCGCCTTAAGTACTTATTTGTTTAGGGTGCACATGTGTGTTAAACTTACCAAAACACACGTCGACATATTCGATCCTTGTAGCGCATGTTTACAAAGATAAATGCAAAAGTTTCAATGGACAGCACAACAAACTTTAGACCGCAAGTCAAAACATAGAGCATCACTTGTTGCAAATTTGAACATTGTTTGTTATAAACCCGCGTATAAACGCAGGTTGTAAAAACAAATTTTGTTCGGAAAAAACGGGCCAATATGAATTATCTCGCTTTCTGTACCAAGTCTTGTGAGTAATTAAGCACGACGGATGAAGCCTTTTTGTGGGAATTATCTCGTACCTAGTCTAGTGAGTAATGACTAATGAAAGATAGACTACTTCACTTCCGTTAGTTTATGTCCTCTTTTTTGGTGTATGTCATTTGGCTTCCTACTTCTGAACATTCTTGCATAAAGTGTAAGAAATTGATACAAGTTAGCAACAAATTGAGACTCGTGGTTGGATGAATAGGTGATTATTTTTTGTTTGGAAATTTGGTTATTAGCATTTTTTTCGGGTGCTAGATTTGATCACTAGACCTCTTGAATGAGAGAAGTAAAGATGATAACCAAAGAATCCAACCATCACCATGCTTAACTTTTGCATTTTATATCATTTAACTATCATTTCGGAACCGTAAAACCATTTTTGGGCAATTTTACTGTCTCAAGTTGGATTTAAAAGAGAGTCATAGTAGACGATCTTATGTTTCGATAAACAAGATCAAACACTAGAAACCAACAATATAATACAAATCTCAACTTAGGTTAAAAGATACACGTCACAATATATTAATAAGCAACATTTCCATCTTTTGACCTATGTGGACTACTTGTTTACGTGGAACAAGTTGTGTTTCAAGAAAAAATAATTAAAAAGAAAAAAAAATGGCCAATATAAAAATTTGTTCCAAAAACATAATGGAAGACTGAATTGTTTCTCAAAATTTGATAATATTTCACGTGACAGTATAAATACATGACAAATACTTCTTTTAGTATAGTAACTCGCTAACTGACTTTGATGTAAGACTAAATTATTTCTCATAACTAAATAATAGTTTAAGTGACGGTATAAATACATAATAAATACTAAATTGGCTAAGCCCAATACAAACAAACTTTCTTAATATAAAATCCGGCTAACACATAAGACCTTTGTAGTCGTATTCATATGCTACTTTTTAAACATTGTTTTATTATTTTCATGCTATGAAAAATTTGATGCCAAACTCAAACATGGTTGTACAGTCACAATGAACTCTCTGAGTTGGAAGACATCCCCATGGTTCACTCACACAACTCACCCCACGATAAGAACGATAAGTATTTGAAAGACTTGGTCATGTTCTTGTTCTAGACGTCAAACATTACCAACTTATTATTTAATGGTGTTTTTGTATCGTTAATAACTTTAACATAAGTTATGATAAACCAGCAATGCTACATGCTAATAAGAAAGTAAGAATAAGCTATCGTACTTATTACATCAAAAGACAAACTCTTTCATAATTGAAGAACAAAAAATGAAGTTAAGAATTATATGGTTCGTTGGTACTGATTCACGTTGTGTTTTTCAATAAGCAACATCAAAACACTACCAACTAACAATATAATACAAATCCCAATTTGTATAAGACCTTTGTTGTCGTAGTCAAATGCTTCCCTCTACACATAGTTTTATCATTTTCAAGGTATGAAAAATTCGATGCCAAACTCAAACACGGTTGTATAGTGACAATGCACTCCGAGTTGGTCAATATCCTCATGGTTCACTCACACAACTCACCCCAGGATAAGAACGATAAGTAAGTGAAAGTCTTAGTCAAGTTTTTGTTCGAGACATCAAACATTACCAACTTATTATTTTATGGTGTTTTTGTATCGTTAATAACTTTAACATTAGTTAAAGTGAGAATAATCTATCGTACTAATTACATCAAAAGACAAACTCTTTGATAATTGACGAACAAAAAATGAAGTTAAGAATTATATTGTCCGTTGCTAAGGTTCAGGACGTGTTTTTCATTAAACAACCTCAAACACTACCAACTAACAATATAATACCAATCCCAAAACTTGTATAAGAAACATACGCCAGAGTATGTTAATAAGCAAAATATTCATCCTTTGATCCATGTGAGACTACTTGAAACAAGTTTAAGAAAAATACCAATACCAATATTTGTTCTAAAGACATAACACCTTCGTTGCCGAGATCAAATACTTCATCTTTTTACACATTGTTTTATTCTTTTCAAGCTATGAAAATCGATACCAAAACACGGTTGTTTAGTGACAACACGCTTGGAGTTGGATTTCCACCATGGTTCAGTCACAAGTATGTGAAAGACTTGGTGATGTTGTTGTTCAAGACATCTACCCTGCTTACACCTGCCACAGGATTCAGTCTGGATGATCCGAATACGTTTCGAAACAGAATACACAGATTGCTGAGCATTGATGAAGATGTATATAAGGTATGTTGACTAGAAACATGTATATAAAGTAAGGGTGCCCATCGGGTGAAAACCGGACCGGACCGAGAATAACCGGACGGGACCAAGACCGAATCCGGCAAAAAACCTAGACCGAGACCGAACCGAATGTGGTCGGTCCGGTCTCAGTCCGGTTCGGTCTCGGTCCGGTCTTGGTCCAAATAGGCTAAATATTCGGTTTTTAAGCCGGACCGAGACCGAAATTATGAAGAACCCTAGACCGAGACCGGACCGAATGTAGTCGGTCCGGTCTCGGTCCGGTCCGGTCGGTCCGGTCCATCCGGTCCGTTTGCTCACCCCTATAAATCGGAGTGCTTTTTTCTACAAAAAATGTACATAAGGTATGTTGTATAACAATAAGATATACATGCACTACGTATGAATATGAGTTATGTAACCAATGATACAATATCAATTTTGTCACATATCTTCATTTAAAATTTAAGCTTTTTTAATAATCTTATGAGTTTTTGGTGTTTTGATATCTTAATAAGTTTTACGATAGCTATGACGTACAACATCACGTTTTTTAGACATGTTGATCAAACCGGTAATGCGACCATATGTTACTTATAAGAAATCAAGAATATAAAAAATGAAGCTGAGAATATAAATAAGCAAATTTTACATCCTTTAATCCATTTAGGATTACTTGAAATGGATATTTGGTACAGGTTTTTTATGCCTAATTGCCTTTTTTTGAAAAACTAAGTTTTCAATCCACATGGATCAAAGATGCAAATTCTTGCTAGCTTATATATCTTGGAGTATATTGTTCATATAAGTTGAAATAAGTATATTGTTGTTAGTGAAACATATGTTGAAGTGAATGGACACTTCTTCATTTGCATCATCAACAACATAACTATAAGCTCTCAATTTTTTTTTTTTTTTTTTTTTTTTTTTTTTTTTTTTTGTTTTTGTTTTTTTTTTTGTTTTTTTCAATTCATTATTCATCCTTACGATCGACTATATTTAGAGTAGAGTTAATTTCATAAATCGTCCCTATGGTTTGTCGGGTTTAACAGAATTGGTCCCTCGCAAGAATTTTTAACGGCTTTGGTCCTTGTGGTTTTGACCCATATCGGGTTTGGTCCCTTGACCACTAACTCCGTCTGTTGACCGTCAAGTGGGACATAAATACCCTTAAATGTGTTTCATAAATGGTCCTTATAGTTTGTTGGATATAACCGACTTAGTCCTTGCGTTAATTATTTTTTATTTTTTTTTTGTTTTTTACAAGATTTTATTTTTATTTTATAAAAATTTTGACAGAATTTTTTCTATTCTACGGAAATGTTAAAAAAAATTCAAAATTTTTTATATAGATGTCAACTTTTTTTTGTCAAAAAAATTAAAAAAAAAAAATTCCAAAAATATATATACATATATTTTGCAAAAAATATTAAAAAAAAAAAAGTTTAAAAATTATGTCAATGATTTTTCGTCAAAAAAAAAAAAAAAAAAAAAAAAAAAAAAAAAAAAAAAAAACTTGTCAATTTTTTTTTAAATTATGATATTTTTTTTTTAAAAATAGTTTAATTTTAAAAAAATTGTTAAAAAAGCTGTCATTATATTTTTAAATTTTTTTGACATTTTATTTTTTATTTTTTTTGGACCTTTTTGAATACTTTTTAATTTTTTTGACAAAAAAATTGACATTTATATAAAAAAATTTTGAAAATTTTTGAATATTTTCCGCAGAATGAAAAAATTCAATCAAAATTTTTTATAAATTTTTTTAAAGAAAAAGCTTGTAAAAAAACATGTCAAGAAATTTAACAAAAATCTAGTAGAAATTCTTTTTGTCAAAAAATTTTATAATAAAACTCCGTCAAAAGTATTCAAAAGTTTTTAAAATATTAAAAATAAAAATCTGCCAAAAAAGTTTTGAAACTTTTGTCAAAGAAATTTTTAAAAAATTCGGACAAAAAAATTTTTTTTGAAAAGAAAAAAAAGAAAAACCACAGGGACTAAATTCGTTATATCCCACAAACCACAGGGACCAATTACGTTTAAGGGTATATATGTCATTTCCTCTTAGTTTAACGGTCAAACCAACGTAAATATTGGTCAAGGGACCAAACCCGATACGGGTCAAAACCACAGGGACCAAACCCGTTAAAAGTTTTTGTGAGGGACCAATTCCGTTAAACCCGATAAACCATAGGGACGATTTATGAAATTAACTCTTTAGAGTAATATAATATAGTTTGATTTTCTTTGTGTCGTAACAACCCTAGATGTTGTCACCTTTTGGGACTTGGAACATTAATTAAAGAGTTAAGCAGATATAAAGCCAACAAACATTATAATACCAATCCCAACTATATTTTGTGGCCACGGAGGTTTACCTGCGACGACTCCGGACTATCCAAAAGGGTAGTCTCCATGAGATTAGTCGGCTCGCAATGTCGAGTCGGAAACTTAGGTATACATAATAAAAAAAATATATATGTTATTTTTGGGTTTTAAGTCTTAAGTGGATAAATTAAGCACATTAAAACCAAAAATAAAATAGTTTATAAACATCTCATCTCAATGAAACACACCCTGGCATGGTTCACTCACAGTCTCACACATCAGTTCATATCATCCGCAAGATAAAATGCTAAGAAAAATTTGATTAAAAATATATTGAAATTTGAGGGCTAGAAGCTAGCTCAACAATGTTGGCCAGAAGCCGATCGCAAGATGAAAAACAAGCTCTGGTGCACATTAGCAAAACAACGACGTACATCTTCAGCTTCATTGTCACTAAAACTTAAGTGAAACCAAAAAATGTTTTGAACATCTAATGCTGTGGTAATGCTGTTATTTTTGCCTAACAATGGCGAACAAACTCACTTTTTCTTTTTGAGTTTCGATGATTGTTTAGATAATATATTGAAGTTAGTTTCAAATCCATAATCTCATTGTTACGTTTCTAGTAGTTATGTTGTATTTGTTTGAGTGTAAGTGATTCCTTAAATTATCAAATGTTTGTGAATTCAAATCGCAATTGAGACAAGCATGTGTAAACTCCGAACATAGTGGCCATATAAAATATCAGGAGTTGCAGATCAAATCCAAAGCTATAGAGTATGTGACGATTAACCTGCTCATAAGTCGAACCACGGCCGTTGTTGCCAAGATTAAATATAAGTGGTTAATCCAAAACCGAAACAAAGTCATCAACTTGACATGTGAATCGCTTTGCTATTTGTTTTTGCTATTGCCATATTAATTCTACTAAGAAAATGACTACTTGTTAGTTGGATCATATCCTATCCTAAGCTTGAACAATGATGATGATAGTCATAATTGAAACAAAAGCTAGCCACAACATACCTTTAATCGAAAGCTAATTCAAACAAAAGAAAGCCTGGTCAATTGTGAGTTAATTCATTGTAAGCTAACGAGGTAGTGCAACAATGGTTTATATAATTAAGCAACATGTCGAGATTTGAAAAAACGACAGGCAAAGTTCAACTTAGGCGATGTTGCATGAGACCATCAGCTTCCTATATAGTACCAACGTCATCTAGTTACTTTTCTAGTTTTCTTCACAATCCGATGTGGGATGAGCGGAATCCATTTAATTAATTATAATACAATTTGTTACACTATGCTTTTACTTTTCTTCACAAGATAATATATGGAAGTTAGTTTTAAATCCATAATCTCACTGTTATGTTTCTAGTAGTTAGGCGAAATTTGTTTGAGTGTTTAGATATATATTGAGACAAGCATGTGTAAAATATGTACATATTTGGATGTAAATTGTAAAGATGTCATATTCCGCAAACCTTTTGTAACGATTGATCAGTAGGCAAATGATTACGAATCTACTTTTGGCACTTAATCACCTTAACTACTTGCTTATTTGTTTGGGGTGCACATGAATATTTTGTATTTGTTTAGTTGTGGCCATATTAGGGTTACTTGTTAGTTGAATCTTTACCTTGAACGAGTATCACCTCAGGATAAGAACGATAAGTATGTGAAAGACTTGGTCATGGTTTTGTTCGAGACATCAAACATTACCAACTTAATATTTTATGGTGTTTTTTTTATCTTTAATAACTTTAACATTAGTATGGCAAACCGACAATGGTGCTAAGAGCACAAGGTGCAGATGGCGAAGGGGGGCTCGCCGTCCGATGTGGCACTTCCAACGGCGAGCCGTTGCTCGCCGCCACACCGTTTGGGCCTCGACGTTCTTCGCCGATGGCAATCTCGTCGTGGCCACGGCGAAGGTAAGTTTCTGACAGGCTGCAGGTTAACGTTTGGATTTGGTTGTTTTATTTGTGAGAAAAAGAAATATGGTTATGGTTTTAGTGTGTGTTTGTGTGTGTTTTGGTTGGAGAAGAAAAAGAAAAAGCAGCAGTTTTTTTTTTTTTTAACAAAAGGAATGGGTATGGTTTTAATGTGTTTTGGTTGTTTTTTTTTGTGTTTTGGTTGTTTTTTTTTTTTATTTTTTTTTTATTTTTATTTTTTATTTTGATGAAATAAAATTAATGTGTTGTGTTATTTTTAAGTATTTGTGAAAAGAATTTAATTTTTTTAATAAAATGAATAAAAAAATAAGTGTGTAAGAGGTGGGGCCCGAATGAGGAAGTTGAGGTTTGTTGTTTGGTGAAGGGGGGTTAGTTGTTGTTAGTTGAAGTTGAGGTGTTTTAGTGATGTGGCATGGTGGGGCCCGAATGAGGAGGCAAATGCTTGTTGCTGAACCTTGTGCTCTAATAAGAAAGTAAGAATAAGCTAGTTTACTAATTGCATTAAAAGACAAACCCTTTGATAATAATCTAAAAGCAAAAAATTTAGTTAAGAATTATACGCGCGGCTCATTGGTGCAGCTTAACGAAATAAACAACGTCAAAAACTACCAACTAACAATATAATACCAATCCCAACTTGTATAAGAAATATACGCCCGAGTATATTAACAAGCAAAATTTTCATCATTTGATCCATGTGGGACTACATGAAACAAGTTTAAGAAAAACGACCGATACAAATATTTGTTCTAATGACATAACACCTTTGTTGCCGAGATCAAATACTTGTTTTAACACATTGTTTTATTCTTTTCAAGCTATGAAACTTGATACCATACTCAAACACAGTTGTATACAGACAATGCACTTGGAGTTGGATGTCCACCATGGTTAATTTTCAGTGTTTATCCCCAAGATACGAACAAGCTGTGAAAGACTTGGTGATGTTGTTGTTGGAACCATCCTTGCTTACATCTGGTTAGTTGGAAACAATATTCGCATAACGCTGAAGCTTGGTTTGGGAAATTCAATGCGAGGTTTGCTCTAAATAAAATAACAATAACAACATACTAGCATATGAAATCAAAAAGTAATTTGTAATGTCGTTCAAAAAATGAACTAAAGTTAGCAACAAATGAGTCAAAATGACAACTTTAACTTTCACTTTGACTTATAACTTTTACATCAAATTTTAACTCTCAAACGTTAGATTCATTGACTAACAAATCACATAGCATTCTACAATTATACTTATAAACTCAAGCGAGAACTTATTTTAAAATAATAGCATATGACCGTCTTATTATTTCTTAAGTTTTGATATTTTTAATAAGTACTACATCCACGAT
Organism: Artemisia argyi; assembly: GCA_030686995.1. NCBI lineage: Eukaryota > Viridiplantae > Streptophyta > Magnoliopsida > Asterales > Asteraceae > Artemisia > Artemisia argyi. The sequence goes on along the minus strand of CM060703.1, from coordinate 233,433,100 downwards.
AACATTATCTGGTTTTGAGACATGTTTAACCATCAAACCGGTAATGGATATTAAAAAAACAAAAAGATAAAATGTTACTATAAGAAATCAACAATAAAGTATCGTATCACAATGAAAGTCGGTGGCTAATACCAAATTAAAGCATCATACTTGTCAAAAAAAGCTCTTTTGAGTAGCGAATTTTTTTTTCCTCATTGATGTACTAAACTTGCATTTTATTGCCAAAAATATGTACTTTGTACTTTTTTCTGACATTTTTGCCCCTGACTTTTTAATAACTTGAGGGGTAAAAACGTCAAAAGTACGTATTTTTAGCAATAAAATGCAAGTTTAGTACACCAATAAGAAAAAAAAAAGTTCGCTAATTAAAAGAGTTTTTTTTTTACAAGTATGATGCTTTAATTTGGTATTACCCAACTCTCGGTGACTACTAAACAGATAAAATATTAGTATAGAACTATATTGTAGTCTCCTAGAACCAAATGATGTTTTAAGTAAACAACATCAGACACTAGAAGACAACAATATAATACTAAACTCATCTTGTGCAGAACTAAATACACGTGACTATAATAATAAGTAAAATTTCAATCCTTTGATCCATGTGGGATTACTTGAAACAAGTTTTCATAAATTTGACCTCACACAAAAAGTTGTTTTGATGGCGAAACCATACATTTGTTTCTACGTATTGCTTTATTCTTTTTAAGCTACAGATAAATCGATACCAAACTAATTAAACACGGGTTGTAAGCTCGCAATGCACTTAAAGTTGGATATCCACCATGGTTCAACAATTTATTCCCAAGATAAAATGCTGAGAAAAATTTGATTAAAAATATATTGTTATTCAAGGGCAAGAAGCTCGTTTCTGCTACTAAAGGTCTGAAACTCAATGAGAGTGAAGACGGGAAGAAAAAGAAGTAAAAAATAGTATGGAGATCAACCTTGAATACCCGATTATACAACTCAAACATTCAACATTCTTGCATAAAGTGTAAAACTTTTTCACAAATTACCAATGAGACTGTCATTGGCACCAATACAACATAGTATCTTGCCGGTTGTGACTCCAAGCATGTATGATGGTATGTTGTTAAGAAATAAGATTTACATGCATGACTTATGAGTTATGTAACCAATTCTGATACAATATTAATGTTGGTCACATAGTTTTCTTAAAGTTTGAGTTTTCATGATCATCTTATAAATTATAATTTTTAGGTGTTAAAAGGAAATTGAGAATAAGGTATCATACAAATTACATTAAGAAAAGAGATTCTTAGATGTTTGTACTATAAAAAAAATTCTTTTCTTCAATATTCAAAAAAGTAATAAAAAACATAATAAAATTAAAATCAAGGCTAAGAACTTATGTGGTAAACTGCAACACCGGGCAATACTTTTAAATAAACATCACCAAACACTACAAGCCAACATTATAATACCAACCTCAAGTTGGTTAGAAAGTATACACCACGGTATATTAATTAGAAAAATTTCTATACTTCAACCCATGTGGGGCTAGTTGAAACAAGTTTTCAAAAATGTAATCCACATAAGAAGTTGTGCTAAAGACATAAATAATACCTTTGTTGCCGAAATCAAATACTTATTTTTACGCATTGTTTTATTCTTTTCAAGATATGTAAAAATTGATACCAAACTCAAACATATAGTGACAATGCACTTGGAGTTGGATATCCACCATGGTTCATTCATACAACAATTCATCTCCAAGATAAAATGTGATGAAAGGGAATTATTCAAAAAATTGATATCCGGCATGGTTGATTCAAGGGCAAGAAGCTCGTTTCTTCTACAAATTAAAAGGTCTGAAACTAAAGGCGGAGCTTGGTAACTTTTTGTGGGAGGGCCAAACATGTTATTCTCCATATGTAAAAAGGCCAACTTGTAAAGCATATTTTTTTATCATATAAAAATACACTATGAGACAAAGTTGTGGGAGGGCCACAACCCCCTCCAATCTCTTCATAGCTCCGCCAATGACTAAAACTCGATGAAAGTGAAGATGAAAAGAAAAAGAAGGAAGCTTTCAAGGAAAATTTTAGGGTTTATGCAAGGTGATCAAGGATGTCTTGGTTTGTAACCATTTCTTAAATTTCTTTAACCAATACATACCTTTAGATAATTTGATTTTGTAATTATAATATTTTTGTTTGTCTGTTCTTTTAAAATATTACTACCTTCGTCTCATAATTATTGTTCAGTGTTGACTTTTGAAGTCTTTATTTTGTAACGTTAATTTAAATATTTTTATTTGTGTTATATAATACTTGATGAATATTATACCAATAAAAATACATTTAAAAATCAATTCATTCATATATATTTCATCAATTAATATATAATACAAATAAAAATATTTAATGTGAAAGTTGAAAACCAAAAACTTCAAAAGTCAACACTAGACAGTAATTGTGAGACGGAAAGAGTAGTAGTTTGTCTCAACGTCGTGTTGGTCACTTGGTTGCAACTTGTGACTACATACATTACGTTTGATTTATGTAATCGATGATACACTATACAAATTAGTCAGGCGAATCGGGAATAGGAGTGGGGTTATCCCCTAAGGAGAGACTCACGGTTGGTATCTCTGCTCGAGGATGCGACACTAACTCGAGCCAACAACTAACAACTAATATCTAACAACTAACCCGCCGTTCAAAAAAAAAAAAAAAAAACACTACAAATTAGTCACATATTTTTCTTGTAACTCAAGTATATTTATGACCATCTTATTACTTTATGGTGTTTTAATATCTTTAATATGTTTAATATTTTAAGACAAACTCTTTGATAACCATACATACTTTGAGTGTATAGATAATGAACAACACTATTACTTTTTTTAGATAATATTGTATACTCAAATATTTAAAAAATTAAGTATCAAATCTCTTGTATAGATGAAATTATATAAAATGATACATAAATGTGGACGGGGCATTTTTTTATGTTCGTCTTTCTGTATGAAACCAAAAACCGCTCTAAATATTCAGCTTTTATAAAAATCAAAACCACCACCGTTTGTTTCTCAACTGGGGCGGTCTTTTCAGTTTAGTTTTTTGATTTTTTTGGTTTCAATTTCTGTTTATCGATTTTTGTGCTTACCCCAACATACTTTATGGTGTTTATATATCCTACCATGCTAATAAGGAAACGTGAATAAGCTATCGCACTAGTTACATTAAAAGACAAACTTTTTTTTTTTTTTTTTTTTTTTTTTTTTTTTTTTTTTTTTTTATGATTAAAAAACGAAAAATTAAGTTAAGAATTATATGGTGGGAGAAAGAGATTGATTTTGTATCTAATGATATTTATTAAGAAACAAAATCAAACACTTCCAACCAGCAATATAATACAAATCACAACTTGCATAAGTAATATACGTTGGATTATATTAATATACAAAATGTTTGTCCTTTAATCCATGTGGGACTACTTGAAATACGTTTAAGAAAAATGACCATCTAATGATATAACACCTTTGTAAGAGATATATTTTCCAAAAGTGGAGTAACTAGATATTAACTGTTGGCCCCTTTCTTTTAGAAACAACCATTCTTGAGTCTTGACCAATTTTTCTGTCTCAAGTTGGATTTAAAAGAGTAATACGAGAACTCTCGATTTTATTTCCCCTTTTCTTCAATTTCTTTAACAAACACATAGTAGCCAATGACATTATCGGGCTCTTGAGACATGTTAAACGATCAAAACCATTAATGCAACCATTTTACTATAGGAAATTGAAAATAAGGTATCGTACTAATTAAATTGAAAAAGCAACTCTTTGATATAAAGGCCAAAATGTATATTCGTACCCTTAATTTGGTTAACCAGGTCCTTTAGTACCATGTACTCTTAAGGGTCTAGAATAGTACCCTCAACTTGGATAACATGATTTGCACACGACTTTCACGTTAGTTTGTTAACATGAATTTGGCATGAACAATCTTTAAACAAATACCAAGTACCATAACTCATGTGATATATATAAAATTCAACACAAATACTAAAGGTTTATAACAAAACATCATCATAAGTCATTTGTTATATAGAAATGCAACATAGTACACTTTAAAAATACCAAATTCTGAAAATACATCCGATCCATAGTTTAGCAAATTCCAAAGACATTGCATATGCATTATTAAATCAGCAAAAAATAGGCCCTGAAGAGTTCAAACAAGCTTATGCGTAGTTACATGTCTTGCACTTTTGCTTTTAGACACTTGTCTTGACTAGTTTCTTACTTTTGCTGCCTGTTCAATTTCTCCGTGCACTTGCATCATGTGAGGTTGATGCACCCTGAAAACTCGATACCAATAAGGCAAGAGTGTTTTTGTTTACATCATAGAGAGAGCACATCTTTGAATTATGAGTGTTAGAATTGCAAATTCCATAATGCATATCTCTTCCATGGCGAGAGGGCTTAGTCTTGTTGAACTAGACCCATCTTCTTCACCATACCCTTCCTCTTCCTCACATGTTTCATCTTCTTTGTTATTATGATCCATTCTACATAAAAGAGTACATACATATAGAATGTCAAAAAAGGATTATAACTAATTTTGTGTCCAAGACTACTTATCCTAACACAGTAACACACACAAGAGTTTAACCAACTGTTATATATCAATATATATGTGGAGTTAGACTACAAATTCAAAAAAACTAAAATAAAACAATGAAAAAAACACAAGTAACAGCAAGGTGTAAAAATCTTATATTTAATTATTAAAAGCCTTTACCTTTCACAAGATCAAAGATTCATTAGTTAGTTGAGAATTGAGATTGCAAATCGAATGGGTAGGTGTCGTTTGGTTTCTGTGTTTTATTTTGATTTTAATCTTTTAATAACTTCATTTTATTATTCTTGTCAAAGATTAACACAAAAGGTCATGTGCAAATAATGTGACCGAATAAAACTGAATCAAGGTACTAAGGTATCTGATTATCCAAGTTGAGGGTACTATTCTGCACCCTTAAAAATTTAGGGTACTGAAGGACCCAGTTAATCAAGTTTAGGGTAGTAATATGCATTTTGGCCATGATTAAAAAGACAAAAAAGTTATGTTAAACATGTGAAATGGGCAGTGAGCACATGTCAAAGGGAAGTTGGTACATGAGGCAGCAAGAATTTGGGAATATCTTATCAGTTTTTCGGTTTTAAATGGGACTAAAAGCTTACTCTTGATTTTCAAACTTTTTGCTACTCAACGGGGCTTGATTATAACAATGGAGTTTATGTGGATCACAGTAGATGACATTATTTTTCAATAAACAACATCAAACACTGCAAATCGACAATATTGTTGGGATCATACTTTTGTATTTTAGTCAAGTCTCGGTCATTACCTTTTATAATAGGTTGCTTAGTTATATATCTCATTATGTTTTATGTTACAAGGCTTATGAACTAAAGTCCAATGGGCTTGAAAGCCCACGTTTAAGTATGATGAGAGAGGAAGGGAATGTTGTCCTACTCCTCCCTTATAAATAGCAAGCTTATGTAACATTTTATTTTGTTGGTTATTTGAATATCTTAGTCAAACTCTTGTTCTTACTTTTCTCTCATTTCTTATAATCAACCATCTCTCATTCTCATTTTATTTCTTTCATTATCATACTTGTGTTTACATAAATGGTGACCTAACAAGTGGTATCATTCGCCTAATAGAGATTGAAGTGTGTTTCTTGGAATTTACGTGGGGTTTAGGGTGTATTTCATCTTCTTTTTGCATTTTTCTTTGTTTCTTTCACTCAAATCTTGAAGCTTGGACAAGTTTCAAGGTTGATATAGTGATTTGAAGCTTAGTTTTTGCATAAAGTTTTGATTTTTAAGGCTTTTATCACATGTTCTTATAGTTTCCTAAGGTTTTATAGCTTCTTTGATATTGGAAAACTAGTTTTTGGTAGCAAAATCTTTCATTTTTAGTGTTTTCTAAGTATTAGTGAAGTTACTTGATCATTAGAACCTTAAAACTAGGCCTTTTTTCTTCAAAATTTTTTATCTTTCTGATGAACAGTACATCTTACGCGTAAGTTGGTCGGGAATAGTACAATCTCCAGCTGTCTACAGTATCTTTTTGGTCGCTTTACGCATAAGTTTGTGTCAAAACCCTTTTCTTACGCGTAACCTTGGTCAAAACCCTGTTCCTACGCTTAACTTGGTCTTCTACGCCTAAAACCTACGCGTAAGTCTATTTCCTACGCCTAAGTCCTACGCTGAAGTCAAATCCTACGCAGAAGTTGCCTTTTTCTACGCAGAAGTTCATTCTTACGCATAAGAGTTAATCTTACGCGTAAGTTGCCAGAATCTACTCTTAAGTTTCATCAAAGGTCTTCTCTTCGTGTAACGGTGACTTTGTACTTCCCTAGCTTGGATAAGTTAGTGGAATACTTCGACTTCGGATATCTTTCAAGCTTGGATAAGTTTGAAAGATTTGTTTGGTCTTTGAACCTTACGCATAAGAATCTTACGCATAAGAAGGTTAATTCTTACGCATAACTCTATAGTTTACGCATAAGATCAACCTTTACGCGTAACTTTGAAGTCTACACATAAGTTTCTGTTTTACGCGTAAGATTTCAACTTACTCCAGGGTTTCTTGATCTTAACCAAAGGAACGTGCATTTCAATATTCTACAAGATCCATCATTCACACAAGTCTCTTTCTATTATCTTCTAACTTATTTTCAAAAAAAAAAAAAAAAAGGCGGGAAAATTTGAGTAAAATTTATTTTTTACAGGAGACTAAACGTTCAATTTTTACGCGAAATTTAAATTTTGGTATAACGTTGAAAATTTTGGCCCAAAATTCAAATTTTTAGGCCAAAATTCGAATTTTTTCGGTGAAATTTGGTGGCAAAATTTTTAAAACTCAAATTTTTTCTATAACCTTAGAATTGCATTTTAAAGTGATTTTCAAAATTTTGGAAGATAAAATTTTTCAAATTATTTTGGAGGGAAAACCAGAAATCACTATTTCGACCTTGAGTGAGACATTTTATTTGATTATTTCGAATAAGTCGCAACAATCAAGGGGGAGAAGAATGTCATCTACAATGTCTCAATCACCTTCTTCCAACTACCTTCCTCACCAATATTCTCATCAGCAACAGTCATCAGCAACTGTACCTTCTTCCAACTACCTTCCTTACCAATATTCTCATCAGCAACAGTATCATCAACAACAAAGTCACAGCTCCCACATTCGTCATGTTCTGCTCTTTGGCAATGAATCAAGGCCTCCAATGTTGCTACCAGGAACATATACTGATTGGAAACGGAGATTTCTACAATGGCTCACAAATCGTCCTGCTGCAGGTCTCATGCTCAAATCCATTCAAGATGGTCCATACAAAATGATATTTCTTGCTGACTCAACAGGGATTATCAGACTACAAACAGATGAAGATTTGAATGCTACTGAACTTGCTCAGTACGATGCTGACCAACAAGTTGCATGGTTCATGACACTAGCACTTCCCAACTCAATTTACATGTATATGGACTTTCAAGCCAATGCTTATGAAATGTGGAAATATCTTGAAGCTATGCATCGTACAGAAGAACTTCATCACATCAGAATGAAGCAAACTCTTGAATCTTGTTTAAGCATGAATCCACTAAAGACCATTCTCCCTTCTCCACCATCTCCATCTATTGACCATGGATCCTTAATTGACACTCCAAATGGTCTCCTCTTCATTCCTCCGAATGCACCTGAGCCTTTCTTCATTCCTCAGTACCATCCTGCTACACTACATAATAATGTGCAATCTCTTCTGCAAAATCTAGTGAAGCTTAGTCAAGTATCTACTAAGAAAGGCAATGGCGCTATGACTTCAACTTCTGAATGCTTAAACACAATAAAAGATACTGATGATGAAGAAGATCTTATCGAACCGAGCATGGCATTCTTGGCATATACAGAATACATTGCAGATGAGGAAGCTCAAGATTATGATTCAACCTCACTCTCTGATGATAATGTTGAATACAATGCCACACTTAGTCAAATGGAAGTTGAAGGGGGTAATCTCAATGTAGTTTTGCAAAGTGTCATGGGAGTTATTCCTTCTGATGATGAATATGCAGATTTGGAATCCAATACAGCAGATTTGGAAATCGATACAGCAGATGTGATGTTAATGGCAAACATGCAGGAATCTCACATGAATAATACAAGCCCAGAGCATGATTCTGATGATTCTGAAGATCCAATTGTGAGATTAAACAAAGAGAAAATGTATCAATCAAGGTCTCTAATGCATGAACAAAGTCACAGCTTCATCCTCTTAGATTTCATACAATTTACGAGTCAGGCTTTATCTAATTCTCGAAATCTCCGAAATCGAGCTGTCAAACAAGGTGAAAGAGTTGTGATACAAGGAAGCAATACTCAAAGGTTGGTTGGGAATGGTGAGAATACTGCAGATGTCGCTAATGCAGGCAATGAGGTGAAAGTATTGGATAAACATGATGACAACAGCAGATTGGGGAATGATACAGATGCAGATTGTGCAGAGATCAGACCCTTCTATGACTCAGAGCCCAACTTTGACAGAGGACAGATGGATGAGGAAGATGTCATACCCATCTATGACAAAGAACCAAACTTTGACAAAGAGCAAATGGTTGAGGTACAATCTACTGTTGATCATATTATGCCTGCAAATGAGAAACAACAATTTGAGCAACCTAACTTCAGTAATGAAGGAGAGGTTGACCAGGATGTTGTACAATTTCTTGACAAACGTTCTGAGTCTGAGTCCTTACATGTTAATCTAATAACTGAAACATCATACCAGACTCTTGAATCTGAAAATATTCTTCTCAAAAAGACCATTGCCCAGTGTCATAAAGATTTTTCAAAACTAGAGACACATTGCATCTCACTTGAACTTTAATTGCAAGACGAATCTCTAAATTCGGGCAACAATGGTCAATTTTTGAATGAACAAAGAAAACGTGTGGATACATTAGTTAAAGAAAATGAGCTTTTAAAAGGTCAAATTCAAGAAAATGTGTTTGCACATGCTGCATTACAAAACAAATTAAGAAGACTGACTGGCCAGAGTATGGATACTAAGTTTGCAAAACCATCAATCTTGGGGAAACCGCCTTCTCAAACAATCAGAAAACAATCAGTGGTTAGACAACCGACTGCATTTAAATCTGAACGACCTAAATTTTCAAAACCTCGGTTTGCCTCCCAAGTTGTTGAGAAAAACAATTTGACAAAACCAGTCACTCCACATTCTTGGCCTAAGGAAAATGCATCTGTGTCTGCTAAATCTAAACACGTGATTATACCTGGCTCTTCTAGGATTAGTTCGAAAACAGTGTCTAAAACGAGCATTAAAAGTAAAGAGTTTTATGGCAAATATGACATGTACAAGAACTATGATCTAGAAAAGGCTAGGAAAAAGGCGCTACTTCAAAAGGATGGAATTCTAGGTTCAAAACCTCATGTGGAGCCTTCCAATGTAGTGCAAAACACTGCTAGTAGTAGCAAACGAAAACCTAGGAGTTCTCAACAAACTAATAGGAATTGGCTAGCATCTAAGAGTAGTTGTGGAAATAATCATGATGTATGTGCTTTAAAATATCTTCAAAAGGGAAATTCACTTGAAAAGGCTCAATTGAATAAGACAAACAAACCCGTTGAACCAAATGTCATAAGTCAGAAACCTAAGAAGTGGATCAATATAGGACGTAGGTTTTCTCAACGAAGTGATGCTCCCACATTTCATTCCACTGCATCTAAAAGGAAAACATCTCCTAGATCTAACATTAGGTGGGTACCTATAGGTAGAATTTTCAAATTGATTGGTCTTAGGTGGATTCCTACAGGAAAGATTTTAGACATTTGCACCAAAACTAATGTGAACTCCACTATATCTACCCCTGAGACAAGAAGGAAAACCGTCGGAATTGTGTGTTCGAGTGTCAAGAAGATAATTGACACTACATCTTTATGCTTCTAACATCTGGAACCCAGTTTCTCTTGGGGATCTGTGTTCTCTGTTTTTCTTGTCTCTTCTTTCTTTCTTTGCAGATAAAACAGGAATGGCTTCGGAACAAATCAGTTTCAGACCCGAGCTTAATGTTATGGTTTCTAAGCACAACAGCTTAGGACCCGCAACCAACCGTTTAAAAGCACATCAACAATGGCTTCTGAGCAACACAGCTTAGGACCCGAATTCAACCGTCTTAACTCTCCGGACTCTTCGGCTGAACCATTGCCACTTAACCGCAAAGAATTGGAAACCTTGTTTGCTCCACTGTTTGATGACACAATTGAATACCGTCCTACTGAGGTCTCACCTATTTCCGCTGCTCAACCTGATAATATTGTACATGTAATTGACCAAGATTGTTAACTCGCCACCAGTAAAACTTCCTTTATCCAACAAAACCGTGTATTTCATATCCCTACACCTAACGTTACAACCCTTTAAAAGACCTCTTTGATAGTTTATCCTAGGTGCTTACGCCATGTGGTGGAGGTTTGATCCTTTCCCAAGCCTATGGTAATCTATTTTGCTATGACAGGTAGTGAGAGATATCTTCCGTTTCCATATTGTAATTTACACTTTATTACACCCGAGAGATGTGAGTATCTAAACACTATTTGTGAGGTGCTTGTGTATGACCTCCGTGCTTGTCTATTGGTCTTTAGTGGAACGATTATTTGTTGTAATTACTTTTATATTAGTGTTAAATGACCCCTAACTTGTATTTTGAGTAGAATAAAAGCGCATTTGCTTGAGGACAAGCAAATCTCAAGTGTAAGGGTATATGATGAGGCGAAAAATGGTCCATTTTTAGGGGGTCATTTAAGCCCAAATCCGAATTTATTTGATCAAATATTGCCCTAAATCGTTCCTTTTGTGATTTTAGGTACTTTGGGAGTGAAATCTGGAAAAGGAAGCAATTCGGACGTTTTTGGAGCATAAAAGTGAAGAAAACGCCAAAGTCTTAATTTTCCAAGCTGGGAACAGTAGGTGACGGCGTCAAGAGCAAAACCTTGACGGCGTCAAGAGCAAATTTCATGAATTCCCATGACGGTCCAGAACAGATTTGACGGCGTCACGTAGGAAGAGCGTCAAGAGTAAAAGAGTAATGACGGCTTGGAAATGTATAAGTCTTGACGGCGTCAGAAGTAGATCTAGACAGTCCGAGAAGAGTTTTGGCGGTGAGGTGACGGCGTCACATTGTTTGTCTTGACGCCGTCAGACCTATTTTTCTATATATAGTTTTCTAATTTTCACACATAAAAAAAGAGAAGTTTTGGAGAAACCCTAAGTACGATTTTGGTGCAACTTTTACAGGTTTTTCAAGGGTTCCAAACCCTTGATACCTTGCATTGTAATTGAGATAAGTGTTCTTCTAATTCAATCAATATGTCTATGTGTTGGTTGTCTATATCTTGTTCTTGTCTCAATTCCATTATGCTAGGCTAGATCTCTTTTGTGTTTGCTTAGATCTAATGAAACCTAGATATTGATTATGTGTTGATTACTTGTTTATTCTTGTTTTGGATGAATGATTTATATGTTAGGCTTAAGAAAACTGGCAGATCTCCAAATGGTAACATGCTTGAACGTCTTAAGAAACATGAACCGAGGCATACTAGGTCTTTATTGGTTGTATTTAATGCATGAGCCACTGTTTACAATCCCTATAGTTGTGCTGGGCATGGTGTAGGAGGAGATAAGAGCTCATAGAATTGGGGAGTTATGTATGCCACCCCATGAATGGTATTAAGGAATACGATCCGTCATCCATGCAATTATAACAAGTAATTAACGTGTAAAAGATATCTAGGGAGTAGTGAAATCAAAGTAAACACATTTTCTCCAATTACTGCTCACAACCTTAGTATAATTAGTTTATTTTTCATTTTTAGTATTTTATTTTGATTGCATCTTAGTTTTGGGTTAGTTGAATAGCAACTAATTCCGCCCACTCTTCCAAAACCCGGGATTTTAATTGCTTTCCATAAAATATAAAAACACAAAAATAATCATCCCTCACCTTTAGAACTAGTATTTAGGCTTTCTAATCCTAGCGACACTATTCCTAAGCTGAACGATCAATCCCCCGGTACTTGTCACTATACTATACTACAACGATCAGGTACACTGCCTGGTGGGGGTTGTAAGCTTCTCGAGATCCCTCGAGAGGTAAAACCTGTTGCGATTCCCACGCATCACTTTCCTGACATAGCTGAGTCGTCTACATGCAATTTGGATCCTGCTAACATGCGAGATACTTATCAACTACACCCTTCAACACACAAATGGACTCGAGACCATCCACTAGTTCATATTATTGGCCATCCAGATGCACCTGTAATGACAAGACAACGACTTCACACTGATGGAGAAACTTGTATCTATGCACTCACAGTTTGTCACGAAGAACCTAAGAACATTAAAGAAGCAATGACTTATGACAACTGGATTGAATCTATGCAAGAGGAATTTCAGCAATTCATAAGATTAGAAGTCTGGGAATTAGTTGAAAGACCTGACGGAGTCTTTGTCATCGGGTTAAAATGGATTTGGAAGAATAAGCTAGATGTTGAAGGCACTGTCATACGTAACAAATCACGCCTGGTAGCGAAAGGATACTCTCAACTAGAAGGACTTGATTTTGCTGAATCCTTTGCTCCAGTGGCTAGACATGAAGCTGTTCGGATCTTTTTGGCCTATGCTGCACACAGGAACATGGTGGTTTACCAAATGGATGTGAAAACAACATTTCTTAATGGAGAACTCCGTGAAGAAGTTTATGTTAGCCAACCAGACGGCTTCGTTGATCCTGAGCGTCCTAATCACGTTTACCGACTCAAAAAGGCACTCTACGGACTTAAACAAGCCCCACGGGCGTGGTATGACAAACTGTCCACTTTCTTGCTGGCCAATAAATTTTCTAAAGGCTTGGTGGATCCTACACTATTTACAAAAACCTACGGGGAGGACTTGTTGTTCAAATATATGTCGATGACATTATTTTTGCCTCAACAAAAAGAAGTTACTCTAATGATTTTGCAAAATTAATGAAAGATAATTTTGAAATGTCCATGATGGGTGAACTTTCGTTCTTTCTAGGACTACAAGTTCATCAATCACCCCGTGGAATTTTTATAAATCAGTCCAAATATGCTCTAGAAATCTTAAAGAAACATGGGCTATACCACAAAACTAGATGTTGACTTACATGGGACTCCTGTTGACCCTACCAAATACCGCAGTATGATTGGGTCACTCATGTATCTCACAGCTAGTAGACCTGATATAGTATTTGCTGTCTACATGTGCTCTCGCTATCAGTCTAAACCAACTGAAAAACACCTCAGTGAGGTCAAAAGAATCCTTCGATACATAAAGGGAACCATTAACTTGGGAATCTGGTATCCGAAGGATTCTGGTTTTGAACTAATTGCTTTTTTAGATGCTGATCATGCAGGATGTTTAGACACACGCAAAAGTACATCTGGTGGATTACAGTTTCTCGGAGACAAACTTGTGTGATGGCAATCAAAGAAGCAGGACTGCACATCACTGTCGTCAACAGAATCTGAATATGTAGCCATGTCTGCTTGTTGTGCTCAAGTTATCTGGATGAGATCACAACTTAAGGATTATGGCTACCTATTCAACAAGATTCCAATCTACTGTGATTCCAAAAGTGCCATTGCTATCTCTTGCAACACAGTTCATCACTGCAAATCCAAACACATCGATCTCCGATATCACTTCATCAAAGAGCATGTTGAAAAGGGTACCGTTGAACTGTATTTTGTTGGGACTGAGTACCAATTGGCGGACTTACTTACCAAATCCTTAGCACCATCAAGGTTTGCTAGTCTAGTTCACCAAATTGGTATGCGATGTTTGACTCCAGATGATCTGGAAAAGTTTTTAAAACACAATTGATCGTCAAACATCAAAACTATCTTTGTAAATATTTTTTCAAAAACAAAATACAAAAATATAAAACCATTAAAAACACAAAAAGATTTTCTTGTTCTTAAAAAAAAAATGCAAGTATATACCACTCTTTTCAACACTAATTTTTGTAAAATGTCTTTAATTATTAAAAACAAGTGTTGAGGGGGAGGAAAAGTAATTTTTCAAATTTCTTTAATTATTTACTTTATACTTGCATTTTACCAAAAATATTACGTTTTTATCAATAAATGATGCTTCAAAAGTGTTTCGGGTTACTCACCTTGACCATTATAACAAATTTTAAGTTTTTTTAAGGCTACGGTCTAAGGTCGAGGGGGAGTATAATTCAACAAGTTGTTCTTGTCATAGCTTGGTGTAGTTAACCTAAGTTAAATATGATAGTTATAATGGGCATTAGGTTTGGATGTTACATAAGGTTAAAGGGCCAATTGTGTCATAATATGAAACTTGTTTTAACCTTTGGTCAAAACCTAGTTTGACCAGTCATTTACTGCACCTGCATTTTTAAACTTACACACATTTAATATCTTAACAACCAACATCAACGATCCACAATCAAACTTGTAATCCGTTCATCAATCTTCTAATCTGTAAGTGTTATAAGGTTTTGATTGTAATTCTAAACAATGGTTTTTAATTTTACCTTAATCCAACGGCTAGTTTTTTCTTAATCGATTAAATAGATCTTGGGTTTTGCGTAAAGATTGAACCCAGATTGTTGTTGTGTTTAGGGTTGAATTTGTTGATGGGATATGATCTTAAGATGTTAATAATCATGTATCCAATCTTTAATCTCACCCAGAATCACTAATTGATCGATTTCATTATTAGGGTTCATACGATGGTTTTAGGGATTCTTGATTTTGAGTGTTATAATGCTAATTGATGATGGGGATTGTATTAGTATATGCATAGGAACTTGATCTTGTGTCTTAATTGATTTAGATACATCTCTTGATCATGAATCAAAGATTTAGGGCTCGTTGCACTAGCAGTTTTGATCTTGTGATTTTATGGCCGATTGTTGTTATAATTTGGATCATATGTTCCTTAGGATGTCAGAATCATTTGCCCTAAGTTTATTTCAACCCAGATACATGATTGGATCCATTTGTGATTAAGTGTTCTTATGATCCTACGCGTAAAATTGGATTAAGGCATGTTTACGCATAAAATGTATGTATTAAGTGTGTGGGAATGATTATTGATCAGTGGTTGTGATCTTACACTTTCAGGAATCAAACAACTCGAATTTTTCAAAAGGTGATTTGCGTCAAATACTAATCTACGCATAAGATGTTCATCCTACGCATAAGATTGATTCTTACGCGTAAGATTCGACACGTTGAAAAACATTGTCTTGGATAAGACAATGTTTACGCATAAAAAGATTAACTTACGCATAAGTTGTTTCTTACGCATAAGTCATGATCTTACGCGTAAGTCAAAACCTACGCACAAGTTATATCTTACGCTTAAGGTTCAATCCTTTGCCTAAGCTCTAATCTTACGCATAAGATATAATCCTACGTGTAAAATTAAGCCTACGCAGAAGTTGAACTTACGCGTAACATATAAAGTTATGCGTAGACTTTGCACCTACGCTTAATATCATTTCTTACGCGTAATATAAGTTATGCGTAGATTTTCCACTTACGCGTAACATTGTCCAATTTATGAAATTTTCTAAGTGTTGTAAAATTTCCAATGTGGAATCTCTTGTAATGATAAACTCATGTTGTAACCTAATTGTTATAAGTTTCTACCATGTGATAAAAACACAAGTTTGTCATATAAAAAAAAGTTTTTCACACACAAACACCCACTGATCAATCAATAATGTGTGCACAATTATGTAATGGAATGTCTAAGCTAACAAAGTAAATCATTGCTATGTTTGTGATTGTTTATGATCAATTCAGATGGCAGAACACAATGACATTCCTTATGGACCAGAACCTGAACCGAAACTCTCATGGGAAGAAACCTTTCCCGATGATTACACCAGGAAGATAGGCAAAAACAACTTACGAATCAACTTCAACAAAATCACATGCAATGAGTCTTCATGCATCGTAGCAGTGGATGCTCTTCTATATCATCCCAACAAGCTCTTGTTCGCTAAGTCAGCATCAGTGGCCTGCTTCTACATACACCAATTTTGGCACACACTTCAGCTAGACCTTGGGGAAGCTTCCTTCACTTGCATGCTTCACAACAGACAAGTAACTGTGGACATTGATTTACTTAGGAATGTTCTTGGGTTACCTGAACTTGGCCCAGATGAAGAATATGATCAAGTACCTACCGAGGAAGAGCTGATAGAGTGGCTACGGGATATTGGCTATGACGAATCAGAAGAAGTTGTGACAAGACATTCTAGGGTCAACATCAGATTTCTTCCCCAACCATGGAGAACCCTGTACATTCTGATCGCCAAATCCTTATCTGGCAGAGACACTGGCCATGAACACCCCAAGCTTCAACACCTCAAACTCTTCTGGCCCATGGCAAACGTCAAGAAAGTTGATTATGCCAGCATTATCTGGGAAGACCTGGTGTGGCACATTCAACACAAGACCACCAACATTCCATTTGTTCGTTTCACCAAACTACTCATCGAAAGCTTCCTTCATGAGTATGACGATATTCCACAGAGACTTGATGACAAAGACAAGCATACTTTCAGAAATGAAGAAACTCTCATAATTATTAAAAGACTTGACACCAGCACACGTAAGCAAGGAAAGAAACTTCCAGATTGTCTCTTAAATGCTAAAGTGAAGCTTTGCAACAATTACAAGTACTACGAACAAGCACTTAAGGAAGACAAAGTTGGGTTCCTAGACGAAGTAATTCTACCATCTTTCATGCAAAAGAAGGGGAAGAAAGGTAGCAAGTCTGGGAGCTTCGGCAGCTCAACAAAGTCTAAACAAAAGAAGAAGGGTACTCTCAAGAGAAGACTTCCTGTCAAGAAACCTGAGTCCATTCCTGAACCTACACCACCAATCTCTCCAGAACCATCTGACTCTGAAACCGAATCTGACGAAGGTCCAGTGTATAGGGAAGCTTATGCTAACATTGACAAGGATGTGAATCTTGAAGACATTGATGATAAAGACTTGACTTTCAAAGATTGGGAGAAAAACATTGATGAGTTTGCTGATAATGCTGAATACCCAGCAGATCTCAATCAACGACCATTCACTGAAGCAGAGTCAATCTTGGAAGAAGAAAGGATCAGGAGCGAGAAGATGAAGGAACCTATGACTGCCGAACAAGAGTCTGCTCACTCAAACATAGGCCTTTCAGTTGAAGAAGAAAATGAAAGAGCTCTCAATCTGGGTCTCCTCTACAGCAAGATAGATGCATTTCAAGCTGATCAACCTCCACCTCCTGTGTTCTCTCAAACTAATGAAGCTGGCGGATCTAGCAGCATTCCTAACACTACTACAGGAACCATTGCTGAGATGATTGTCTATGACTCCCCCACGGTATCACCCACAGACGTAGAAATGCACAATGCTTCAGCAGCAGAAGAAGAGGAAGAGGAGGATCACATGGATACTGAGGCTCCACATTTGTTGACTATGGAAGAAATGGAGCTCAGAGAAAGGGCTCTAGAAGAAGAATTAAAGAAAAAGCAAGAAGCTGAAGAGGCTAGGCTTGAGGAGCTTGCTCAAGCCAAATTGGAAGAAACAATCCGTATGGAGGAAAGCAGAAAGGCTGAAGAGGCAGCTAAGCTGGCAGAAGATAAGTTAAGGAAAGAAGAAGAAGCCAAGCTAGTCGAAGAACAAAAACTTAAGGCCGAAGCTGACAGACTGGCTGAAGAACAGAGATTGAAAGAGGAAGCAGCCAAAGCTACAAAGGTTGATCAACCCGAACCACAAAGAGGAGATGACAAAGACACTACCACCAACATTGAATCTTCACAATCATCACCTCCAGCATCCGAATCAACCCATAACGAATCTATCAAGAAACCCACAAGTACCAATGCCTCTGCTGCATCCAAGTTGATCAAGAAAGCTTTTAGAAGAGTTCATGAAAAGAAGAAAAGCAAGTTGGAAGATCGATTTGAATCACTTGCAAGTCAAGTTGCAGAATTGACAAAGCTTAGCACAAATGTACAGGAGATGCAAGAAAAGGTTGACACCTTCTTAGTTAAGGATGTGCAAGAGAACTTGGAAGCCACATTAGCTGCTCAAGCACATCAGTATATGGAACAACATTTAGTTGCTGAGTTGAAAGAGCTGCTGGCACCTATGAGAGATGAACTTACCAAGTTCGCAGAGCAAGCAGTCAAGAAAGTGATCCGATCTACCACGTTTACTCTTCGAGCTGACAAATCAACTGCACCACAACCGGGGTTATCTATGGACGAATTGGAAACCCAGCTCTTAGACAAATTGGCTAGCAAGTTCACATTGTCACCGGAAGAAGCCAAAGTCCTGGAAGCTTTGAAAGCCAAGATGACCAAAGAGACCTGCAGCACTGAGGCCGAGAAACTGAAACGTCCAAGAGATGATGAAGATCAGGATCCTAACACTCAGGCAAAGAAACAAAAGCAAGCCAAAGGACCCTCATCTCAACCAAAAGCACCGGTCATCCCTCCAACTACTACAACATCTACACAACAACCTAAGGCATCTGGTTCCGCTCCCAAAGTACATGACCACTTTGAATACACAGGTGGTGACGAGATTCCTCATACCGATGAAGTGCCAGAACCGTCATCTAAGAAGAAGAAAGAAAGGAAACGAAAACATCATCAGCATAAACCAGACACCTCGTCAAAAGACACAGAACCGAAGAAACCAAAAACCGTTCTCAAATGGTTAGACAAAGACGAGACTACCGAATACTCCTGGTTTGAGAAGATGATTAATTCGCAACCGCTACTTGCAGACAATCAAGAACCTCAAGATGGTCGAACAGTGGAATACGCTCAGTTGATTCAGCATAAGTTTCAGATGAAAAAGATGAACAAGAAAGAGCTACGAAGAATCAAAAATGATGCGTTCAATCTTCTGAAAGATCGGTCTGCTAACTCCATCGAACTTGAGTACCATCTAGAAAATATTGCTCGAGCTATGTCAAGCAATATTGACTGGATCAATCCTGAATCTTATGTCGATCCGGTCACAAGGAAAACCGCACCTTACATAACTGACTGGTCCAAACCACTGCCGATGATTGGGAAGCCTAAGGAATCTAAGATCCCTTACAAGTTCTTCTTCAACACCGACTTGGAATTTCTAAAACTCGGCAGCAAGATTGAGAAGAAGTACGTTACATCACTTGCCTTTCTCCCTGCAGCTCGATATCTCAACAATGCCATTGAAGAAGAAGCCTCAGCCTTATTCATCGATAAAATTGTTGACTATGACCGGAACGCACTCTACGGTATTCATCATTGGCCAGACAACCGGGCACAGTACTATCGAAGCAGCAGACTCAATCAGACGATGGGCAATGTGACAAGTGATTTGAAGATAGTCTCTATTCAGTTCATTTCGATTATCACTCACTTTGGGTACCCCTTCCTCAGCAAACTAGTACTCAAAAGACTTGATGAAAAAGAGTACGAGATTTCCGAGTCAGACTTTCCACGACTACTCCTCAACGACATAGAAGATATGTACCTGCTTAAAGTTCAAGGAAAGCTTTGCAACTTGCCCAAAGAGATGCAGCTTGCCTTTATCCAAGCTCTCCTAATCTTCATCAGACAGATAGTCATCAGAGAAAGAGTAGAATATCTTCAACTAGAAAGTTATCAGAACAAGCTGAATCTCACCAAACCTAACATGTTCGACATCCCCGATCTTCAACATCTACCTCAATACACCTTGATCAGGCATCCAGCATTTGGGTTCACTTACCGCAGTGTTAACGGTCGAAACTGCTTCATGGGCTACAAAGAAATACATAAGTTCTGTGATGAAACCCTGAAGTTCGTCAGAGATGGAATCAAAAGCAGATTAAATGACATCGCACTGGGTAAATCCAAAAGATGGAACACCGATGAGGCCAGGGAAGCTCGCAGATTCATTACAAGGATTGAGAACCGGTTGAAGCGCAGGGATCAATTTCGGAGATTGGAAAGCTATGTTGGAGGCAGACAAAAATTTCCGGTGTTGACATTTCAGAGACCTGAATGGTAGAAATTTGTAAGAACTTGATTTGATTTGTCAATATTATACTTCATTATGGCTTGTGCACACATTACAGTGCACAACCCGAACTTGTAAAGAAAGGACCCTGAGGTACGCATCAGTGCCTCAATCCTAACATAAGGAGCGAAGGCTTCTTACTTTTGAGTAGAATTAATCAAATGTTTATGATTTTTCATAATTCTGCTCAAAAGGACAAGTATTTCACCTCAATAAGACCTAATCACTTGTTGAGGGGGAGCACTTGTCAAAACAAAATACTTTGTTCAAAATCAAAAGTTCTTGGTGAATCTCCCCATAAGACTCAAAAAGGCATATTTTAATCTAAAAGTTTGTCAAAAACATCATCTTATATGCTATTTTTTAGGGGAAGAAAATGAAAAAGTGATTAAAATATAAGTAGTCAAAGCTAAAAAGTTAAAAAGTTGTATCATGAGCGAGCTAGACTCAGAATTGACCCAGGAATTAACGAGACAATAAAAGTTAGTAATATCGAAAAGACTTATCCTCGACGGGTAATAACATCAAGTTAGTTACTAGAGCTAGTTGTCACCTAAAAGCTGACAATGGAACTCTTTAACTAACCACGTAAGCGTGTCTCGAAAAGGATTTGTCTTAGTAGAAAAGTACCGTCTCGAGAAACTTTCTGTGGACTTGACCAGGCCGGGTAATAACTTCAAGCTAGTTTAACTAGTGATGTAAGCGTGTCTCGAATCGGTCTTGTTCACGGAAAGTGGATCAATTCAAAATGCTTGATCCTCCCGCATGTGCAAATTTATTAAATACTTATGAGCACATGTGCAGGGGGAGCCCTTCAAAAGTGTACACAAAACTCTCAAAGTGTTAACCAAAATATTTAATTATCACAAACACTTTGAGAGATTTTCAATCAAAGGTTTCTTGGCTACTGTCGGAGTTATAAGGTGATTAAAATAGGAATAACCGTCCCATGATCCGCCAGAGCCGGAAGGATCTACCCAAGGACATCTCCCATAGTTAGAATTAGAAGTCCTTAGGTATGATACGAAAAAAGGAGAAAAGAATGAAAGGGAAAGAAGGAGTTGAAGAATTAAAAAGAAAAGTAAAGAAAAGGGTGAAAAGAAATAGCCCTCCATATGTTCAACCTTAGGGCAGACACTGGGTTCAATACGTATGCTACTGGTTGTTGCAAAAGACAACACCGGTATTGAATACAAAGTCGTCATGGACCCAGTGACGCAATGCACTAAACCTTCTTAACCACTCAAGTTCTCTTAAAAGAGCTTGTTTCATTCTCACGGGGAACCAGTGTAATCTATCGATCTATCTCTTAGAGACGGTCGATATTGAAGCAGGAGACCCCTCCCTAGTCTCCGCATAGGAAACCTAAGTGTGCACTTATAGAGTCTAGAGCCTTGAGATACATCAAAGATCTCTTAGGAACACTTAGTATTTCTACAACTGGTGTTCTACATCAATGGACACCAGCTGTATATTATCGAGTCCTTCGCAGATCTTAGCAATCTGCCGAGAACGTTTATGAGAGGATTACTAATGTATTTCTCAATGATTGAACGGAAACTCCTGCCAGGGTCAACATCAAGCAGCCCTGACAGCAGATCACTTCGGTAACCCCACAAGGGTTACGCTTAGTGTTTGCGGAGGTTCCATATCGGTCTACAGTTGTGGAGTGATCCCCAGCGACTCACCCAGTCATTGAGCTACTTAGTAGGTCTCGTAAGCTCCTTCGGGAGTATCTGATATGGGAACGGCCTGGATAAGGATTAGAGGAAGTCTTCACAATATGCTGTTAATGAACTCTAATTCCTTATCTGTAAGTACCGAGTATTTATTGCTAACTGTTTACTTGCAGGTACCTCACTTCCATGATGGTAGATTCCAACATGCTCATACATACATCTTGAAGCAAATGATAGCTCCCCAAAGATCTTTGCACCACAAAGTTCAAAGAAAGATTCTACGTCAATAAAGAAGAATCTACAAAGTATAAAGACTTAAAGATCTCAAAATATGAAAAGGAACTTCGTGTAAGTGAAAGTCAAAGTTCAAAGATGTATGAGTATGTTGGAATGGCGGACAACCACCACAGACGCAGGAGTGACGAATGGCAGACTACTTCATAACACAATCCCTACATCATCACCAAAGAACAAAGACATAGAGCAAAGTACATTCATTATCATTCAACCATTTTGAAGACGTCTAAAGCTTTACATGTCACCAGTCAATGACAAAGATGAAGATGTCAAGCAACCGTGATGACCGACCCTTAGGGGGAGATTGTTGGGATCATACTTTTGTATTTTAGTCAAGTCTCGGTCATTACCTTTTGTAATAGGTTGCTTAGTTATATATCTCATTATGTTTTATGTTACAAGGCTTATGAACTAAAGTCCAATGAGCTTGAAAGCCCACGTTTAAGTATGATGAGGGAGGAAGGGAATGTTGCCCTACTCCTCCCTTATAAATAGCAAGCTTATGTAACATTTTATTTTGTTGGTTATTTGAATATCTTAGTAAAACTCTTGTTCTTACTTTTCTCTCATTTATTATAATCAACCATCTCTCATTCTCATCTTATTTCTTTCATTATCATACTTGTGTTTACATAAATGGTGACCTAACAAATATAATACAAATCTCAACTTACACAGAATATACACATAACAATATATTAATAAGCAAATTTTCCATCTTATGACCTATGTGGGATTGCTTGTCTACTTGAAACAAGTTGTTTCATAAAAAATGGTATAAATACATCACAAATACTAAACAAGCTAAGCTCAATACAAACAAATCCTTTCAGTATGATAACCCGCTAACAGCCCTTGATGTATGACTGGATTATTTCTCATAATTGAATAATACTTCGAAGTGATGATATAAATATATGATAAATACTAAATGGGTTAATCTCAATACAAATAAACTTTCTTAACATAAAATCCCCCTAACACATAAGACCTTTGTAGTCGTAGTCAAATGCTTTTTTTTTTTTTTTTGCACATTGTTTTATTATTTTCAAGCTATGAAAATTTTTATACAAAACTCAAACACGGTTGTATAATGATAATGCACTCCAAGTTGGCCAATATCTCCATGGTTCACTCACACAACAACTCACCCCATGATAAGAACGATAAGTATGTGAAAGACTTTGACACTTGGTCATGTTTTTGTTCGAGACATCAAACATTACCAATTTTTTTTATTTAATTATTTTATTATTATTATTATTATTATTATTATTATTATTATTTTTTACGGTGCTTTTGTATCTTTAATAACTTTACCATTAGTTATGAAACGCCAACGATGATACCATGCAAATAAGAAAGTGAGATAAGCTATCGTACTAATTACATTAAAAGACAAAATCTTTCGTAACTAAAGAACAAAAAATGAAGTTAAGAATTATATGGTTCGTTGACAGTGATCTAGGTTGTCTTTTTCAATAAACAACATCAAACACTACCAACTAGCAATATAATACTAATCCCAACTTGAATAAGAAATATACGGCAAAGTATATTAATAAGCAAAATTTTCATCCTTTGATCCATATGGGATTACTTGAAGTAAGTTTAAAAAAAATGACCGCTACGAATATTTGTTCTTAAGTAACACCTTTGTAGCCGTAATCAAATGCTTCCTCTTTTTACACACTGTTTTATTCTTCTCGATCTATGAAAATCGATACCAAACTCAAACGCAGTTGTTTAGTGACAATGCACTTTTGAGTTGGATATCCACATCCCCAAGATAAGAACGAAAAGTATGTGAAAGACTTGGTGATGTTGTTGTTCAATACATCTTGCTTGCTTACACCGGATTCAGGGTGTGTTTGGTAAAAGTAGCAATGAGCAGTAGCAGAGAGCTGTGAGCCGTAGCCACAGCTCACAACTTCGTAAAGAGGGCTATGTTTCGGGTAGAGCTTTTTGGAGCTTTTTGGGGCGATAAGCGGTGAGCAATGAACTTTTTGAGTTTTATTGTTCGTTTGGCAAAAGAGCGGTGAGCTTTGCTATTTCTTAGGAAAGCTCATTTTTTCAATGCTTCTTTAAGAAGCTGTGAGCGGTGAGCTGTGGCTACTGCTCTTGGAAAAATGAGCTTTCTTAAAAAATAGCAAAGCTCGCCGCTCTTTTGCCAAACGAACAATAAAAATCAGAAAGCTTATTGCTTATCGCACATCGTTCCAAAAATCTCCGCGCCAAACATAGCCTCAGTCTAGATGATCCGGATACGTTTCGAAACAGGATATACAAAATGTTGAGCATTGATGAAGATGTATATAAGGTACGTTGACTACAAACATGTATATAAAGTCATCTGAGTGTTGTTTACAACAAAAATGTACATAAGGCATGTTGTATAACAATAAGATATACATGCATTACCTCCAATGAGCATGAGTTACCTAACCAATGATACAATATCAATGTTAGTCATAGATTTTCTCTTAAAGTTTAAGTTTTCATAATCATCTTATTATTTTTGGTGTTTTGATATCTTAATAAGTTTTACAGTCGTTGTGACGTACAACATCATGTTCTTGAAACATGTTGAACCATCAAACCGTTAATGCCATCATGTTACTGATAAGAAATCAAGAATGTGGTATCGATTTCTTACAAAGAAAGACATTTTGATCGTTAAAGAGATAAAACATTAAGTTGAGGACTTATATTGTAGGATAGTAGTATCTAATTAATAATACTACAAACCAATAATATAATACTAATCTCTAACTTGTATAAAAGTTTTATAATCAGTAGTCATTCAAGCCTGTTTGGTAACGGTTTACGTTTCTGCCATTTTCCGTACCAGCAGCAAATTCCAAAAAAGAAATTCACCTACATCAATTTATAACCTTCGCGTGTTACTCCAACCCAAATCAACATCACCAAGCTTCGTTACTCCTCTTGCAAAGCCCAAATCACTGGGAAAAAAAAACATCAAAAAAGAAAACCAGATTTAAAAATTTCATGAAATACCTAACACACATCAGCATTCACTCAAATTACAACAGAACATGTGAATACAAAGTATTAAACCTCTTATTGTTCCCTAACTGATCTTATAAAGTAAGTTACTTTTTAAGCCTTCTTCCTTAGTTTATATGTTCATTTTTCATTTTACAATTAAATTCTAATAGTAAAGGAATCCACAAATTACAAATGAATGCATCTATATTGACAAAACCAAAAAAAGATTAAATTTTTGTTACACCTTTGCACAACAACAAACCTGGTATCCCCAGCAAATCGAAAGACAAACGAACAGAACCTGACACATTTTTGACCATATCATAATTTTTGCCCTGTTCATACTAGAAAAAAATAATAAAAAATAAAAATAAAATTAGGCAACATTCATACCTCATAAATCTTCACCATCTCATCCTTCATACTGCCATAAAAAAAATTAAATCATCAATGACAATCTACAATAATAAAAATCATAAACCCCAAAATAAACCCAAAAAAAGGAAAAAAAACCGAAATTAAACAAACATCGCTAACCAAGAAATTAATTAATCTGAAAATTAATTTGCAATGTTTTACTGCAGGCCATGTTATAATCAGACCCTCTTAAACCCATCCCACAACAAACCCTAGAAATTAATTAATCTGAAATTACCTTTGCAATTACAACATAATTAATTAATTCAAAAATTATAAACAACAACTAAAATTACCTTTGGAATTAAAGCTAAAAAAAACCGCATGCTGTTAGAGATCGTGTGTGTGTTTGTGGTTTGTGGGTGGGTGTTAGAGGGTTCTGGAAAGGTATTTTGGATAATGGATTTATGTGTGCGTTTTGTGTTTTCTGATTTACTATAGACTCCCTCACAAATGCACTGTAGTAACCATTTTGGCCGGGTCGGGTAAGAAACAAAGCTTTACCCGAAGATCCCAATGAATGTAATATTGTATAATTATTTTCCAATTGGTTTATTGACAATCATGCTTCATATGTAATATGATCCTAATTTTATCTATGTTTTATCAATAGTATAAAAATTTATATAATACCAGTGTCTAAAAAAAGGATATTTATGTTGATATTAAAATAAAATATAATTTTTTTTCTCTTGTTTTCTTTAAGCTCGAGTTAGTTAACTATGTTCAAATAATTTTTTTATCGTCACAGATATGTTAATCTAAGACTATCCGGAGTGGAACCAAACTCACGCCCAAGGGGAGTTGGTCATGTGTGAGTTGCTAAAATAAATATGTAAACTCACGATCAAAAAGGGTGCATATGGTGAGTGGTACAAAAATATGGGCTATCTCATATAAAGTAGGAGTAATTGTTTTGTATTTGTATGTGAGTGTGTGTACGGTATCTAGTGGGGCTGTGGGGGTATATTTAGGGACGGAGTAATGACCAAATATGATTGTGTTCACAAAATCTTTTGAACCGTAATACTAGAAACATATTTAAAAGGACCTGGTGTATTTAAGATGCATTTAAGAAAAATCGGTGTTTTTTTTTTAAATTAACACTACATCGAAAAATTCATGCGGTTCTTGGGCATCCGCGGGAACCCCACTAGCTTCGTCTCTAGGTATATTTTTATAAAGGTGAGTATGGGTGACCAAAACGGATGTATAATAAGTGGGAGTGAGTGAAAGTGAAAGGAGAGAGAAATGTGAAACGAGACTCCACTACTTTGAGTCTAAGAATTTCCATTATATTTCTACTAGCTTCAAGACCCTCCCGATGGGCGGGCTAGCTGTATAAAATCATTTTAATGAACACTGTAAGAGTATTTATAAAGTTGAGTGACACTAATATAAAAAGAAAAATTGTGTTAAAGAAATACTTTGTGGCATTGCAAAGACTTGCCTTTGGTCTATCTTTCGCGAACATAGGATAGCTACACCTACCTTCAATGCAGATGTCGCATACAAATATTGTCTAGAAAGTAGGAAAACTTCGGAGTTTATTTAATACTGCTTGGTTCACTGTACACAAAATTGGTTGTTTTGTCGATGTAGTTACCGGTAATCAAACTCTATAACACCTCAACTTGTAACACCTCATAATTATCTATTTCAAAAGTAATGAAGAAACCATAACCAACAAATGAGAAGTACAGACATTTAAGTATATATCTTCATTAGACACTTGAATTATAATTGTATGCCAACAAATGATAAGTAAGCACAAAATTTAATGTATATTGAAGTGTTTTCGACAAATATACAGTTAATGGACATAGCTTACCAAATTCAGACCAAGATGGTCAAATGAAGCAAATTAGGATGTCGACAAATATAAAATTATGTAGCTTAAACATTATGGGCTGTATTCTTGTAAAATTATTACCCGCTAGCTGGGCGGGCTAGTTTAATTAATTATCACTTTTGAATATCTACCGTATACAAAAAATGTGCATTCGACCTAAGTTTTGTTTCTTGAAAACATTGGTGAACATGATATCTCCATGTCGAACACAATGGCGGCTAAAATGCAAAGTATCTTCCCCACTTGAAAAAACTTGCAACAAAAATGTGCATAGATAATATTTCTTGTAAGTAGATTTCTTTTCAGAAAGATATTTGAGGCTCGTGATCCACTTCACTTACATAGAAAGTAATTCTAATTAGAAATGTTTTAAGATTTTAAAAGACATGTTAATCAGTAAATATATAATACATATGCTTCTTTGATCTCATTCTATCTAACCTTGTAATCAATTGTCAAAAAATTGAAATGAATAACATGCTCCACAGACAATTTCTTTTCATCTTTGATCAATAACATGCTCCACAAATAATTTCAATGTTAGCTCATAGAGGCTTACTTTGTTCAGATTGATTACTAATAGTACTCTAAATATACTATCCACGGTACACATGTATCACTAATGATTCTAATTATTTGATACTTTTTAACTACGTTCAGATCAATGTTTGTATGCCGCTGAGGGAATATGTGGATGACATAAAAGACAATATTACCATAATGCAAATGGGTGTTATGTGGTCAGTGCATTTGTTGTTGTTGCTGAAGTGTTTGGAATGAATGTTGGTAGAGTTATTTACCGATGATAATGAAGCACTAAAGGAGATTGGTATGCATAAATTTCTATGGACTGTGGGGCGATGGTACCACTGGTACCATCTTTTATATGTTATCATCATTGTCTGGTGCAAGAACAAACGGCTTTTGGAGTACCTCCATCGTCTAAAGAAATAGTATTAATAATGGGATTTTTTTAATCCTAAACACACCAACCCCTTTATAACGGTATGTGGTTGCACAATGATTTTAAGACTTTCCTTGCATTTTAAAGCGGTTGATAAGAATGTGAGAAAAGTGCTAAATGGGTGAGTTAAAAGTGTTCCCTTGTTATGATCATTTCACAAAGCCAAATTCACCAAAATCAAGACCAAAATATATCACATAAAACTAAACTTACCTAAATGAAGTCTTGTATGCCAACTTTATTAACTCCAACCAAATTTTCTTTTCATTTTCACTATAGAGTTTCGCCTCATGTAGCATACTTGATGAAAAGAAATAAAGATGTCTAATAAGATATATTCTAACACAATTCACATTGGTAGCCAATTCATCAAACTCAATAAAAAAGACAAAACTAAAAAAAAATTAAAGGTAAATCTTTACCTTACGTTCAAGATCCAATCTTGCGGCTTGATCCTCAAATATGATAGGCAAGTTCCTGGATGTTCACCAAGTGGCAGAAGATAAATATCAAAAGTCTCCTCCAAAGTCTTAATATGTTCCTCCGACATCACAAACATAACTTGATCCGAACAGCTCAAATCTTTAAAGTATAAGTTGGACTCTGTCAGGTTCTATAATTGCCTTGTAAATGGAATAAACTTGCACAGACAGACAAAGAAACTGCTTAACTTGAGTAAGTTTTTGTATCATTTTAAACGCGTCAAATGGTGAAATAGATCTCCAAAAAACATTGTTTAGAGAAAAATGAGTCAAAAGTAGCCCAATTTGTACTTTTACACTCATAAATATATATAGGTATGCTATACAAAAAAGTAAGTTTTTAAAAATCTAATATGCGTTTTATGATCAAAATACGGTCATCTATGCGTATCCCTCATTTCATCTGAGCAAAACATATCGTCTAGTATCAAGTCGCAATTAATAGTTACCCATTTGACAAATGTGACCCATTTTGACACCTATTAAAAAATTGCATTTTCATCGACTTAACAATGATCCATTTGACCCATGTGAGCCATAAAACCTTAACAAATTTGTGTCCATTAATTCCAACGTCAATGGTACATATGGCACAGTAGAATCACATATACAACACAACTATGTATATGGATATTCGCTTATGTGCTGGTATTTGCAAATATGTTTGTATCTAAGTTCACCTTGAGTCGCAGAGTTTACACATTCAGTATTTCCCTGAGAACTGCTACCATGCTGTTAATTATGCACATCAATTACTTGTCACCAGCTAGTGTGCCGAAGATTATTGTATTTTTTCTTTGTTCCATAGGCGGCACATATGATCATTCGCGGATGCATCAACAATGATTTGTGTTCATTAGCGGCAGCAAGTTGCATCATAAGCAAAATGTGTCAACATCAACAATAAGCTTTACTTGTTTGATCTGCATAAAATGAGAAGAAAAAGTCAGCAACTTCAATAAATTTCGTTAATGTTGGGAAGATAATTGGCGTTCGTTTGTGATGTTGTGCGACAAAAGTTATGGTCGTTGTGAACCTTTAGCAATAATGAATCGATTTACAAAAAGGCGATAGTGCAAGTGATAAATGTACTTTTGGTTAACAACGAAGGACCTAGTGTACAACATTAGGTATGCCGTGAAACCTTGGAAACATTTTATTGACAATAAAGCGGAAACATGGTAAGAAATATAGAATTGAAGGTACTTATGCTATTGGAAGCTTTCTATTAACATTCTGCATATACATTCCAATCGCTTAAACTTGATGAACACATATTTTCGGAGCTACTGTGTTTTAGCGTAAAAAAAAAAAAAAAAAAAAAAACCGATTATGGCAATGATTTAAATGTATAAAAAAAGTGTACGTATTTCCCAGCCTACATACACATATCAACAGAAGCATCCTAATTTTTGTTTTGTTACAAATATGCGTGTGGAGTATCTATGCACGCTTGTCCAATTCACCATATTAATGGCATACAAAAGGCTTTAACACAAACCATGGTCAGAATAAATGTATACGTCTCCATGGCTGTAAAAAAGCACTTGCAATAAGTAGTTCGCCACATGCTTATTACTTTTAAGAAAGTTAATTGGTTAAAAATGAGTAATCCCAACCACATCGACAGTTAGCATTACCAATTTAGACTTTTCATCCATAACAACGTCTATTTAATAGATATGAATATCTAAGACAAAATACATAAGATATGAAATTGATCATAATGTCACCTGTGGGTTGACTTCAATGATTTGATGCCCTCGTTTGATGACCACCGGTTGGTTGGCTAGGTATTTTCTTTTAAGCAAAGAATGGGTGATTCCTCTTCAAGTAGATGACACCTGGAACGGTGCCAATCCATAGTGGGTACTGGGTAGTGAAGATGTGTTTTAAAAGCGCAGATCCAAATGCTGATTTAAAGAAGTCACGTCAATGTAGTACCTGATCAGAAGGAGATGCGGCACACTCTCTGGTTAAGTTAAGTTGTGAGGAAACAATATAACAGTAGTTAGATTAGCGAGTGCCACGAACATTGGCTTTTTTTAATTACTTATGTCCTCTGCAAATGGAAATACAAATTTACACAATTCAGGCTCATGCTCGTATCTATCTAATGGATTTCAAAAAAGGTATGAGTTCCAGAAAGAGCGAGTTATTACGCATACCAAAGCTGATAAGTGACCAGCTTTTCAAATACTTTAGTTAATTTGATTAAACCACATCTGAAAATGAAAATGATAAAGGTTAGCCAGATAGAAACTGCCTGCTATAGAACCTGAACAACAATTTTCAAACACGAAAATTAAAAACCACGTTAATTTCAGTAAAAATGCGCGTGCACCTATTGTCTAGATGATCAGCAATCATCGGCCCGACGTTACCAGTGTGACAACCGGCAGTTTAGGGAGTTATTTTGAAAACCCGCATTACGATTAAAGTTCGTTTATAATTTTTATTTGAAATTTTATTTCACAACGAACTTGTAAGACCTATTTTATGATTAATTATGGATTATTGATGTTATGGAATTCGTGAATTATTTTCATAATTCATTCTTGATATTATGCTCGGTGATGTATTCTTAAATTCTCACTTGGTACTACGTTGACTCTGGCACTAGGTTTACCAAACGAAAGATTTTATGATTCGTCTTATGAGTCCGACTATATTTTATTATTTACGAGATGTTTTTCGGGAGATATTAAAGTTTGAAATGAGTTCGGGTTCGGGCCACATGTTTTACATTTACCCACGTTACCCGCTCCTGATGAGGCGAAAAATGATCCGTTTTTAGGGGGTCATTTAAGCCCGAATCTGACTTTATTTGATCAAATATTGCCCTAAATCGTTCCTTTTGTGATTTTAGGTGTTTGGAGAGTGAATTCTGGAAAAGAAGCCATTTTGGACGTTTTTGGAGCATAAAAGTGAAGAAAACGGCAAAGTATCAATTTTCCATGCTGAAGACACTAGGTGACGGCGTCAAGAGTTATACCCTGACGGCGTCAGACATCATGAATAAAACACCGTAGTTGATGACGGCGTCAAAAGTCATCCTGAGGGCGTCAAAGAACAAAGAATAAAATACCGTGGTTGGTGACGGCGTCACATAGGCCGTCATAAGTAGATCAAGGCCGTCCGAGGAAGTATTTGGCGGCGAGGTGACGGCGTCACATGGTTGTCTTGACGTCGTCAGCCCAGTTTTCCTATATATAGTTTTCTAGTTTTTTCATTAAGAAAGAGAGAAGTTTTGGTGAAACCCTAAAGACGAATTTGGTGTATCTTTTACAGGTTTTTCAAGGGTTCCAAACCCTTGATACCTTGCATTGTAATTGAGATAAGTGTTCTTCTAATTCAATCAATATGTCTATGTGTTGGTTGTTTATATCTTGTTCTTGTCTCAATTCCATTATGCTAGGCTAGATCTCTTTTGTGTTTGCTTAGATCTAATGAAACCTAGATGTTGATTATGTGTTGATTACTTGTCTATTCTTGTCTTGGATGAATGATTTTATATGTTAGGCTTAAGAAAACTGGCAGATCTCCAAATGGTAACATGCTTGAACGTCTTAAGAAACATGAACCGAGGCGTACTAGGTCTTTATTGGTTGTATTTAATGCATGAGCCACTGTTTACAATCCCTATAGTTGTGCTGGGTCATGGTGTAGGAGGAGATAAGAGCTCATAGAGTTGGGGAGTTATGTATGCCACCCCACGAATGGTATTAAGGAATACAATCCGTCATCCATACAAGTATAACAAGTAATTAACGTGTAAAAGATATCTAGGGAGTAGTGAAGTCTAAGTAAACACAATTTCTCCAATTACTGCTCACAACCTTAGTTTAATTTAGTTTAATTTCATTTTCAGTATTTTATTTTGATTATATATTAGTTTTGGGTTAGTTGAATAGCAACTAATTCCGCCCACTCTTACAAAACCCGAGATTTTACTTGCTTTTATAAAAATATAAAAATACAAAAATAATCATCCCTCACCTTTAGAACTATTAATTAGGTTTTCTAATCCTAGCGACACTATTCCTAAGCTGAACGATCAATCCCCCGGTACTTGTCACTATACTATACTACAACGATCAGGTACACTGCCTGGTGGGGGTTGTAAGCTTCTCGAGATCCCTCGAGAGGTAAAGCCTGTTGCGATTCCCACGCATCAAGTTTTTGGCGCCGTTGCCGGGGAATAGTTATTGTCTAGGTTAGGATTTCTTTTTATTAGGTCTACTTGCTAGATTCCTTTCTAGTAAGATTTTATTTTTATTTTTAGGTCTTCTTTAGTCTATCTTATTTCTTCGTGCTTTTGTTCGTAACTCTTTACCATCCGACATCATGGAAGGTGGTAACATCTTTGAACCCATCATCCCACCACAACAAAACCCACCATTAGAACCCCTTAGGCCCCGAACCTTAGGAGAGTATTCCCGACCTAGCCACCAAGGCTACCGAAACACCATTGAGCTCACCGGAGACAATGTGACCCCCTTGCGATCCGACACCATCCGGTTGGTGCAAAGCGGATGTGCATTCCATGGACTTCGTTCCGAAGATCCAAACCAACACCTTAAGGACTTCCTCAAAATCGTAGATTCCATAGACCTAGGTGTTGAAACTAGAGAGACTACCCGTTTACGCCTATTCCAATTCTCTCTACGGGATCAAGCTAGTCAATGGCTTGAGCGTTTACCCGCGGGATCCATCACCACATGGGATGATCTCACCACTCGTTTCCTTGCTCAATTTTTCCCACTGAGGAGAACTACTAAGCTTAGGAATGACATCTTGATGTTCCAACAACGTCAAAATGAATCTCTTTATGAAGCATGGACTCGTTTCAAGGACTTACTCCAAAAAGTCCCTCATCATGGCATAGATCTTTGGCTCCAAGTCCAAATCTTCTATGACCATATCGACATCTCCACGAGGCGAACCATTGACCAATCGGCCGGTGGTAAGCTACGTGATCTTAGTGCGGAACAATCATGGGAACTCATAGAAGATCTTGCTTTCTATGACAATGAAAGTTGGAATGATCCCCGTGATTTGAACAAAACGGTCAAGGCAATATCTTTACCTTCGAACAATTCTAGCACTCCCGACCGTAGGATCATGGAACTTGAGGACCAAGTCAAGTTTCTCATGAAATCTTACGAAGCTCCGAAGCATTCAAGCCAAGTGAACAAAATCACTTCTTCATGCGAATTATGTAGTGGTCCCCATGACACTCGTGATTGTGTGGAACTCCCCGGAACAGCTTTTGCGGACTACGCATCCACGCGTACCGACGAAGCGGGAGATAAGTGGTACACTTTCAAGCCCGAGCCAAACACATACGATGATTCATACAACCCCTCATGGAAAAATCACCCAAACCTTAGGTGGAAACAAAATCAACCCAATTCTTCCAATCCGCCTAATCGTTTCCAACCAAACGGTCCACCATCCAACCGTACTTTCAACAACAATCCTTCTAACAACTATGGTAGTACCAACAATTTTGAAGGATTGATGTCAAAGTTCATGGCATCTCAAGAAGCTCGCATATCTAAGTTTGAAGCCGATTTCAAACAAAAGCAAAGCGAGATGACCACTAGAATTGATGCATTGTTGAAAGTTCTCAATGACCGAGAAATGGGAGCACTCCCAAGTGACACGGTCAAAAATCCGAAACTAACCGTTAATTCCATATCATCCGTTTCATCACCCACTTCGTGTCCACAATATTACTCGGTCAAATCAACGAGCACGTGTTTCAAACAAAACCAAGTTCCCCAAAAGGACCAATCAAATAAAACACCCACTATAGAACCTATCAAAAGCCTTGTTGAAACACCTCTTACGCAAGACCTTGACGATGAATTCAAAGAACTTCACCTAGAACGCCCCGTCATTGATGTCTTAGCGCGTGCTCCCTACTATAGTGCCCTCCTAGAAAAATATGAGAAGTGTAAGCTAGGCAAAAATGGGACCGCCTTCGTTCAAAATAAGTTGCCTAAAAAGCTTGATGACCCGGGTATATTTGTTTTACCTTGTAAGATAGGAAGATCCGAAGCTTTCGACACATTAGCCGATTTAGGGTCAAGCCTCAACTTGATTCCCTTATCCTTATTCACCGCTCTGAAGCTAGGAAAGTTAGAGGAAATGGAGGTATTGATAGGACTAGCGGATGGAAGTATTGCACACCCGGTTGGAATGATTAAGGACGTAGTTGTTCACGTAGGGAAGTTAACTATATTAGCGAATTTTCACGTCCTAGACATGGTTAGTGACACTACATGCCCATTATTGGTAGGAAGAGGATTTTTAGCAACCGCTAGTGCCATGATAGATTGCAAGGAATCAAAGATAACGGTAGGTGAAGGCGATACTTGGTCGGTGTATGATGTTAAGAAGCATAGTTATGATTGTGATGAGGAACCAACACCGTATTGGGTAGAGATGAATAGGAGACCATCTAGATATGGGCCTTGGATAGAAAGGAACTTTATAGGACCTCAATGCCCATTCTATCTAGAGAAGGACTTTGTTGAGAAGACACATTCGGTAGAATAACTCATAGCTAGAGATGAGGAGCTAGACCCCTTTGAGGACCCCTTAGTCTTTAAGAAGATGATTGAGTTATTAAGCGTAATGCCCATCAACATATAAAGGAATAAATGGAAAAGAGAGGGAGATAAGTGTAAATGGAGGTGGGAAAAGCCACAAAAAGAAGGTGACGGGTCATGGCATATTAGAATGACCTTGTATGATCCGGATGGAGAAAAGTTTGAAAGGTCATACCATACTAAGGAAACCGATAGAAAGTTGAAACCTAAGTTTGATCCCAAAGATGTCCTCAACGAGGAACTCACCCGAATCACGTGATAACCCATGACCTTGAGTCTAGCTACAAGACTCGTAGATAAAGAAAAGCGCTTCTTGGGAGGCAACCCATGTTTTGTGTGATTTTATTTGTTTGATAGTTATTTGCTTCCGTATGCATGTTTTATTTTTATTGTTGGATGATCATGTTTCTCAATTGAAATGTGGAAATACTTTATTATGTTGTTTGGCCTAGTCTTAACTTCAACCTAAAGGTATTTTTGCAAAAGATAAGTGTAAGGGGAAACCCCAAATTTGTTTTTAAGAAACAACCCGATCATGATTCTCCACAATATTAAATGAACGTGTATATTCGTATTTGTTAGAGTCAAATGCTTGTATTGAGTCATAATGAAGTTTTGCAGGATTTTCCAGGAAGTAGGACAAAGTTTTTCCATAAATTTTCCGGAAACTTAACATAAGAATTTCTGCAGGTCCATTCTGACGGCGTCAGAGTATTACTCTTGACGGCGTCAGGAGTTAAAATCTGGAAATTTTACCGGTTTTGTTTTTCTAATGGAGTCTTATGGTTTTTGTGAATTATTAAGTTTTATAATCTCCAGGAAATCTGCAAACTTCATTCCACAAGCATTATATCTTACTTTGTTTTCTAGGATTTAGTAACTTATATAGGATGCCGCCGATTTTACGCGAGGTTGTCTTGTCTATTGTTGTCAGGATTTACAGGTTATTTATGACAAGAAGATGATTTATATTCTGTAAGGGAAGCTTTGATTGTTCGTTTTCTTGGAGGAAGATTTAACCTGGCCAACCTATAATCCATACCGAGCGAATCAGGGGAGTATTTGATTTCATTCTCTTTACTTCTTAACTTTTACATTCTTTACTTGAACATTGGGGACAATGTTCAACTTAAGTGTAAGCGGAGGGTAAAAAGATGATACCTTACATATGCACTTTCGCTTGAGTTTGTTTTGTTTGATAGTAGATGTGTAATAAAACTATGAGAAATACTTGTTAGTGTAATTTTAGCGCCAAATTTAAAATTTTTTACAACATTTAGGAGTGAAACTTTAGCCATAGCAAGCGTCTCATGGATAGGAGGTTGTATGACTAGCACATAACCGTATATTCAGAAAAATTTTCCACCCAAAAATATGAGGTTCGCCTTTAGATTTGATAGGAAAAGCATTCATTATTAGTGCTTATGAGTGTCCCGGTAGCATTTAGATTCTAGAACTTGCGTTAGTGATGCATCCCGAGACCGCTAGTGAGACTACATTCGTGTGGTAGGATTTACTACATGATAAGAGGCATTAGGATCACCCTTGTGTTAAACCCGTATCATAATTACTTGACCATTTAAGTCATATTACTTGGCTAGTTAAGTCAACTAATTTTTCCCACACCCTTAGCGTTGTACTCATTTTTAGTACACGAAACCCCTAGTACACCCCTCCGAGCCTATCTTTTCGTTTCTAACTTTAAGCATCTTACTTAAAGGAAGAATTTGTTACACCCCACTTAAATGTACACCTAAATCTCCTTAGCCTTCCGTGTATGCGCTCATTTTTAGTGCATTATTGTTATTTGTTAAACCCTAAGTTAACTTTCTAATTGATTACATGGTTGCTAAGTCGAGTCATATCCTTGTACATATTGTTTTGGGACGATTGGGACTCATGGGTAAGTACTTATTTTATGAAGTAATGGGGAAGAACATCATATTATTACCCCCATATGTACGTTAATCTTAAAAGTGCTCCAAGTGTTTTAATTTTCTTAATTCGAGTCATTAGATTAGTTTAATGTAAAGTATGTAAAGATTCAAGTGTAAGGGGAATGATCATACCCCTATGATGTATTATTTTGGATGGTAGGGTAAGAGTGTATGCAAAAAAAAAAAAAAAAAAAAAAAAAAAAAAAAAAAAAAAAATCGAAAAAATTAAGAAAAAGAAAAAAAAAATAGAAAAGAAAAAGAGAAAAAAACATACGGACTACCATCCCGTTTCATTCTATGTTCATTTTATGTTTTTGTTATTTTTCATTTATTAGCTTAAGTCGAGTCTAGTCTTGGCTTAGCAACGCCATCTTGTACATGTAATTAACCAAGATTGTTAACTCGCCACCAGTAAAACTTCCTTTATCCAACAAAACCGTGTAATTCATATCCCTATACCTAACGTTACAACCCTTTAAAAGACCTCTTTGATAGTTTATCCTAGGTGCTTACGCCATGTGGTGGAGGTTTGATCCTTTCCCAAGCCTATGGTAATCTATTTTGCTATGACAGGTAGTGAGAGATATCTTCCATTTCCATAATGTTATATTACTTTATTACACCCGAGAGATGTGAGTATCTAAACACTATTTCCGAGGTGCTTGTATATGACCTCCGTGCTTGTCTATTGGTCTTTAGTGGAACGATTATTTGTTGTAATTACTTTTATATTAGTGTTAAATGAACCCTAACTTGTCTTTTGAGTAGAATAAAAGCTCATTTGCTTGAGGACAAGCAAATCTCAAGTGTAAGGGTATATGATGAGGCGAAAAATGATCCATTTTTAGGAGGTCATTTAAGCCCGAATCCGACTTTATTTGATCAAATATTGCCCTAAATCGTTCCTTTTGTGATTTTAGGTGTTTGGAGAGTGAATTCTGGAAAAGAAGCCATTTTGGACGTTTTTGGAGCATAAAAGTGAAGAAAACGGCAAAGTATCAATTTTCCATGCTGAAGACACTAGGTGACGGCGTCAAGAGTTATACCCTGACGGCGTCAGACATCATAAATAAAACACCGTAGTTGATGACGGCGTCAAAGTACAAAGAATAAAATACCGTGGTTGGTGACGGCGTCACATAGGCCGTCATAAGTAGATCAAGGCCGTCCGAGGAAGTATTTGGCGGCGAGGTGACGGTGTCACATGGTTGTCTTGACGCCGTCAGCCCAGTTTTCCTATATATAGTTTTCTAGTTTTTTCATTAAGAAAGAGAGAAGTTTTGGTGAAACCCTAAAGACGAATTTGGTGTATCTTTTACAGGTTTTTCAAGGGTTCCAAACCCTTGATACCTTGCATTGTAATTGAGATAAGTGTTCTTCTAATTCAATCAATATGTCTATGTGTTGGTTGTTTATATCTTGTTCTTGTCTCAATTCCATTATGCTAGGCTAGATCTCTTTTGTGTTTGCTTAGATCTAATGAAACCTAGATGTTGATTATGTGTTGATTACTTGTCTATTCTTGTCTTGGATGAATGATTTTATATGTTAGGCTTAAGAAAACTGGCAGATCTCCAAATGGTAACATGCTTGAACGTCTTAAGAAACATGAACCGAGGCGTACTAGGTCTTTATTGGTTGTAATTAATGCATGAGCCACTGTTTACAATCCCTATAGTTGTGCTGGGTCATGGTGTAGGAGGAGATAAGAGCTCATAGAGTTGGGGAGTTATGTATGCCACCCCACGAATGGTATTAAGGAATACAACCCGTCATCCATACAAGTATAACAAGTAATTAACGTGTAAAAGATATCTAGGGAGTAGTGAAGTCTAAGTAAACACAATTTCTCCAATTACTGCTCACAACCTTAGTTTAATTTAGTTTAATTTCATTTTCAGTATTTTATTTTGATTATATATTAGTTTTGGGTTAGTTGAATAGCAACTAATTCCGCCCACTCTTCCAAAACCCGAGATTTTACTTGCTTTTATAAAAATATAAAAATACAAAAATAATCATCCCTCACCTTTAAAACTATTAATTAGGTTTTCTAATCCTAGCGACACTATTCCTAAGCTGAACGATCAATCCCCGGTACTTGTCACTATACTATACTACAACGATCAGGTACACTGCCTGGTGGGGGTTGTAAGCTTCTCGAGATCCCTCGAGAGGTAAAGCCTGTTGCGATTCCCACGCATCAGCTCCACACCGTTAGTAATATTATTATTACTATTATTATTATGATGAGGCGAAAAATGATCCGTTTTTAGGGGGTCATTTAAGCCCGAATCCGACTTTATTTGATCAAATATTGCCCTAAATCGTTCCTTTTGTGATTTTAGGTGTTTGGAGAGTGAATTCTGGAAAAGAAGCCATTTTGGACGTTTTTGGAGCATAAAAGTGAAGAAAACGGCAAAGTATCAATTTTCCATGCTGAATACACTAGGTGACGGCGTCAAGAGTTATACCCTGACGGCGTCAGACATCATGAATAAAACACCGTAGTTGATGACGGCGTCAAAAGTCATCCTGACGGCGTCAAATTACAAAGAATAAAATACCGTGGTTGGTGACGGTGTCACATAGGCCGTCATAAGTAGATCAAGGCCGTCCGAGGAAGTATTTGGCGGCGAGGTGACGGCGTCACATGGTTGTCTTGACGCCGTCAGCCCAGTTTTCCTATATATAGTTTTCTAGTTTTTTCATTAAGAAAAAGAGAAGTTTTGGTGAAACCCTAAAGACGAATTTGGTGTATCTTTTACAGGTTTTTCAAGGGTTCCAAACCCTTGATACCTTGCATTGTAATTGAGATAAGTGTTCTTCTAATTCAATCAATATGTCTATGTGTTGGTTGTTTATATCTTGTTCTTGTCTCAATTCTATTATGATAGGCTAGATCTCTTTTGTGTTTGCTTAGATCTAATGAAACCTAGATGTTGATTATGTGTTGATTACTTGTCTATTCTTGTCTTGGATGAATGATTTTATATGTTAGGCTTAAGAAAACTGGCAGATCTCCAAATGGTAACATGCTTGAATGTCTTAAGAAACATGAACCGAGGCGTACTAGGTCTTTATTGGTTGTATTTAATGCATGAGCCACTGTTTACAATCCCTATAGTTGTGCTGGGTCATGGTGTAGGAGGAGATAAGAGCTCATAGAGTTGGGGAGTTATGTATGCCACCCCACGAATGGTATTAAGGAATACAATCCGTCATCCATACAAGTATAACAAGTAATTAACGTGTAAAAGATATCTAGGGAGTAGTGAAGTCTAAGTAAACACAATTTCTCCAATTACTGCTCACAACCTTAGTTTAATTTAGTTTAATTTCATTTTCAGTATTTTATTTTGATTATATATTAGTTTTGGGTTAGTTGAATAGCAACTAATTCCGCCCACTCTTCCAAAACCCGAGATTTTACTTGCTTTTATAAAAATATAAAAGTACAAAAATAATCATCCCTCACCTTTAGAACTAGTAATTAGATTTTCTAATCCTAGCGACACTATTCCTAAGCTGAACGATCAATCCCCCGGTACTTGTCACTATACTATACTACAATGATCAGGTACACTGCCTGGTGGGGGTTGTAAGCTTCTCGAGATCCCTCGAGAGGTAAAGCCTGTTGCGATTCCCACGCATCAAGTTTTTGGCGCCGCAGCCCGGGGAATAGTTATTGTCTAGGTTAGGATTTCTTTTTATTAGGTCTACTTGCTAGATTCCTTTCTAGTAAGATTTTATTTTTATTTTTAGGTCTTCTTTAGTCTATCTTATTTCTTTGTGTCTTTGTTCGTAAACTGTTTCGATGGATAACAATAACATTGATCGGCTGATTCCTGTTATTCGTGTTTTTCGTCGTAGGATGTTCCAATTGCCCGCCCCACTTCCTTTAGCAGAAAATGAGAACCCACCTAACCTCTCACCTAACCACCACTTTGACAATAATTCTGAGCTAGAGGAGTCTGATCATGATGATGACCGTAGGGCTAGTCCTTTTTACTATTCAGACTCCGATGAGGATCTTGATGATGGTGACGTAATTAATGAGGATAGAATGGAGGAGGAAATAAACCCTCTTAGGTATGTTGACCCTAGAACTAGGATCGAGTGCGATAGTTCATTTAACATGCAATTCCCTTGTAAGATTGGATTTAAGAGCTTTAACGCCTATCTCAACTCATCTCTTCCAATGAACATAATTTCACGTAATGAATACAATAAAATCATGGTAGAGGAGTTAGAATACAAAGGAGAAAACATTATTGCTAAGGCAATACCATTGCATGTGTTTGTAGGAAAGTTGGTTCATCTTGTTGAGTTCATGGTTATGGAGAATCTAGGAGAGTTTATTGATAATAAATTGACCCAAGTTGTGTTTGGAAAACCCTTCAAACGGTTGACCAACCTCGATGAAAAACTCATAGAAGGGCTAATTACATTCTCGGATGGGGATGAAGATTTTGTTTATCAAATGCCCCGCGCACACCCTAAGTTCAAAGATTTTTCCATGGAAAAGTGTAGTAGGTATCCGCCCATGGAAATGCTAAGTGAGAATGATAAGAGAAAAGGGCTTAAGTACACGCATGAAAAGAATAAAAAATACTATCGCGGGTGCTTAGAGTTAGGAGAAGAGTATAAGAAAGATGAGGCGACTATTAGATGGCTCACACTTGGTTATGTGAGCATAAGCGATACACGATAGCCCATGACCTTGAGTCTAGCTACAAGACTCGTAAATAAAGAAAAGCGCTTCTTGGGAGGCAACCCATGTTTTGTGTGATTTTATTTGTTTTATAGTTATTTGCTTCCGTATGCATGTTTTATTTTTATTGTTGGATGATCATGTTTCTCAATTGAAATGTGGAAATACTTTATTATGTTGTTTGGCCTAGTCTTAACTTCAACCTAAAGGTATTTTTGC
Source organism: Artemisia argyi (assembly GCA_030686995.1). Classification (NCBI taxonomy): domain Eukaryota; kingdom Viridiplantae; phylum Streptophyta; class Magnoliopsida; order Asterales; family Asteraceae; genus Artemisia; species Artemisia argyi. Next base: position 233,390,721 of record CM060703.1, on the reverse strand, counting down.
AAAAGATAAGTGTAAGGGGAAACCCCAAATATGTTTTTAAGAAACAAACCGATCATGATTCTCCACAATATTAAATGAACATGTATATTCGTATTTGTTAGAGTCAAATGCTTGTATTGAGTCAAAATGAAGTTTTGCAGGATTTTCCATGAAGTAGGACAAAGTTTTTCCAGAAATTTTCCGGAAACTTAACATAAGAATTTCTGCAGGTCCATTCTGACGGCGTCAGAGTATTACTCTTGACGGCGTCAGGAGTTAAAATCTGGAAATTTTACCGGTTTTGTTTTTCTAACGGAGTCTTATGGTTTTTGTGAATTATTAAGTTTTATAATCTCCAAGAAATCTGCAAACTTCATTCCACAAGCATTATATCTTACTTTGTTTTCTAGGATTTAGTAACTTATATAGGATGCCGCCGATTTTACGCGAGGTTGTCTTGTCTATTGTTGTCAGAATTTACAGGTTATTTTTGACAAGAAGATGATTTATATTCTGGAAGGGAAGCTTTGATTGTTCGTTTTCTTGGAGGAAGATTTAACCTAGCCAACCTATAATCCATACCGAGCGAATCAGGGGAGTATTTGATTTCATTCTCTTTACTTCTTAACTTTTACATTCTTTACTTGAACATTGGGGACAATGTTCATCTTAAGTGTAAGGGGAGGGTAAAAAGATGATACCTTACATATGCACTTTCGCTTGAGTTTGTTTTGTTTGATAGTAGATGTGTAATAAAACTATGAGAAATACTTGTTAGTGTAATTTTAGGGCCAAATTTAAAATTTTTTACAACATTTAGGAGTGAAACTTTAGCCATAGCAAGCGTCTCATGGATAGGAGGTTGTATGACTAGCACATAACCGTATATTCAGAAAAATTTTCCACCCAAAAATGTGAGGTTCGCCTTTAGATTTGATAGGAAAAGTATTCATTATTAGTGCTTATGAGTGTACCGGTAGCATTTAGATTCTAAAACTTGCATTAGTGATGCATCCCGAGACCTCTAGTGAGACTACATTCGTGTGGTAGGATTTACTACATGATAAGAGGCATTAGGATCACCCTTGTGTTAAACCCGTATCATAATTACTTGACCATTTAAGTCATATTACTTGGCTAGTTAAGTCAACTAATTTTTCCCACACCCTTAGCGTTGTACTCATTTTTAGTACACGAAACCCCTAGTACACCCCTCCGAGCCTATCTTTTCGTTTCTAACTTTAAGCATCTTACTTAAAGGAAGAATTTGTTACACCCCACTTAAATGTACACCCAAATCGCCTTAGCCTTCCGTGTATGCGCTCATTTTTAGTGCATTATTGTTATTTGTTAAACCCTAAGTTAACTTTCTAATTGATTACATGGTTGCTAAGTCGAGTCATATCCTTGTACATATTGTTTTGGGACGATTGGGACTCATGGGTAAGTACTTATTTTATGAAGTAATGGGGAAGAACATCATATTATTACCCCCATATGTACGTTAATCTTAAAAGTGCTCCAAGTGTTTTAATTTTCTTAATTCGAGTTATTAGATTAGTTTAATGTAAAGTATGTAAAGATTCAAGTGTAAGGGGAATGCTCATACCCCTATGATGTATTATTTTGGATGGTAGGGTAAGAGTGTATGCAAAAAAAAAAAAAAAAAAAAAAAAAAAAAAAAAAAAAAAAAAAAAATCGAAAAAAAATTAAGAAAAAGAAAAACAATAGAAAAGAAAAAAAACATACGGACTACCATCCCGTTTCATTCTATGTTCATTTTATGTTTTTGTTATTTTTCATTTATTAGCTTAAGTCGAGTCTAGTCTTGGCTTAGCAACGCCATCTTGTACATGTAATTAACCAAGATTGTTAACTCGCCACCAGTAAAACTTCCTTTATCCAACAAAATCGTGTAATTCATATCCCTATACCTAACATTACAACCCTTTAAAAGACCTCTTTAATAGTTTATCCTAGGTGCTTACGCCATGTGGTGGAGGTTTGATCCTTTCCCAAGCCTATGGTAATCTATTTTGCTATGACAGGTAGTGAGAGATATCTTCCATTTCCATAATGTTATATTACTTTATTACACCCGAGAGATGTGAGTATCTAAACACTATTTGCGAGGTGCTTGTGTATGACCTCCGTGCTTGTCTATTGGTCTTTAGTGGAACGATTATTTGTTGTAATTACTTTTATATTAGTGTTAAATGACCCCTAACTTGTCTTTTGAGTAGAATAAAAGCTCATTTGCTTGAGGACAAGCAAATCTCAAGTGTAAGGGTATATGATGAGGCGAAAAATGATCCGTTTTTAGGGGGTCATTTAAGCCCGAATCCGACTTTATTTGATCAAATATTGCCCTAAATCATTCCTTTTGTGATTTTAGGTGTTTGGAGAGTGAATTCTGGAAAAGAAGCCATTTTGGACGTTTTTGGAGCATAAAAGTGAAGAAAACGGCAAAGTATCAATTTTCCATGCTGAAGACACTAGGTGACGGCGTCAAGAGTTATACCCTGACGGCGTCAGACATCATGAATAAAACACCGTAGTTGATGACGGCGTCAAAAGTCATCCTGACGGCGTCAAAGTACAAAGAATAAAATACCGTGGTTGGTGACGGCGTCACATAGGCCGTCATAAGTAGATCAAGGCCGTCCGAGGAAGTATTTGGCGGCGAGGTGACGGCGTCACATGGTTTTCTTGACGCCGTCAGCCCAGTTTTCCTATATATAGTTTTCTAGTTTTTTCATTAAGAAAAAGAGAAGTTTTGGTGAAACCCTAAAGACAAATTTGGTGTATCTTTTACAGGTTTTTTAAGGGTTCCAAACCCTTGATACCTTGCATTGTAATTGAGATAAGTGTTCTTCTAATTCAATCAATATGTCTATGTGTTGGTTGTTTATATCTTGTTCTTGTCTCAATTCTGTTATGCTAGGCTAGATCTCTTTTGTGTTTGCTTAGATCTAATGAAACCTAGATGTTGATTATGTGTTGATTACTTGTCTATTCTTGTCTTGGATGAATGATTTTATATGTTAGGCTTAAGAAAACTGGCAGATCTCCAAATGGTAACATGCTTGAACGTCTTAAGAAACATGAACCGAGGCGTACTAGGTCTTTATTGGTTGTATTTAATGCATGAGCCACTGTTTACAATCCCTATAGTTGTGCTGGGTCATGGTGTAGGAGGAGATAAGAGCTCATAGAGTTGGGGAGTTATGTATGCCACCCCACGAATGGTATTAAGGAATACAATTCGTCATCCATACAAGTATAACAAGTAATTAACGTGTAAAAGATATCTAGGGAGTAGTGAAGTCTAAGTAAACACAATTTCTCCAATTACTGCTCACAACCTTAGTTTAATTTAGTTTAATTTCATTTTCAGTATTTTATTTTGATTATATATTAGTTTTGGGTTAGTTGAATAGCAACTAATTCCGCCCACTCTTCCAAAACCCGAGATTTTACTTGCTTTTATAAAAATACAAAAATAATCATCCCTCACCTTTAGAACTAGTAATTAGATTTTCTAATCCTAGCGACACTATTCCTAAGCTGGACGATCAATCCCCCGGTACTTGTCACTATACTATACTACAATGATCAGGTACACTGCCTGGTGGGGGTTGTAAGCTTCTCGAGATCCCTCGAGAGGTAAAGCCTGTTGCGATTCCCACGCATCATATTATTATTAACATTTAAAAAAAAATAAAAAAAAAAAAAAAGTAAAGTACAAAAAACTGGTCCTTGTGGTTTTCGGTTCACACAACAACACAAACACCTCACACCTCATCTCTCTCTTTTCTCCCTCACCACCTAAACCCTAGCCGCCGCTCATCTTTGGCCGGCCACCGCCGTCGCACCGCCACCCTCATCACAAAACAAACACCACCATCTTGTTCCTTATTTCATCCTCTTTCTTTTGACATACCATACGCACCCTAAAACATCCATTAACATCACGAAATCTTTATAGATCCGGTCGAGTTTTTATTGTTTTCACTAGATCCATAATTTTGGAGGTTCAAGAAGGTGAGTAAGCTCGTTTTTGGCACTTGTGTGCCTCGACATGGTGATAACTCCGTGGGAACATGGAGGGTTTTGATGGGAATCGAAATATTATGTTGGGAAATAATGATTTTGATATTAAGAATGAGTTTGGTATCCGGGTCTTGGTGATATCTCATGGGGTCGAGCGAACCGTGAGTCTTGGACTCACGGATTGATGTGGGTTCGAGCCATATGGCTCGTTATCCTTCTTGTTGTGACCTTGGAATCTTGGTTTTCATGATTGGTTGCTTGGGAATTTGACTAGACTCGATTGAGTCTTGATTTTTGGTCGATTGTTGTTGTTGATGTCGCGACCCAAGAGGGTGTTTGGGACAGTTTTGGTTGGCTCGTTTGAGCTTTTGCCGAGACCAAGATGGTTCTTGGTCGAGTCCTCTTTGACTCATATTTGATGCCGAGACCCTTATGGGTCGATTGGCTAAATTTGGTGTGCTCGTTGGAGCCTATTTGGTTACCTTTGATGCTTGGTTCGAGCTCTTCATGGCTCGTGATAAGTGCCACGACTCAATCGAGTCGTATAGACCTGGGTTTGGCTTGGTAAACCAACCCGAATGTGACTTGGTTATATTTATTTACTTATGACTTATATTGGTAACTTGGTTTTGATTTGGCTTTGGTTGGATATTTTGGCCGAATACTTGTGGGTCGAGACCACGTTTGGTCTCGAAAATGGATTTTGGTATTGTGAAGTTGTTGACGAAAAGTGTGATTGGGGACCGATTGTGAGACGGTCACTTAGATTGACGGAGATAGGTTAGTCGGGTGCCGTAGTCGGACCATATTGTTGTAGCACGTGGATTGGGATTGATTGGACGGAGATGTATTGTTTTATGACATTTGTTATTACATTGGACTTGGACAATGAGCCGAGAGTCATGACTCGGACATGTGACCATTTCGTATGACTTGATAACTATTACAATTAAAATGTAAATAATAAAACTCGTAATAACAATTATTGATAATATAAACGTTTATATGAATATATAGACGTGAATAACGTATATATAATGATATAGGCGAGTATATTAATAATAATAATAATCACGAGTCGTATTATAAATAATACAATTAGATATATATTAGGCTACGAAAGTGGCGTAATATTATTGAACGTATTATTATTATAAAAATGTGTTATAAAACGAGAAACTCTCGACAATTATTAAACATTTAATAAAAAGGTCATTTTGTTATATATAATAAATAAACTTATCGAGTTATGCGGAATCGTTGTCACTCGAGTCCAGGTAAGTTATTATTTGTGACTTTCGTGTTGTCACGGATATATGACGATTAATATAAACGTTTTATATAACTAAATAACCACTTAACCGTAGGGTTGAACCGGGTTATTTGGCTATATGAAATGAATATATTAATGGGCATCGTATCCCACGACGCCCATAGGTTGTGGTATATGTAAAGTGTAGTAAATTGCGAGTGTATATATCGGGAAATCTGGCCAATTTGACGATATATATGAGGAATTTTTTAAACTATGATATCTACCATATAGTATTTATGTGCTATGTGCTTTAGGTTGGGTGTAATCTTGGAACGGTATGTTACGTAAATAAATATGAGGATTATCAAATCGACGGATTCGATAAACTTCGGCGATTTATTCAAATGATATATTGGGACTAATATTAGATCCATAGTTTATTTTATTACTCTTTGTGTGATCTTTTTGGTTTGTTTTGTGTCAACCCACCACCCGTATGGATACCAAACGCAAACACACCAAACTAATACGAAATGGATTTTCGGAAATAAAACGGATTCTCATCCGGGTTTGGGAATATTTTGAATTTGAGGAAATGATTTCTGAACGAGTTAATATTGTTAGGTCGTGCCAAGTCCGTAGTTGCTGTTTTGTGAGTTATCATACATCTTATTTCTACCGACTTCTTCTTGCTATTTTCTGGACTTGAGGTGAGTCATAGCCCCACTTTTTAATCTTGAACTATGTTTTCAATACTTGGGGTGAGAAACGTGCAAATTATTTTATGTGGACTATTTTCGCTTCTATATTCTTTCTAAAACTTGCTATGCGTATGGACTAGGATATATTGTCAGCTTTAGTCACACCTTTAGTGTGTACTATTCAAGGTTGGCTTATTTGGTTATTGGTGGATTGTCAGCTTTAGTCACATATATGTTGTGTGTACTATTCAAGGTTGGCTTATTTGGTTATTGGTGGATTGTCAGCTTTAGTCACATATATGTTATGTGTACTATTCAAGGTTGGCTTATTTGGTTATTGGTGGATTGTCAGCTTTAGTCACATATATGTTGTGTGTACTATTCAAGGTTGGCTTATTTGGTTATTTGGAATTGTCAGCTTTAGTCACATATATGTTGTGTGTACTATTCAAGGTTGGCTTATTTAGATACTGTAGCGTGCACCTATAGGTTATTGATACTTCGGAGGTTATCCGAGTATTTATTGGTATTGCGGGGGTTACCCGAATATCTATGTTAGAACGGAGGGTATCCGTGTGTTAGGTTGGAGCGGAGGGTATCCGCAGGCTTTTAGCCAGTCCTTAGTCTAGCTAGCAAGCGTTTTGCGTATATGTCCACTATATTGTTAGATGAATTTAAACCTATGATCTCACCAGCGAAAGCTGACTTTTAGCACGTTTTCTCAGGTAATTAAGTGATGATATGCATGCTTGGAATGGAAGGCTCGGCCAAGGCTCATGGTTTATGGATCTATTTTTCTAAACTCTGATAATTAATTATGGACCTATTGTTATAATATTTTGGGCCTGACTCTGAATGATGTTGGGATAAATGTAAACGTTAAAACCCCGTTTTGGTTGTGTTTTTATTATGTTTACTTTATCTCGTTCTATATTGTCTTGTGTTGGATACCAATCCCCGTAGCACCCCGAAAGCTTGTTGAGTCTTCCGCTGTATCAAATTTTGGGGGTGTTACAGATTGGTATCAGAGCCAAGGTTATAGAGAACTAGGTAAATAAACGCCTAAACTATAACCGAATTTTTATAGAAAATGATCCTTGACCACTGCCCGCCAGCCCGCCAAGCCGAAGCATCTTCTATTATTTGAGGTATTATGAGATATTTGAGATGATTGTTAGATTTGGGATTTATTGAGATGATTTGAGGTTTATGGATTTTAGTAATAAGATGGCGTTTTCGAGGAATTATATGGTCTATATGTTTTATAAACATTTTAGTAATGCGGTGTTTGAAATTCTTTTTATTGAGATTATATGATTGAACTACTTGATGAGTATAGTTGGTATAGTATTATGAGTTGTGATTTAGTTGTTTTGAAACACTTACACCTACCCTACGCCGTTGTCACAGACCATGGCCTCCCATATGCCCGATGTTGTCGAGGATATTCTTACTGCACCGGTTTTACCTGCACAGTTCACTATGGCATCTGATGACCCTTACCAGATGGCCATGTCTTCAGCTACTGTACCACAGGCAGCTTCTACTTCAGCACTACCTGCTGCATCTACGCAGGGACCCTCATCTTCTCTAGGGCTCGCTGGTACATCGAGGCAGCTTACTCTTCATCAGGCTTTGGCTCGTGTGGCCCCACGCTTTGCCCACCGAGCTACGGCACACATGTCGGTACGCCCTACTCCATCACCTTTACAGATTGATGCTCACTCTCTTCTGTCTGAGGCGCCACCCACATCATTGCGTCGTCGTCCTAGATCACCTACTGCATCTCCACATGGTTCACCTAGTAGGAGACGACGATTGATGAGGTACTCTTCCGAGGAGAAGGAGGAGGAGTACGAGGGTGAGGATGAGGCTGATGACCCTGAGCAGGAGGATGACCCTCAGGAGGCTGAGCAGGGTGATGATGATGACCCTGAGGAGGAGGATAACCCTCAGGAGGATGAGATGCCTGATGATGATGAGTTAGTACCACCAACTCAGGCTGAGGAGCCTGATTCACCTGTACATCCGATTGAGCCTGATTCACCTGATCATCCGTTTTTGTTTGAGTTGCCACCTGGTAGTCCCGTTGAGTCGGATGCATCTTCTGAGGTTTCTGCTGAGCATGCAGAATTAGGTGAGATTGGCAGGTTATGGGCCCGGATTACTGAGCTTAGTGAGAGAGTTGCACGTGTTTCTGATCGACTTGAGAGAGTTATTGGAGAGTTTTTAGCAGATTTGAGAGTTGAGTTGACTTGACCGTCGTTGTGGGCAGGACTACTGAGATGAGGAGAGTTTTGATGGAGGTCTACGAGCATATTGATAGTTTGCAGCGAGGATTTGTTACTGCTCGTGAGGCTGACCGCAAGCTATGGCAAATGAATGCCGAGCTCGAGAAGGAGGTGGCTGACCTCAAGAGAGACCGAGATACCCATAGCGTGGAGCTAGGATCGTTATGGAGGGATCTTGATGGCTTGAGGCAGGAGTTTAGTAGACTCCGTCAGCAGCGTGGTTAGTTGATTGGTCTATGTTGTCTTGTTGCTTTCTTAACCGAGGAGTGTTCGGTTAGAAAAGCTAGCTATCATATTTTGATGTATTTTGTTCAGTATTCGTCTCTTTTGGAACGATTAGTACGTTTTGTATTATCCGTTAGTTGGAACGATGTTAGATCGCTATTGTATGGTTGATGGTTATTAGTATGTGGTAGTATGTGATTTTGGGTGTTATGGAAATTGAGTCCTTATTCGCTTTATTGATGTTACGTGGTGTATTGTTGCTATTCTTTCCATGGCTTGGCTTCGTTGAATTACTCTTGTTGAGCATATTGATAAGTTCGATTGGAGACTCATGAACTTGTATGATGTTACAGATTAATGGCAACACGACGAAACCCTGTTAGAGCTACCAGAACTGGTCCTGCAGTGACTACTCCTGGTCGCCGAGGACGCCGACCTACTCGAAATGTTGAAACCCCTACTCCTGACAACCTGGACACTACTAACAGCAACAACAGGAATCAAAATGTTGATGTTCAGGGAGACAATGATCATGTTCCACTTAATGCACCTACTGTGGATCAAGCAATGATCAATCAACTAGTGGAGCAAAGAGTTGCTGAGCTACTAGCTGAGTCAAATCATTCCAACAATTCTGCTGGAACTTTTCCACCTGTTCGTGCTAATGGATGTCACTACAAGGAATTCAAGATTTGTGGACCTATTGAGTTTGGTGGAACTGAAGGAGTGGTTTACTTGGTTAGGTGGATTGAGAAGACTGAGTCAGTGTTTAATGTTAGTGGTTGTGCGGAGAATGCGAAGGTAAAGTTTGCTTCCTTTACCTTCAAGGATGAAGCTTTAACTTGGTGGAACAATTACCGAAATTCAGTTAGGAGTGATGTAGCTTATGCCATGACTTGGGAGCAATTTAAGTCTCTGCTGATTCAGACTTATTGCCCAAGGAATGAGGTCAAGAAGCTAGAGATTGAGTTTTGGAACCACAAAGTGAAGGGTAAAGATATGACAACTTACAATCGTCGTTACCAGGAATTGGCCTTGCTGTGCCCAGATATGGTGAAAACCGAGACTCAAAAGATCGAGAGGTATACTGATGGGTTGCCCGTAGCTACGAGAAATGATGTGATTGCTGCTAGGCCTGCAAACATCCATGAGGCAATCACAATTGCTCAACAACTTATGGATTCGTTGGAATTAGAAGAAGCTGATAAGGAGAAGAATGGAAAGAGAAAGAGAGACCGTCACTCTAAAGGTAATGATCACCGAAGCAAGAGACAAGCTAAGGCTTATGCTATTGGGAATGGAGATAAGAAGAATCAGAACGGTGATGCACCCAAGTGTGATCGTCGCCACCAGCGTCATACTGGATGGTGTAGTGTGAAATGCCAGAATTGCTCAAAGAAAGGACACACAGCTAGGGATTGTAGAGCCCGACCTCTTGCTATGGTTCAGGCTGCTCCTGAGATGAGAAACAAGGCAGATGTTACTTGTTATGGGTGTGGAAAGAAGGGACACTATAGGAATGAGTGTAGAGAATCGTGGAACCGTGGAAACCAAGGCTCGGGTGGTAATGGGTACAATCATGGAAACCGCGAAGCTGGAGGAAACCGTGGACGACAAGATAATGGGGACCAACGTGTGGAAGCTGGAGCTGCTCAAGGAAGAGTGTATGCACTCGGGAACGAGAGAGGAGAAGATCCGAACGTCGTTACTGGTACGTTCCTTCTCAATAATCGTTATGCTTTCATACTATTTGATACTGGTGCCGATAGGAGTTTTGTGTCCACTACGTTTGCACCCTTACTAGAGAAACCCCCGATGGCCTTAGGAATTGGATATGATATTGAGTTAGCTAATGGGAATATAGAAAGGATTAATACCATCATTCGCGGTTGTACGTTAAATTTCTTGAACCACCCTTTCAACATAGATCTTCTACCCGTCACGTTAGGAAGTTTTGATGTCATCATTGGTATGGATTGGTTGTCGAAGTATCGTGCTCACATACTTTGCGACGAGAAGATCGTACGTGTACCATACGGAAAGGAAGTCCTAAATATATTAGGAGACCGAAAGGATTCTAGGAGCCCATCCCGATTAGCAGTGATTTCATGCACTAAGTTGCCAAAGCTAATGGAGAAGGGATGTTACCTTTTCTTAGCTCAAATTTTTGAGAAGGGAGAGACGAAGAAGAAGGAAAGGTGCATTGGAGATGTGCCTATAGTTCGTAATTTTCCTGATGTGTTTCCCGATGATTTGCCGGGAATCCCGCCGACTAGGCAAGTGGAGTTTCAGATTGAGTTGATACCTGGTGCTGCACCTGTAGCACGAGCGCCTTATCGTCTTGCACCTACCGAGTTAGAAGAGTTGTCGAAACAATTGGCGGAGTTAGCTGAAAAAGGATTCATAAGACCAAGTTCTTCACCTTGGGGAGCCCCAGTCTTATTTGTGAAGAAGAAAGATGGATCGTTCCGTATGTGCATTGATTACCGAGAGTTGAATAAGTTAACGGTGAAGAATAGATACCCGTTACCTAGGATCGACGACTTGTTCGATCAACTCCAAGGATTGAGTGTTTACTCGAAGATCGATTTGAGATCGGGATATCATCAACTTCGAGTTCGCGAGGAAGATATTCCGAAAACGGCTTTCAGAACCCGTTACGGGCATTACGAGTTTCAGGTGATGCCGTTTGGGTTGACTAATGCACCGGCAATATTCATGGATCTCATGAATCGGGTGTGTAAGCCTTACTTAGATAAGTTCGTGATTGTGTTCATCGATGACATTCTGATTTATTCAAAGAGCGAGAAGGAGCATGAGGAGCATCTAAAACTCATCTTAGAATTGCTCAGGAAGGAAAAACTTTATGCCAAGTTTTTGAAATGCGATTTCTGGATTCCGACGGTACAATTTTTGGGTCATGTGATTGATAGACAAGGAGTCCATGTGGATCCTGCTAAGATTGAGGCGATAAAAGATTGGGCTGCACCTACAACCCCAACCGAAGTTCGTCAATTTTTGGGTTTAGCTGGTTATTACCGAAGATTCATTGAGGGATTTTCGAAGATAGCTAAACCATTGACCAAATTGACTCAAAAGAGTGTTACGTATGAATGGGGAGATAAAGAAGAGGAAGCATTTCAATTGCTTAAGAAGATGTTGTGTAGTGCTCCTATCTTAGCGTTACCAGAAGGTAACGAGGATTTCGTCGTCTATTGTGACGCCTCACATAAAGGATTGGGAGCCGTATTAATGCAACGAGAGAAGGTGATAGCTTATGCTTCCCGACAACTCAAGAAGCATGAGAAAAACTACACTACCCATGATTTGGAGTTAGGTGCTGTAGTTTTTGCCTTAAGAATATGGAGACATTACTTGTACGGAACCAAGTGTGTTGTATTTACTGACCACAAAAGTCTACAGCACATCTTGAATCAAAAAGAGCTCAATATGAGACAGCGACGTTGGATTGAGTTGCTAAGCGATTATGATTGTGAAATTCGCTACCATCCTGGTAAAGCAAACGTTGTCGCTGATGCTCTTAGTTGAAAGGAAAGAATACCACCGTTACGAGTTAGGTCATTGGGAATGACTATCGTATCGCCATTACCGTCTCAAATATTTGAAGCTCAAACGGAAGCGTTGAAAGCAGAAAACAGATCTGCCAAGAATATATTTGGGATGGCTGAGAATGAGAAAGGATTTATTAAGCGATCTGATGGATTGTTATGCTTTGGAGATCGGATTTGGGTACCTTTGTATGGAGGAATTCGGGAGTTGATTATGCATGAGTCGCATAAGTCAAGGTACTCTATTCATCCTGGATCCGACAAGATGTACCAGGATCTTAAGAAGTTCTATTGGTGGCCAAATATGAAGGCAGATATAGCATCATACGTTAGTAAGTGTTTGACATGTTCTAAGGTTAAAGCTGAACACCAGAGACCGTCAGGATTACTAACGCAACCAGAACTTCCAGTCTAGAAATGGGAGCGGATTACAATGGACTTCATTACCAAATTACCGAGGACAGCTAGCGGTTGTGACGCTATCTGGGTAATTGTGGATCGTCTGACAAAGTCTGCTCATTTCCTAGCAATAAGTGAAGATGATAGTGTGGATAAGCTTGCGAGGTTATATGTGAAGGAAATTATTTCGCCTCATGGAGTCCCGATATCTATTATTTCGGATCGCGATAGCCGTTTTACGTCAGCTTTGTGGCGATCACTTCAGACGGCTTTGGGGACGAGGCTTGATATGAGTACTGCATATCATCCCCAAACCGATGGTCAAAGTGAGAGGACCATTCAGACATTAGAGGATATGCTTCGTGCATGCATCATAGACTTTGGTAAAGGCTGGGAGAAGTACTTGCCCCTTGCAGAATTCTCTTATAATAATAGCTACCATACAAGTCTTAAGGCTGCACCATTTGAAGCTTTGTATGGCAGAAAGTGTCGTTCGCCTATTGGTTGGGCAGAAGTTGGAAATAGCCAACTCACAGGCCCTGAGCTTATTTTAGAAACTACAGAGAAAGTAGCTCAGATTCGTGATCGGTTGCAAGCAGCCAGAGATAGGCAGAAAAGTTACGCCGATCAGAGACGTAAACCCTTAGAGTTCCAGGTTGGAGACAAAGTAATGCTGAAAGTCTCGCCTTGGAAAGGTGTGACACGTTTCGGGAAACGTGGTAAACTCAACCCACGCTACATTGGACTATTTCTGATCTTAGAAAGAATTGGGCCCGTGGCTTATAGGTTGAAATTACCACATGAACTGAGTAAAGTTCACGACGTGTTCCACGTTAGCAATTTGAAGAAATGTCTTTCCGATGAGATGCCCGTCATTCCAATGAGGGATATTTGTGTTGATGAGAAATTGAACTTCGTGGAAGAGCCAATGGAAATTTTAGATCGTGAAGTTAAACGACTCAAGCGAAGTCGCATTCCGCTCGTCAAGGTTCGTTGGAATTCCCGACATGGACCAGAATTTACGTGGGAACGTGAGGACGAGTTCCGGAAGAGATATCCGAAGCTTTTCACTTCGTAGATGAATTTTTCCGAGTGAAACCCGGGACGGGTTTCTTCTGAGACTGGGAGGATGTGACAACCGGCAGTTTAGGGAGTTATTTTGAAAACCAGCATTACGATTAAAGTTCGTTTATAATTTTTATTTGAAATTTTATTTCACAACGAACTTGTAAGACCTATTTTATGATTAATTATGGATTATTGATGTTATGGAATTCGTGAATTATTTTCATAATTCATTCTTGATATTATGCTCGGTGATGTATTCTTAAATTCTCACTTGGTACTACGTTGACTCTGGCACTAGGTTTACCAAACGAAAGATTTTATGATTTGTCTTACGAGTCCGACTATATTTTATTATTTACGAGATGTTTTTCGGGAGATATTAAAGTTTGAAATGAGTTCGGGTTCGGGCCACATGTTTTACATTTACCCACGTTACCCGCTCCACACCGTTAGTAATATTATTATTACTATTATTATTATTATTAACATTTAAAAATAAATAAATAAATAAATAAAAATAAAAGTAAACTACAAAAAACTGGTCCTTGTGGTTTTCGGTTCACACAACAACACAAACACCTCACACCTCATCTCTCTCTTTTCTCCCTCACCACCTAAACCCTAGCCGCCGCTCATCTTTGGCCGGCCACCGCCGTCGCACCGCCACCCTCATCACAAAACAAACACCACCATCTTGTTCCTTATTTCATCCTCTTTCTTTTGACATATCATACGCACCCTAAAACATCCATTAACATCACGAAATCTTTATAGATCCGGTCGAGTTTTTATTGTTTTCACTAGATCCATAAGTTTGGAGGTTCAAGAAGGTGAGTAAGCTCGTTTTTGGCACTTGTGTGCCTCGACATGGTGATAAATCCGTGGGAACATGGAGGGTTTTGATGGGAATCGAAATATTATGTTGGGAAATAATGATTTTGATATTAAGAATGAGTTTGGTATCCGGGTCTTGGTGATATCTCATGGGGTCGAGCGAACCGTGAGTCTTGGACTCACGGATTGATGTGGGTTCGAGCCATATGGCTCGTTATCCTTCTTGTTGTGACTTTGGAATCTTGGTTTTCATGATTGGTTGCTTGGGAATTTGACTAGACTCGATTGAGTCTTGATTTTTGGTCGATTGTTGTTGTTGATGTCGCGACCCAAGAGGGTGTTTGGGACAGTTTTGGTTGGCTCGTTTGAGCTTTTGCCGAGACCAAGATGGTTCTTGGTCGAGTCCTCTTTGACTCATATTTGATGCCGAGACCCTTATGGGTCGATTGGCTAAATTTGGTGTGCTCGTTGGAGCCTATTTGGTTACCTTTGATGCTTGGTTCGAGCTCCTCATGGCTCGTGATAAGTGCCACGACTCAATCGAGTCGTATAGACCTGGGTTTGGCTTGGTAAACCAACCCGAATGTGACTTGGTTATATTTATTTACTTATGACTTGTATTGGTAACTTGGTTTTGATTTGGCTTTGGTTGGATATTTTGGCTGAATACTTGTGGGTCGAGACCACGTTTGGTCTCGACAATGGATTTTGGTATTGTGAAGTTGTTGACGAAAAGTGTGATTGGGGACCGATTGTGAGACGGTCACTTAGATTGACGGAGATAGGTTAGTCGGGTGCCGTAGTCGGACCCTATTGTTGTAGCACGTGGATTGAGATTGATTGGACGGAGATGTATTGTTTTATGACATTTGTTATTACATTGGACTTGGACAATGAGCCGAGAGTCATGACTCGGACATGTGACCATTTCGTATGACTTGATAACTATTACAATTAAAATGTAAATAATAAAACTCGTAATAACAATTATTGATAATATAAACGTTTATATGAATATATAGACGTGAATAACGTATATATAATGATATAGGCGCGTATATTAATAATAATAATAATCACGAGTCGTATTATAAATAATACAATTAGATATATATTAGGCTACGAAAGTGGCGTAATATTATTGAACGTATTATTATTATAAAAATGTGTTATAAAACGAGAAACTCTCGACAATTATTAAACATTTAATAAAAAGGTCATTTTGTTATATATAATAAATAAACTTATCGAGTTATGCGGAATCGTTGTCACTCGAGTCCAGGTAAGTTATTATTTGTGACTTTCGTGTTGTCACGAATATATGACGATTAATATAAACGTTTTATATAACTAAATAACCACTTAACCGTAGGGTTGAACCGGGTTATTTGGCTATATGAAATGAATATATTAATGGGCATCGTATCCCACGACGCCCATAGGTTGTGGTATATGTAAAGTGTAATAAATTGCGAGTGTATATATCGGGAAATCTGGCCAATTTGACGATATATATGAGGAATTTATTAAACTATGATATCTACCATATAGTATTTATGTGCTATGTGCTTTAGGTTGGGTGTAATCTTGGAACGGTATGTTACGTAAATAAATATGAGGATTATCAAATCGACGGATTCGATAAACTTCGGCGATTTATTTAAATGATATATTGGGACTAATATTAGATCCATAGTTTATTTTATTACTCTTTGTGTGATCTTTTTGGTTTGTTTTGTGTCGACCCTCCACCCGTATGGATACCAAACACAAACACACCAAACTAATACGAAATGGATTTTCGGAAATAAAACGGATTCTCGTCCGGGTTTAGGAATATTTTGAATTTGAGGAAATGATTTCTGAACGAGTTAATATTGTTAGGTCGTGCCAAGTCCGTAGTTGCTGTTTTGTGAGTTATCATACATCTTATTTCTACCGACTTCTTCTTGCTATTTTCTGGACTTGAGGTGAGTCATAGCCCCACTTTTTAATCTTGAACTATGTTTTCAATACTTGGGGTGAGAAACGTGCAAATTATTTTATGTGGACTATTATCGCTTCTATATTCTTTCTAAAACTTGCTATGCGTATGGACTAGGATATATTGTCAGCTTTAGTCACACCTTTAGTGTGTACTATTCAAGGTTGGCTTATTTGGTTATTGGTGGATTGTCAGCTTTAGTCACATATATGTTGTGTGTACTATTCAAGGTTGGCTTATTTGGTTATTGGTGGATTGTCAGCTTTAGTCACATATATGTTATGTGTACTATTCAAGGTTGGCTTATTTGGTTATTGGTGGATTGTCAGCTTTAGTCACATATATGTTGTGTGTACTATTCAAGGTTGGCTTATTTAGATACTGTAGCGTGCACCTATAGGTTATTGATACTTCGGAGGTTATCCGAGTATTTATTGGTATTGCGGGGGTTACCCGAATATCTATGTTAGAACGGAGGGTATCCGTGTGTTAGGTTGGAGCGGAGGGTATCCGCAGGCTTTTAGCCAGTCCTTAGTCTAGCTAGCAAGCGTTTTGCGTATATGTCCACTATATTGTTAGATGAATTTAAACCTATGATCTCACCAGCGAAAGCTGACTTTTAGCACGTTTTCTCAGGTAATTAAGTGATGATATGCATGCTTGGAATGGAAGGCTCGGCCAAGGCTCATGGTTTATGGATCTATTTTTCTAAACTCTGATAATTAATTATGGACCTATTGTTATAATATTTTGGGCCTGACTCTGAATGATGTTGGGATAAATGTAAACGTTAAAACCCCGTTTTGGTTGTGTTTTTATTATGTTTACTTTATCTCGTTCTATATTGTCTTATGTTGGATACCAATCCCCGTAGCACCCCGAAAGCTTGTTGAGTCTTCCGCTGTATCAAATTTTGGGGGTGTTACAACCAGCAAAAGGCACTGCCACATATCCTAAACAGTAAGCACAAACGCCTTCAAAGATACGTCATAAATAAAAAGGGAAAAAAATGCAACCAACTAACACGTACGCATATCATTAGGAAGGGCAAGAGTAGTTGTTGCAATCGTAGGAAGCCCCGATACCGAAATAGGCTGAGCACCCATCCCAAAGGCGGGAAGGTTCAGACCACAACTGTTATCCATACGCCTAAAAAAGATACTTTTGTTTAGTTGAACCATCCATATACTGAGCTATAAACAAAATCACTTAAAAAACATAAATGGCCTGTATTGACTTTCAAAGCAGCGCATTGTTCATAAGTCAGTATTAAAGCGCAGTAACTTAATTTATATAAAAGGTTTACCAAAGTGTTAAACTATTAATAAATTAAACTTTCACTGATTTATGTGTCAATAATTAAAGTGTTAAACACGAATAGCCTATGTTTAACTTCGTATGTAAGCGCTTAGGTTCAACTGTCGCATGCCAAGATGAGTACATATTATACATAAAAAGTTAAAAACAATTACAGATCAATAAAACAAAATCCTAATTCCATATTATACATAAAAAGTTGGAAATACGATTATGAATTTGAGGATCAAGATAGCTTACATTGCGTTATCACTTTAAATCCTTGATTCAGATTTAAAGATATAATTAACTGTTAATGATATATTTTTCCACTATATGAGGCGTTGGTGGCTTTTAACAGAAATTGATTGATGAAGTTTCAAATTGGCGATTGTAATCAAATCGTGATTTTTGGTACGGTTGATGATGGATGATTGTGGTTTGTGCGTGATGTGTGTACCAGTGAATTTAGAAAACAAAATAATAAGTGATATGAATTACGGTTCCTAGTTTCAAGGGATTTTCTTATAAATAATTTATCAGGAATTGATTTTAATTTTTTTTGAAAACTTGCTATTAGTAGTGAAGTTTCCTGGTGTCATTCTTTAAGAATCTTGGGAGAATTTTTGTCTCTAAAAATAGCAATCACACTTGTGCTATATATAGGTTGAGATTGTCATTACAAATTTTTTTACTTGACACAGCTAGCAGCTAGGGGTGTTATCGGGTCGGGTTATCGGGTTTGTCGGGTCGGGTTGAGTCGGGTTTTGATTTTTTTTAAAGTCACCCGCATCCCGACCCGATAAGTAATCGGGTTATCGGGTTCGGGCGGGATTCGGGTCGGGTTATGTCGGGTCGGGTGAGTCGGGTTATCGGGTGACCCGATTAAGTATGACTTCTTTTTAACTAAAATGTATGACTACTTTTTTTTTTTTTTTTTTTTTTTTTTTAATAAAAAGTATGACTTCTTTTTAGATTGGAGTCACGTATAAAAGTATTACTTATTTTTAACTAAAATGCATATGGTATTGACATGCTCTTTATCTTGACTTTAGATGTAAATCTATCACAATCAGTTCCAAATGAATATACTTTTATGTCAGCTCCCACGCTTAGAATGCACGATATTTCTTTATTGTAAAAGTCTAGGAAATTTCATGTACCCAAATTATGGGTATAGCACTTGTCAATTTCCATTATATTTCTATTGTCATTACAAATTTTTTTACTTGACACAGCTAGCAGCCTGCTAGCCAGGGGTGTTATTGGGTCGGGTTTGTCGGGTCGGGTTGAGTCGGGTTTTGATTTTTTTAAAAGTCACCCGCAACCCGACCCGATAAGTAATCGGGTTATCGGGTTCGGGTGGGATTCGGGTCGGGTTATGTCGGGTCGGGTGAGTCGGGTAATCGGGTGACCCGATTAAGTATGACTTCTTTTTAACTAAAATGTATGATTTTTTTATTTTTTTTTTAAATAAAAAGTATGACTTCTTTTTAGATTTGAGTCAAGTATAAAAAGTATTACTTATTTTTAACTAAAATGCATATGGTATTGACATGCTCTTTATCTTGACTTTAGATGTAAATCTATCACAATCAGTTCCAACAAATGAATATACTTTTATGTCAGCTCCCACGCTTAGAAAGCACGATATTTCTTTATTGTAGAAGTCTAGGAAATTTCATGTACCCAAATTATGGGTATAGAACTTGTCAATTTCCATTATATTTCTATTGTCATTACAAATTTTTTTACTTGACACAGCTAGCATCTAGGGGTGTTATCGGGTCGGGTTATCGGGGTTATCAGGTCGGGTTGAGTCGGGTTTTGATTTTTTTAAAAGTCACCCGCACCCCGACCCGATAAGTAATCGGGTTATCGGGTTCGGGTGGGATTCGGGTCGGGGTTATGTCGGGTTATCGTGTGACCCGATTAAGTATGACTTCTTTTTAACTAAAATGTATGATTTTTTTTTCTTTTTTTCTTTTTTATTTATTTATTTATTTTTTATTTTATTTTTTAAATAAAAAGTATGACTTCTTTTTAGATTGGAGTCAAGTATAAAAAGTATTACTTAATTCTAACTAAAATGCATATGGTATTGACATGCTCTTTATCTTGACTTTAGATGTAAATCTATCACAATCAGTTCCAACAAATGAATATACTTTTATGTCATCTCCCACGCTTAGAAAGCACGATATTTCTTTATTGTAACAGTCTAGGAAATTTCATGTACCCAAATTATGGGTATAGAACTTGTCAATTTCCATTATATTTCTATTGTCATTACAAATTTTTTTACTTGACACAGCTAGCAGCTAGGGGTGTTATCAGGTCGGGTTATCGGGTTTGTCGGGTCGGGTTGAGTCGGGTTTTGATTTTTTTAAAAGTCACCCGCAACCCGACCCGATAAGTAATCGGGTTATCGGGTTCGGGTGGGATTCGGGTCGGGTTATGTCGGGTCGGGTGAGTCGGGTAATCGGGTGACCCGATTAAGTATGACTTCTTTTTAACTAAAATGTATGATCTTTTTTTTTTTTTTTTTTTTTTTTTTTTTTTTTTTTAAAATAAAAAGTATGACTTCTTTTTAGATTTGAGTCAAGTATAAAAAGTATTACTTATTTTTAACTAAAATGCATATGGTATTGACATGCTCTTTATCTTGACTTTAGATGTAAATCTATCACAATCAGTTCCAACAAATGAATATACTTTTATGTCAGCTCCCACGCTTAGAAAGCACGATATTTCTTTATTGTAAAAGTCTAGGAAATTTCATGTACCCAAATTATGGGTATAGAACTTGTCAATTTCCATTATATTTCTATTGTCATTACAAATTTTTTTACTTGACCCAGCTAGCAGCTAGGGGTGTTATCGGGTCGGGTTATCGGGGTTATCAGGTCGGGTTGAGTCGGGTTTTGATTTTTTTAAAAGTCACCCGCACCCCGACCCGATAAGTAATCGGGTTATCGGGTTCGGGTGGGATTCGGGTCGGGTTATGTCGGGTTATCGGGTGACCCGATTAAGTATGACTTCTTTTTAACTAAAATGTATGATTTTTTTTTCTTTTTTTCTTTTTTATTTATTTATTTATTTTTTATTTTAATTTTTAAATAAAAAGTATGACTTCTTTTTAGATTGGAGTCAAGTATAAAAAGTATTACTTAATTCTAACTAAAATGCATATGGTATTGACATGCTCTTTATCTTGACTTTAGATGTAAATCTATCACAATCAGTTCCAACAAATGAATATACTTTTATGTCAGCTCCCACGCTTAGAAAGCACGATATTTCTTTATTGTAACAGTCTAGGAAATTTCATGTACCCAAATTATGGGTATAGAACTTGTCAATTTCCATTATATTTCTATTGTCATTACAAATTTTTTTACTTGACACAGCTAGCAGCTAGGGGTGTTATCAGGTCGGGTTATCGGGTTTGTCGGGTCGGGTTGAGTCGGGTTTTGATTTTTTTAAAAGTCACCCGCAACCCGACCCGATAAGTAATCGGGTTATCGGGTTCGGGTGGGATTCGGGTCGGGTTATGTCGGGTCGGGTGAGTCGGGTAATCGGGTGACCCGATTAAGTATGACTTCTTTTTAACTAAAATGTATGATTTTTTTTTTTTTTTTTTTTTAAATAAAAAGTATGACTTCTTTTTAGATTTTAAAAGTATTACTTATGTTTAACTAAAATGCATATGGTATTGACATGCTCTTTATCTTGACTTTAGATGTAAATCTATCACAATCAGTTCCAACAAATGAATATACTTTTATGTCAGCTCCCACGCTTAGAAAGCACGATATTTCTTTATTGTAAAAGTCTAGGAAATTTCATGTACCCAAATTATGGGTACAGAACTTGTCAATTTCCATTATATTTCTATTGTCATTACAAATTTTTTTACTTGACCCAGCTAGCAGCTAGGGGTGTTATCGGGTCGGGTTATCGAGGTTATCGGGTTTGTCGGGTCGGGTTGAGTCGGGTTTTATTTTTTTAAAAGTCACCCGCAACCCGACCCGATAAGTAATCGGGTTATCGGGTTCGGGTGAGATTCGGGTCAAGTTATGTCGGGTCGGGTGAGTCGGGTTATCGGGTGACCCGATTAAGTACGACTTCTTTTTAATTAAAATGTATGATTTTTTTTTTTAAAAATAAAAAGTATGACTTCTTTTTAGATTGGAGTCAAGTATAAATAGTATTACTTAATTTTAACTAAAATGCATATGGTATTGACATGCTCTTTATCTTGACTTTAGATGTAAATCTATCACAATCAGTTCCAACAAATGATATACTTTATGTAAGCTCCCACGCTTAGAAAACACGATATTTCTTTATTGTAAAAGTCTAGAAATTATGGGTATAGAACTTGTCAATTTCCATAATAAATTAAAAGTCAATTATTTTTTTTCTCGCTCTAACTATTTCATCTTCCCTCTCTCTAATTTTCCGGTACCCAAATAAACGGATATAAACACCACCACCGACTGTGACAGCCGCCGGCAACCTTTCATTTTTCCGGCGAATTTAAACATCACCACCGGATAGCTACCTTTCTCTCGACCAAAACACCTCAAACATAGTAATTTTAAGCCTGTGCACGCGCCTCCACGCGCCGTCGTTAACTTCCGTCTACAGTATTTCTTTCTTAATTTTTCCGGCGAATCGGATATCACCTCCGGCGAGTGAATCTTCCCTACACTTTTGTGAGGCAGATCCAAGTTTCCACTGCCGCCGTCAGCCGCCACTGGTGTATCTGAGTATAGTAGTATATAGCCTTGTTATTACTTTTGCTATTTGTTTATATCTATTGTTTTTATTAGCTTATTTTACATACTATATCTATCGTTCCCCTTTTAGCTTCTACTGCCTTAGACTTTGGCCTTGTTGTTTCTTGAGGGTAGCAATATATATAGACTTTGGCCTTAGATAGATACATAAGACCAAACGAGTATCTTTTGTTTCTCAACATCATCATTCCACTATTTTACCCACACAAACACAAACATTTTTGCACATAAACTCTTTAAACCATACTTCCGATGTCCTCCAACAAGATATTACGTTTATCCGATCCTTCATCTGGGGTGTCCGCTTCAAACTCATCCATTCCAAACATGTTTAAGTATGATGTTTTTTTAAGCTTCAGGGGTGCAGACACTCGCAAGAATTTCGTTGGCCATCTTTATGAAGCTCTTCAGGCAAAATGCATTGAAACATACAAAGACGATGAGACAATTGAGCAAGGGGAAAGGATCAACAATCAACTCATAAAATCCATTGAGGATTCCAAATTTTACATTATTGTCTTCTCCAAGAACTATGCTTCTTCATCTTGGTGTCTAGATGAGCTTGTCAAAATTATGGAGTGTCAGAAGATGACCGGGCATACTGCTTTCCCAGTCTTCTATGATGTGGAGCCCACTGAAGTCCGCAAACAAAGTGGGGCAGTAAAAGAAGCCTTTGCCGAACACGAAAAGAAGGAGGCTGCTGGGAAATGGAGAGACGCTATGAAACAATTAGCCGATCTGGCCGGGTGGGAGTTGAAGGCTACAGCTAACGGGTAATTCAATTTCTTCATCATATCTCTGTATTATTCTTTCTAATCTACATTAATTTAAATGTTGATCCTGTTTAAGTTATAATTCTAATTGATACAGGGATGAATCTAAATTGATCCAAATAATTGTTGATGCTATTTTCAAGAAGTCACATTCCACTAATTCGAGCTCTGATGGAAAGTTAGTGGGCATGGAGACCCGAATCAGTAAAGTTATTTCATCTTTAGAGATTGGTACTGAAGATGTTCGCATGATCGGAATCAGGGGGATAGGAGGTGGGGGGAAGACAACTTTAGCCGGAGCTGTTTATGATCGAATATCAGCTATGTTCGAAGGAAAAAGCTTTGTTGAAAATGTAAGGGAAGTTTCAAAGTCTTCTGTGTCCGGTTTAAAGGAGCTTCAAAAACGGATACTAGAAGATGTGTTAAATGAAAAAGACATCACTGTTAGCAGCGTTCATGACGGGAAAAACATGTTGAAAGCCACGATGCGTCGTAGAAAGATACTTGTTGTTTTAGATGATGTTGATTGTATAGAACAGCTTGAGGCCTTAGCAGACGAGCCTGACTGGTTTAAATCAGGAAGCAGAATTATCATTACCACAAGAGATGAGCAAGTGCTGAGAGCCCACGGAGTGAACTATGTTCATGATATCAATTTGTTATCGTCTAGGGAAGCGATTTGCCTCTTCAGTAGGTATGCTTTTCGAAAAGAGATTCCAATTCAAGGATATGAAGAGCTATCAGGGCAAGTTGTACGATACGCTGATGGTCTCCCCTTAACAGTCAAAGTCTTGGGTTCATTTCTCTGTGGCAAAGATGAGCTTGAATGGGTAGATGCCATAGACAGATTAAAAAGAATTCCCTTAAAGGAGACTCTGGAAAAGCTAGAATTAAGTTATATCAGTCTGGAAGATGAATATAAGGAAATATTTCTAGACATTGCATGCATATTGAAAGGCCAGCAAAAAGAAAAGGCAATCAGATGTCTTGAAAGCTGTGGATTTCATGCTAGAAATGGTTTAAAAGTTCTTGAGCAGAGATCTCTCATAACTATTTCTAAAGATGAATATGGGATTTTGGGCATGCATGACCATATAGAAGAAATGGGAAAGAACATTGTTCGTCGATCGCATCCCGAGGAGCCTAACAAACATAGCCGACTGTGGATTAGAGAGGAAATTAAAGATATATTGGCTAATGACAAGGTAACGATCAGTTTACTTGTATGGTGGAGAAAACTAATGCATTTTCATTTGTTCTGACTTGTGACACTGTTTTTGGATTGCAGGGTACTGAAGAAACAAGATGTCTAACACTTTGGATGTGGAGAGTAGGAAATCCTAGAATTCTTTTGAAAGGTCTTGGAAAAATGAAGAAACTTCGATATCTTGAAGTGGATTTTACATATAATGATGATGCGGGATGTCTTGATGATACCATCCAGTACTTTCCAAATTCTTTGAAATATTTAAAATGTAGTTATTACCCTTTCTTGTATTTACCCAAAACATTTCAAGCAAACAATCTTGTTAGACTTGAGATGGGAAGCAGCAAAAAAATGGTACAACTTTGGGAAGAGGGAGAAAAAAAGGTAGAATAATTGTTGATTGGTTGTTTTGCATAATTCGTAATAATGCTATTAATTTATTGGTTTGTTAATCCGCTAATATTAATTTTTTTGTCTTATTTTTGCTGGCAGATTCTAAAAAAGCTGAAATTCCTTTCTCTCTCAAAGTCAAAATTGACGACCTTTGACTTTGGGTTGACTCCGAATATTGAGACGTTATCACTTGAAAGTTCTGGTAATTTAGAAGAACTTTACATGCCATTTAGTTGTCAAAAGCTCAAGCATCTCTATATCAGTGACTCAAAGTTAAGAACCTTTGACCTGGGGTTGACTCCGAATCTCGAAACGTTATCTCTTAATGATTGTGCTATTTTTGAAGAACTTCACGTGTCTGCTGCATGTCTAAATCTCAAATTCCTCTACCTTAAGAATTCAAGGTTGAGGAGCCTTGACCTTGAGCTGATTCCAAATCTTGAGAGGTTAGAACTTAGAGAATGTCATGAGTTGGTAGAAATTAACGCTCCAGTTGGATGTCTAGATACTCGTCAAAAGCTCAAGCATCTCGATATCAGTTACTCAATGTTAAGAACCTTTGACCTTGGGTTGACTCCGAATCTCGAAACATTATCTCTTAATTATTGTGCTGTTTTTGAAGAACTTCGTGTGTCTGCTGCATGTCTAAATCTCAAATTCCTCTACCTTAAGAATTCAAGGTTGAGGAGCCTTGACCTTGAGCTGATTCCAAATCTTGAGAGGTTAGAACTTAGAGAATGTCATGAGTTGGTAGAAATTAACGCTCCAGTTGGATGTCTAGATACTCGTCAAAAGCTCAATCTCGATATCAGTTACTCAAAGTTAAGAACCTTTGACCTGGGGTTGACTCCGAATCTCGAAACGTTCTGTCTTAATGGTTGTGCTGTTTTTGAAGAACTTCGCGTGTCTGCTGCATGTCTAAATCTCAAATTCCTCTACCTTAAGAATTCAAGGTTGAGGAGCCTTGACCTTGAGCTGATTCCAAATCTTGAGAGGTTAGAACTTAGAGAATGTCATGAGTTGGTAGAAATTAATGCTCCAGTTGGATGTCTAGATACTCGTCAAAAGCTCAATCTCGATATCAGTTACTCAAAGTTAAGAACCTTTGACCTGGGGTTGACTCCGAATCTCGAAACGTTCTGTCTTAATGGTTGTGCTGTTTTTGAAGAACTTCGCGTGTCTGCTGCATGTCTAAATCTCAAATTCCTCTACCTTAAGAATTCAAGGTTGAGGAGCCTTGACCTTGAGCTGATTCCAAATCTTGAGAGGTTAGAACTTAGAGAATGTCATGAGTTGGTCGAAATTAACGCTCCAGTTGGATGTCTAAAAAAGGTTTACTTAAGTGGTTTTTTAAGGTTTACTGATTGTGAGTTTTTCAATAGATGGGAACCGAAGGTTAGTTGTTCTTCAGCTACTTTAGCTACTTTAGATCTGGTTGGTAAGCCCCTAGATTTATGCCCATTACACCCCAGCAGTAATCTCCCAAAGTTTCGGTTTCGTTGTAATTATAAGGAAAATCTACCATCATCAGTTGGAAATATTGAGAAGCTTATGTCTTTTGGTCTATGTGCTTGCACAGACTTTAAGAAATTTTCAGACATGATTTGTAGTTTACAATGCTTAAAAAAACTTACACTCAAATGCAATATTCCAGAGCTTCCTAAAGATCTTGGCAAGTTAGAATGTCTAGAGGAGCTCTCTCTGTCATCTACAAAGATAAAACATCTTCCAGATAGCATTTGCATGCTGAAACATCTCAGATATCTCAGAATTTATTACTGTGATCTTCTTGAAAAGTTACCAGACGATCTTGGCAAATTAGAATGTTTAGAAAAGCTATATGTGAGTGGTAAGAAAATTGAATATCTTCCAGATAGCATTTGTATGTTAAGACATATGAAGTATCTTAGACTATCAGATTGTGTTCTTCTTGAGAAGTTACCAGAAGATCTAGGCCGATTAGAATGTTTAGAACATCTAGATATAACACATACAGGCATAAGTCATCTTCCGCAAAGCATATTTGGGTTAAAAGGTCTGCTTATCGCTGCATCTTCAGAGCTTCTTCAGTTGTATGATTTTCCTTCAGAGATAGAAACCACAACCAACCTATCCCAAATGTGAGTAAATTTTCCTTCAGAGCTTCTTCAGTTGTATGATTTTCACTTTCTTTGTTTTCTAAATTCATTTTTCTCTTATATTTTAATATATCGAATTTGATATTGGTGGACACAAATTATTCGAAAAAAACAGATTTTTAGAAAGAAAAAAGAAAGTAAATTACACGAATGGTCCTTATAGTTTATACAAAATTACAGATTTGGTTTATGAATATGGTCTTCAATTTAAAACTTGTTACACTTTTGGTCCTTATTGTGTTAAAGATGTTAAAGTTTCTAAAAGATAAAATGCAACTATCATATCTGTTTTCAAAGATTCTCCATTGTAGATTCCATTTTAATTCAATTCCATATAATCTAAAGTAGTTTCTTGGTTTTTATGGTGGCTTCCAGGATCAAGCAGTAGCGGATGTGGGTCTACGAATTTAGATTGCCGGTCTAGGAATTCATATTGCGGGTCTATGAATTGAGATTGCGGGTCTATGAATTTAGATTAAGGTATGCACTATTTTACTAGAGTTATTAATAAATTCAATAGTTTTGGGTTGCATTTTCAGGTCAGGGTTTTCGTTCTGAATTTTTAAGAATTTTTAAGAATTCAGGTCAGGTCCACTTTATGGGTATTTTTTGCTCTTTAAGTTTGGGAGTGGTTAGGGTGCAAAAATCAAAAATTTCAGGGACGAAATTTGTAGTTTACCCTAATATAAATTATAAGTTTAGTAACCCAAATGAACAAAGTTCGTTACCTTAGACGCATCTTTTTTAAAAGTTTAGTGACATATATGTATATTAATCATACCTAAAGCTTTTAGTGGTATGTGAGTTGCCCACCGACCTAGAGGTTGTGGGTTAAAGCCTCGCTGGAGACATTTGTGATATATACTAGGAGATAGGGTGTGAAAAAATTTACCGTTAAAAAAAATGTATATTAACCCTATACCAAACATGTACAACGTATTACAATCTCAGGCGTCCCACCACTAGAGGAGTCGATGGAGTAGTATAGACAGGTCGAAAGGTTACAAAAAGTAGTGCATAGTAGCTTTTTATCTTTGACAAAGAAAAGCTATATATCAGATGTCGAACAAAGTTGAAAAATGATCATGATAATAGTCATAATACCAAAATGAAAATGACATGAAATAATACAACAAAGATAGCCATTAAAGTTGTGAGTGTATAT
Organism: Artemisia argyi; assembly: GCA_030686995.1. Lineage (NCBI taxonomy): Eukaryota > Viridiplantae > Streptophyta > Magnoliopsida > Asterales > Asteraceae > Artemisia > Artemisia argyi. The sequence continues at coordinate 233,362,586 of CM060703.1, read as the reverse complement.
GTGCGTACACCATGTGCTTCCAGATTTCTTGACAAGTATATTTTCCACTTGCATTTTTGTTGGTTAGAATCAAAGTAGTATAATTGAGTCATTGACATTAGACAGTTTGATACTAGTTATATGTTTCTATAATTCTACCCAAAAGCAAAAAATAGCATCATGGGCTTAACATGTATACCATTAGCTATTTACACATTTGCCTGATAAACTTTAAGTTCTAGGTTAGTCTCTTAATCTAAAGTTAAAACAATGAAGTTCTTACTGTTAATGCTAAGTATTATGTTATTTGATAAACTTTGAGCTTAAAACATGTACAAAAGATTTTTATTTTTATTTTTTTATTTTATTTATTTATTTATTTTAAATAAAAATAACATTTTTAAAATGTGTGTGTGCGCATGTTTTGGTGGGATATATGTGTTTAAGTGGGGTATGTTTTGGTGGTGAAATTGGTTGTTTTATTACACTAAGTCGGTGGTGAAGTTGTTGTAGAGAGAGAAGGCTGAAGTGGCGTTGAGGTTATGGTTGCATATCCACATCATCAGGTCTTCAGGTTCATACGGCGTATGGTTGGATGGGTTATATGGCGTATGTTCCTCAATACTTGGTCTTTAAATCTTGACGAGAGCTCATCCGCCGTATGCACTAAGGGTGGCATACGGCATATATATTTTCAATACTTGATTAATTCGTGGCAAGAGCTCATCCTTCGTATGCTCCAGGAGTGGCATACGGCCTATGCATATATAGCTGGAGATTGGCTTTGTCACATTTAGGATGTTTTGGCTCGTTTTCCAATCATTTTCGCGAGAATTCTCCACTAAAATACAAATTTATAGAAATATCTCATCAAAGTAAGGCAAAAAGAAGCAATTATCTTGGGAATTTGATAGCAAAAACGTGCATAATTTAGGAGCTATCAAGAGATATATGTACTGTATTTGCACCAACAGGTTCTCCATTAGGGTTTCATTAATTGAATTTAGGCAACTCACGGAGCCTCCAACACTTTAGAATTAATGTTTGCAAGTTTTGGAGATAAATAACCGACTGTGTTAGAACTTTTATTCTTGACCGTTATATTTTCAAGTATCTCAAATGTATTAGCATGCAGATTGATTCAGGCAACGTACAGCTTAATATTCTGGTCTTGTGATATTTAAACAGATTATGTGAAGTTGTGTCTAAACATTATATATTGGTGCAGGACGGTATTATTTTGTCATGGAAATCTACTTCCAAAACCAGTTTCTGTGAAGAACCAACATCTTTGAAGGGTAACACAGGATCTGTGCTTTCGCTCGTTGTAGGAGCTGGAATGCTCTTCTCCGGTTCTTCTGACCACTCTATACGAGTATGTTTTCTCCAAATGTTATATATAATTAGGCCATTTCTTGTTTTCAACTTCATCATGTTTATTGATTGTGGTACAATTGTTTACTAGGTATGAAGTCTTGATTCACTAGAGTGTAGGCATGCATTGGATGGACATACGGGTGACGTGACAGCGGTCATATGTTGGGATCGATATTTGATTTCTGGTTCCCTGGAGACTAATTGTGCAAAATCGATTTAATTAGTGATAAAACAATTTGTAAAGATGTCATATTCCGCAAACCTTTTGTGAACATTGGTTAGTAGGCAAAAGATCACGATTTAAATAAATAAATCGCCTTAAGTACTTGGTTATTTGTTTAGGGTGCACGTGTGTGTTAATTAAACTTACCAAAACATACATCGACATATTGTACCTTGTAGCTCATGTTACAAAGATAAATGCAAAATGTTCCTAAAAGTAGTAGTGAGCAGTGAGCTGAGAACAGTAGCTGTGAGCAGTAGTCACAGCTTCTTAAAGAAGAGTTGGAAAAATGAGCAATCTTAAAAAATAGCAAAGCTCACCACTCTTTTGCCAAACGCACAATAAAAATAAAAAAGCTCATTATTCACCGCTCATTGCCCCAAAAATCTCCAAAAAGCTCCGCGCCAAACATAGGCATAAACCCGCGTATAAACGCAGGTTGTAAAAACAATTTGTTGTTTTCAAATATCTTTACTCAAACTTTAAAGAGAAAGCCTATAAATACTAGTGTTTTGAAATCTGGTTTGATCTGCCGGATGAACCATTTTTGTTCGGAAAAAACGGTCCAATATGAATTATCCGATTTCTGTACCAAGTCTTGGAGTAATTTCTAACACAACGGATGAAGCCTTTTTGTGTGAATTATCTGGTACCAAGCTAGTGAGTAATGAAAGATGGACTACTTCACTTCCGTTAGTTTATATCATCTTTCTTGGTGTATGTCTTAAAAAGGTATTTGGCTTCCTACTTCTGAACATTCTTGCATAAAGTGTAAAAGATAGGAAACAAGTTAGCAACAAATTCAGACTCGTGTTTGGTTGAATGGGTGATTATTTTTTAGATTTAGTAATGAGAATGAAGCATACTATAAACAAAGTGGTCTATCTATGCAAATCACATACTTTTTACTTTTATAACTTTGTGTATCCACCGTAAGTTGCGTTCCTATTTATAAAACTATCTTTCATGTTGTCAGCCATAGTTGAAATGAGGATAAAAAAATGTCAATTTTAAAAAGTATTTAAGCATAGCTTAAAAGAAATCTTCTTCAAAAAATGTCAATTTTAAAAGTATTTAAGCCTAAAAGAAATCTTTTTCAAAAAGGTGATTTTTGGATATTTGGTTATTAGCATTTATTTCAGGTGCAAGATTTGAGCACTAGACCTCTTGAATGAGAAGTAAAGATGATAACCAGAGAATCAAACCATCACCTTGTGTAACTTTTGCATTTTATGTCATTTAACTATCATTTTGGAACCATACAACCATTCTTGGGCAATACTACCGTCTCAAGTTGGATTTAAAAGAGAGTCATACGAGTACTCTCTATTATGTTACCCCTTTCTTCAATTTCTTTAGAACTTACATAGTAGATGATCTTATGTTTTGATAAACAAGATCAAACACTAGAAACCAACAATATAATACAAATTTCAACTTAGGTTAAAAAAATACACGTCACAGTATATTAATAAGCAAAATTTCCGTCTTTTGACCTATGTGGGACTAATTATCTATTTGAAACAAGTTGTGTTTCAAAAAAAAAATGGCCAATATAAAAATTTGTTCTAAAACATAATGGAAGACTGGATTATTTCTCAAAATTTGATAATACCACTGTAAATACATGACAAATACTTCTTTTAGTATAGTAACCCGCTAACAGCCTTTGATGTAAACTAAATTATTTCTCATAACTAAATAATAGTTTAAGTGACAGTATAAATACATAATAAATACTAAACGGGCTAAGCCCAATACAAACAAACTTTCTTAATATAAAATCCCGCTAACACATAAGACCTTTGTAGTTGTATTGAGATGCTACTTTTTACACATTGTTTTATTATTTTCAAGCTATGAAAAATTCGATGCCAAACTCAAACATGGTTGTACAGTCACAATGCACTCCCAGTTGGAAGATATCCCCATGGTTTACTCACAACTCACCCCATGATAAGAACGATAAATATTTGAAAGACTAGGTCATGTTCTTGTTCTAGACGTCAAACATTACCAACTTATTATTTATTGGTTTTTATGTATCGTTAATAACTTTAACATAAGTTATGATAAACCAGCCATGCTACATGCTAATAAGAAAGTTAGAATAAGCTATCGTACTTATTACATCAAAAGACAAACTCTTTCATAATTGAAGAACAAAAAATGAAGTTAAGAATTACATGGTTCATTGGTACTGATTCACATTGTGTTTTTCAATAAACAACATCAAACACTACCAACTAACAGTATAATACTAATAACTTGTATAAGACCTTTGTTGTCATAGTCAAATGCTTCCCTTTACACATTGTTTTATCATTTTCAAGCTATGAAAAATTTGATGCCAAACTCAAACACGGTTGTATAGTGACAATACACTCCGAGTTGGCCGATATCCTCATGGTTCACTCACACAACTCACCCCAGGATAAAAACGATAAGTATGTTGAAGACTTAGTCACGTTTTTGTTCGAGACATCAAACATTACCAACTTATTATTTGATGGTGTTTTTGTATCGTTAATAACTTTAACATTAGTTAAAGTGAGAATAAGCTATCATACTAATTACATCAAAAGACAAACTCTTTCATAATTGAAGAACAAAAAATCAAGTTAAGAATTATATGGTTCGCTGGAAATGGTTTAGGCTGTGTTTTTCAATAAACAACATAAAACACTACCAACTAACAATATAATACCAATCCCAACTTGTATAAGAAACATACGCCAGAGTATATAATTGAGCAAAATTTTCATGCTTTGATCCATGTGGGACTACTTGAAACAAGTTTAAGAAAAATGACTGATACAATATTTGTTCTAAAGACATAACTCCTTTGTTGCCAAGATCAAATGCTTCCTCATTTTACACATTGTTTAATTCTTTTCAAGCTATGAAAATCGATACCAAAACACGGTTGTTTAGTGACAACGCGCTTGGAGTTGGATGTCCACCATGGTTCAGTCACAAGTATGTGAAAGACTCGGTGATGTTGTTGTTCAAGGCATCTAGCCTGCTTACACCTGGATTCAGTCTTGATGAAGATGTATATAAGGTATATATGTTGACTACAAACATGTATATAAAGTCACCTGAGTGCTTTTTTCTACAAAAATGTACATAAGGTATGTTGTATAACAATAAGATGTCACATACACTACGTATGAGTATGAGTTATGTAACCAATGATACAATATCAATTATTATTTTTAGATGTTTAGATATCTTAATAAGTTTTACAATCGCTATGACATACAACATCATGTTCTTGAATCTTGAGACATGTTGAACTATCAAACTGATAATGCGATCATTATTTTACTTATAAGATATCAAGAATATGGTATCGTATCGACTATTTACAAAGAAAGACACTTCGTTCATTAAATAGATACATAGTAAAAAAAATTAAGCTGAGAACTAAAAAATAAATAAATAAATAAATAAAAAGAATAAGCTAAGAACTTAAAATTAAGCTGAGAATTTATATGGTGGGCAATGTTGTCCAAGTCATTTTTTGATGAACGACATCAATTACCACTATCCAGCATTTTTTGATGTAAACTAGCTCAACAAAGTTGACCAGAAGCTGATCGATGGATGAAAAACATTTTCCGGTGTTTTTTGGAGCATTTGAAATGAAAATGATATTGTTGTTATTACAAATGAAAATGATAATGTGAAAATACATAACCACAAAAGAATCGAATACAAACAAACGGCATTCTACCTCTTCAAAGAAGATGATTAAAGAGAAAGGAACCAGACAAGAACAACACAAAAGAAACTACAACAAAACAAGATGATTAGAAAAATTATCTGCATAAAACCCATTTGTTGATAATTTAAACAAAAAAATTGTGGTCCTAGTGGGCTCGAACCCATGACCTTCGGTTAACAAGACCGACGCTCTAACCAATTGAGCTACAATACCATTACCTCAACTAGTTATTAATTAATCCTAATAAAATATCATTATAATCAAAATAATGATAAAGGGAAAAGGACAAGAATGAGAAGTTGAAAGTTTCGGTTTGGATAATTTAAACAAAAAAATTGTTTAAAATTGCCTAAATTATCTGCATAAAACCCATTAGTGGATAATTTAAACAAAAAAATTGTTTAAAATTGTGGTCCTAGAGTCCTAGTGGGGCTCGAACCTACAACCTTCGGTTAATTAGACCGACGCTCTAACCAATTGAGCTACAAGACCACTACATCAACTAATTGTTAATTAATCATAATAAAATATCATATAATACACCTATAATGTTTTGATTCTGATTTATTATCATTCTTATGTTTTGAAACAATAATAATAAAGGAAAAAGGACAAGAATGAGAAGTCGAAAGTTTCGGTTTGGAATCTGAACATGAATTTAAATCAGAATCGAGACAAAAGAAAGAAGCTTTGAAGGAAAATTTCGAGGGGCTTTGCAAGGTGATCAAGGATGTTCTTGGCGACAATGTGGAAAAGGTGATCGTTCCTGACCGTGTGGTGGAAAAGGTGAATACGAGCCGGGTGGACTGCCAACATGGAAAGAATTATGAAGGCACAAGCTTTACGAGACTCGAGCATAGGTGGTTACATGTCAAGCAAGAAGACAAGTATTTAGGGGTTAGTTTTCGCGCAAAGTACGTTGATAAGAATGACAAGTCTGTGAAAGACTTGGTGATGCTGCTGTTCGAGACTGCATTGCTCACATCTGGATTCAGTTTGGATGACCCGAACACATTTGGAAACAGGATTCACAGAATGTTGAAGCTTGGTTTGAGCATTGATGAGGATGCTGGTGATGGTGCTGTCGACATGACAGCATTGGAAGAAGCTGACGTTTGCAAGATGGAGGAAGTCGATTAAGCGCAGGGCTCTTGGTTCTTTTGCTTGATGTCTTATTTTTTGATGACTTAGCAAATGCAGTATCTGATTTTAGTAGGTTTTTATTTTTCAAATGTGTCTTTGATTATGTCGAATCGCTTCTTTTGTAGTTGGATTTGGGTTTATAAAGTAAGGTCTTTATATTACTTTTCGGTGCTTAATCTCTAATGTTAATTTTATATGCCTACAATCAGTCCTTGCTACTTATTAATGTACTTGTTTACATATTGCTGTGTAATCTGCATGCTTAACAGATGTGTGTAGATGCTTTGTCTGAAAGAATGATTATACACTGTGAATTTGAAGCGCTTGATATTATGGAGCATTGTCTCAGACTATTCAGTTCAAGAAATCGTTGAAAATATGCCGACGTGGTCCAAGTCATGGAACAGATGTCGGCCTGCAATCATCCTTTATCGTAACAAACTGTTGTGTTACTACCTCTTGAATGAGAAGTAAAGATGATAACCAACAAGGCCAACCTTCACCTTGTGTTACTTTTACTTTTTATATCATTTAACTTCATTTTGTTACCATATAACAAGTAGATTGTATTGTATTTACATTACGAGATTACTTTTGGCCCACCTAAACAAGAGTAAACTAAAAAAGCCAACTAGTCCATCCAAGTTACTATTACAATTTTCAAGGCATCCAATTGTTCAACTAATCGTGAAACTGATGAGAAGTGCACTAATTATTTATTTTTCGCCATCATATTTGTGGGTGCTTGGCTTTTGCTTATTTCAATAGGTTATATAATTTTTTCTTTTTTATAAACTTTCACATTTTAGTGTTTTGCATGATTTTAGCGATGGTAAAGAGCGTCGTGTAAGGATGAGGTGAAAAACTTTGATTATAAGACTCTTACGATTTATATGTCTTTTTGTGAAATGTGTGGTCGTAGTTACTTCTCATAATTCTCATTTTAATTACTCTTTTTATTTGATCTTAACTCATCCACGATAATACCGACTAACATAAGAAATTTTATAAAAGTGAAGTAACCAACTGTTAACTTTTGGCCCCTTCTTTTTTATAAACAAACCATTTTTGGCTAATTTTACTGTCTCAAGTTGGATTCAAAAGAGTCATACTACTACTCATATTTTTTTCCCTTTCTTCAACTGCTTTAACCAGCACATATATTAAGATAAATTGATTTCGTGATTATAGTTTTGTTTTGTTTGTTTGTTCTTTCAAAATATTAGTAGTTTGTTTCATTGTCTTGTACTATTGTTGGTTATGACTACAAGCATGTATGGAAGTATGTTGTTGAGCAATAGTAAGATATAACTTATGATCATTATGCAGCCAATGTTACATATCACTGTTAGTCATGGATTTTTTTCCTTAAATTTGGAGTTTCGATGATCACCTATTATTCTTTGGTGCTGTCACCTTTTTGGTCAGTATTATGCGATTTATGACAACATCTTGTTCCTAGTGACAATGCACTCCGAGTTGGCCGATATTCCCATGGTTCACTCATACAACTCACCCATTATAAGAGCGGTAAGTATGTGAAAGACTTGGTCATGTTTTTGTTCGAGACATCAAACAATACCATTTTTTTTGGTGTTTTTGTATCTTTAATAACTTTAACATTGGTTATAAGAAACTGGAAATGCTACCATGCTAATAAGAAAGTGAGAATAAGGGGGTGTTTGGGGAAAAATCACGTTTGCAAAACCAAGGTTGCAAAAAGTAGGTCCCTACCTCCAGTTTCAAAAACACATTTTGAAGGCAAATTCGTGATAATCACGTTTGCAACCAAACACCAAAACTTGATTATTCACGTTTTGAAAACGTGATAATCAAATAATCACATTTTCAAAGGTTTGCCGAACACCCCTAAGTATCGTACTAATAACATTAAAAGATAAACTCTTTCATAATCGAAGGGGAAAAAATTAAGAATTATACGATTCGTTAGAAGTGGATTATGTGATGATGTTATATTTTCATCCTTTGATCTATGTGGGATACTTGAAACAAGTTTAACAAAAATGACAGATGGAAACATTTGTTCTAAAGACATAACACGTTTGTAGCCATAATCAAATGCTTCCTCTTTTTACACATTGTTTTATTCTTTTCAGGCTATGAAAATCGATACCAAACTCAAACGCGGTTGTTTAGTGACAATACACTTGGAGTTGGATATTCACCGTGGTTCAGTCACACAACAGTTCATCCCCAATTGGAATGACTATGAATATATAGTAGCAAAGAACTAGAAGCTAGCAAACTAAAAGATAACAAATAGTTATCTACTGATAAATTTGTTATATTCTGTCTACATGGAAACAAAAAGAAGAATAATCAATGTTAAAATAAAACTATGATGTTGATGGCTACTTCATATATCGATTGGGTGACACAAACGTTTCAATGTATCTGACTTCTTCATCGATTATATGATTATTATTATTATTATTATCATCATCCACTCTAACTTCCGCATACTCAATTTCGTCATAGATGTTGCCTTTGTCATTGATTTGAGTCTTCTTTTTGAGATCTACTTTATAAATTTTATGTTTGCAATAAGACCAGCAGTCCCTCTCCCACATGAGCCAGTTTCCGTTGTTCATTAAGTGGAATGGAATCAGAGATCTAACCGTATAATCATAAACTAGTTGATAAGTTACCACTTCAATCATTTTCCCATATTCATCCAACTTCCACAACTTAATATAGGTATCACAACTATTTTTAACGGCATACTTGACACAGACATGAATGCAATCACTTTTAACCATAATAGCCACTTTAAAATTATATGTGTCTAGATAATCATCCACACTGGGAGTTTCTATCCTTGAGAACATTTCAGATTTTGTGTCAAACCTTATAACTGAACTAAACCTTTCGTTTGAGTGTTCTTGTAAGAAGTAGAGATTTTCATTCAAATAAGTACCTCGATTCCAACGTCCAGCATAAAGTATACTTGTACCATTTCTATGTAGAGGGACGTCTACTTTTCTCCATGAGTCCGATTTCAACGAGTATATGTAAACACTATGGTCAGAAACATTTACATATAGAAGCTTGTAGTCATCTTCACAACAGTTGTAATACAACCCGAAATCTGAACCCGGGTACCAAAAATTGTTACATCCATTAGATTTGGACAACTTCTTATACTCATTGGTCAAAGGATTCCAAAAGATTAGATCAGATAATAGAAAACTAGACCGTGATGTTGATATGCCTAGACATACCAATCCATGAAAAGACGCTAGTATACAAATATTAATAGGAGTGATGCCTTCGAATGGCGGTAAAGGGCGGCGTGTGGGAGTTAAACCCATATCACTCGGTGGCGCTTCACAGTCAATGGTGGTAAACTCGAATGATGTTTCAGTTTTAGACAAGACTAGAAGTTTAGGGTTGTTTTTATGGTTGTCGATGTGCATGTTTGTGAACATATCCGACGTAAGTAACGAGTGCCATTCTTTTGAAACACACCTGAGACGACCAACAGTTTTGGCTGGAACTCTTGGTAATATGTGGTTCAATATGACGTCATGTGGAACATGTACCTCCATTGTCGATCTCTTTAGTTTAGGTTTCAATATGACGTCATGTGGAACATGTACCTCCATTGGCGATCTCTTTGGTTTATTAGGTTTCGATAACAAAGGTTTAGAAAAGAATATTTAATGTGAGACGACGTACGTAGGTTTTTGCGTACGTTTATTGGGAGATTATTAACATAAAATATATCTGAAAATATAATACTTGTAGTATTTTGTTTAGGGCTTTAGTTTAAATCAGAAGAAGATATACATGAATAACATAAATATATCTAGAAAATATAATACTTATATTATTTTAAATCGGAAGAAGATATACATGCTTAACATAAAATATATCTAGAAAATATAATATTTATATTATTTTAAATCGGAAGAAGATATACATGTTTAACATAAAATATATCTAGAAAATATAATACTTATATTCTTTTATATCGGAAGAAGTTATACATGCTTATACGAATTACGGGCCTGTTTGGTACGCAGCTTTTATAGAGCTGTAAGCTTTTTGTTACCAAAATAATCTCCTACAAAACAAGTAGCTCTGTTTAGATGCATCAACTTTAAGCTTTTATTTTAAACAAGTAACTCCAAAATAAAAAGATGATGCATGAAGCTTTAAAAAAAAATTGGAGCTGTTAAAATATAAAATAACTATTAACAGCTTGTAATTACATTTAACAACTATATTACCAAACACTTTTGTTAAAAAAAAAAAGATACAACTTGTAACTCATGTTAACAACTTTGCAGTTTACAGATTACAGCTTACAGCTAGTTTTGCCAAATATACCCACATCTTATGTTTAGTTAATAATTTGAATTTGTAAGGGTCACGATTTCCTCTCCTTTTTAAAGTATGGTATTAATAAATGTCTTTGCACTGATATGGTCATGGCATCGTATAAATAGTTTAGGTATCGTGAGTATGGATCGAGTGAAAAGAGAAATTGAAATGAGAAGAATGAGAAAAAATATCAGCCACATATTTCAAATGAGGAGGAGAAATATAAGGGGAGATGCATATATATTTTCTAGTGCACCTTAAATATGTAGTTGTGGTTTCTTCTCACCATTCTCATTTTAATTTTATTTCTCATTGGATCCTTACTCTAGGTATCGTTTAGTTGTAGAAAATTTTTATTTTATTTTTGTTTCTATATTCGTTGAAAGAGGAATGATTAGAGTTGAGAATTTTAAAAAACCGTTTAGATAATGTTGAATTTTTATTTTAAAAAAGATGAAAAGATGTTTAATTACCTTGATGGTGGACGGCAACGACGAGAATAGAAGGAGGATATGTTACGAATGGTGATTAAGGTTATAATAAGATACATGAATAATAAATTGAAAAGTATCGTCTTTTTTTGTTAGAGAGAAAAAATTAAGAAGGATAGATTGGGTTTTTTCATTTCTTTAATTAAAATTTAAAAAATGAGAATTTTATTTTTTTTTGGAAAAATCCTTTGAAAAAAGTGACTAAATTTTTTTTGAAAAATCTTTGTTTGATCATTCTGGTAAAATGATGTAGCATGTAAAATGTTTATTTTCGTCGTTTTCCATGTTTTGTTGACATTTACATTTAATTAAAACGAGATTACTTTTATTGATATCAAACATTTATTCGAATAATATTGGCCTGTTCACTACTTTCGTTAGCTTCTTACTTATACGGATACATTGATAAATTAATGTAAAAAAATGTAAGAACCGGAAGTTGAAGAGAAATGAAGCGAGTAGCATTGTAGGGGAGACAGTGGCCGAAATCATACTCGAATGCAGTGGTGATGGTCGATATTAGAGTAGAGTAGCTAACAAATGAAAGGTTGTGGGTTCCTAGTGAGGGGTGTCAACAGGGTCGGTCCTGAGATTTCGGATACCCTGGACGAGCTTATATAAAAATGACCCTTGTAAACAAATGATACACCATTTTAAAGGAGTTTGAAACCTAGTCATGCTGTACGTCTCATTCTCACGTCTATTTTTATTTAATAAACACATATTACCGACCAGAAGATAAATCATGCACTACATGTTCGCGAATATATTGTCGTTTACAAAAAGTTAAAATTATTTGCATATGTATAAAAGCAGATAGTTAACGTATTTAAAGAAAATTAAATGTATAAAATAGGAGTTTGATTGCTACAAGAATTCAAAAGTAAAGTAAATATCATTTCACATTAGTCTAACAAAATTTTGTTTACATAAACTTAAATTTTGTCACAACAATATCAAAAGACGGATTAAAAAATGACTCATCCACTAACAAATACTCCGTAATTGTTATTCGAATTTTATAAAAAAGCACCATATTATGTACGATACAGATTTTGTAAGGTTAACAGGCAATACAGTTTAAAATGATGACTATTAAGTATTAACCAACTGATTCAATTTTATTTGAAAAGTTAACAGGTAATAATAATCAATAAAACCAAATTTCACATTTACCCACGTGGGCCCTGCCTCTATTACAATATACTGATAATAAAATTTTATGTTACGAGGCATGAAGAACCCGTGCTACGCACAGGCTTTAAATCTAATTGTTAATCGCATATTCTTTCTGCGTATTGGCGATTGTATGCTTAATTATTGTTTAGTATGTTATATGAAACGTTTTGACTTTCTTGTATAAAAATTTAAAAATGTTTGATGTTGTTTTGGTTTTGTCGTCTTATATTTTATAAATGAGCTTTTGGCTATTAAGTTGTGATGGCTTTGTTTCTTTTGGCCTATTACTTATTTGCATGATAAAAAAAATTATTTTGCTTGTTTTGGTCTATTACTTAGCCCTACAATACTTGTCCATTAGATGGTTTTTGCATGGTAATATGAAGCACACGGGGAATATCTAATTGGTCATAGTTTAATGTGTGTTATATATTTTATTTATTACTGTAAGTTTGTAAGTTAAAGTTTGTGTAATAATGTATATATAATAATGCCACATAAACTGTATAAAAATCGTTACAAACCTTTTTAGCTTCATCTTATTTTATTGTACAATTAATTTCATTGAAAATTAACATTGAAGTCTAACTAATATTAATAAATTTTATCAATAAACTCAATTCTAAATAGCTAACCAAATGATTATTAATTAACACACTATTAATAATTCCTAAAACCTTTGGACTCCACTATTATATCTTAAACTTAATTTTTTTTTTATTTACAAATGGGTTTGAGCAAAAATTATGTACTTTTTCTTTTATATTCATTATTCAAGTTGCATGCTTACATAAACTAATCACGCTAAAAAGTAACATTTAACCATTTAAATATTGTTTTACATGCATGCTCGTGCACATTTTCTTGAATCAATTCGCACATGTGAGCTACATCATTAGAAAACACACATAAATTACTTGTATATATGAAAATGCATTAACATAATACATATATCTAGATATATTGCAATAGGTTAAATCATCAATTATTTTTGCAACCTTTTCAACTTCATCTCAATACATAACCGACTTTTTATTCTATACTAATTACTAAATATCATGTGATAAATTCCGGCAAGCCTTGCACTTCCATCTCCATGTTGTATATACTTCACATTAAATGCACCGGTTTTATTTTTCGATAAAAGTTTGAACTTTTGTGTAACAACCCGCATTTTCAGGACATTTCTCCTATTCACTATTCATTAGTTACTATTCATCATTTACTATTCATCGGTCCCTATTCATCCTTTTACTATTCATCATTTTCGGAGTCAGTTTGTGATTCCGAGAAGCGTTCAGAAATTTTACTATTCATGTGACACTATTCATTTCCGGAAGGAAATCACTATTCACGATTGCCGTTCATTTCATCGTAAACTGAGTTTACGAGTCTTCAAATTCGCGTAACCAATGTGGTTTCGCTGTGAATTCATACATCGTTCATTAATGACATTTCATATAGACTAGAGTAGTCTACAAATCATCATCACTTTAGAACCTACACGGATATGCATTATTTCTATATACGTATGTTTAATTTGTAATTAACGTTACCACTCAGTTTTTACTACGAACGTATACCCGATACTCCCGTCTACGATCCTAACATATTTACATACTCATAATAATAATATAAAAATTATATTATTAAATTACCCGGTGTTTTGAAACCAATGACTACATTTTACGGTCAGAGCTTATTACTCCGTCGGTTTGCGTTATTTCAATTCAATAATTATTTTAACATTCGATTCTCATCAGGAATATTATTTTACAACTTTTACAACTTCGTCGTATTTTATTTCACCTCGATAACATTTATTTTTAGTTAACTCGGTACCCGATAACACCTAAAATACAAAATATCTAACCAAACCTTGCAACAAATAGACATAAACATTAAATTAGCCACCAACACACATCCATGTTTCCCTCCTTTTTGGTGTGCCCCTAAGACCACTTTTAGACCATAAAGACTTTCAACAAGTATATAAACTTCCATCTTTCATTTTTCATTCATTTACAACAAAATAAACTAGCCTAAAATTTGCTCTCATCCTTTCTTTCTCTCTATATGGATCGACCACAACAAGAACACAAGAAGAATCCACCATTTTTCATGATCCAAGTGTTTAATCAAATGATCTAGTTGAGGTTTTGTGGTAAAAACCCTAGGTTAATATACATAATCATCTTCAAATCACCTCAAATATTCAAGTAAGCTTCAAGAACACTTTTGATCTTTTCCTACTTTCATTTATTTTATATTTTTATGTATTTTCAAGATATATTGACAAAACATGCAAATATACTATGATCCATACCACTTATTGTTTATTTTTGTTTATAAACATAGATCTACAATTTTTATTATCAATCTCATGAGATCCACCATTTTTGGTGATGTTTAGGAACCCATGACACCCTAAGAAGGTGTATGGTAGGATTGGGTATTTGTGGAGTTGATTTGAAATAGTTTGGTTAAGCCTTGAACAAGTTACAAACTAGAAAAGTTGATTTTGACAAACTTTCAAAGCTGCTGTCCATTTTTATAAAACATGGGAAACTCAGGGTCTAGGGTGTAACTTTGGACCAAAGATTTAGAAAATACATTCCGAGACGAAACTATGGCCGAAAACGGGGATAAAAATGAGTTAATAACGAAGGAGATATGATTTTCCGAATATTAACAACGAAAAATACTTTCAAATATAGGTTATGTCCCAAATCGCCAATTTCAGAAAACTCAGGGGTTTCCGGGTAACATTGGGTTAGATATTCAGGAAATAATTTCAAAAACGAAACCGTGGCCGCTTGAATCACTAAAATCCGAGTTACGACGAAAAAGATATGCTATTTTCAATTTTAACGACGAAAACTATTATCTGAAAAATAGCTTGCTGTTGAACAGTTTTCATGGACTGTTTCGAGACGTAAATCTTGATCTAGCCGTCCCGACTTATCAAAAATATATATTAGTATGTTGTCCCATGATTCCGGGGATATAAAGAACGTAGAAAACGAGCTTATAACGAAAAAGATACAAGCGTTTGAACTTAGACGATTTTTACAAATTTCCATCAGCTTTTCTATTATTATTTTGCCGCAAAACTGTCTTTGCGAGACACCACTTTCTTGGCTGTTTTTCTCCATGATCGGATCAATTTGAGTCCGAGCCGTAGTTTTATGAAATCAAGATCTTCCAACAAGCTTTTCAAATCAATTGGCCGTTCGTCGAATAGACTTATAACGAATAAACTACGACCTCATCTATATACCCGATAAACTATATATATTTTGACAGCTTTTACTATAATGAAATTTTCTAAGTGTTGAACATAATACTTTCAAGTAACAACAATAAGAGTCGATTTTCTCATCGATCAAGACCCGTATAACCAAAAGTTAAATGACACGACTTCAAGATATTGTTACAAGGTTTTCAAAAACGCAGAGTTTCATCACTAACCCTTAACGTACAACATTTCGCGACTTGTTTTGCGAGGCCATTTTGGGCATATTTTCAAGTAATGAAAATGTTATTTTTGCGACAAAAACCTTATATTTGCCGATAGAACACCAAGCAAGGATCGTGGAGTACCGTTTCAACCTATTTCCATGAAAAGTGGTTATTAACCTAACGAGACGTCAAAAAGGTATTTTTCGACGATAAACATTATTTTCAAATTTCACGAGTGGTATCGATAACATACGTATTTGCATGTGTAGCGTCATTTCATTTCTTACATTAGATCATATCATTCATATTAGGTTGCGGTTAGAGATCGTGCCTCATTTCTGTGTATTCATTGTTGTCATCGTAGCTATTGCACCAGGTGAGTTCATAACCCCTACTTTTACTTGTTTCACAACTGTTTTGGGGGAAGATACATGCTCCTTACTATTTAAATTCAATGCTTGTTTTACTTGAACGTGATTCATTTTCTCAAACATTACTGGATGGTTGAAATACTTGATTGATTACTTGAATACATTATGAATTACTTATTCCATCCTTGATTTCTTTCTTATGAACACAAGTTCTTGCTTTTGCGGAAATAAATATAAAACTGTTACTTTGCCTGAGTTACCTATTACTGCCACTGAAGTCCCCTTTATCATGAACCGTTAATTACATGTGTGTGAGCGCGAATGCTGTGGATAGATCTATTTGGGTTGACACCCCGTCCGAGTTGGTCGCGCCAACCTGTTAAACGGACGCATATCATTCGGATTACTTCCGAGTGTCTGGCAAACACTTACTTGGGGCATTTTATGCTTGATTGCATACGATTACGTCGAGCTTCGGGGTCATGAGCTTTAGGCACTGTATACCTTATTTTTAGCTGTGACATTGTATTTGTTATATTGTCTTGCTACTGAAAATCTCGTGTTCCGCAAATGACTTGTTTACTTAAACATATTACTTTTGGCAGTGGGTTGTAAACACACAGGATACAAGTCTCTTATGGCGGGACTTGTAACTGAGTGGATTTACGATGCCTTTGCTGGGAAATACTTGATTTCTGAAAATACTTGTTTACGGAAAATACTTGATTACTGAAAATACTGGTTTACGGAAAATACTTGATTTCTGGAAACACTTGTTTACGGGAAATACTTGTTTACTTAAAACTATGAACTCACCAGCTTTATGCTGACATTTTAGCATGTATTTTCAGGTTTTAAGCAATGGCACACTACAGGAGGTTTTGGCAAGGCATGGCATGGTCATAGAAGACTCTGATATTCAAATGGGGACCGTTTTAAACTATTTTAAGGGCCTACTTCCGCACTATTTTTAACAATGTAAACTCAACATTTTTGATTAAACTATCTTATACTAAGTGATTCAAGTGAAACCATTTTTGAACTTGTTTTGTAATACCAATTGAGTTACACCCCAGCTACATGTATGCTTCCGCTGGATCCGATTTTTGGGGGTGTGACAGATTGGTATCAGAGCTTTGGCTATAGCGAACTAAGTGTTTTTAAAACCTAGACTATAGCTACTTTTACGAAAACTTAACCCTATGACTGTCACGTTCCTGCCTGCCAAACTGAAGCCTCGTTTGTGGTTAGTTGCTGACTTAGGTGATGAGATTTGTGTCTCATTATCTGATATACTATATTCATTTATTATAGTTGATTATTATAATTGTCTTTCATATAAGCATGTTCACGTATTATATATGTCGCCGCATTATGTTTTCCTTGCATAGTTTCATCAATCGACCTTGAGTTTGGTCACTTGCTTTTGTCTTTCAGAACGTCTTGGCATTGTGAAGGACATGGTATTAGTATAACTGAGCTGAGTATTTCAAAATTCATGGAACCTCGGTGGAATATAGACTGGTCATCTATATTCAACCCGGGATAGTGAGATATAGGCTGACCACCTATGTCTGACTCATAAGTGAATTTTGCAACACTGAGAGTGGTTATAATAAGGTTATGTCTGGAGTGAATTCCCTACTCAATTTCCAAATGTTTCATTCATGAGTGTGTATACTCTCGTTGTTGGAACCTTCATACTTTTCATCACTTCGTAAACCACCGATTGGAAGCATGTCAGCTAGTCATTTTATTTCATGAACTTTCATATTTATGCACGATACACTCATATCACAGTATTTTCTTTTGTCACAATCTCATTTTGTTGCAGTTGTCACAGTCTTTTCCCTTCTCACCATTACTATCATTTCCTTTCCCCACCCCCATATATATATAAGGAATTAGCTAACACTTTATAGATTCTGTTGTCACTCATCCCTCACTACTCCCTATATTGATAAGTGGATATTATCAATGACCTCCCTAGGAAAGACTTTCCATACCTTCTATGAGGATGATCCCTCGATACATTAAGACCTTTCAAAACTCAACAGAAATCTCAAGATGTCACAAAACCATTCGAACCACTATCACTGGCCTGATTGCCACAATTCCACTATCTGGAAAGTATTGGCTTGACTGAATTACAAGATTCATTTAGATACGAGTGCTCACTAAGCAACACCATAGAGATAAATCCAACCTCTTAACCAAGACTATAAATTGAACATGTCCTCACCAATAGCCTTTATTCAAACATGTTAGACACCTATGCATTTGTGCACATACCTGGCTATTTTATCCTCTTAATACTTTCATTTTTAAATGGATTTTCTCCAAAACTACCGTTATACAAAACATATATCTTGTAAGAAATACTTTTCTGATGCACTTATTTTAACAAGCAAATTTCTTTTGGCTAATCTTTTACAAAACTATTTAATGTTACAAAATTTTAAACATCGATCTTTGGTAAATCATACTATCCACCTTATGTTGAAAATTTTCCTATATTGCATAACTACTAAATTTTGAAACATCAAGAAGGATGTTACCTAAAAAGCCGTTTGCTTAAACTTGTAAATTCATTTATTCGGGGAAGATTTATGAACAAAACACAATCTCAAAACAAACTTTGAAAATCAATCATTATATTACCTCACTTATACCTTTAGGAGTTTGTGAGTTGATGACCTATAACTTGGGAAAAATCTTAGTAATGGAGACTAAGCACCGTAGGTGGAGAAAGACTCAATTCATGACATCCTGCGGAGGATCACAACCTTATCCTAATCTATTATTTTCAATAACACCCTTTAACAGACTTAACCTTGTAAGTTTCTCTACAAGATTCATGATACCCATTTCAATTATTCCTAATAGAGAAATTTAATTCACCTCAAACTCCTAGCGATTACATTAAGATTCCTTTGGAACCACACCAACTATCATCTACAGACCAATGGTCAGAGAACGATTCAAACATAGGAAGACATACTCAAAGCATGAGTGATTGACTCTAGAAATGGTTGGATTAACCATTTGCCATAAATCAGATTCCTTTATAACCATAGTTACCACACGAGCTTAGAGACTACACCATTTGATGCACTCTATGGTCGAAGTGCCAACATCCATTGACGGATCAAAATTTGGAAAAGTCCAACTCACTAGTCCCGTAAGCATTCATGAAATAACCAGGAATTTCCTACAAATTAAGAATTAGTTACAAGTTCGATAAATTGTAAACCATTAGAATTTCAAGTTCGTGGCATGATTATGTTGAAAGTTCTGCCTAGGAAAGGCATAATACCATTCAGAAAAATTCGGGAAGTTAAACTCGATACACACTGGACCATTTAATATTTCAGACAGAGTAGGCCTAGTGGCCGTCAGACTTGAACCTTGTTAGAGCTCAATATCTTACACGATAAAAATCATCATCTTTTCACCAATACCACACTAGAGACCAACACAAACTGAACTTCGGGACGAAGTTCCTTTTAAGGGGGTGAGACTGTAACAACCCGCATTTTCAGGACATTTCTCCTATTCACTATTCATTAGTTACTATTCATCATTTACTATTCACCGGTCACTATTCATCCTTTTACTATTCATCATTTTCGGAGTCAATTTGTGATTCCGAGAAGCGTTCAGAAATTTTACTATTCATGTGACACTATTCATTTCCGGAAGGAAATCACTATTCACGATTGCCGTTCATTTCATCGTAAACTGAGTTTACGAGTCTTCAAATTCGCGTAACCAATGTGGTTTCGCTGTGAATTCATACATCGTTCATTAATGACATTTCATATAGACTAGAGTAGTCTACAAATCATCATCACTTTAGAACCTACACGGATATGCATTATTTCTATATACGTATGTTTAATTTGTAATTAACGTTACCACTCAGTTTTTACTACGAACGTATACCCGATACTCCCGTCTACGATCCTAACATATTTACATACTCATAATAATAATATAAAAATTATATTATTAAATTACCCGGTGTTTTGAAACCAATGACTACATTTTACGGTCAGAGCTTATTACTCCGTCGGTTTGCGTTATTTCAATTCAATAATTATTTTAACATTCGATTCTCATCAGGAATATTATTTTACAACTTTTACAACTTCGTCGTATTTTATTTCACCTCGATAACATTTATTTTTAGTTAACTCGGTACCCGATAACACCTAAAATACAAAATATCTAACCAAACCTTGCAACAAATAGACATAAACATTAAATTAGCCACCAACACACATCCATGTTTCCCTCCTTTTTGGTGTGCCCCTAAGACCACTTTTAGACCATAAAGACTTTCAACAAGTATATAAACTTCCATCTTTCATTTTTCATTCATTTACAACAAAATAAACTAGCCTAAAATTTGCTCTCATCCTTTCTTTCTCTCTATATGGATCGACCACAACAAGAACACAAGAAGAATCCACCATTTTTCATGATCCAAGTGTTTAATCAAGTTTTAATCATGATCTAGTTGAGGTTTTGTGGTAAAAACCCTAGGTTAATATACATAATCATCTTCAAATCACCTCAAATATTCAAGTAAGCTTCAAGAACACTTTTGATCTTTTCCTACTTTCATTTATTTTATATTTTTATGTATTTTCAAGATATATTGACAAAACATGCAAATATACTATGATCCATACCACTTATTGTTTATTTTTGTTTATAAACATAGATCTACAATTTTTATTATCAATCTCATGAGATCCACCATTTTTGGTGATGTTTAGGAACCCATGACACCCTAAGAAGGTGTATGGTAGGATTGGGTATTTGTGGAGTTGATTTGAAATAGTTTGGTTAAACCTTGAACAAGTTACAAACTAGAAAAGTTGATTTTGACAAACTTTCAAAGCTGCTGTCCATTTTTATAAAACGTGGGAAACTCAGGGTCTAGGGTGTAACTTTGGACCAAAGATTTAGAAAATACATTCCGAGACGAAACTATGGCCGAAAACGGGGATAAAAATGAGTTAATAACGAAGGAGATATGATTTTCCGAATATTAACAACGAAAAATACTTTCAAATATAGGTTATGTCCCAAATCGCCAATTTCAGAAAACTCAGGGGTTTCCGGGTAACATTGGGTTAGATATTCAGGAAATACTTTCAAAAACGAAACCGTGGCCGCTTGAATCACTAAAATCCGAGTTACGACGAAAAAGATATGCTATTTTCAATTTTAACGACGAAAACTATTATCTGAAAAATAGCTTGCTGTTGAACAGTTTTCATGGACTGTTTCGAGACGTAAAACTTGATCTAGCCGTCCCGACTTATCAAAAATATATATTAGTATGTTGTCCCACGATTCCGGGGATATAAAGAACGTAGAAAACGAGCTTATAACGAAAAAGATACAAGCGTTTGAACTTAGACGATTTTTACAAATTTCCATCAGCTTTTCTATTATTATTTTGCCGCAAAACTGTCTTTGCGAGACACCACTTTCTTGGCTGTTTTTCTCCATGATCAGATCAATTTGAGTCCGAGCCGTAGTTTTATGAAATCAAGATCTTCCAACAAGCTTTTCAAATCAATTGGCCGTTCGTCGAATAGACTTATAACGAATAAACTACGACCTCATCTATATACCCGATAAACTATATATATTTTGACAGCTTTTACTATAATGAAATTTTCTAAGTGTTGAACATAATACTTTCAAGTAACAACAATAAGAGTCGATTTTCTCATCGATCAAGACCCGTATAACCAAAAGTTAAATGACACGACTTCAAGATATTGTTACAAGGTTTTCAAAAACGCAGAGTTTCATCACTAACCCTTAACGTACAACATTTCGCGACTTGTTTTGCGAGGCCATTTTGGGCATATTTTCAAGTAATGAAAATGTTATTTTTGCGACAAAAACCTTATATTTGCCGATAGAACACCAAACAAGGATCGTGGAGTACCGTTTCAACCTATTTCCATGAAAAGTGGTTATTAACCTAACGAGACGTCAAAAATGTATTTTTCGACGATAAACATTATTTTCAAATTTCACGAGTGGTATCGATAACATACGTATTTGCATGTGTAGCGTCATTTCATTTCTTACATTAGATCATATCATTCATATTAGGTTGCGGTTAGAGATCGTGCCTCATTTCTGTGTATTCATTGTTGTCATCGTAGCTATTGCACCAGGTGAGTTCATAACCCCTACTTTTACTTGTTTCACAACTGTTTTGGGGGAAGATACATGCTCCTTACTATTTAAATTCAATGCTTGTTTTACTTGAACGCGATTCATTTTCTCAAACATTACTGGATGGTTGAAATACTTGATTGATTACTTGAATACATTATGAATTACTTATTCCATCCTTGATTTCTTTCTTATGAACACAAGTTCTTGCTTTTGCGGAAATAAATATAAAACTGTTACTTTGCCTGAGTTACCTATTACTGCCACTGAAGTCCCCTTTATCATGAACCGTTAATTACATGTGTGTGAGCGCGAATGCTGTGGATAGATCTATTTGGGTTGACACCCCATCCGAGTTGGTCGCGCCAACCTGTTAAACGGACGCATATCATTCGGATTACTTCCGAGTGTCTGGCAAACACTTACTTGGGGCATTTTATGCTTGATTGCATACGATTACGTCGAGCTTCAGGGTCATGAGCTTTAGGCACTGTATACCTTATTTTTAGCTGTGACATTGTATTTGTTATATTGTCTTGCTACTGAAAATCTCGTGTTCCGCAAATGACTTGTTTACTTAAACATATTACTTTTGGCAGTGGGTTGTAAACACACAGGTTACAAGTCTCTTATGGCGGGACTTGTAACTGAGTGGATTTACGATGCCTTTGCTGGGAAATACTTGATTTCTGAAAATACTTGTTTACGGAAAATACTTGATTACTGAAAATACTGGTTTACGGAAAATACTTGATTTCTGGAAACACTTGTTTACGGGAAATACTTGTTTACTTAAAACTATGAACTCACCAGCTTTATGCTGACGTTTTAGCATGTATTTTCAGGTTTTAAGCAATGGCACACTACAGGAGGTTTTGGCAAGGCATGACATGGTCATAGAAGACTCTGATATTCAAATGGGGACCGTTTTAAACTATTTTAAGGGCCTACTTCCGCACTATTTTTAACAATGTAAACTCAACATTTTTGATTAAACTATCTTATACTAAGTGATTCAAGTGAAACCATTTTTGAACTTGTGTTGTAATACCAATTGAGTTACACCCCAGCTACATGTATGCTTCCGCTGGATCCGATTTTTGGGGGTGTGACATTTTGCTTATGTTTAAAACTCAACTTTTTTATTTGATATTATAATTTACAAACTGATGAGGCGAAAAATGAACAACTTTTAGGGGGTCATTTAAGCCTGGAATTGAATTTATTTGATCAAATATTGCCCTAAATCGTTTCTTTTGTGATTTTAGGTACTTTTGGAGTGAATTCTGGAAAAGGAAGCAATTCAGACGTTTTTGGAGCATAAAAGTGAAGAAAACGGCAAAGACTTAATTTTTCACGCTGATATTAGTACCTGACGGCGTCAAGAAGAAAATCATGACGGCGTCAAGAGTAAAATCCATGATGACCCAGTGAAAACCTGAAGGCATCACAACAAGGGCGTCAAGACTATTTTTGGTGACGGCCTGCATAAGGAGTACACATGACGGCGTCAGACCCAGATCTAGGCAGTCCGAGAAACTATTTGGCGGCGAGATGACGGCGTCAGAATTTTGTTCTTGACGCCGTCACCTATCAGAATCTATATATAGTTTTCTATTTTTCATTCATTAAAGGAGGAACTTGTGTGGAGAAAACTAGGGTCGAACTTTGTAAACCCTAGGTCGTATTTTACAGTATTTTCAAGGGTTTTCACCCCTTGAATCCTTTCATGTTCAATTGAGATAAGTCTTCTCTTAATTCATTCAATATGTCTATGTTTTGTTTGAATATATCTTATGCTTGTCTTGATTTCAACATGTTAGGCTAGATCTATCTTGTGTTTGCTTAGATGTAATGAAACCTAGATGTTGATTACTTGTTTATGGTTGTAATGGATGAATGATTTCAATGTTAGGCTTAAGAAAACTGGCAGATCTCCATTGTGTAACATGCTTGAACGTCTTAAGGAACATGAACCGATGTGTACTAGGTTTTATTGGTTGTATTTAATGCATGAGCAAATTCTAGTGATCCCATGTTAGGAGCTTCTTAGCCGGCTCGACATAGGAGTGAAGTTGGCGCTCTTAGGATTGGGGAAGTAAGTACGCCACCCCATGAATGGTATTAAGGAATACAATCCGTCATCCACGCAACTATAACAAGTAATTAACCTGTAAAAGATATCTAGGGAGTAGTGAAACCTAAGTAAACACAATTCTCCCACATATTGCTCACAACTCTATTTTAATTTAGTTTATTTTCATTTTTAGTATTTTATTTTGATTGCATCTTTAGTATTGGGTTAGTTGACTAGCAACTAATTCCGCCCAAATCCTTCAAAACCGAGATTTTTATTTGCTTTTATAAAAACTAAAAAAATACAAAAAGAATCATCCCTCATCTCTAGACCTAGTCTTTAGGTTTTCTAATCCTAGCGACACTATTCCTAGCTGAACAATCAATCCCCCGGTACTTGTCATTATACTATACTACATCGATCAGGTACACTGCCTGGTGGGGGTTGTAAGCTTCTCGAGATCCCTCGAGAGGTAAAACCTGGTGCAATCCCTACGCACATCACAAACGACTTTAAGTCAAAATTATGTATTTTTTCCTTTCTATTCATTACTCAATGTGATATTTTTAATATGTCGTATTTTGCTATTATGGCAAACTCATTTAATGGGCATAAATATTGGTTTCTCACTAATGATTCTACATATAAAAAAGAAACCACTTTGCAATGCGCGGACCTTCTTGTTTTCAATAATAATTCAATTGCACACGATCAATTCATTCTAATATTTCTCAAAGAGCATTCGAAAGCAACTACTTACATAAACTAATGACACTAAAAAGTATTATTTAACCATTTAAATGTTGCTTTACATACATGCTCGTGCACATTTTCTTGAATCAAATCGCACATGTGAGCTACATTAATAGAAAACGCACATAACTTACTTTTATATGAAAATGCATTAACATAATACATATACCTATATATATGCTTATCTATAACAATCACCTAAATATGTAAGAAACAAAGAAAATAGTTGGTATCCCAATCTTTGGTTCTATTTATCTGAGCATGCACGATCTTGTGTGATTTTCATGATACCTGTGTATGATAACTAAATTAAGAAAAAAAGAAAACCAACTTAATTACAAAGATCTAAAAGATGTGTGAATCATCTCCAAAATGTTGCAAAAGAGAATTTACATACCGCTACCAACAATCAAAGATCTAAAAGATGTGTGAATCATCTTCAAATGTACATACTAAATGTGATTTTCGCCGGTTTATATAGGCAAGAATTAGGTTAAATCGTTAATTTTTTTCTTGAAACTTTTGCAACTTTTGCACTTCATCTAACCGACTTTTAATTCTATACTAAATGCCTTGTGATCAATTCGGGCAAACCTTGCACTTTATCTCCTTTCATGATTTTATAGTTATTATGAGGTTGGATTGAATTTCGAGCATTAGATATCTTGTACTCTATGCAATCTTGACGCCTACACAATAAATTAGAGGGCCTAATCTTATAGTATTATAGATATTTCTCTCTCCACTGAAAGTCCATCTTCTTCCCTGAGCATCATCTTCTATTTTTAGATTCATCTACGTCTTCATTTTTTAGATTCATCTACATCTTCATGAGTTTCTTTTCTATAACTATGTAATATAAATCTAAAATTTGATGCCCCCAAAATTATGATGCCTTGGGCCATCGCCAACCTCGCCTAGTACCAGGGCCAGGCCTGGGTGTCAATTTCTGACCCAACACGAAACCCGACCTGAAACCAAAACGAAAATTAACGGGTTCGCGTTGAGTGTAAATATATTTTGGGTCGGGTTTAGGTCGACCCATTTAACCCGTTAATTAAACAGGGGTTGGAAATAAATTAAACGGGTCGACCCGCTAACCCGTTTAAGATTTTTTATTAAATTAAAATTTATTTATATTTTATTATACGGGTTAAATGGGTTAAACGGGTCGACCTACAAACCCATTTAACCCATTTAACGTGCCAACTTTAGCATATAAACGGGTTATATAGGTCAACCGAAACCCGTTTAACCTATTAAGCCCGTGTGACCTATTTAACCTACTAACCCAAGTATATATATGGGTTAAATGGGTCAGGTTCGGGTTATGTGTAAATGGGTTAGGGTTAACATAGCTGACCCGATTATTTAAATGAGTTAGGTTTGGGTTAGGGTTTTCTGACCCGCCAACTTGTCAACCCGAACCCGCCAACCCGAATTGCCACCCCTAACTTGGACCCCAATAAGATTAGAGTGAATTTACTGGATTATGACCTCATGAGAGACTGACTTTAATGGACTATGCTAATGGAAGTTAAGACTAAGGACCGTGGGTGAGATTCTTTGCAAAGTTAAGGACTGTCAATGCATTATGAAACTATGACTTGCAATTTTAGACGAACCAGGGACGATCCATGTAAATTTAATCTAAAATTAATGCACTATATATCCTCTTAATTATTGCTTCCTAGTTACTGTACTCCGTATTAGGATGGTGGCAGTCATGCCTCACCATACCTCACCATGATTCGTCATTAACCAATCAAAGCAAGCCAACACATTTCGTGATTCACCATACCTCACCATACTTTTTTAGTGGCAACCATGATTCATGGGGATAGTAAATGCATTTATTGCCAACGTTCGAAAAATTGATTGCAAAAGACAATACCGAATTGGTAATCTTTGCCAATTTGCTTGCCGCAAGAACCAAACCGCTGGACTGGCATTGCTCATGCCGAGCCATGCCGATGATGCCGAGTCCCATGCCGAATGCGTTGCCACCACCCTTAGCGTTCTAGATTATTATAGTAACTTTTTTTTCTCGTTCATGTTTCGATGATGAAAAGTTCAATCAGAGCTCGCATGTCAGGTACGTAATCTAGATATAATGTAAATCATGTTTAATATCTATACACTCATTAACGTTTTGTAATATGAAAAAAATATCTTATGTGCGTTTTCAGCCTGATTATCTAGTTATTAGAGCATAATTCGAAGGATTTAGGGGGGTGTGTGTTTTCAGCCTGATTATCACGATCTGAAAACGTGAAAATCATGTTCGCAGTGTTTGCAAACGCGATTTACTTATTATAACAAAATTACTTTTGCGTACGTAACACAGGCTTGTAATCAGTGTGAAGGTTTCATAGTAGAAAAAAAAGGTTGTTGAGTGTTGTGATGATGATGTATAAAACCTTAATATTTAGTTGTAGTTTCAGTTACGCCCAATTAGGGGTGTTAACGGGTCGGGTTTTTGAGTTTTTAAAAAGTGGCCTGCAACTTGACCCGATACAAAATCGGGTTCGGGTGATTTGGGTTATAAGATAAACAAAGAAAATACCGTGAATAATCACTTCGTGCGCAAGTATATTTGACAAAACCAACAAATGGACGGTCACCAAGATTTATATAATTACTATATATATAATGTGGCGTCGTTAAACGACACACCACATGTCGTTTTGGGCTCGCATGTTTTTAGGCCGGTCCATTGCTATTGTCCACCTTACCTTACATCCGGTATCTTAGCCCCTTTATGGAAACAGTTCTCATAGTTATCGTGTTTCGTGGAGATAACTATGCATCTGGGTCGGTTACAATCTCACCGCCTCTCTCTCTCTCTCAACCTTCGGGTTTGCGTTGTTTGTGGCAGTATAACGCAAAGACACAGCAAAGGCACAGCTGTGTACGAGAAGATCAGCCGGAACGGCCCAAAACAGGTGCTTCAGTGTAAGTTTGGTTTGCTTTTTAGGTGTTTTCATTGTGTTGTGAAGTTTGGTTTGATTTTTATATGATGTACTTTATTGTGTGTTTTATGAGTTTTATGTGATTAGGATGCCTAAATCAATGGTGGTTTTTAATTGCTACCAGTGAATCTGATTAATCTTTTAAATTGCATATGAGGTGTTTGATAAAATGTTTTGATGACAGACTGCAAAACGGTTGTGTGATTCGAGAGGGATTCGTCGCGGTGGCGGTCTTGCGGGTTCGATCAGGTACCGTGCTTTTGTTATACAGGTTTAAAGTATATCAAAAAAATTGCGGTAAAACTCGCCAATATCATGACTTTTACAGGATTTTATACATGTTTAATACTATTTCCAGCTAAAGTCTTAAAAAATTTTAGCATGTCTTGCGGGTTCATGTACCGTGCTTTTGTTATACATGTTTAATAGATGAATATTTTCAACTAAAGTCTTAAAAGATTTTAGCAGTGTCAAATTAAAAAGATGTCAGTGAAATTCGCCAATATCGTCACTTCTAGATTATTTGGTGGTTTTAGAACATTTAAAGCTACTATTTTGGGTATTTTTATGATATTTATACATATCACTGATTTTGAGCGATGTAGCCAGGTATAATTGTGGTAGGTTAACGATCAAATATATAGACTTCTATAGCAGGGACGCTGAACTATGCTTCAAGCCAGGTACGACATTACGTGTATCATTTTTTTTTTCTCTTTGTGAAAATTTGATTTGACTCACGAAAAGGCGTTGCATTATTTCCGAAGACTCAATCCGAAGAAGTGATGATACTCAGAGAGAGGGTTTGCCAGGCGGCTCCTCAATTTGTAAGTGACCCGTAGGTTTCCTATTTAATCGCATTTTCCCTTTTGAGACATAAAAATACATACACACACATACTAAATGATACATGTTACCCCTGCTACAGATGCCGTAATTGGTATGTGAACATATAATGGTGTGATCCACAATGTGAATCGGATTATCAGGTATAAAAATTGACTCTTGCATCTTTGTTTAACATTGAATATGAGTACCAAGTAATTTTTTTTAACAGGTGGCATTGGCGTCTGTTGCAGGGCCTTTCATTGGCAGAGTACGCATGGCTCGATTGGGAATGTGGCAAAGGAATTTATGGACAGTGAATGCCACGAGGCTGGAGCTTGAACCAGATAGGACTGGACCTAAAAATGTTGTCTTACAAGGTTAGTATTTGTTTTTAAGGCACAGATAATCAAGTCTACATGTATTTGTAATAATACCTAACTGTAGAATCAAATAGCTGTTGAATACATATATCCTGAAGCTTCTCTATCTTCCCACCAGTACACGTTTACGGTTTACTACTGACTGATACTTCAACGCTTGAGAAAGGTATTATCTTGACGGGGCGTATTTTGTTTTGGTACTTGCAGATGTTCAATGGTTTTGGTTCTATGCCTTTGGTTCAGTGCGTTGGTTCAGTGGCTTTAGCTCAGTATTTAACATGCTCAAGTGGATTTGGTTCAGCAATTTTTGGTATTGTGCCTTGGTTTAGTAGATTTTATGTGACTTTGGCCCATTTATTGCTTATTTAATCGCTCATTTATGAAGGCGATGATGATAGTTGTATGCGTTTTTGTTTTCAATGAGCGTAAGTTTACCAATATCAAAATCTTGGCGGAGCAACCTGGCACGATTTTTGGGTTGCAACTAAGGCTGGTGTTTGGTTCCATATTGGTGCAAGGATATGGGTATTGATAAGCTTTGCTCAATTTACTTTAAAAGAAGCATTTAAAAGCCGATTTTAACTAGATATGCGCTTTTAATAAGCGATCTTAAACACTCCCTTAGGAGTTTGTTTTTTTTTTTTTTTTTTTTTTTTTTTTTTTTTTTTTTTTTTTTATGTTGTGTTAACTTTTTGTTTACTTTCCAGTTGCAGTTGCGCATTTCACTTTTCTTGCATTTTTGTAGGAAGCAGTTTCCTAACAACACCGGGCCGACAAGGGTCGAGAATGGATTATATGACAATGGGTACTGACTTCATTCGAATAAATGCTTATGAAGGTACTCGCTCTAATTGAAGCTTACCATTTCTATTTTGATTATAGTTTTTAATGATTTTTGGGTTTCGATCACTTTTTATAATTTACTTATTGTGGCTTTTATCACTGTGTTATAGTGTTTAATGACGGCTCTTTTTTTGTTTGTTGACATGCTAGGCTAATTTATAATTTGGCAACTTCAAGCCTTTTGAAATGACTACTGAGATGTTGTGACAACAAGCTAAATCATGTGGAAGCCATGCATAAAATGTGTTTGGTTGCTTATTTTGTTACACTTAGCTGATTAGCTAATTAAGTTAGTAGTTAGTCTTTAGTTGTTGAGCTGAT
This sequence comes from Artemisia argyi, assembly GCA_030686995.1. Taxonomy (NCBI): domain Eukaryota; kingdom Viridiplantae; phylum Streptophyta; class Magnoliopsida; order Asterales; family Asteraceae; genus Artemisia; species Artemisia argyi. Next base: position 233,331,900 of record CM060703.1, on the reverse strand, counting down.
TATCAAGTAATTATGTCGTTAGGTTCGTTTGTTTGACTATCGATTGATTATAATTTTTAACGTTTAATCGATGTCAGTGATTTAGATTGCCCTTAAATCGACAGGTAATGAAACTGCAGGGTTGTTTAAGCATGATTAACGAGTATCAATTGTCAAATGGAACTGCAGCCTATAACAGCCTGTTAAACATATGCGGGTAATGGGTGAATTGTTATATCTAAATTCAGCTTTATGAAATAGAGTTCATCTCTATGAAACAAAGTTACTTATTTTGTGACAGGAATTCACCTCTTTATCATTTGGGACAACAGAGGCGAACTTGTGACAAGTTGCTATGTTGAAGACTTTCAAGGTGAATATATGAATGCTAAAAGATGTAGTACTAGAGTTAGTCATATATAGAATATAAGAAAACTGGGTAGTGTCGATTTAGGTGTCGAGAAAACAAATCCTTTATATTGGTAAAATGTACTCTAAATGTTGTTTGATAATGGTTTTTCACTTCTAATTGACATCTTAATTCACAGCATTTACAAACAAGGGTAAGGTTTTATTGGTGCTCGCACGGAATATATAAAATATTGTATTATCTGTCAGGCAACGCGAAGGTGTAATCATCAACGACGTGAAACGACGCTCCGCCGCAACGCGGCGGCCCGTTGTCCACCTTGTTTAAGTAATTCTTTGTATTCTGTATAAGAAGTGTATTATCACGGTCTAATGTCATTCTACTATATATAAATTTTATGTAACCGGCTTTTTGCCTACGGAATGACCCAAATGACTAAAACAGGACAACTGTGAATGTATGTTGGTAAGTATGCATTACTAGTAATAAAACGTGATTAGTTAGAGTATGGTCTAGTGGTACATATAAAATTATAAATGTAGAAGTTAAGTTAATTATCTATGGTTCATCGTTGTTACTTGGTAGATATATGCTTTTACTTCATGTTGACAAAGCGTTAACTTATTAAACCTTGTGGAATATATGTACATGCAGCAATTGTCAAGAAGGGTTTTTGCTTCAAGGCATCAACAGAGACTAAAGGTTGCGGTTTGAATTCTATCCTTAGAACACAAACTTAAGTTCAATCCCGAGAAAGTCAATACAGAAACGTTAATTAACAGCAGTGATTTTCATGTCGCATATATTTTCAAAACATCACATCCTGACCTCTACATTACACCAAATACATTCATCCTCAAACCAGGCACAACATGTAAAGTGACTTTCACTTTAATGGTTCAAGATGAAGTGCTAACAGCTTTATTTGATGGCGCGATTGTTGAGAAGAAAATATCTCTAGATGTAATTCGTGTCCCTGAAGGTACATCTGTCGAGGACATCAAATCTTTCTGTTTTAAGAGCAAAGATTATATTGGAAATCTGTCGAGGAAACCAAAGGCACTGTCCAGGCTTTGGTATAGTGGAGTTTTTATCTTCTTATAAAATTGGATTTTCGGGTTGGATTTTGCAAAATACAACTATGCGCGATTGTATTTTTTATTTTATCCGAGTAACAATAGTTGATTTGGTTTGTCATATTTGGTTTATACAACCCAAGATTTTGAGCGTACTTGCTTTTGCTTATTTCGATAGGTTATATAATCCTGTCTCCGACTAACTTCAATTTTTTTTATAAAAGTGAAGCAACCAACTGTTAACTGTTGGCCCCTTCTTTTATAAACAAACCATTCTTGGGCAATTTTACTGTCTCAAGTTGGATTTAAACGAGAGTCATACCAGTACTCATAATTTTTTCCCTTTCGTGATTATAGTTTTGTTTTGTTTGTTTGTTCTTTCAAAATATTAGTAGTTGTTTCATTGTCTTGTACTATTGTTGGTTATGACTTATGACTACAAGCATGTATGGAAGCATATTGTTGAGCAATAGTAAGATATAGCTTATGATCATTATGCAGCCAATGTTACATATCAGTGTTAGTAATTGATTTTTTTTCCCCTTAAATTTTGAGTTTCGATGATCACCTATTATTCTTTGGTGCTTTCACCTTTTTGGTCAGTTTTATGCGATTTATGACAACATCTTGTTGCTAGTGACAATGCACTTCGAGTTGGCCGATATTCTCATGGTTCACTCATACAACTCACCCATTATAAGAACGATAAGTATGTGAAAGACTTGGTCATGTTTTTGTTCGAGACATCAAACATTACCAACTTTTTTTTTTTTTTTGGTGTTTTTGTATCTTTAATAACTTAAACATTGGTTATGACAAACCGGAAATGCTACCGTGCTAATAAGAAAGTGAGAATAAGGGGGGGTGTTTGGGGAAAAATCACGTTTGCAAAACCAAGGTTGCAAAAAGTAGGTCCCTACCTCCAGTTTCAAAACCACATTTTGAAGGCAAATTCAGTGATAATCACGTTTGCAACCAAACACCAAAACTTGATTATTCACGTTTTGAAAACGTGATAATCAAATAATCACATTTTCAAAGGTTTGCCAAACATGTTTAAGAATTATACGATTCGTTAGAAGTGGAAAAAAATTAAGTATCGTACTAATAAAATTAAAAGACAAAGACTTTCATAATCGAAGGGGAAAAAAATTAAGAATTATACGATTCGTTAGAAGTGGATTATGTGATGATGTTATATTTTCATCCTTTGATCTATGTGCAGTGGAATATTTGAAACATGTTTAACAAAAATGACAGATGGAAATATTTGTTCTAAAGACATAACACGTTTGTAGCCATAATCAAATGCTTCCTTTTTTTACACATTGTTTTATTCTTTTCAGGCTATGAAAATCGATACCAAACTCAAACGCGGTTGTTTAGTGACAATACACTTGGAGTTGGATATTCACCGTGGTTCAGCCACACAACAGTTCATCCCCAATTGGAATGACTATGAATATATAGTAGCAAAGAACTAGAAGCTAGCAAACTAAAAGATAACAAATAGATGAAAAGTTGGACTACATACCCAATTAAACATAGTTATCTACTGATAAATTTGTTATATTTCTGTCTAGATGGAAACAAAAAGAACAATAATCATTATTAAAATAAAAATACGATATGCTGATGGCTACTTCATATATCGATTGGGTGACCCAAACGTTTCAATGTATCTGACTTCTTCATCGATTATATGAATATTATTATTATTATCATCATCCACTCTAACTTCCACATACTCAAATTCGTCATAGATGTTGCCTTGAGTCTTCTTTTTGAGGTCTACTTTATAAATTTTATGTTTGCAATTAGACCACCAGTCCCTCATGAGCCAGTTTCCGTTCTTCATTAAGTGGAATGGAATCAGATAGCTTTTAAGAATATGATTATAACCATGCGGCCGCCTTAGTTGATAAAATACCTCTTCTTTCATATTCTGATATTCATCCAACTTCCACAACTTAATATAGGTATCACAACTATTTTTAATGTTATACTTGACACAGACATGAAGGCAATCACTTTTAACCATAATAGCCACATTACAATTATGTGTGTCTTGATAATTATCCACACTGGGAGTTTCTATCCTTGAGAACATTTCAGATTTTGTGTCAAACCTTATAACTGAACTAGACCTTCGGTTTAAGTGTACTTGTAAGAAGTAGAGATTTTCATTCAAATAAATACCTCGATTCCAACGTTCAGGATCAAGTATTGTACCATTTCTATGTAGAGGGACGTCTACTTTTCTCCATGAGTCCGATTTCAACGAGTATATGTAAACACTACGGTCAGGAACATCTACATATAGAAGCTTGGAGTCATCTTCACAACAACTGTAATACAATCCGAAATCTGAAGAGGAATACCAAAATTTGTTACATTCATTAGATTTGGACAACCTCTTATACTCTTTGGTCAAAGGATTCCAAAAGATTAGATCGGATATTAATAGATTACTAGACCCATATGTTGATATGCCTAGACATACCAATCCATGAAAAGACGCTAGTATACAAATTCCACCAGGAGTGATGCCTTCGAACGATGGTAAAGGGCGTCGTGTGGTAGTTAAACCCTTATCACTCGGTGGCGCTTCACAGTCGATGATGGTAAACTCGAATGATGTTTCAGTTTTAGACAAGACTAGAAGTTTAGGGTTGTTTTTATGGTTGTCGATGTGCATGTTTGTGAACATATCCGACGTAAGTAACGAGTGCCATTCTTTTGAAACACACCTGAGACGACCAACAGTTTTGGCTGGAACTCTTGGTAATATGTGGTTCAATATGACGTCATGTGGAACATGTACCTCCATTTTCGATCTCTTTAGTTTAGGTTTCAATATGACGTCATGTGGAACATGTACCTCCATTGTCGATCTCTTCTTTGGTTTAGGTTTCAACATGACGTCATGTGGAACATGTGCCCCCATTGTCGATCTCTTTGGTTTATTAGGTTTCGATAACAAATGTTTAGAAAAGAATATTTAGTGTGAGACGACGTACGTAGGTTTTTGCGTACATTTATAGGGAGATTATTGCCATCTAATATATGGAAGGTGAAGATTTACATGATTTAAATATAATATATCTAGAACTTATTATAGTTGTATTATATTGTTTAGGACTTTAGTTTAATTAATTAGAAGAAGATATACAATGAGCCTCAGACGAATTACATGTTATGTTTAGGTAATAATTTGAATTTGAAAAGGTCACGATTTCCTCTCCTTTTTAAAATATGGTGTTAATTAATGTCTTGGCACCGATAAGGTCATGGCATTGTATAAAATGGTTTAGGTATCGTTTAGTTGTAAAAAAAAATTATTTTATTTTTGTTTTTAGATTCGTTAAAAGAGGAATGTTTGGAGTTGAGAATTATGAAAAACCGTTTATATAAAATTAAATTTTTTATTTTTAAAAAGATGAAAAGATGTTTACCTTCATGATGGGTGGCAATGACGAGAATAGAAGGTGGATATGTTACGAATACTGATTAGGGTTATAATGGGATACTTGAATAATAGATTAAAAAATATCGTCTCTTTTTGTTAGAGAGAAAAAATTAAGAAGGATAGATTGGACTTTTCATTTCTTTAATTAAAATTTAGCAAATGAGAATTTCATTTTTTTTAAAATCCTCTGAAAAAGTGTGACTAAATTTTTTTTGAAAAATCTTTGTTTGATCATTTTGGTAAAATGATGTGGCATGTAAAATGTTTATTTTTGTCGTTTTCCATGTTTTGCTGACATTTACATTTACTTTAAACGAGACTACTTTTATTGATATCAAACATTTATTCGATTAATATTGGCCTTTTTCAGTTCACTACTTTCGTTAGCCTATTACTTATACGGATATCTTGATAAATTGATGTAGAAAACCAAACACACATCTCAAGTTTTGAAGAAAGGCACACAATATCTCATATGTAAAAAAAAATGTAAGAACCGGAAAGCTGGAGAGAAATGAAGCGAGTCTCATTGTAAGGGAGACAGTGGCCAAAATCATACTCGAATGTAGTGGTGACGGTCGATATTAGAGTAGAGTAGCTAACAAATGAAAGGTTGTGAGTTCCTAGTGTTAGGGGTGTCAATTTTTGACCCGACACAAAACCCGACCTGAAATCGACACGAAAATTAACAGGTTTGCGTTGAGTGTAAATAGATTTTGGGTCGGGTTTTGGTCGACCCATTTAACCCGTTTATTAAACAGGGGTTGGAAATAAATTAAATGGGTCGACCCGCTAACCCGTTTAAGATTTTTTCTTAAATTAAATTTATTTATATTTTATTATACGGGTTAAATGGGTTAAACGGGTCGACCTACAAACCCACTTAACCCATTTAACTTGCCAACTTTAGTATATAAACGGGTTACATAGGTCAACCGAAACCCGTTTAACCTATTAAACCTGTACACAAGTATATATACGAGTTAAATAGGTCAGGTTCGGGTTCTTGCATACATCAGAGTATATAAATAGGCAAAATTTACATCCTTTCACCCATGTGGGATAACTTGAATCAATTTTTTAGAAAAGTAAAAAATCACGTGGACTGTGGAGTAGGATATTTACCATGGTTCACTCACACATCAGTTCATATCATCTGCAAGATAAAATGATAAGAAAATTTTGTTTAAAAAATATATCGTAATTCGAGTGCAAGAAACTAGCTCAACAATGTCAACCAGAAGCTGATCGATGGATGAAAAACATGTTCCGGTGTTTTGGAGCTTTTGAAATGAAAATGATATTGTTGTTAGTACAAATGAAAACGATAATGTGAAAATATATAACCACAAAGAATCGAATACAAACAAACGGCATTCCACCTCTCCAAACAAGATTATTAAAGAGAAAGGAACCCAGACAAGAACAACACAAAAGAAACTACAACAGAAACAAGATGATTAGATAGTAAGATATGCCTAAATTCTGAAATAAATCCCCTTCTGGCCATGGAGGTTCACCTGCGCCGACTCCGGGCTATCCAAAAAGGGTAGTCGCCGTGGAATTAATCGGCTCGCAGTGTCGAGTCGGGAACCCATGTTTACCCAAAAAAAAATGCCTAAATTATCTGCATAAAACCCATTTGTTGATTTAAACAAAAAAATTGTGGTCCTAGTGGGGCTCGAACCCACGACCTTCGGTTAATAAGACCGACGCTCTAACCAATTGAGCTAGAAGACCATTACATCAACTAATTAATTGATGTGTAAACTCCAAAATAATAATAATAATACACCTGTAATGTTTTGATTCTGATTTTTTATCATTCTTATGTTTTGAAACAATAATAATAAAGGAAAAAGAATAAGAATCTGAACATGAATTTAAATCAGAATCGAGACAAAAGAAAGAAGCTTTGAAGGAAAATTTCGAGGGGCTTTGCAAGGTGATCAAGGATGTTCTTGGCGACAATGTGGAAAAGGTGATCGTTCCTGACCGTGTGGTGGATTCCCCCTGCTGTTTGGTTACAGGTGAGTATGGGCCGGGTGGACTGCCAACATGGAAAGAATTATGAAGGCACAAGCTTTACGAGACTCGAGCATAGCTGGTTACATGTCAAGCAAGAAGACCATGGAGATCAACCCTGAGAACTTGATTATGGAGGAACTGAGGAAGAGAGCTGATGCAGATAAGAATGACAAGTCTGTGAAAGACTTGGTGATGCTGCTGTTTGAGACTGCATTGCTTACATCTGGATTCAGTTTGGATGACCCAAACACATTGGGAAACAGGATTCACAGAATGTTGAAGCTTGGTTTGAGCATTGATGAGGATGCTGGTGATGGTGCTGTCGACATGACAGCATTGGAAGAAGCTGACGTTTGCAAGATGGAGGAAGTCGATTAAGCGCAGGGCTCTTGGTTCTTTTGCTTGATGTCTTATTTTTTGATGTCTTAGCAAATGCAGTATCTGATTTTAGTAGGTTTTTATTTTTCAAATGTGTCTTTGATTATGTCGAATCGCTTCTTTTGTAGTTGGACTTGGGTTTATAAAGTAAGGTCTTTATATTACTTTTCGGTGCTTAATCTCTAATGTTAATTTTATATGCCTACAATCAGTCCTTGCTACTTATTAATGTACATGTTTACATATTGCTGTGTAATCTGCACGCTTAACAGATGTGCGTAGATGTTTTGTCTTAAAGAATGATTATACACTGTGAATTTGAAGCACTTGATATTATGGAGCATTGTCTCAGACTATTCAGTTCTAGAAATCGTTGAAAATAAGCCGACGTGGTCCAAGTCATGGAACAGATGTCGGCCTGCAATCATCCTTTAACGTAACAAACTGTTGTGTTACTACCTCTTGAATGAGAAGTAAAGATGATAACCAACAAAGGCAACCTTCACCTTGTGTTACTTTTACTTTTTATATCATTTAACTTCATTTTGGAACCATATAACAAGTGGGGTAAAGAAACGTAACCACTAGTCCAACCTCGCAATACAGCCATTACGAGATTACTTTTGGCCCACCTAAACAAGAGTAAACTAAAAAAGCCAACTAGTCCATCCAAGTTACTATTACAATTTTCAAGGCATCCAATTGTTCAACTAATCGTGAAACTGATGAGAAGTGCACTAATTATTTATCTTTCGCCATCATATTTGTGGGTGCTTGGCTTTTGCTTATTTCAATAGGTTATATAATTTTTTCTTTTTTATAAACTTTCACATTTTAGTGTTTCGCATGATTTTTAGCGATGGTAAAGGCGTCGTGTAAGGATGAGGTGAAAAACTTTGATTATAAGACTCTTACGATTTATATGTCTTTTTATGAAATGTGTGGTCGTAGTTACTTCTCATAATTCTCATTTTAATTACTCTTTTTATTTGATCTTAACTCATCCACGATAATACCGACTAACATAAGAAATTTTATAAAAGTGAAGTAACCAACTGTTAACTTTTGGCCCCTTCTTTTTTATAAACAAACCATTTTTGGCTAATTTTACTGTCTCAAGTTGGATTCAAAAGAGTCATACTACTACTCATATTTTTTTCCCTTTCTTCAACTGCTTTAACCAGCACATATATTAAGATAAATTGATTTCGTGATTATAGTTTTGTTTTGTTTGTTCTTTCAAAATATTAGTAGTTTGTTTCATTGTCTTGTACTATTGTTGGTTATGACTACAAGCATGTATGGAAGTATGTTGTTGAGCAATAGTAAGATATAACTTATGATCATTATGCAGCCAATGTTACATATCACTGTTAGTCATGGATTTTTTTCCTTAAATTTGGAGTTTCGATGATCACCTATTATTCTTTGGTGCTGTCACCTTTTTGGTCAGTATTATGCGATTTATGACAACATCTTGTTCCTAGTGACAATGCACTCCGAGTTGGCCGATATTCCCATGGTTCACTCATACAACTCACCCATTATAAGAGCGGTAAGTATGTGAAAGACTTGGTCATGTTTTTGTTCGAGACATCAAACAATACCATTTTTTTTGATGTTTTTGTATCTTTAATAACTTTAACATTGGTTATAACAAACCGGAAATGCTACCATGCTAATAAGAAAGTGAGAATAAGGGGGTGTTTGGGGAAAAATCACGTTTGCAAAACCAAGGTTGCAAAAAGTAGGTCCCTACCTCCAGTTTCAAAACCACATTTTGAAGGCAAATTCAGTGATAATCACGTTTGCAACCAAACACCAAAACTTGATTATTCACGTTTTGAAAACGTGATAATCAAATAATCACATTTTCAAAGGTTTGCCAAACACCCCCTAAGTATCGTACTAATAACATTAAAAGACAAACTCTTTCATAATCGAAGCGAAAAAAAATTAAGAATTATACAATTCGTTAGAAGTGGATTATGTGATAGATGTTATATTTTCAAATTTCAATAAACAACATCAAACACCACAAACTAACAATATAATACCAATCCCAACTTGTATAAGAATTATATGCCCGAGTATATTAATAAGCAAAATTTTCATCCTTTGATATATGTGGGATACTTGAAACAAGTTTAAGAAAAATGACAGATGGAAATATTTGTTCTAAAGACATAACACATTTGTAGCCATAATCAAATGCTTCCTCTTTTTACACATTGTTTTATTCTTTTCAGGCAACTATGATGCTGATGGCTACTTCATATATCGATTGGGCGACACAAACGTTTCAATGTATCTACCTTCTACATCGACTATCCAATTATTATTATTATCATCATCCACTCTAACTTCCGCACACTCAAATTCGTCATAGATGTTGCCTTTGTCGTCGATTTGAGTCTTCTTTTTTATATCTACTTTATAAATTGTAAGTTTGCAAGAATACCACCCGTCCCTCATGAGCAAGTTTCCGTTCTTCAATAAGTGGAATGGAAACGGAGATCTAACCGTACCCTCATAATCATCAACAAGTTGATAAGTTACCACTTCAATCATTTTCCCAAATTCATCCAACTTCCACAACTTAATACAGGAATCACGACTATTTTTAATGGCATGCTTGACACAGACATGAATGCAATCACTTTTAACCATAATAGCCACTTTAAAATTATATGTGTCTCGATAATCATCCACACTGGGAGTTTCTATCCTTGAGAACATTTCAGATTTTGTGTTAAACCTTATAACTGAACTAAACCTTTCGTTTGAGTGTTCTTGTAAGAAGTAGAGATTTTCATTCAAATAAATACCTCGATTCCAACGTCCAGACCAAAGTATACTTGTACCATTTCTATGTAGAGGGACGTCTACTTTTCTCCATGAGTCCGATTTCAACGAGTATATGTAAACACTATGGTCAGAAACATTTACATATAGAAGCTTGTAGTCATCTTCACAACAGCTGTAATACAACCCGAAATCTGAATGCGGGTAACAAAAATTGTTACATTCATTAGATTTGGACAACTTCTTATACTCATTGGTCCAAGGATTCCAAAAGATTAGATCAGATAATAGAAAACTAGTAGACCATGATGTTGATATGCCTAGACATACCAATCCATGAAAAGACGCTAGTATACAAATATAAAAAGGAGTGATGCCTTCGAATGGCGGTAAAGGGCGGCGTGTGGGAGTTAAACCCTTATCACTCGGTGGCGCTTCACAGTCAATGGTGGTAAACTCGAATGATGTTTCAGTTTTAGACAAGACTAGAAGTTTAGGGTTGTTTTGATGGTGGTCGATGTGCATGTTTCTCAACATATCCCACGTAAGTAACGAGTGCCATTCTTTCGAAACACACCTGAAACGACAATCAGATTTGGCTGGAACACTTGGTAGTATGTGGTTGAATATGACGTCATGTGGAACATGTATCTCCATTGTCGATCTCTTTGGTGTATTAGGTTCGATAACAAAGGTTTAGAAAAGAATATTTAATGTGAGACGGCGTACGTAGGTTTTTGCGTACATTTATAGATAGGGATATTATTAACATAAAATTTATCTAGAAAATATAATAGTTATAGTATTTTGTTTAGGGCTTTAGTTTAAATCAGAAGAAGATATACATGCTTAAAATAAAATATATCTAGAAAATATAATACTTATATTATTTTGTTTAAGGCTTTAGTTTAAATCGGAAAAAGATATACATGCTTAACATATAATATATCTAGAAAATATAATACTTATATTAGTTTAAATCGGAAGAAGATATACATGCTTAACATATAATATATCTAGAAAATATAATACTTATATTATCTTTTATATAATAAAAAAATTACATCATTTCGGAGTGTTTTTGCAAATCCCTTCTTGTTGAAAAAAAAATTAGACCAATAGCAGAGCTCGATTTTGCCACGTAAGCGAAATCGAGCAACATGATTGGTTAATAAAAAGTCAAAATTAAATTGATTTTGGTCAAACTTAATAAATTTAGTGGAGAAATTTGGTTAAGAAAAAAATTGCATAAAAATATAGGTGTCAAATTTATGAAAACAAAAACTTAAAAAAAGAGGAAGTAATTAATAAAACTTTAGTGTTTGAAGTTTAAATAATTTATATAGAGTAGTAAAGTGTAAAATTACAAGTTTACATGTTTTTTAATAACTTTATAAAAAACACAAATAACCCCTTAAACTTTATACCCCCTATACTTTATAATATTAACTTTGTTTAAAATTATATGGGTATTAGTATTAGTTTTAGACTTCCATTCATTAAAATTACAAAATTTGGTAAATATGCGAATTAGTTTTAATATACGTTAAATATTTTTTTTAAACTAATGTTAGTTTTAAACTTTCATCCATTAGAATATTTTTTTAAATAAGAACTCATGTTACTATTTAAAAGTTTAATTTATGCGTGCGCGGGTTTGAAATACGGCTAAACTATTAGTAACGAGAGTATAAATATCAAATGGTAAGCATGATACTCTGATATGAAAATAAATATACTTGATTCTACTTATAACAACAACTCATGAAATTGTTATTTAAAATTTGTATATGGATATCCGTAAAAACATTTTAAAAACTTTACGGATCATATTTTAACTTAATTAACGCTCATTATGTGCTACTAAATTCACACATTTTGTACAACATGATATCAATAGTTAAAGTTAAACAACAAAATCAACCCCAACCACAACACGCCTGTCAGTTAAAAACGTTATACAAAGTTAATTATTAAAAAAATAATAAAAAAAAAATGGGTTAGATAGTCATTGTTTAATATAGAAGGTATTTTCCTTAAATTAAAAAAAAAAAAAATGCACGCATCACAATCTTTATTTGATAATAATCACCTTCTAAAAAAACGTAGGTGATAACCTAACTTTATTCTTTGACATGATGTTTTATAAAAAAAATGTAATAGTTGGACGTTGTAAACGAATTAAAAGTATGTACATGAGAATTATTCAGCAAGAATATATAATTTTAATTAGGTTATTACGTAACTATACTGCGATAATTTTATTGAGTTGGTAATCACGGATGTGAGATACAACTATTATTTTATACTTATAATTTATGTGTAAACCTCTTTTTGCTTCTGAATAGAATCCGAAAGAGACCTCAACATAATTTTGGCTTATGCCTTATCTAGCTAATAGTATTTAGTAACCTTTTTTTTATGGTTTAACTTTTTTGTTATACACACCAACTTTTAGTAACTCTTTTTTATGTTTTATTGAAAATTCTACACTTAATATTTGTGTTTTTACTATAAACACACTAAGCTATAATAGAATTACTTGTGAGTTCAGGGGTTTTTCACTAAGCTTCTAAAAAAAGCTTATAGGTTTATCATACACTTATGGTGTTATGGTAATTGAATAAGCCAATAAGCACCTTTAATAAGCATAACCAAACACCCCTTTAGTTCTAATATGAAGTTTTCTTATTTGATGTTATGACTAACTTTGTTGTTATCCTCACTATAATACAACATGTTAGTGGTTTTTGCACTTTTATTATCTTATTGCACACACTAAAGTGTAATGCAATTTGTTGTGTGCATTTTCTAGAGGATGATTAAGTATCAACACATGATTGTCGTGGAATGATTTTCTACGCCTGCTCAAGGTATGAATGTATAATTTAGTTGATTTGCTGATTTAGATAATACATGAATATATTTTAATGTACCAAAGATGTGTTTTAGTGCCTATACAGGGAATTTTATGGTAGGAATTCTTCATAGTGTAATTTGTCTTTCAATAAGTTAATGAAACTTAGCAGGTGTTTGCTATCATTAATAACACTATGGGTGTCAACCAACGGTCTAAAATATGGGTGTCTTTTACCTTGATAATTTAGGCCAATTGTGAAGAAAGTTGCATTAAAGTGAAATGCCGGTAAGAATTCAAACAATCCAAAAAGACTTGCGAATATACTCTTTGTCATTTTTTTCATGCATTTATAATTTACTTATACAAGTAATAATAATTTCATTATATAGTTCGGGTTTAGAGAAAAATTATTCTTATACATTATACATAAACGTAAGATTAAATTTGAGTTCTACCCATTACATCTTTTTTCGTTTCTCTTTATGTAATAAAGAAACTATAGTATAAGCATTTATGTTAATTTGGTAATTTTATGATCAAACATGAGAATTAAATAACACAAACTTATGAAAATACAACTTTTCAAATAAAAAGGTACATTAATAAAAATGATATGATGGTTATTCATAATTAAAGAAATGAATCAAGCTTCAAAGCTATCTAAATATGCTACATATTTTAACAAAAATATAAGTAAAAGAAATACCACAATTACAAAACACATCGTAAATTGATAGCACGGGTTTACAAAACTAAAAGCATATATCACTAACATCTCATGCAAATCAAGTTTCATCATGTGATTTTGCTTGAATAATAAAATATAATTTTTAATCCAAAAGCATTCTTCTAAAATAATAGGTAGGTTATATATATATATATATATATATATATATATATATATATATATATATATATATATATATATATATATATATATATATATATATATAATTTTTTGTTTTTAGTCCACCAAGTAAAATCATTTGAAATATGTTAAGCGGTTTATTTCTTAATCGATAATAATACATAATTAAAACGAAATTTTAAAAACCCTGTGCGTGCACGGGTATTATAACTAGTTTTAAATCGTAAGAAGATATACTTAGACGAATTACATGTTATGTTTAGGTAATTATTTGAATTTGTAAGGGTCACGAGTTCCTCTCCTTTTTAAAGTATGGTATTAATTAATGTCTTGACACCGATAAGGTCATGTCATTGTATAAATGGTTTAGGTATCGTTTAGTTGTAGAAAATTTTATTTATAGATTCGTTGAAAGAGGAATGTTTAGAGTTGAGAATTTTAAAAACCCGTTTAAATTATGTTAATTTTTTATATTAAAAAAGATGAAAAGATGCTTGATGGTAGGCGGCAACGATGAGAATAGAAGGAGGATATGTTACGAATGGTGATTAGAGTTATAACGAAATATTTGAATAGTAGATTGAAAAGTAACGCCTTTTTTTGTTAGAGAGAAAAAAAAGAATGATAGATTGCAGTTTTTCATTTCTTTAATAACTCGTAAAATTTAGAAAATGAGAATTTTATTTTATTTTTTTAAAATTTTAGGAAAAAGTGAGACTAAATTTTTGAGTACTTCGTCGATTTGTATTTTAAGAGAATTGTGTTAAACACGAGCCTCGTGTCTTGACCGACCTTTACTGCTTTCATTCAATTATCATTATTAGTGTATGTCCTTTGCTTCTACCTCTTGGTGTCCGATATTTAATTTTCTGTCATTTATTTTCTGTTAATTTTATTATAGTTAATTGTAATATGTTTTTATTAATAAAAGTGTTCACCGTTTTCTACACTTGACATGTTGACATGTGAATCTTTGTTTTTTGATTTCTTTATTGCCATATTAATTCTATACTAAGAAGCTCACTACTTATTAGTTAGATCCTAAGCTTGAACAATGATCATGATACTCATGATCGAAGCATAAACTAGCCAAAACATTTTACCTTTTTTTTTAATCAAAAGCTAATACAAACACAACAAGAAAGACCGGTCACTTTGTGAGTTAATTCATTGTAAGCTAAAGAGGTAGTGCAACATTTTTTTATTTAATTAAGTAGCGTGTTGAGATTTTATAAACCTTCAGGCTACAATAATTTTTAGTTTAAGAAATCTATCTATACTATCTATAATGCAAAATGGTTAATCTTGAAAAATGAAAAAACTTAATTTGGTCAAACATGAAAAATGAACCCACTTGAAAGATTGTAGCATTTAGAAAGTATTAATTGACTTTCAAACTAATTTAGGAAACATCTTTTTGTGCATTTTTTTCATTTAAATTTGAATGTGTCCCATTTTTAAAATTAAAAATATTATAGTATTTGAAATGAGTTATAAAACACGAAAGAACTGAGCTAAAGTTTGAAAATTGATTTATGAGTCAAACCGGGTTTTAAGACATTATGTTTAATCCTTAAATCCTCAAAGTTTTATTATTTTTCGTTTATAACATATATACTTTTTTTTATCACTACAACTATATACCACTATAAAATCCCGTCGCTATACACGGGTACTCGTCTAGTAAGTTATAAGCTAAAAAGCCAGAAACACCTTGAAACTTGATGATTTGGAAATTTCAACTAAACGTATGTTGCAGGAGACCATCACAATCCCATGTGGGATGAGCAAAATTCACTTAATAAAATATAAAACAATTTGTTAGGCTATATGTTTTTACTTTTTCTTAATACCTAAACACACGTCGACTTATTCAACCTTCTTGTAGCTCATGTTACAAAGATAAATGGACACAAGTCAAACATAGAGCATCACTTTTTTCAAATTGAACTTCTAACTATCACCCTTGTTTTATGGTCTAACAAAATTGTTAGTTATAAACCCTTTTATAAACGCAGGTTGTAAAAATAATTGGTTGCTTTCAAATATCTTTACTTAAACTTTGTTCGGAAAAAATGGCCCAATATGAATTATCTCGCTTTCTGTACCTAGTCTCGTGAGTAATGTCTAACACGACGGATCAAGCCATTTTGTGTGAATTATTTCGTACCAACTACCAAGTCTAGTGAGGAATGAAAGATGGACTACTTCACTTCCGTTAGTTTATGTCCACTTTCTTGGTGTATGTCTTAAAGGATATTTGTCTTCCTACTTTTGAACATTCTTGCATAAAGTGTTAAAAATTGGATACAAGTTAGCATCAAATTCAGACTCGTGTTTGGATGAATGGGTGATTATTTTTTAGATTTAGTAATGAGAATGAAGCATACTAGTATAAACAAAGTGGTCTATCTATGCAAATCACATACTTTTTACTGCTATAACTTTGTGTATCCACCGTAAGTTGCATTCATATTTTAAAAACTATCTTTCATGTTGTCTATTTACAAAGTGGTCTATTTATAAAACTATCTTTCATGTTGTCAGCCATAGTTGAAATGTGGATAAAAAAATGTCAATTTTAAAAAGTATTTAAGTATAGCTTAAGATATTTATAAAACTATCTTTCATGCTGTCTATTTACAAAGTGGTCTATTTATAAAACTATCTTTCATGTTGTCAGCTAGGGGTGTTGATCGGTTCGGTTTTCGGTTATTCGGTTAATTCGGTTCGGTTAATTCGGTTAAAAAAAATTTTAGGGTCAAACCGTGAACCAAACCAAACCGAATTCAAATTCGGTTTTTGGTTCGGTTTGGTTTAATTCTAGTTCGGTTTGGTTCGGTTCGGTTTTCGGTTTAACCAAATTACACACTTTATTTAAAAAAAAGAAAAATATACAAATATATTTTGCCAAAAAAGTTATTTCAAACATAAAAAGTATTTTTTAATATTAGGATGGAATTTTTTTGTTATTTATATATATATAAATATAAATATAAATATATATATAACGTTTTATTGATCTTTTTATATATATAAATATATAAAAAATATATAAATTTATATGAATTCGGTTTTCGGTTTTGATTACCAAAACCATATCCAAACCGAGAACCGAATTAAAAGTTCGGTTTGGTTCGGTTTTGGCAAATTCGGTTCGGTTATAAATTCGATTCGGTTATTTTCGGTTCGGTTCAGTTTTGGTTTTCGGTTTATTCGGATATTTCGGTTTTTCTGCTCACCCCTATTGTCAGCCATAGTTGAAATGTGGATAAAAAAATGTCAATTTTAAAAAGTATTTAAGTATAGCTTAAGTAAGCCTAAAATAAATCTTTTTCACAAAATGTGATGGTTTAAGGTCTAGTTATTAGCATTTTTTTCAGGTGCAAGATTGGATCACTTGACCTCTTCAATGAGAAGTCAAGATGATAACCAAAGAATCCAACCATCATCATGTGTAACTTTTGCATTTTATGTAATTTAACTATCATTTTAGAACCATATAACCATTCTTGGGCAATTTTACTATCTCAAGTTGGATTTAAACGAGAGTCATACGAGTACTCTTTATTTTATTACCCCTTTCTTCAATTTCTTAGAACTTACATAGTAGATGATCTTATGTTTCGATAAACAAGATCAAACACTAGAAACCAACAATATAATACAAATCTCAACTTAAGATAAAAATACACGTCACAATATATTAATAAGCAAATTTTCCGTCTTTTGACCTATGTCTTATCTACTTGAAACAATTTGTGTTTCAAAAAAATATATATATAAAAAAATGGCCAATATAAAAATTTGTTCCAAAAACATATAATGGAAGACTGAATTCTTTCACAAAATTTGATAATATTTCCCGTGACAGTATAAATACATGACAAATACTTCTTTTAGTATAGTAACCCGCTAACAGCCTTTGATGCAAGACTAAATTATTTCTCATAACTAAATAATAGTTCAAGTGACAATATAAATATATAATAAATACTAAAATATAAAATCCCAATACAAACAATTCTTAATATAAAATCCCGCTAACACATAAGACATTTGTAGTCGTATTCAGATGCTACTTTTTACACACTGTTTTATTATTTTCAAGCTATGAAAAATTTGAAGCCAAACTCAAACACGGTTGTATAGTGACGTACAATGCACTCCAAGTTGGCCGATATCCCCATGGTTCACTCACACGACTCACCTGAGGATAAGAACCATAAGCATGTGAAAGACTTGGTCATGTTTTCGTTCGAGACGTCGAACATTATCAACTTATTATTTTATGGTGTTTTTGTATCGTTAATAACTTTAACATTAGTTAAAGTGAGAATAAGCTATCGTACTAATTACATCAAAAGACAAACTCTTTCATAACCGAAGAACAAAAAATCAAGTTAAGAATAATATGGTTCGTTGAAAATGGTTCAGGCTATGTTTTTCAATAAACAACATAAAACACTACCAACTAACAATATAATACCAATCCCAACTTGTATAATAAACATACGCCATCAAAGTATATTAGTGAGCAAAATTTTCATGCTTTGATCCATGTGGGACTACATGAAACAAGTTTAAGAAAAATGACCGATACAAATATTTGTTCTAAAGACATAACACATTTGTTGCCAAGGTCAAATGCTTCCTCTTTTTACACATTGTTTAATTCTTTTCAAGCTATGAAAATTGATACCAAAACAGGGTTGTTTAGTGACAACGCGCTTGGAGTTGGATGTCCACCATGGTTCAGTCACAAGTATGTGAAAGACTCGGTGATTTTGTTGTTCAAGACATCTAGCCTGCTTACACCTGGATTCAGTCTTGATGAAGATGTATATAAGGTATGTTACAAACATATATAAAGTCACATGAGTGCTTTTTTCTACAAAAATGTACATAAAGTATGTTGTATAACAATAAGATATCACATGCACTACGTAAGAGTATGAGTTATGTAACCAATGATACAATATCAATGTTAGTCACTCCAAAATTATATATTATGTAACATTGTCTCTCTTGTAAAAGGGGTTCAAATTTAAACATAATCTTTTTTTCAACGTAAATCTGAATACGGTTCAATTGTTAATACAATTTAAACATTAAAGATAATTATAAATATGTATGAATACAAATAATTATTTACTTAATCAAAACTACCTCTTCATCTTGAAAAGCAAAATCTAGGTTGTAAGGGTCGTGTTCTTCATTAAACTTGTGTGAATGCCATATGAAGATACATCCTCCTCTTATAGCCATGCTTACATTCATCGGGCTGATATCTTTAATGAGAGACATTGTTCGCTCTCTCGTAACTAAATATTAAAAAAAAAATAATAAACTTATAATTTTGATAACAATCCAAAATAATACATAATATGAAGATTTGTTTATTTAATTTGATTGGTGATCAAAATTATCATCTAAATGTGATTTCAAACAGGTTACCATCATTAATTATCTATGAATCAAAAGATTCTGAAACCTGTCCAAAAATCCTCTTTGTAGGTGGTTTAAACACTGTAATGTAATTAAAATTATGTAAACAAAATAAGATGATGTAGACACACTATTATTGTTTTAAAAAGATGGTATTCAATATATTACCTTTAGCATGACCACCAACATTATAAAAATCAAATTATTTTAATTAATGAACAATATATATAAACATATCAAACAACAGGCTACCTGATGAAGGGGTCTTTGATGTTTTCAACTGTTGCGTAGTGTTTTTTGCTCGATCATAAACAGCAATCAAAGACAAAATGATTACTTACAATAACATGGATACATTATATAAAAAATAAAACATATTCTAAAGATCTTGTTTATAAATTAAGCAACATAATATAGACAGTATGAATAATATATCAAAAATAATTAATGTAGATATTACATGTTCATAAATTTTCTCTTAAAGTTTAAGTTTTTATAATCATCTTATTATTTTTTGTGTCTTGATATCTAATTAGTTTAACAATCGCTATGACGTACAAAATCATGTTCTTGAGACATGTTGAACCATCAAACGTGTACGGGTAATGTGACCATGCATGTTACTAATAAAGTAATAAGAAATCAAGAATATGCTATTGTGTCAACTACTTACAAAGAAACACAGTTCGATCGTTAAAGAGATAAAATGTTAAGTTGAGGACTTACATGGTAGGATGGTAGTATCTAATGGAGTAATATTCCTCAAAAAAGAACATCAAACACTACAAACCAACAATATAATACTGATCTTTATTTTGTTATGAAATCATCCGGTTCTTAAGACAGGTTGAACCATCAAACCAGTAATGCAACCATGTTTGTAACAAGAAATTGAGAAATAAGGTATCGTACTAAGAAGTTGAGTATTGAATTGAGAATAAGTCATTGTACTAATTACATCATAAGATAGAGTGCTCAAAAATTTTAAAATACACATATATCGACGATTAATTAAGAAAATTTTAAAATACATGGTGGATTTGGGTTTTCAACGTTATTTTAAAATATATGCAATTATGATTTTTGGAAGGACATATATGCAATTATTGTCTGTTCACAAACTATTGTTCATCTAAATTTGAGCTTTTTTAGTAAAAATACTTGTGATGGAGAAGGTATATTACAATTTTCAGGCTTTTTGATCTATTAGACTTGTGATTTTTGTTGTGTACTATATGTGTTTTTAATTTTCTTATACAACCATAGTGCGAGAAGCTTGGTGAACGAACACATGGTGTGGTCTACAAAGCTCAGGTCAAAGTTACCAATGAAACTATTGCTTTGAAAAAAATGCGTCTTAAGAATTTTGAAAAGAAGTGAATGTCGAGCAATGTTATTAGAGAGATTTCGCTATTTCGAATGAATGAAAATAACAGACAGCAAGGAGTAGAAGCATAGCTCACCTGAAGGATTTTGAAAGCTAGTACGAGGATTACCTTATAAACTAGTCTCCACTTTCTTTTCTAAGCGATGTGGGATAGTATTATTTTCCAATATTTTTTTTTCACGTGCCTCACTTTAAGATACGATATCTCATTCATTTCAACTCCATTTTGGACATACTATAGCTTGTTGCGAAGCTCTCTTGGAGGAGAACAACATGCCCCCAACTAACACAATTATATGTAATATATACATACATTAAATAACGTCCAAAGTTTGCAAAAACTCAAATTGCAAATACATTTTTCCAACAATATATGCTTAATTTAAGAGTGATTTTTTGGAGTAGGGATTAGATGGCTAAGCAGATTTTGATGCTTAAAACTAGCTGTAATTAATTGATGAATTGTTGGTTCCTTACATAGGTTACTGGATGTCGTTGTCGTTGCAATGAGTAACAAACCAAAACGGTATATGGTTCTTAAGTATATGGATGTGGATCTAGATGATCACATGGAGTCTTGTCCAGAATTTTCAAAGGATCCATGTCTCGTAAAAGTGAGGGCCTTGTTTGCTGTACTACATGTTGTTACCTGTTGAAGCATTTTTCCGTCGGGTTGGTTTTACCGGCCCTCGCGTGCCGTTCGTCCTTGTCCCGAGCTTTGGAGTAAGCTACAAACATAAAAGAACTCGTTAGAAGGGGTCCCGAGACCGAAGCCCCGGAACCACCCTCCAACGGTCAAGTCAGCCTCGAGTGTAGAGGATTTAGTATGAATGTATGATGAGTATGTAATACGGAATATATATGTGTGAGATGAGATATATTGTAGAGAGATGAAGTAAGTGTAGAGAGAGAGATATTGGTATATATAGAGAAAAAGAGGTAGGTACGAAATTGGTGCCTCGATACCTGTTCTGTCTTGGGAAAGAACACGCCGAGCTACTCCTAGTCTAGGTATTAGGTGTCAGGTCACGTGTCATCCGGACACATACGTCAACATGTCCCCCCAGTATTGTAGTATCGGTTGAAGACCGATGGTGCGATACTTAAATAATATATTTACGCCTTTCGGCGCATGTCGTTCAGACACATAACAAAATCTGTTTTATCACTTGGTCTAGTTAAGTATAGACACGTTAACAAAATCTGTTTTATCACTTGGTCTAGTTAAGTGACCAAAGTGTATTGTGCATTTAAGCCTTAAGGTACCATGCTACTTAACTTTAACTACTTTAATACGGAGTACTTTATAAGGTTTCTTGCGCATGCGAATATTTGGTTTGGTAAAAGCAATCCCATCCACCCTGCAATAGACTTTATTTTGTATAAATAAAACTTTCTCGTAGCTAGCACATTATTATATCAAGTACTATCACTTTATAAGAGACCCAATTTTGATGCAACATACCACTAACTTTACTAGTACATTGTGCATGAAAATAAGTAAATCCATTTACGATGAGGTTGCTTGTTCTATTTGCAAATATCCACGATTTAACATATGGGATTTTGAAGTAAAAAACCTTTTTTTTATATCACACAAATGCTAAAACGTCTGTATATAAATCTGTTTTATATATGGGATTTTGAAGTAAAAACATATGGGATTTTGAAGTAAAAAACCTTTTTTTAAGCATAATCAAAAAAGAAAAGAAAAGTGTTGTGTGCAGATGGAAGCAGAATGGAAAAACTACGACGAGCTGTTGCTCACAATATTATCGAAAGCGCGGCGAAGGAAAGATGCCGATGTAGGCGTTGCATTTGACGTTGAGTTTTATGCAAAAGTCGCAGGCAAAATGAATCGATTGACCCAAGTCAACTTTACAGCTCATGATGTTGCAATGCGTACGGTGGATCACAGAAGGCTTTTCAATAGCTTTAAGGTGTATGATCCAAGTAAATACGCACATGGCGTTTTGGACAGCGAACTTTACTATACGCGTTGTAGAAGAGCCTTTGAGAAGAAGATGCTCACGGTAAGAGTGCCCAAGAGTCTGACAGGTGGCGCCACCTCCACTGCTAGAGCTTCACCACCACCACGACCTAACCCAAATCCCGATAAATCGGGGGAGTTTGTGAGAATTATTACTTACCTCCGAGCAACACAAGGGTTGCATGCCGATGTGATAACAAGGTTTGTCCGGTACGTGGAAGCCAACCCTAGGGCAAGTGAAGTTTTTTTTAGTTACAGAAATCGTGGGCAGCAGCTCAGGTTTATTAGAGAGCTTAATCTGGATGCCTATCGTCATCCTTATAATCGCAACGAGATCCTTAATTATAGGACGCTAGTTAATGGATCTTTCCTTGTGTTGCGGCTCTGTTGACATATGTGTCCGGACAACACGTGCCGGACCGAAGAGTCTCCTTCAGTCCGAAGGAAATTACCGGAAGGCGGATGCTACTCTTGTCCGATGGGCATGTAGCAAAGGACTGTAAAGGTATACACTCTTTTTTATACAGACTCTTTTTTATATAGGTACAGGCTGTTACCCAGTGGTCCGATGCAAGAAACGGACTACGCCACCTAACCCGGATATTACGGGATTCTGGTGTAGCTTGGCGTGTTCATTCCCAAGACAGTACAGGTATCGAGGTTACCAATGTGGTACCTACCCCTTTCTCTCTCTATAAACACTACTTCCTCATCTCATTTATATTATCTCACACACACATACAACTCATTATCTCATCTTACATATACATCGCAATACATATATTACATACTCATACATTCATACTAAATCCTCTACACACGAGGTACTGACTTGACCGTCGGAGGGTGGTTCTCGGGGCTTCGGCCTCGGGACCCCTTCTAACGGGTTCTTTCATGTTTGTAGTATACTTTCAAGCTCGGGACAAAGACGGAAGGAACGTGAGAACCGTCAAGACCAACCCAGCGGAAAAATGCTTCAACAATGCTATACTGGGGGACATGATGGCGTATGTGGTCTAAAAGACCCAACTCGCCTTATGAAGCACCGGTTTACGGGCCCCTCGGTAAACCGGTGCTAAGATGGTCACTCGACGCCGGGCATATCCGAATGACATAGGTCGAAAGGCCATGCAGGTATTATGTAAGTATTACATCATTAATCTTTTATTAATAAAGCAATACTGGGGGGACATGTTGGCGTATGTGTCGTAGGACATGCGCCGAAAGGTGTAAATATATTATTTAAGTATTGCACCATTGGTCTTCAACCGATACTACAATACTGGGGGGACATGTTGACGTAAAAAACCTTTTTTTAAGCATCGGGTTAGGTGGCGTAGTCCGTTTCTTGCATCGGACCACTGGTAACAGCCTGTACCTGTATAAAAAAGAGTCTGTATAAAAAAGAGTGTATACCTTTACAGTCCTTTGCTACATGCCCATCGGACAAGAGTAGCATCCGCCTTCCGGTAATTTCCTTCGGACTGAAGGAGACTCTTCGGTCCGGCACGTGTTGTCCGGACACATACGTCAACAGAGCCGCAACACAAGGAAAGATCCATTAACTAGCGTCCTATAATTAAGGATCTCGTTGCGATTCTAAGGATGCCGATAGGCATCCAGATTAAGCTCTCTAATAAACCTTAGCTACTGCCCATGATTTCTGTAACTAAAAAAAACTTCACTTGCCCTAGGGTTGGCTTCCACGTACCGGGCAAACCTTGTTATCACATCGGCATGCAACCCTTGTGTTGCTCGGAGGTAAGTAATAATTCTCACAAACTCCCCCGATCTATCAAGATTTGGGTTAGGTCATGGTGGTGGTGGTGGTGAAGCTCTAACAGTGGAGGTGGCGCCACCTGTCAGACTCTTGGGCACTCTTATCGTGAGCATCTTCTTCTCAAAGGCTCTTCTACAACGCGTATAGTAAAGTTCGCTGTCCAAAACGCCATGTGCGTATTTACTTGGATCATACACCTTAAAGCTATTGAAAAGCCTTCTGTGATCCACCGTACGCATTGCAACATCATGAGCTGTAAAGTTAACTTGGGTCAATCGATTCATTTTGCCTGCGACTTTTACATAAAACTCAACATCAAATGCAACGGCTACATCGGCATCTTTCCCTCGCCGCGCTTTCGATAATATTGTAAGCAACAGCTCGTCGTAGTTTTCCCATTCTGCTTCCATCTACACACAACACTTTTCTTTTCTTTTTTGATTATGCTTAAAAAAAGGTTTTTTACTTCAAAATCTCATATGTTTTTACTTCAAAATCCCATATATAAAACAGATTTATATACAGTCGTTTTAGCATTTGTGTGATATAAAAAAAGGTTTTTTACTATTCATTTAATGATTGGACAGGGTGTTAGTCACGATACGTACGAGAACGGAGTGTTATGCACGACCCGTTTGTTGATGGGGTGTTAGTCACGATCCGTACGAGGACGGAGTGTTATGCACGACCCATTTATCGATGGAGTGTTAGTCACGATCCGTACGAGGACGGAGTGTTATGCACTATCCATTTAATGATTGGACGGGGTGTTAGTCACGATCCGTACGAGGACGGAGTGTTATGTACGACCCGTTTGCTGATGGGCTGTTAGTCACGATCCGTACGAGGACGGAGTGTTATGCACGACCCATTTATCGATGGAGTGTTAGTCACGATCCGTGCGAGGACGGAGTGTTATGCACTATCCATTTAATGATTGGACTGTGTGTTAGTCACGATCCGTACGAGGACGGAGTGTTATGCACGACCCGTTTGCTGATGGGGTGTTTTCGCGATCCACCTTAGTGGAGTGTTTCACGATCCTTTTGCTGTTATGCATGTGGGAACTCATATAGTTATTCCTGCACAATAAGACATGAAAGTTCTTGTCTTTTTCCGTTAGATATGAAAGATATACTATTTCACATGTAATAACACACAAATGAGTCATAACGAGACCGTAACACAACCGGTATAGGTCTCATACTATTATACCTCCCCTAGTTCGACGGTGCTATTACTTGTTAGTATCGTTGAACTGAAATACAAAAGATGCCTTTATCGCATCGAGAAAGTAACAATAAAGTTCACACGGCATTAAATTGTTCGGTTATTCATTGTGATATGGTTGGTACGTGTACCATAAAATGTTTAATCACACATGTTTATTTTCATGGAAGTAAAGATTTTGTTATCGCGGACATGTATAATACTTCAGATCACTAGGTATCGTAATTATTCCGATAACTTTTAATGTAAAAATATAATGGTGAACAATTTTATAAACCCTTGCTCATGCTTACAAAAAGTATATTGAACTTTATACATCTCATTTCCAACTACATATCATGACTAAATTCGCATTAGAAATAAGGTTATGAGAAAACTTAACCATAGGGAATAGTGTACATTTATATTTCGAGGGAGAACAAAGTCCTTCTCTATTCCGCCAATTCTATGTCATTTTCATCTTTTACCATTTCTCATAGAATGTTTTTTTTTTTTTTTTTTTGAACTACATTGAAACTGGTTTTAAAGCAAAAGTAAAAGAACTTTTGCTGTCTAGTAGCACAACATTTAACTTAGGTGTCTAATGTTCAACATGAAGGTGAATGTTACCTAGCAATAGCATAGCCCTTAACCTAGCATGTCTTTCCATACAGGCATATAGTAAAGTACGTTTAAACTATTGGTTATTCACTAGAGCATATAATTTTATTATGAGATGTACATTTGTAGTTTCAGAAAACTACATAACATGAATATGTAAATTTGTGATCATGTATGTGTATTGCAATATCGTTACTGACCCTTCACCTAATCTGTGAGTGGGACGAAAGACCGCAACGGATTTTATGTACTCGTGTAATCAGAGTAGAAAATAGCGATAAACCCATTTACCCCACTTCGTCCCTTATCCATTAAGGAAAGACATGAGGTATGTTTTACCTTTCCATCACGTATTTTTTGGATTGGAACTCAAACGGAACTTGGTGCCCAAAAAGTCACCGAAACAACCATTTTTCAATGGATGTCAAATATCGAACATGTAGGTCTTTTATACTTGTCGGTAGGGTGCGAACAATCGTAAATTCAGTGTTTCGTCCAAATATTTTAATACACTGGGCAAACGTATATTTTTCGCGCAATTTAACATGCAAAATGTGGTTTAAAGCATATCTTGTGCTACTATCAATTTTGACAATTTTTCTAAGGTTTACAAAGATATGTAGCTAATGTTTAAGTCATTAATAGTTTGTCTCACATTTTAATTTGTTTAAAGACTCATGAGTTTTTCCTTTAAGTTTCGTAAAAAAAAAAAAAAAAAACAAAAGCATACTTGAGTAGAAACTTACACCTTCAAAGTTTTAGAAAAGTGCTCAGAGTAGGACACTATTCTATAAATATTTTGTTGAACGAGCCTTTTATCTTCTCAAAGGATTTTCGATGTGTAGTCAGAAGTCTGGCATTTTTCAATACGTCTACTCCCGTTGGGTTGTCCAGCTTTTTAGGCATATAGTAAATTATTGGGTATCTTTGCTAAGATTTCTTGCGTATGAGTTTCCATATTCCCAAATAGAGATGCCTTAAACGTGTTTATTAGTAAATCATTGTTTCGCTTAATCACTGAACCTTAAAGGCGTAAATGAAAGCAATATGGCGCTAATACTCTAAAACTCCTCTGTTATAAATAATATTTTGCTGCACGTCGTAGAAGATGGATATTCTTATACACTTATCTTTATATGTATATGTAAAGTAGTAGTAAAATATAGAAATCATGGTGTCATGCATAATCTTGTTTCTCCTTTTGACCGGTCATTCTCACAGGTAAGATAGTGATGGCACATTCGTTTTTATATCTTTTTCCTTTGTGCCAAAATTATTACTCCGTATTATTTTACTTAACAACTTTGACTAATGTTTGTTTGTAAAATGTGATAGAATCACGTGAAAGACTGCTACCCCTCCAAATTATAGTACTAGACAATGATGTGACCATTCATCACATTCACTACCCATAACCATTTTCATATAGGTTAACTATTTACTCATTCCATTTTCAAAAGGGAATTGATTTGCACACTCATGAGTTTGATTGGGACACTCTATTGTGTGCATAACATAGTTGTATAGTGTTAACAGTGTGCTTTGTAAACTTGTACAGTGAGTGTCCCAATCAAAATATGGAGTGTGCAAATCACCTCCCTTTTCAAAAAGTGAACTCTTAAATGTGTTTTGTAATGGGTGATAGGTTGTCATTTGTGCTTTTGTGCTTTGCACCTTTATATGGCCGTAGAAAAAACCAGGCTACCCGCATATTTAAACGATAACAAAATTTTCCCCATAACCTGTTTCTCTTTTTTTTTTAGAAAAGTTCGACATATAAACAACAATGTTGTCCCCAATACGCTTATTTATTACCCTCAATATTGAAGATATGTGAATTGTGCATTTTAACATGGCCTTCGCAATCTTTTAAAAGTACTATTCGTAAAAAATGTAGCCAAATTCCATGCTTTGTTTTTGGTGCGTGTTGATCGGACTCTCCCCTATTTTTTAGCCGGACCCCCCTAGTTTTTTATTATTTTTTTTATTTTTATAATTTTGTTTATATCAAAAAACTATAAACCTGAAAGTGCGGAACAGAAAATATAAAGTTTAATATGTCAAATACTTAAAATTGTCAAAAACACTGAACAAAAACTGACAAAAAGCTGTGCTGTACTGGAAGAAAGTGGGGGACAACAGGGGACAGGAGTGGGCCACCCCCGTCCGGTTAAACTAACCCTTGTTTTTTTTGGGGATACACTAACCGGACCCTCTCTACCCCATCACATCATAGCCTTTTGGTCAAACCGTGCAACCCGTGAAACACACCGTACAACCCTTAGATGCATAAAGAGGGTTGATATAAAAATCTAGGGGGTTGGGATAACTCCACCTATTTTTGGAAGATGGAATTCCATGCTTTGTAAGGATATGCTCCGTACCTTAATATGTTTTAATATCATTTAGCATGAGACAAACATAAATGACCATATTCATGGATGATATGACATAGGCAAGTATGCTAAGTAACTATCAGAAAGAAAAAAAAAAAAGTAGTACATCACGCTTAGCAAGTTGCAAGTTAATTTCTTTCTTTTTAATACTAAGGACAATTACTTGTACATCATGCATCATGTGAGAAATCAGTGACAAACATCATCCTGGATGTTCATAACTTCATATAATGTTCGACTTCTTTTACTAAAATAAGTCACTGACAAATCATCCTCTTCTTTTACTAATATAATTAAGAGAAAATTACTGACATACCCCTGTGGAGTGGAGAGTGTCTTATTCTACCCCAACTTTTGGCCGACTTCAAAAATACCCCAACATTCCGGGTATATATATACGCGACATACACATGATGCACGTGTCATCTTTCCAA
Organism: Artemisia argyi; assembly: GCA_030686995.1. NCBI lineage: Eukaryota > Viridiplantae > Streptophyta > Magnoliopsida > Asterales > Asteraceae > Artemisia > Artemisia argyi. Next base: position 233,302,802 of record CM060703.1, on the reverse strand, counting down.
GCTCGGGACAAAAAAATATATACGACATATATATATATATATATATATATATATATATATATATATATATATATACGCGACACGTTATAAAGTGTTGCATTGGATTTAAGGAAAGATGTTTCCTCTTGGTTAAACTCGAGATCTTGCGCGAAAACAGGTTTTCTAGATAAGATCCAGTTCGAGCCCCAGTCCCACAAGTTTCTTATAGAAGTTGAAGCTGATTCACCCATTGATGATACCGACTTTGAACGTTGCATGGCCCATGCAATTGCAGCTGTAGTCGTGGGTTGAATTTGCAATGATATTGAGGAGAGTCTACGTCGCATGCCTGCAGTTGCGGCTGATAATGAATCGGTTGGAGCTGCTGGTTGATGAGAAACTGGGAGTGATCATTCTCTTTGTAACATTGAAGCCATTTTTCTTTTTCTTTTTTTTTTTTTCTTTTTTTGTTGTTGTTTGTGACTTTTTGCTTGTATAAATGAATGAATGAATGAATGAAGAGATCGATAAGATTCTAAGGTGTGAAATGAGGGAAATGTATGAAAGACAGGTTGTAAGTTATGTTGTTGTTAATGTAAATGTTGGAAAAAGGTGGTGGGATCCATCAATGACAGCGTAACATATGGACCCATCAATGACACGTATACTATATATATATATATATATATTTTTTTTGTCCCGAGCTTGGAAAGGTGACATGTGCATCATGTGTATGTCGCGTATATATATACCCGGAATGTTGGGGTATTTTTGAAGTCAGCCAAAAGTTGGGGTAGAATAAGACACACCCCTCTCCACAGGGGTATGTCAATAATTTTCTCTATAATTAATGATTAGGTTTCATACATATGAGCCAGGGCTCTATCAAGAGGATGAAGCTAGCATATGTTATATCAACAAATCCCATGGCTACTTCATATTTAACATAGCAAGCGAGAAAGCATGAAGATGAAATTCGAGCACTTACAGAGTTGTGGATGTGAAATGTCATAGAAAACAAACAAACTTAACACGTACCAGAAGTTATACCGGACGGCGAACGTCCCTCGTTTTATTTGGGATCACACGGATGAAACCCGTCACAAGCATACCCGAACGAGACAGTACTGAACGGTTCATACTGCCCGTCCATATTTGACGTTCATGCCGGATCTGTCAACACCGAACGTCCGTACCAGACTGAAAATGTGACCCATCATTCTTAACTCTTGGTGGAGTGAATAACGGTCCCACGGATGGCGCCAAATGTTGAAGCATTTTCACGTCGGGTTGGTATTGACGGTTCTCACGTGCCTTCCGTCTTTGTCCCGAGCTTGAAAGTATACTACAAACATGAAAGAACCCGTTAGAAGGGGTCCCGAGGCCGAAGCCCCAGGAACCACCCTCCGACGGTCAAGTCAGTACCTCACATTTTAGAGGATTTAGTATGAATATATGAGTATGTAATATATGTATTCCGATGTATATGTGTGTGAGAGATCCTATAAATGAGATGAGAGAGTATTATTTATAGAGAGAGAAAGGGGTAGGTATCACATTGCTAACCTAGATACCTGTACTGTCTTGGGAAGGAACACGCCAAGCTATACCTAGCCTAGGTACTAGGTGTCGAGTCACGTGGGAGACACAATCCCGTAATATCCGGGTTAGGTGGCGTAGTCCAGTTCTTGCATCGGACCACTGGGTAACAGCCTGTACCTGTATAAAAAGGAGTGTATACCTTTACGGTCCTTCGCTACATGCCCCTCGGACAAGAGTAGCATCCGCCTTCCGGTAATTTCCTTCGGACTAAAGGAGACTCTTCGGTCCGGCACGTGTCGTCCGAACACATACGTCAACATTACCTTTATTATTATCCATATGTTTCTATACCAAGTCTTGTGACTAATGTCTATGTCACAACTCGTAATTTCCGGTCATTTTCCAAACCTCGACAATTTACTATTCACAAGTTACTATTCACCATTTACTATTCATCGATCACTATTCATCGTTTTTTAGGTCAATTTGACATTTCGAGAAACATTCAGAAATTTTACTATTCACTTGACACTATTCATTCCCGGAAGAAAACCACTATTCACATGCATTACTTATGTCGTCGTAAACTTAGTTTACGGGTATTCAAAATTCGCGTAACCGTATTGGTTCGGGTGCGAATTCATGCATTATCATTTGGGACATCTCATTCAGACTAGAAATAGTCTGCGTATTATCATTATGTCACTTGCATACTATTCCACTCGTAGGATATTTAAATTAGTACTTTTGGTATAACTTACTTTTACGTATAATTATTTCTGAATAAACGTTAACAAGCGATCAATAATGTGGCTAACACATCCGACACTCCCGACTATGATCCCAATATATTTTTATACTCATTCTTATAATATAAAAATTATAATATTAATTTACCCGGTGTTTTGGAAAGTTATTTTAATTATTATCGTACGGTTACTAAAATTACGACGGTTTTCGTAGAAATTAAACAACAATTATCTAAACACCCAATAATTATACCCAACCTATTTTTATAATTTTTACAACTTTATTTTATCCCGGTTAACTCCGTTAAAATCTATTTTTAGTTAACCCGGTACCCGGTACATTTTTAAAACTACACAAAACACTTAATAATACATTTTCTACCACCAAAAGTCTTCCACATCCCCCCCCCCCCTTGACTTTGCCGCCCCCCCCCCCCCCCCTTGCCAATCAACTTACAATTTTACTTATACACTCCTTCTCATTTAATGCCTATTACTAACCATTTTATATAATAATACTAATAACCAATAATACATAATAACTTTACTAAAGTTTATCTATCTCATTTTTCACTTTCAAGAAAACATATTCTCTCTTTTTCTCTCTATAACTCACGGCCAAGGAAGGAAAGGAGCAAGACCAAGGATTTTTTCTTAAGATCTTAGTGTATTTTGTAGTCCTTGTTTGAGTTTTGAAATACAAACTCAAGGATTATTAGGTTTTAATCATCCTAACTTCACTAATCTTACAAGTAAGTTTACTAAACTCATTTCATAATTTTTACAAAGTTATTACTATGTTTATACATGTTTCTTGCAAGATCTCATACATGCATTAACTTATACCACTTTATTTTTGTAAACTTTTGATCATACAAGCCCTAGAAATGATTTTTGGTTAGATCCTTGTTAGATCTACTTGGTTTTGGTGATTAGGAACCCATGACACCCTAAGAAGGTGTATGGTAGGGTTAGATTAGTTTTGTGGTGTTTGAAAGTGGTTTGGTTGAAGTTGGAACTAGATTGAAACCTTGAAAATGGTTTTTGAACAAGTAAAAATACATGCTGTCCTATTTTGGTTCACCCAGAAAACTCCGAATTTACACAGTAACTTTTGATAATATTTTTAGAAAATAATTTCGAAAACGAAGCCGTGAGCGAAAGAACGGATTAAAACGAGTTAATAACGAAGGAGATATGATTTTCCGAATTTAACGACGAAAACTAATTTCTGAAAAACTGCTTGCTGATGAACAGTACTCACGGGCAAATTCGAGGTGTAAAACTAAATCTAGCCATCCCGACTTATCAAAAATATATTAGTATATACTAAAACGAATCCGGGGATATAAAGAACGAGTAAAATGAGCTTAAAACGACCAAGTTATACACGTTTTAACATCGTCAAAACTATATATATATTTAGTCACTACTAGAAAATAATAACTTACGCACTAAATGGTATATTTTCTAGAAATGGTACTAAGGACTATATTTTTAACAAATGAATACGTACGACCCAAGAGAATATTTATACGACTTAACGACGTTATTCTAAGGTTTTCGATACAAGGAAATATAACGCTAACATTTTTTATACGATATATGTTACGACAAGTTTTTATGACTCCAATTGGACTTATTTTTCCTAAGTATGGAAACTATTTTACTTTGACAATAACTAGTATTTCCAAGTTACGAGTGGTATAGGCATCATGTGCACGTGCATTCATTTCATCATGTCATGATCTAAGGAAGATCGTTATTACTCATATTAGGTTGCGGTTAGAGATCGTGCCTCATTTTCCGTGTATCCATTCTTGTCATCATTGCTATCGCTCCAGGTGAGTCATAGCCCCTACTTTTTCAATTGTTTTGGTAAACTCTTTGGGGGAGAATACATGCTCGTTTTACTTAAACGCACTACTTGTTTTACCTGGTTGATTACTCAACGATTTCCAGCTTTATCTATATATATATTTGATCACCTGCATTAATTGGTATGTTTGATTTTTCCGGTATTTCATGGGATTGATTATCCTTGTTTATATGACCTCATAGTCACCAATTGTTCCTATATGCTCCTTGTAATATTGTGGTATTCCCCACTTGGCTGTGATGTCAAACGTATTGTGGTATTCCCCACTTGGCTGTGATGTCAAACGTAATATTGCTGTTTTCCTACTTGACTGATTTATCATATGACCTCCTTGTAATATTGTGGTATTCCCCACTTGGCTGTGATGTCAAATGTAATATTGTGGTATTCCCCACTTGGCTGTGATGTCAAACGTATTGTGGTATTCCCCACTTGGCTGTGATGTCAAACATAATATTGTGGTATTCCCCACTTGACTGAATGTCAAACGTAATATTAATGTTTCCTTACTTGACTGAATTAAGATGCCTTTGCATCAACCTTATTACGGGTTTTCCCGCTTGACTGATTTATCATATGGCCTCATTGACTGAATTATTTATATAGCCGTTTTGCTATATTTATCTGGGAATTTGAATACAAGTATTACTTTTGTTCACGTAAACATATTACTTTTGGCAGTGGGTTGTAAACACACAGGTTACAAGTCTCTTATGGCAGGACTTGCAACTGGGTGGATTTACGATGCCTTTGCTGGGCGATCTTTTCTCTATAGGCATTATTTGCTAAACAAACTCTATGAACTCACCAACCTCGTGTTGACACTTTAGCATGTATTTTCAGGTTTTAAGCATATGGCACGCTACAGGAGGTTTTGGCAGGGCATGGCATGGTTATAGAAGACTCTGATTATTTATATGGGGACTGTTTCAAACTATTTTAAGGGCCTACTTCCGCACTACTTTTAACAATGTAAATACAACATTTTTGACTTAACTATTTTATTCTAAATGATTGAAGTGAAAACCATTTTTGAACTTGTGTTGTAATACCAATTGAGTTACACCCCAGCTACACGTATGCTTCCGCTGGACCCGATTTTGGGGGTGTGACAGATTGGTATCAGAGCTTTGGCTATAGCGAACTAAGTGTTTTTAAAACCTAGACTATAGCTACTTTTACGAAAAACTTAACCCTATGACCGTCACGTGCCTGCCTGCCAAGATGATGCCTCGCTTGTGGTTTGTTGCTGACATATGTGATGAGATTTGTATCTCATTATCTGGTATATTATATTCACTTATTCTAGTTGATTACTATCATTGTCTTTCATATAAGCATGTTCACGTATCATATATGTCACTGTGTTATGTTTTTCCTTGCATAGTTTCATCATTCGACCTCGAGTTTGGTCACCTGCCTTAGTCTTTCTGAACGTCTTGGTATTTGTGAAGGACATAGTATTAGTATAACTAAGCTGAGTATTTCAAAATTCATGGAACCTCGGTGGAAGATAGACTGGTCATCTATATTCAACCCAGGATAGTGAGATATAGGCTGACCACCTATGTCTGACTCAGAGATGAATTTTGAAACACTAAGAATGGTTATAATAAAATTTTGTCTGGAATAAATTCTCAACTCATTTTCCAAATGTTTCATTCATGTGTGCGTACTTACTTTCATCACAATCTCATTATGTCACAGATGTCACAGTCTTTTCCCTTCTCACCATCATTATTATTTCCCTTCACCATCCCCATATGTATATTTAAGGAATTAGGTGACACTCTATAGATTCCTATGTCATTTATCACTCATTACTCCCAATATTGATAAGTGGATATTATCAATGACCTCCCTAAGAAAGACTTTCCATACCATATACAAGGAGGATCCTTAGGTACATTATGACCATTTAAAACTCGACAGAAATCTCAGGATATCACAAAACCACTCGAGCCACGTCAACTCGTCATATAGCAACATCAACCTTTCATTCTACGATAACCCACTCTCGAACATCTACTACTAGGAAACGTCTTAATTATGTCTCACCCTTCTTTTCTCGTTTTGAAGAGCTATGCCGCCAAGGAAAGTTAAAGCTACTCCAACTATGACACCTGTTGCTATTCGGAAATTGGTTAAGGATAGTATCACCGAAGCTCTAGAGATCGAGAGAGCTGAGGTAGCTGCAAGGACTGCTGAGGCCGCTCTACAAATAGGGACAAATGGACAATCCGATAATAAGCGCGAATGTACTTGGAAGAATTTTAAGGTTAGTGATCCCATCAAGTTTAAGGGCACTGAAGGAGCGGTTGCTTTGATTCGCTGGTTCGAAAAGACTGAGAATGTGTTCCTCATGTGCAACTGTCCTGATGTCAGCAAGGTAAAATTCGCTACTGGTATGCTTTTGGATGAAGCTATGTCATGGTGGAATTCTCATGCTCAACCGATTGGTATGGAAAATGCCTACAAGCTCACCTGGGAGCAATTCAAGAAATTGATGACTGATAAGTTTTGCCCTCGTACTGAGGTACAGAAGTTGGAAACAGAGTTTTATAAGCTAGTGACAGCAGGTAATGATATCGAGGCATATATCCGAAGGTTTCAAGAGTTAGCTGTGCTATGTCCAACTATGGTTCCAGATAATGAAAAGCTGCTAGAAAATTTCATCGATGGACTACCGCACAACATCAGGGGGAATGTAATTGCTTCTAAATCAGACACGCTGGAGGAAGCTATCAGAATGTCTCAAAAGCTTATGGCTCAAGTGATGAAACAAGAAACTACTGTCAACAACAACAACGAAAACAAAAGGAAAAGGGATGACAACCAAGGAAATGATCAAGTATGGCAGCCAAACAAAGGACAAGAAGTATTTAGAGCTTATGCTGCAGGACCACGCCCAAAGAAAAGATATACTGGAAATTTACCTTACTGCAACATGTGTAATCTGCATCACTTACATCATTGCAGTGGACTATGTGGAATATGCAAGAAGCGGGGTCATCTGGCTAAGGACTGTAGGAAACCCACAAATCAGAGGATTCCAGGAAGTTGCTTCAAATGTGGAAACTTAGGGCATCTCAGGAAAGACTGCCCGGAGATAAGGAACAAGAAAACCAAAGCCTTGGCTCTCTAGTGTTGTATTTCTTTTGTGTTTGATTTTACGCTCTATCGTATAAGTTTCATGTACTATTAACAAATTCCGATCTAATGAATATTCTATCTTTTATCACCGCAAGCTCCTAGCGATTTCATTACGAGTCTTTGGAACTACACCACTTATCAACGGCAGACCAATGGCCAGAATTAGAGAACGATTCAAACATAGGGAGATATGCTCGGAGCATAAGTGATTGACTTTAGAAATAGTTGGACTAACCAGTTACCATAAATCAAATTCAGTTGCAACCGTAGTTACCACACGAGCTTAGAGACTATACCTTCTAATGCACTCTAGGGTCGAAGTGCCCACATCCAAGGATGGATCGAAATTTAGAAAAGCCAAACTCACTATTCCAGTAGGCATTCATGAACTAACCAGGAATTTCCTACAAATCAAGAATCAGTTACAAGTTCAATAAGTTGTAAACCCTTAGAATTTCAAGTTAATGGCAGGATTATGTTGAAAGTTCTGCCTAGGAAAGGCATAATACCATTAAGAAAAATTTGGGAAGATAAACCCGAGATACATTGAACCATTCAATATTTCAGACGGTATGGGCCTAGTGGCCTACAGACTTGAACTCCCATTAGAGCTCAGTAGCTTACACGATAAATATCACCATTTTTTCACCAATACCATTCTAGAGACTTACACAAACTGAACTTCGGGACGAAGTTCCTGTTAGAAGGGAAGACTGTCACAACTCGTAATTTCCGGTCATTTTCCAAACCTCGACAATTTACTATTCACAAGTTACTATTCACCATTTACTATTCATCGATCACTATTCATCGTTTTTGAGGTCAATCTGACATTTCGAGAAACATTCAGAAATTTTACTATTCACTTGACACTATTCATTCCCGGAAGAAAACCACTATTCACATGCATTACTTATGTCGTCGTAAACTTAGTTTACGGGTATTCAAAATTCGCGTAACCGTATTGGTTCGGGTGCGAATTCATGCATTATCATTTGGGACATCTCATTCAGACTAGAAATAGTCTGCGTATTATCATTATGTCACTTGCATACTATTCCACTCGTAGGATATTTAAATTAGTACTTTTGGTATAACTTACTTTTACGTATAATTATTTCTGAATAAACGTTAACAAGCGATCAATAATGTGGCTAACACATCCGACACTCCCGACTATGATCCCAATATATTTTTATACTCATTCGTATAATATAAAAATTATAATATTAATTTACCCGGTGTTTTAGAAAGTTATTTTAATTATTATCGTACGGTTACTAAAATTACGACGGTTTTCGTAGAAATTAAACAACAATTATCTAAACACCCAATAATTATACCCAACCTATTTTTATAATTTTTACAACTTTATTTTATCCCGGTTAACTCCGTTAAAATCTATTTTTAGTTAACCCGGTACCCGGTACATTTTTAAAACTACACAAAACACTTAATAATACATTTTCTACCACCAAAAGTCTTCCACATCCCCCCCCCTTGACTTTGCCGCCCCCCCCCCCCCCCCCCCCCCCCTTGCCAATCAACTTACAATTTTACTTATACACTCCTTCTCATTTAATGCCTATTACTAACCATTTTATATAATAATACTAATAACCAATAATACATAATAACTTTACTAAAGTTTATCTATCTCATTTTTCACTTTCAAGAAAACATATTCTCTCTTTTTCTCTCTATAACTCACGGCCAAGGAAGGAAAGGAGCAAGACCAAGGATTTTTTCTTAAGATCTTAGTGTATTTTGTAGTCCTTGTTTGAGTTTTGAAATACAAACTCAAGGATTATTAGGTTTTAATCATCCTAACTTCACTAATCTTACAAGTAAGTTTACTAAACTCATTTCATAATTTTTACAAAGTTATTACTATGTTTATACATGTTTCTTGCAAGATCTCATACATGCATTAACTTATACCACTTTATTTTTGTAAACTTTTGATCATACAAGCCCTAGAAATGATTTTTGGTTAGATCCTTGTTAGATCTACTTGGTTTTGGTGATTAGGAACCCATGACACCCTAAGAAGGTGTATGGTAGGGTTAGATTAGTTTTGTGGTGTTTGAAAGTGGTTTGGTTGAAGTTGGAACTAGATTGAAACCTTGAAAATGGTTTTTGAACAAGTAAAAATACATGCTGTCTTATTTTGGTTCACCCAGAAAACTCCGAATTTACACAGTAACTTTTGATAATATTTTTAGAAAATACTTTCGAAAACGAAGCCGTGGGCGAAAGAACGGATTAAAACGAGTTAATAACGAAGGAGATATGATTTTCCGAATTTAACGACGAAAACTAATTTCTGAAAAACTGCTTGCTGATGAACAGTACTCATGGGCAAATTCGAGGTGTAAAACTAAATCTAGCCATCCCGACTTATCAAAAATATATTAGTATATACTAAAACGAATCCGGGGATATAAAGAACGAGTAAAATGAGCTTAAAACGACCAAGTTATACGCGTTTTAACATCGTCAAAACTATATATATATTTAGTCACTACTAGAAAATAATAACTTACGCACTAAATGGTATATTTTCTAGAAATGGTACTAAGGACTATATTTTTAACAAATGAATACGTACGACCCAAGAGAATATTTATACGACTTAACGACGTTATTCTAAGGTTTTCGATACAAGGAAATATAACGCTAACATTTTTTATACGATATATGTTACGACAAGTTTTTATGACTCCAATTGGACTTATTTTTCCTAAGTATGGAAACTATTTTACTTTGACAATAACTAGTATTTCCAAGTTACGAGTGGTATAGGCATCATGTGCACGTGCATTCATTTCATCATGTCATGATCTAAGGAAGATCGTTATTACTCATATTAGGTTGCGGTTAGAGATCGTGCCTCATTTTCCGTGTATCCATTCTTGTCATCATTGCTATCGCTCCAGGTGAGTCATAGCCCCTACTTTTTCAATTGTTTTGGTAAACTCTTTGGGGGAGAATACATGCTCGTTTTACTTAAACGCACTACTTGTTTTACCTGGTTGATTACTCAACGATTTCCAGCTTTATCTATATATATATTTGATCACCTGCATTAATTGGTATGTTTGATTTTTCCTGTATTTCATGGGATTGATTATCCTTGTTTATATGACCTCATAGTCACCAATTGTTCCTATATGCTCCTTGTAATATTGTGGTATTCCCCACTTGGCTGTGATGTCAAACGTATTGTGGTATTCCCCACTTGGCTGTGATGTCAAACGTAATATTGCTGTTTTCCTACTTGACTGATTTATCATATGACCTCCTTGTAATATTGTGGTATTCCCCACTTGGCTGTGATGTCAAACGTAATATTGTGGTATTCCCCACTTGGCTGTGATGTCAAACGTATTGTGGTATTCCCCACTTGTCTGTGATGTCAAACGTAATATTGTGGTATTCCCCACTTGACTGAATGTCAAACGTAATATTAATGTTTCCTTACTTGACTGAATTAAGATGCCTTTGCATCAACCTTATTACGGGTTTTCCCGCTTGACTGATTTATCATATGGCCTCATTGACTGAATTATTTATATAGCCGTTTTGCTATATTTATCTGGGAATTTGAATACAAGTATTACTTTTGTTCACGTAAACATATTACTTTTGGCAGTGGGTTGTAAACACACAGGTTACAAGTCTCTTATGGCGGGACTTGCAACTGGGTGGATTTACGATGCCTTTGCTGGGCGATCTTTTCTCTATAGGCATTATTTGCTAAACAAACTCTATGAACTCACCAACCTCGTGTTGACACTTTAGCATGTATTTTCAGGTTTTAAGCATATGGCACGCTACAGGAGGTTTTGGCAGGGCATGGCATGGTTATAGAAGACTCTGATTATTTATATGGGGACTGTTTCAAACTATTTTAAGGGCCTACTTCCGCACTACTTTTAACAATGTAAATACTACATTTTTGACTTAACTATTTTATTCTAAATGATTGAAGTGAAAACCATTTTTAAACTTGTGTTGTAATACCAATTGAGTTACACCCCAGCTACACGTATGCTTCCGCTGGACCCGATTTTGGGGGTGTGACAGTCTAACAACACCACGGAGCCTTGAGCCCTTGAATGAGAACTAAAGATGATAACCAGAGAGAATCCAACCATCACCATGTGTTACTTTTGCTTTTTAGATCATTTAACTTTCATTTTGAAACCATATAACAAAGTAGAATGACAAATCCAGGATAATACCCCGATGAACTTGAGACATTTTTTAAAAGTGGAGTACCTAACTGTTAAGTGTTGGCTCCTTCTTTCATATCCTTGATAATTAAAAGACAAAACATTAAGTTTAGAACTTATATAGTAGGATTGTAGTAAACAACGTTCTTTTTCAATAAACAACTCAAACACTACAAACCAACAATATAATTCAAATCTCAATTTTCTCCAAACGATAGGGACCATTTATGTAATTTAGCGTAGGGACGATGGATGCTATTTTCAGAAATTCAAGGGTAAAATGGTCATTACAGATTTTTTTTTACTCACATAAAGACAAAGATGTTAAGATTAGTGTTCAAAATAATATTTTTTTAGTTCGCTACGCATAAGTCACATTTTTTACAAGTACAGTGCTTTTTTAGAGAATTAGCACATATTAATAGGCAAATTTTCCATCTTATGACCTATGTGGGACTACTTGTCTACTTGAAACAAGTTGTTTCAGAAAAAATGACCCATATAAAACTTGTTCTAAAGACATAATGTAAGACTGAATTATTTCTCAAAATTTAATTTAATAGTAATATTTTAGTGACAGGATAAATACATAATAAAGGGCTAAGCCCAATAAAAAAACTTTCTTAATATAAAATCCTGCTAACAGATAACACTTTTGTTGTCGTAGCCAAATGCTTTACCCTTTACACATTGTTTTATCATTTTCAAGCTATGAAAAAGTTAATGCCAAACTCAAATACGGTTGTATAGTGACAATGCACTCCGAGTTGGCCGATATCCCCATGGTTCACTCACCCAACTCACCCCAGGATAAGAACAATAAGTATGTGAATGACTTAGTCGATCATGTTTTTGTTCGAGACATCAAACATTACCAACTAATTATTTTATTATGTTTTTATATCGTTAATAACTTTAACATTAATTAGTTAAAGTGAGAATAAGCTATCGTACTAATTACATCAAAAGACAAACTCTTTCATAATCGAAGAACAAAAAATGAAGTTAAGAATTATATTGTCCATGGCTAATGGTTAAGGTTGTGTTTTTCAATAAACAACCTCAAACACTACCAACTAACAATATAATACCAATCCCAACTTGTATAAGAAACATACGCTTGAGTATATTAATAAGCAAAATTTTCATCCTTTGATCCATGTGGGACTACTTGATACAAGTTTAAGAAAAATGACCGATACCAATATTTGTTCTAAAGACGTAACACCTTTGTTGCCGAGATCAAATGCTTCCTCTTTTTACACATTGTTTTATTCTTTTCAAGCTACAAAAATCGATACCAAAACACTGTTGTCTAGTGACAACGCGCTTGGAGTTGGATGTCCACCATGGTTCAGTCACAAGTATGTGAAAGACTTGGTGATGTTGTTGTTCAAGACATCCAGTCTGCTTACACCTGGATTCAGTCTTGATGAAGGTATATATAAGGTATGTGACTACAAACATGTATATAAAGTCACCTGAGTGCTTTTTTCTACAAAAATGTACATAAGGTATGTTGTATTACAGTAAGATCGATATCACATGCACTACGTATAAGTAAGAGTTATGTAACCAATGATACAACATCAATGTTTGTCATAGATTCTCTCTTAAAGTTTAAGCTTTTATAATCATCTTTTTTTGTGTTTTGATATCTAATAAGTTTTACAATTGCTATGACGTACAACATCATGTTCTTGAGACATGTTGAACCATTAAACGGGTAATGTGACCATGCATGTTACTAATAAGAAATCAAGAATATGCTATCGTGTCGACTACTTACAAAGAAAGACATTTCAATCGTTAAGAGATAAACCGTTAAGTTCAGGACTTATATGGCGGGATAGTAGCAACATTTTTCAAAAAAGAACATCAAACACTACAAACCCACAATGTAATACTAATCTCTAACGTGTATACAATTAAGGTTATGAAATCATCTGGTTCTTAAGACAGGTTGAACCAATATAAGATAGAGTGCAATAAAATTAAAAAAGACACATATATCGATAATTAATTAAGAAGTGACAAAAATTATGTTGAGAACTTATATGATAGTTTATGGATTTTGATGCTATTTTTTAGCATAAACAATATCAATAACCACAACCTAGCATTACCATAATACCAAACTCAAGCCGCTTATTGAGCATACATCAAAGTATATAAATAAGCAAAATTTACATCCTTTCAACGATGTGGGATATTTACCATAGTTCACTCACACATCAGTTCATATCACTTTAATTGGTTTGTGTAAAATATGGAGTAAAAAATGACATCATATTTCCATAACACCCAACATGATCCATGGACTAGTTTCGGTTTTTATTTTACAAGATTGTCAAAAAATTTGTATTAAATTTATATTTTTAAGAACCATAAGTGAAAGAGTTGTAAAAATATATCAAAAAAGAACATCAAATTACTGTTCAGTTACTTTCAGGTTAATTTATTTGAGGTTTTGTACTTGTACTTTTGACCAATGGGAGTAATAAAGTTAAAGTCAAGCTAAACTAAACTTATTGTAAAGTTGACTGAGAACAAAAGTTCAGTAGATCCAAATAACCTGAAACAAGAAATGGCATATAACTCAAACACAAATGCACTTCACTCTTTTCGTTAGCGAAAACAAGAAGCATGTTTCAAAGTATGTCTTAATATTAACATTAATATTATCAGTTTATATAAAACCAGATGAGAACGACGCCGTTTACCCCTGTTGATCTACAGTCACTTTTCCCGCCAAAACCGTCCAGGCTCCCGGAGCCCAAGTTTCCCAGCCGTTTCCCAGCCCACCTTGGCCCAGCGATGGTCCGATAAAGAGGTAAGGATAAGTTGGATAAGGTACGGTGAACCACACAATCCTAAATCACACACACACACACACAATCAACGCTGATAATCAAAGCTGTTAGGGATTGATTTTTGGGTTTGCAACAAATCCTCCATGCTATCGGTGGTGTAAGTTAGTGTGGTGCGTTTTGCTTTTGTTAATAATTTTATTTGCTATCTTTTCCTTTCCTTCATATCTTCTGTGTTAATTAATGTAGTGGGTTTTAGGTATTTGGTGATCCTAAACATGTTTTTAACTCTTAATCATAATCTGGAACATCAATTGTTAGGATTTGGATTTAGGGTTCATACGCTAAATTGAGAATTTTGAAATTAGGTTTTATTATTTTGGTAAAGCTGTCATCTTAATTTGGGAGTTTTGATAATTTAGTTGTTTAATAATTTTATGGGTTTATTGGGTTTCTATTATAAATAGCTTTAGGGGTTAGATGATTTGAAGCTGTTGTTGATATGTTTTGTTTGGCCATTGATTGTAGGATTTTCATGTGATGAGTTTTGATGCCTTTGATTAGAGTTGAGATTCTCCAAAGTTTTGCCTGTCGACGTATTGTTGTTGTGGGTATTACGGATACGTGAGTCATCGCAGTGTCGATTTTCCCACGCTGTGATGAGTCTGAGCATTTTCTGTTTAAAAAATATGGGATAAGCTCAAACAGGTTTGCCCTATTTCTTATATAGCTTTATAAAGCTTATGAATTCTGTAGATTAAATGGATGAAGCAGAGATGGACAAAACCATGGAAGCGTGTTATATACCAGGTGCTAATTTTGTTAGATACGTAGAAGACAAGCCCATTCTTCGTAAAACCATGTTCTTAACTTGCTTATTGGGTGCAGGTTTTCGAGGGGTACAACACATTTTTGGAATATCCGACGTTTCGATAGTATGAGGTTTGAAGAGCTTATACGTTGCTTCAGAAGATGAAACGGTGTGTTGATCACTAAAAGGAGAATTAAAGGTATGTTCTTTCATTAAATTATTACAATCTCATTACGTGCAGGCTGAAAGTGACAGGTGCTGTTTGGCCGTCGTCTTTAGGTGAACGGATTGTTTTTTGCTATTGGGCATGAGCTTGCGACTCAGTTTTTGGATAAGCAGTTACGGGTTGATCCAGATGGGTATGTTCTCACTAAACCATGGAGTACGGTTACGAGTGTGAAGGGTGTGTTTTTGCTATTAGTGATGTTCTATATAATAAGTATAGGCAAGCTCTTACTGCTGCGGGTTCTGCTATCAAAAAATTATGATTACTTGCTTGCCACAAAAATCACAAAATTATACCTCATATTCTAATAAAGATATTTTTGATTTTCTAACTTTTAAAAAGCAATTTTTTTTATTTTATTATTTATTTTTTAAATATGATATCGCGGTTTTAGTCATTCAGATAATTAGTTATCTGCTATTTTGGTTATAATTTTTTAATTATGAGTGTTTGGATTCCTCATTTTTTTCGTTTGTGTTCTGTTAACATATCAAAGAAACTGGACTTTTGGTTACATATGAAGGTAAATGTTGATTTTAACATCATTTTCAAGGTTGTATTTAAAACAGGAAATTGAAATATTAGTGTTTGTCTGTTTGGTTAATGACTTAAAAAAGGAAAACCTTAGACGGTCAAGTTGAACAATAAGTTTTGCTTGATTTTTGGTTCCCATCGATTTTGGCAGGTTAAAAATACCGGAGCAGAGTGAGCCGGTTAAAGCTGGAATAGTTTGTTGATGCCCGTATCTTGGCACGACAACCCGACCCGAATTGTGGTTGATGCCCGTATCTTGGCTCCGCACCGACGATGGGTTATGGGTGAGTTCTGCTATAGTCATTTGATTTCGTTAATTTTAAAGGTATAAGTTGTAGACAATAAATAGCAAAACTTATGAGTATCACTTAATTTAATATTAGGCAAAACTTTTGACCATTACGATTGGCCAGTTGTGTTAAACTTACAGCTTTTGTTTACGTATGTGTTCTGAATAAAGAAAACCCACGCACTATTGCTTTTCTTTGATTTCATTTTCTGTTATTATAGTTGAAATCAGGGGTTAAATCCAATGTATCATTAGCCTGTTCAAAACTTTTTTATGCCCTGTTTGTCCTTGCACCACCTCCTTATGCACAACTATTAAACACTAGCAGCATCACACGAATGTCGATAGCCCTGATCTGCATTTTCCTTTTGCACAAAATTAAGCTTCACATATAAATTTGTTTGTCACACTTTGCTTTACCTGCTAACTTAAAATTTGAGTCTACTTCGTTTTACGTAAACTCACTCTCCATTGACATACTATTTCAGGTCATTGGCTCATTTTCTTTTCTTTATTGGTATGTATATTCATGATGCGGCCTTATTATATAATCAGCGCGAAGGTTTTTTCATTGTTCTTACCAAATAATCGTACTGCTAGGAGACTTTGCTGTTGAGGACCTTCATGCTTTACTGAAATTTTTTTGGAATAATCGTACTGCAAATAAAAGTTATGCTGCGTTACATGGGAAGCGATTCTGTATCAATAAATGGTGATCAGCCCTTTGGTGCACGTATGCCCCATCCACACTGCTCAGCCCATGTAGGAGCAGCACATTTGATCGTAAGTATTAGCTGCTACTTTTGTGTGTATTCTAATTGTTAGTGAATATCAATGCTATAAGATTTGCCTATTATGAACTTTTTGCTTTTGTTACAGCTTTGCCTCAGCAAAATCGTGCTGGTCAGACTTCCTCAAGTAAGGCTGCTGTTGGCTGCTCGCAAGGTATGTGACGTTATGTTCATCTATTATATTGTGTTATCTAAAGATGGTCCTAACTATTGTTTTGTATGTTGCCATTCATGAAGCTCATGCTGGTCGTGCTTCAGTTGCGTGGATGGCTCAGCTTAGGTTATCACATGCTTCTTCTTCCAAAACTTTGTGCCTCACGTGTCTTTCCTACATTATTGCACATGTCCACCAATTAAATACCTACAATCTGGACCCTGCAGTTAGATGAATTTAAGAACCTGTAGATGAGTTACACATGTATATTCTACATACTTTGTCTTAGAATGCCTAAATATTCTACTTGATATTGGAGGTGGTGCTGGAAAAGAATATACATGGCAGTTTTAGAATATACATGGCAGTTTTACAAGTTTATTTAAATAAATGATTGGCTCTGAACTAGTCAACTTTTATTAGTCAACCACTTGTGAATGGTCAACCGTAAAAGTCAAACTAATCAAGCCAATTCTCCGTGGATAGTGTAGTGTTTCCCCGGGTCGTTAAAGTCCCAGCGAGATTGAAATGGTGCTTTGGAAATTGTTTATGAGTGAGTGGGACTGAGGACAGTAGCCTAGATGATATGGAATTGATTTTGCTACTGTTATTTTGGTGTTGGTACACAGATATAATATTCACAAAAATCAGATAACAGATATATGCACGTATTCACAATTCAGATCACGTAACAGACAGAGAAAGTGGGATTTTGGTATTTATCAAACTACAGGGGGTGCTTTTGACACTTTTTAAAACTTAAAATTAAAAATGAAAATGAAATTATAAAAATGATTAAAATACTATTTAAATATTATTTAATTAATTAAACTATTTAAAATCTAAATTAAAACCTAATTTAAATTAACTAAAAATGACAAATGATTTAAATTAAACTAAAAATTAGCAAAAATATTTTCTAAACCTAAATTAGAACTTGAAGAAAGTATAAAAAATAAAAATAAATATTTTTGTCTTTTTGTGGTTTTTTTATTAATTAAAAACTATTTAACTTAATTTAACTAATTAAACTACTTTTAATTAATATTAATACTAAATTAACTTAGAAAATTAAGAGAAAATTTATAAAATTACTTAACCATCACTGGAATCCTACAAAATTACAAAAAATCTAAAAATTATGTTTTAAGATTAATCCACTAATTATTTACCTTTTAATTAACTTAAGTCTAGTTTAAACAATTAAAATAAGAAAAATAGAAAATTAACATTAGAAATTCTAATTATATTTTATAAAAGTCTATTTTACTATATTTTAGCTAGCAAAAATATAAAAACTAAGTTTTACTTTATAAAAACTAAATAAGCTATTTAATACTTAATATTAGTTAATAATTAAGAAAACTAAAATTAAATCTAATAAATACTAAATGACAAAATTAAAATCTGAAAAATTTATTAAAATTACTTTACTATATAAGGTATTTAATAAAAATATAAAAAAACTAAGTACTTAATTAAAATCTAAAAATGAAAATTAAAGTTAAATTGAATTAAATAGAAACTATCACTTATTTTAAACTTGATTTTTTTTTGGATTTTTCTTTTACAAACCTACTTAACCACTGAAAATGAGAAACTTTTATGAAAACACTTTGAAAAATAGCTTATAAATAAGCTATAAGCACCCCCTTAACCAAATCAGTTGACTTTTGTTGACCAAGTGGGCAACAAATAAGCTTAAATCAGATCAAGTGGGACCCACAATGGTGAAAAGGGGTACAAATAAGTTGTATGAACAATTTTAAGCAAGAAAAAGCCAAATCAGATCACAAGATAAGCTAATAAGCACAAATAAGCAATCCACTTCTTGTTTGGAAACTGAAAAAGGGGCAAACTTTTTGACTGGATTCAGGTGGGTCCCAGTGGGTTTGAGGTCAATCCATTGGTCAATAACTAAAGCCTGGTAGGAGGGGGTTGGGAGAACCTATGTCTAGGGTGTGGGGACCACTGTGGTGGCCACAAAACCACCACCAAGTGGTGGTTGTGGACTAGGTAACTGCTGCACAGAGCAAATAGCTGCCCTGCAGCCCTCTTTGGAGGGTTGTGGGGCCCACAGATAAAATCCTAAAAATATAAAAACTAGAGGAACTTGGAGATGAGGTGGTATACTACAAAACCTCAAAAGATCAAATGCTAAATCTTACTACAAAATTCTACAAAAATCTTGCAATAATTGGAAAAAAAACTGAAAACAAGCAATTTGACTTTTTGATAAAACTTCTTATGTTGACTTATTTGAACTTTGGCTGATTACAAATGATTGAAAAAGTTGTTTTAAGCTACACTAAGGACAAATTATATTAAAACTTAAGATTATGCATTGAAGTGGTGGTTTTGGGGTCTCAAATCCCCAACAGTTGGTTCTTTGGTTTGTTTGACTTTTGATCACAAATTGACTGAGTTAGAACCCAAATTCACCTATTATAACCTAGTGCAACATGTCTAAGTAGTAAACAACAACAAAATAAAACTCATCAGTGGTGTTAACCACTGATCCAAACACCCCTTATAATGTTGAAAACACTACTAACTGAGTTTCTAGGTGACAATATCCTACAAATTTGATCAAACTCAGTCACCAAACATTAAGTAAGTTCAATTTAACTTTAACAAGGTTCAAAATCTCAGATTCATGATTCCAAGGAAACATGCAGTAGCCAAACTTAGTTACAACAAACAAATATCAAGATGATCAACAAGCTCAGAATATTACACAATACTAAATTATGAATACTTCAACTAATGAAACAGTAAATGGCAATATCTCTAAAGCTTATACTAATTACACAGTAAACTCATTCTTAAACTATCTATATTGAATAAAGACTGAAAATTCAGATTGATGACTCACAAATTCAATTATCAGCTTCCAGAGAACCTCCTTAGGCAAGCCTATCTTTGAGATAGGTTCAATGCCACCACCACAGTACTACAAACCACCATGGACACCATGCTTCACAGGTTGACTTTTGTTGACCTTGATGCATAATGTGAGCATTTGATCACTTTGCTTCCTAATAAGCTCACAAAAGCTATAATCAGCTGATGTGAGTTTATATGAACCTAGAAAAAGCTTATTGAAGCTTTACTAAACTACTTACCATTTTTTTTTATATTTTTGAAATTTTTCTTAATTTTTTTTTCTTTTCTTATTTTTCCTGAGATAATACTTCCTAAAGCTTTTGAAATACTTATTATTAATTACTAACCTAATTCAGAACATAAATAGAGAAAAAAAAAGAAAAAACAATCATTGATGGAATTTAAATTCTTGAATAAAAACTTGAAACTGCTTGCAACTGAATTGAACTTAGATTAAACTTAAGAAAGTGAATTAGAAATGAGATTCAAACTTGCTGATATAAAATTACAAGGAAACTGAGATTGTTATCTTAAAAACGACATGAGAATTTAAAATTAAACTACACTCTATTAAAAATACTACCTTTTTGTTGCTTCTTTCTTCCATTTTATTGACCTCCTGAGCTCTGTGGGTCCCACTGATCATATCCCACCAATAAAATCATCAATTGGATGAGTCTTGTCCATTCACTCAATTTGGCGGGAAAATTGGTATTTGACCAATTGGGTCTGATTAGGGTAGCCATAGGGGGGGGGGGGGGGTGATATGATTGGTGTTGGGAAGTGAAATTGGGAAGGGATAGGGGATGGTGGAGCAAGTAGGGGGGGAGTTGCAGGGTAGGGTGGTATTGGTGAGTGGTTTTGCAGGGGAGGTGATGGCGGTTTGGGGTGAGTTTGACCGAAGTCAAACTGAGGGGGGAGTAGTATTATACGGGGTGTTTGATTTTGGATTGGGCTGAGAAAGGGTTGGGCCCAAGGAGTGATAAGGTGGGCTTGGGTGGGCTGTTTGTGGATCAGACAAAAGGGTGGTTTGGTTTGTTTGTTTGTTTATTTATTTTGCAAAAAACCACAAGGACCACTTTTGTAATTTGCTGAAACATGAGGGGCTGAACCAGCCTTTTTCCAAATTATAATTCCAAAGGTCATTCTTGCCATACTCCAATGTTACAAGGGTCTTTGGATTTTATTTTCCACTTTTAAAATTCCCGGGGACCAAATGCGACAAGTTGCCAAACTTCGGGGACCAAACATGTAATTTCCACAAATATTTTCCCCAAGGACCATTTTTGACACATTTTTCTTTTCCAAGGATAAAAATGATTTTTCTTTCAAAATTTACCCCACCAGGGACCAAATCTGCCAAATACTGAAACTCCAGGGACCTTTTATTGCAATTTTGGATTTTGAGGGGTAAAAGTGTAATTTTCTCAAACTTTTTCACCCAAGGACTTATTTTGATAATTTTTGACTTTTCTTTGCCTTGGGTTGACTTTTCTTTCATTTTAAACTTCCAGGGACTAGTTTTTGCCAAATTTTGAAACTTGAGGGACTGAAACTGCCAATTATGCAAACTTTGTTCGTTTTTCATTTGTTTTTAAAAATTTTGCATCTAAAACATATAAAACACACTTTTGGGATAAATTGTGTATTTTGATGCGTTTTTGGGTGTTTTTGGATGTTTTGGCAGTCCAGATACGATAAAAATGATGAGTGTTTGAGCACTCATCAATAAACTTTTCCAGTTTTAAATAAACTTGTAAAAATGCCTAAATAAACTTTTATATGCGAAGTTTTAAATAAACTTATTTATATGCGAAGCTTTTCCACTTTGCTTTTCCATAAGTTAGCAGGGTAGCAATAATGGTAAACGGTGTCGTCATTGTGTCGTAAACTGCCATGAGCGTGTACATGCTCATGCCATCTTAGGTAGAAATCTTAACCAAATTTAGTTTACATATTTGTCGACCACGACTCATGCTTTTGTGTTTCGATACTTTACCAAATTCTTCGGAAATGACAATCACTTTAAACTTGAGCAGCAGATGCTGCAGTTTCTTAAGCATAGTGGTTGACTACTATCAATAACCGCTGTATAAAACTTAAAACCTATATCATGAAGTATTTAAACACTATCGCCATTGTTATTATTACAATTGAACTTACGAAGTTGCCCTTATTCATGACAGAAAACCATAAAGATGATTCAGCTTCAAAAGGTGTGTGTGCAAAAGAGCCTACAAGAAAGTCGTATACATTTAGTGGTAAGTTTTATTTTGATCATTATTATTTGCATATTGCTGGAATATAGAATCACAGCAGTCGCTCACTCGGTTACAGTTAATATGATTTGCCCCATTTAGTGCTTTATGAAGCAAGAATTAAGTTGTTAAACCAAAATAACACACCCTTTTAGGATTATATTCCACAAGAAGGAGAGCGACATACCAAAGTCCAACACAACATTTGGACTGGCCCTTAATACCTAAATATATTACACTAACTTAAATTCTTTTTATAAGCTAATTTATTTTACTAATGAAGTTTTAGGTAGTTGAGACAGAAAACCGTTGTATATATGTTATTCAAGTTGTCTTGATCAAAACATTTAATTTCATTTATTTATACCATGTTAATTGCTTAACTCATACTAAAATAGGCTTAGAACTGTGAATTTGTTTTCTTTGTTGTTAATAAGCATATGCCAAATCATTATAATAAAAATAATGTGGCGCTTTCCACAATCTTTAAGCATGGTTATGTACGATGTGCTTTGGGTTAAAGATTTAAAGCTTTGGGTTGGTGCATAGCTATGTTAATTAAAGGTTTTTTTTCACCTGTTTTTAAATGCAGCCAGCATTACCAGACTTCTATAAGCTAGGCGTGTTTTGAAAATGCTTCAGATGGACCACGAGTATCTACGAAATGTTGAGGTATGTGAATCTTTCCTGTTGTGTTTGAAATGGCTGTTACGGCTTGAGGCATTTGACAGTTATTGGTTGGGCTCTATGGTTTATACAAGAAAAAAAAAAATTCTGTTGTATTTGATTCAAACTCTATTTTGCAATGTTTGGAACAACATTTTTGCAATACAGTTTTGCACATAGTAAATATAGGTCACATAGGTGTTCTTTCTACCAATTGAGAGCGCTTCTGAACTACACATGAGTAACATGTCATGGTGATGAATTACCCTTTTACTGTTGTCATAGCACGTTGATATGTTAACCTTTATTCTCAACAACTTATTTTCCGTTTGGTAGGATGTACCTGAGGATTCAGAATTGTGCTCTAATACGGGCACTGAAAGCAATACAAGGAAAGAACAAACAAAAGATGAAGAGGAAGCTACTGCTAAGGAATAGGATGTACCTGAGGATTCAGAATTGTGCTCTAATACGGGCACTGAAAGCAATACAAGGAAAGAACAAACAAAAGATGAAGAGTAAGCTACTGCTAAGGGATTGCAGGTTTGTTTGCGCTATTGTCGATATCTGTAGTTGGTGCTCTTTGTATATTTGTGATTGCTAATATTGTCGCCTGCATTACATCGGCTAACTTAAATTACAACTGATGTTTACAATTTGATTTTGTATCTTCTAACCGGTCGCCCTCTATATATATAATATACCATTTAATACGATGACGTTTAATTCCAGGCCTTTTTTCCGGTCTTATTTTGGCCCATGCTTAACGTATTCTTCAGCAACGGAGAGACGTTGCAGTAACAGTAGTTTAGAAACTGACGGTACGCTTTTTTATTGGATTTGTTGATCTTTATGCATACAATTATTGGGTTTTGTTATTTTCAGCAGAGTATTAGAAAGTTTTGATTTTTATTTAGTTTAGTTTTTTTAGGAAGGATTTGCAGCGGTCAGAAAAGCTTGAGCATGATCGATTTGGAAGCTAAAGAAGAGCCTGAGGATGACGCCAAAGACGTACTTTTTCCCATTTGTTATTGTTTGTCTTGGGATATACTTTAACATTATCATCATCAAGCTTCCGCAACGCGGCGACCAGCGCCAGTCTCGTATATATTAAATGCCGTTTGAAATGGCGTCGTGTCTTAACTTGGGTTTCAGCCAAAATTGTTGGGCTCCCGGTTTTGGTCCAGCCCGCCTTTTTTTTCTTCTTCTTAATACTAATTCCGCCTGTCACACACAAATGACGCAACACCCCTACCAGAAACTTCACGAATACTCAGTCACACAAACAATAACCGCCTCAATTATATGTGCAATGATAACCAGATAATAACATCAAGAATGATGCGATAAACCCACTGGTGGAAGAGACACTGATGCGAACCTTATGGAGTATCGACCATAATTTTTTGGGTTTCGCTATACCTAGGTAAATGATAAACTCTTGAGCTTTCGATTTTTAGGGTTTTGTGAAGTTTAGATGATTTGATAATCTCAATTGTTGCCACTGGAATTAGTCTCGCCCAAGTTTAGGTACAATTGTTTTGTGCATCCATTTTATCCCAAAGATTATTATACTAAATAACCATTCTATACTATTTGAAATTGGAATTTGTAGGTTTTCATCCGGTTGTATAATAATACAATTACACTATCACCAAAAGAAATTGGCTTATGCTGTGAAAGCATATACAATTTACTACTGGATCTTATTTGCAGATGTAGATATGCTTTCTAGAAACATTGGACCTTGGATTTATAGAGTTCTTCAGGTTATCCCTGGGTCGCTTTTATTTTGTCATATTTATTCTTGCATATTCAATTTAACATCAGTTAAATGAATTATGTGTCTATGATTGAGTATTAGAAAGGCAATCTTGCTGACCTGACCACATGCTAAATTGCTGAACTTGCCGTATCTTATATCTTCTGTAGGTGGTTATCGATTGCATTTTAAATGAAATTGTGATTTCGTAGTGCTTTGCACAGTTGATTTTTAGTTTTGTGTAAATGTAGTGGTAAAGTTTGGTTGATCTTATTTACATGAATTGCAGGTAGCCTGTTTTAATGCTAGACACAAGAAATATTTAACTTTTCATATGGTGAAACAACTGATAACTCTTTCTATTTACTATATCGAATTGCCACATCTCTTGTAGGTTAGTTTCGTACTTTCATAGCTTTTATTTTTCTTTGTGAATTCAGCACCGTGTACATGTAAATGCACAGAACTTATGTATGGTGGATTTGTTACTTAGCCATGAGAATTAGGAGAAGTAATGTTGAAATCAAAGTAAATGTATAAGTATTTTGCTCCTTATTGTTATGCTTTTAACCCTGTGCAATGATCAACTGCATAAAACAACGATCAAGTAGTGGTAATGAATCAGATATTGGCGGAGGTTGTTAATGGTAGTTTGAAAGATTTAAAATCTGTCAGTCGAGCCATTTATGGTGCAATCGAAACTGAATATGTAGGACCAAGTAGTGGTAATTCTCACCTTTAATATATATATATTAATATAGTTTGAGCATTTATTCTTATGCCTGATTTTTTTTTTTTTTTTTTCTTCTAAATGTATTGATTGCAGCCGTAACACAGCCTCTTCATACCAATCATGAACGAGCGTGTTCTTATGGTCCTTTGTTGGTCGCTGATATAAAAAGTGAGCATATGAAATTCATCGATTTAAAAATTGTTTTCTGCGTTATCATTATACTTACCTGTTTTGTTTGGCAGATATGATATGCTTCTAACAGACGGCATGTCGGAGTGTTATTTATAAAGGTTGTAGATCGCTGGATTTGGATACTGCAACCAGGTTGCAGGACGCTGATGCGCATTCGAAACAACATCGTTTTCAGGATTCTTCGGTGACCTGTGTTCCCAAAAGTAAACATCTAGAATCAAATAGCTCTTGAACTCGAGGTTGGCAATTTTTATACTATATTTTCTGTATAACATTCTATTTGTTCCATTATATATTTTCTAACTACATCATTTGGTTCTGAATTTGCCTTTGTAAACAATTTTACACAGCCGTGCCTGTGTCTTCCAGTTTGGTTGTGAATAAGAGATGGTCCGAAAATGAAATTACAACAAATAAAGAACTACCTATTACGTATAGCAGGTATTGGCTTCCAATGTAGTGACAAATTATTGTGAAACGTGATTAGTATCTTTATAGTAGTTGTACAATGTAGTGACAAAAATCGTAAGCAGGTTTGTCGTTGCACAAGCTTACAGGTAAGACTTTGGATTTAGTGTCGAATATATTTTTATAGGGTTCTTTTTTTATCAAGCTGTTTGGTAGCCCGTATTCACACATTCATGAGGTTATGGAACGAATTTGTCACAACTGGACTCATGCAAAACAAATTTTTCTTTTTTTGTAGATTTCAATGTAAAAAAAAAAGGGTACGCATAAAAGAAGCTGACTACTGTAAAGTGCAGAACATATATATTGAGGTTTCCAGGAGCTAGGACATGGTATGCATTTATATTCTTTAGTTTGGCCATTTATCTCATACATAAGCAAATTCTTCTCTTTCCGCTCATATTTTGTTCTTACTTCATACTGCAGCTGAAGACTTGGAAGAGGATTTCTACAAAATTATTCTTCAAGAACAACCTTCTTAAGTCTACCTGGGTATGTTTACTTCTAAACGGCTGAAACGTTGCATTGTCGTTTAGTGTATGCCACAAGATTAATGTGTGCAAACAATGTTAAAATTGCATATTTGATGCATCCTTCAAGTTGTAATGGATGACATTGACTTTGTGGAACCCGAATATAATCTGTATCAGGCCATCTTTAGTCATACTTAGGTTTTAGACTCTTTTATCTCACTTTCGCACTTGCTATGGTTTCATGTATTAAATTTCTTGGGTGAATGAATTGTCGTATTATATTTGACAGTATATTTTTTTAAAAGCTCATGTTGCAATACAATAATTTTTTCAACTGTGTTACCTGTAATCTACTTTTGAAGAATTTCCTTAAATTTAGCGTTCGCCTAAAACGACGCCCTGCCGCAACGCGGCGGACCGTAGCCCACCTCGTTTATTTTATGGAAAACTTTGTTGTTGACTGTTAGCATTTCCCTTATAGGCCCACGTGAAGTTGATGGGTCATTAGTTAGTTCGGTGGGCCAAGGCCCAGGGTTTAGACTGTGTACAATTGGAGCCCAATTGGTAACTTGTTCTTTTTGAGTTTGACGCTTGTTGGATTTTACGTTTCTACTAGTTACATCTGAATCTTTGTTATTTGATTTTTTTATTGCCATATTAATTCTACTAAGAAAATGACTACTTGTTAGTCGGATCCTAAGCTTGAACAATGATCATGACAGTCATGATCGAAACATAAGCTAGCCAAAACATTTTTTTTTTTTTTTTTTTTTTTTTTTTTTTTTTTTTTTTTTAATATCAAAAGCTAATACAAGCACGACAAGAAAGCCTGGTCAGTTAAGAGTTAATTCATAAGCTAACGAGGTAGTGCAACAATTTTTTATATAATTAAGCAGCGTGTTGATATTTGGTAAAACTATAGGCCACAATGATTTTAAGTTAAAGATCTTAAAAAGTAATAAGCCAAAAAACTTGTTGCTTGATGATTTGAAAAATTTCAACCAAGACTATGTTGAATAAGACGTACCATCACCTTCCTATTTATTACTTCTCTTCACAATGGCGATGTGGGATGAGCAAAATCGATTTAATTAGTTATAAAACAATTCGTTAAGATGTCATATTTGGCAGACCTTTTGTGAACATCGATTAGTAGGCAAATGATTACGAATATATTATCTTTTGGCACTAAATCATCTTAACTACTTGCTTATTTGTTTGGGGTGCACGTGTTTGTTAAACTTACCAAAACAAACGTCGACATATATGACCTTCTTGTAGCTCATGTTAAAAAGAGTTTTTATAATCATCGTATTCGTTTTTGGTGTTTTAATTTGATATCTTAATAAGTTTTACGATCTCTATATGACGTATAACATGTTCTTGAGACATGTTGAACCATCAAACTGTTAATGTGACCATGTTACTAACAAGAAATTGAGAATAAGGCATCATACAAATTACATTAAGAAAAGAGATTCTTTGATATTTAAATAAGTACTATAAAAATAAAAAGTCAAGGTTAAGAAATTATATGTTCTACTTATAAAGTTAGATGATATTTTTAAATAAACATCATCAAACACTACAAGTTTACATTATAATACCAACCTCAATTTGGTTAAAAAAAATATACACTACAGTATATTACTGTAATAAAGCAAAATTTATATACTTCAACCCATGTGGGACTAGTTGAAACAAGTTTTTCTTCACAAATGTAATCCATGCAAGAAGTTGTGCTAAAGACATACATAACACCTTTGTTGCCTTTATAAAAAAAAGAAAAAAAATAACACCTTTGTTGTGATTTAATAACATATTAACCATTAACTTTATGAGTACGCAGCGGAATATGGATCTAGTTTAGCCTTTATGATTAACACACATATAAACAACTTAAGGTAAAAAGGAAACGAGAAAAGTAAATAGAAAACTAACCCTCGTAGTCACCCGCAAATAAAACAATAAGTGATTAAAACAATCACCTCTATGGTTGCTCACACAAACACGTCAAACAAATACGTTACGATGCTAGTCACTTGCTTCACGTGTACCAACCAAACAAACTAGTGTATTTGGATCTTTAAAACACACAATCAAATCCCTAATGGGATGCGTCTGATTGTTGCTTAAAGAATAAAGAGAGACAACCAAAGGATTAGTGGATGTATATAAATATTACATGTATGTTATGTATACATAATATATGTTATATACATGCACAGGGACGGAGCCAGGTATTAAGGGGGGCTCAAATTTTTTCCGATAGTAATATACAAATCGTTGTTTTAGAAGCTCATTGAAGCCTGAATCGTCTTATATACGGGCTCAATGATATTTTTTCAAAAGTAGCGTACAATTACTTGATTGATTGAGAAAATGAATAAAATGGGCAAACGTTGACGTAAATGATAGTGAAGATGGGGAGCAAACGTTGATGTAAATGATAGTGAAGACCGGGAGCAGACCGAGATAAAATAAAAGTACTAGATTTTATGTGTAAACATAAAATAGATCAAAATAAAGAGATTCAATAAAATGAGATGAGAAGAAAATGAATAAAAAGAATAAATTTCAAAATGTGACTTTCCCCATGCTACTGACCATCCCCACGTGACTAAAGCCATTATTTACCCATTTAAAAATCAACAATCTCTCTACTTGCTTCATCTTCATCTTCCCCAATTCAAGAATTTTTCTAACTTAAAAATTTTACAACCTGATATGCTTCAAAGACCTTCTTAGCATCAGATCTAAATGCTTTCTAAAACTGATTTAAAATTTCAGATCATAGAAGTTGAGGGGGGCAGATTCTAAAAAAAACTCAAAAGCCCTAGGTGGCTCCCCCACTAACACGCTACCAGGTAGACTAGTTGGATCAGTTGGGGGTGGCCGAGCACCCTCTAGCCCCCCTACTGGCTCCGTCTCTGTACATGCATACAATATATAAATCATGCATACGTGAATATATACATGAAAACAATAAAGTATTCTTTCTGTTTTGTCTTTGTCGAATCACAAGGAAAAGAAAACAATGCAATTGTTTGTGAGTGGAAAACAACGATCCAATAAAAGGTCGGTTTTAGGTTTTAGTTTTGTGTCGCATGTAATCAGGAGAACCGAGAATGAGGCCATGGGGTTATTAAACACCCACTAAACTTGTCCTCCAAGATTAGTTAACACCTCCTCATCTTTCACCAAAACAAGACTCTCCTCCCCTCCTAGAACCTTCCCATAACTGGCCACATTGGAAGAAGGTCCGGGAGTTTCGTTTTTCGACATCCAAGTCACTCTCTTTTATATTTAACATATATTTAAACAAGTTAAATTATTACGTGAAACATATTAAACACTTAATAAATATAACAAGTATATATATTAATTATTTAATAAACGTACTCTTCGTGTATTAACGTGTGTGCCCCCAATAGGCTCACACATTTCTAGTTGTATATCGGCTAATCTAACTACCATAACCCAACAACCTTTGTTGCCGAAATTAAATTCTTATTTTTAAGCATTGTTTTATTCTTTTCAAGATATGTATAAATAAATACCAAACTCAAACATATAGTGACAATGCACTTGGAGTTGGATATCCACCATGGTTCATTCACACAACAGTTCATCTCCAAGATAAAATGTGGTGAAAGGAATTATTCAAAAAATTGATATCCGGCATGGTTGATTAGAGGGCAAGAAGCTCGTTTCTTCTACAAAAGAAAAGGTCTGAAACTCGGTGAAAGTGAAGATATGAGAAGAAAAAGAAGGAAGCTTTGAAGGAAAATTTGAGAAGGTGATCAAGGATGTCTTGGTTTGTAATTATAATATTTAATTTCTCCCTTTCTTCAATTTCTTTAACCAATACATACCTTTAGATAATTAATTTGATTTTGTAATTATAATCATTTTGTTTGTTTATTCTTTTAAAATACGAGTAGTTTGTTTCAATGTCGTGCTGGCTGTGACTTGTGACTACATACACTACGTTTGATTTATGTATTCAATGATACACCATACAAGTTTGCTTGATCTTTTTTCTTGTAACTTAAAGTATATTTATGACCATCTTATTATTTTATGGTGTTTTTATATCTTTACTAAGTTTGATATCAAAAGTCAAACTCTTTGGTAACCAATACATACTTTATGGTGATTTTATATCCTACCATGCTAATAAGAAAGCGAGAATAAGCTATCGTACTAACTACATTAAAATACAAACTCTTTGATAATTAGAAAACAAAAAAGTAAAGCCTAAAACAAACTTTCATGATGTCAGCCATAGTTGAAATGAGGATAAAAAAAAATGTCAAATTTAAAAAGTATTTAAGTATAGCTGATGACGTATAGTCTACATATGGGCCACGAGCCCAAATGATAAACATTACTAAGGCCCAAAACCACCGTGCGTGGGCTATTGTAACTTGGGCCGCATCAATAATGGGAATAGGCTCACGTAAGCCCAAACCCAAATAAAACTATACACGGTATAGATAAGGATCATCTATCTATGGAATAGATATCCTTACCCGGATAAGCACCATGGGTGTGAAACGTAAGGAGCACGAACCCTACAAGGATTCTGCGCCTATATAAGGAATGACATAACTCTCATTCAAGGTACGATACACAAACCCTAACTCTTTACGAGAACCCTAAATCAATTACTTACTCTCACGCCGGAGTCTAATCGTGGGAGACAATCCCACGATAAGTCTAACGGTGTTGTTTATTTTCTTAGTGCGCAGGTCACAAGTACTAAGAAGCGAATTGGTACGAGAGCAAGAGCCTATAACCAGGAACACTCAAATTTTGTATCAACAAGTGGCGCCATCCGTGGGACCCTACTAAGAACTAGAATGACAAAGAATAAAAATTCAAGCCAGCGGACTCCGCAGTCAGAAAGACGTGACCCCCAGAGAAAGAATCAACAAGATTCGACTCTTAGGCAGGTTGCTGGGACAACCAGCGCACCTGGTCACCAAGAGGCGGGAACAACCCAACCTCTTCCAGAGGTAGAACTACCAGTAAGGACTACCCAAATCACCCCAGTGGTCCCAAACGCTGAGGAACTCCAGCGCACCCTCTTCACCACTCCTCACCAAACTGTACATGCAGTGAACAACACTGTACCACCAGGCGCGCCTAACCGAGATAGGGTGCCTAATACTGAGGCAGACATTCTTGCAGCAACTGAGGACACACCCAATCTAACGTTGGGAAATTTTGTATCCCAAAATTATGAAACCTTAACCGCCCTCATGCAAGAAGAAGCAAGGAGAAGGGCAAGCACGAGCCTACAAGCTCGACTCAATTTTGCTCCCAAACGTGAACCATCACCATTGCGCTACCCACGAGGAAGACGCGCAGAACGTACCACTATCCACGATAGGCTGGGTACGACATCTGATTCACAATACTCAGAAGACAGCGAGAGGCGCACTAATGTTCATTCCAGACTTGGCAGTCGAGGGATACAAGACCGATTAGGACCTCAACATTCGCCAAGCCAAGGATCCTCCAAACCTGGGAGTAAGAGGATTCACGACAGATTGGGAAAAAGAAGATCCCCAAGTGAAAGTCCCGCAAGCTCTTCTTCTGAAAGAAGCCGGCGCAAGCACCAAAAAAAAAGACTATCCTTCCTCCAGCGACTCCTCGGACAACGAGGATGAAGAAACAGGACACTGGAAGTTAAGAGGGAGACGTCGCAAAGAAGAGAATGAAGATATGTCTCTTCCCTGGCGTCACCAGAAAGTTGACGCGTTTACATGACGCATCAGCGATTACTCAGACCGCAAACGCAGGCGTATGCCCACTAATGTGAAAACATATGATGGAACAGGTGATCCGGATGATCATCTAAAAGTTTTTGAATCAGCCGCCACTATCGAAAACTGGCCACATCCTGTGTGGTGCCACATGTTTAATTCTACGTTAGTAGAGAATGCGCATACATGGTTTAGCAAACTCCCACGTAGGAGCATTAATGGGTTCGAGGAATTACGGAAAGCATTCCGCCTCAACTTTACCCAGAGGAAAAAGTACGCTAAAAACCCTGTTGAACTAGCAAGAATAAAACAGCGCCAAGGGGAATCAATTAGCGCTTTTATGGAGCGCTTCAAGGATGAGTGCATACAAGTCAAAGCGTGTCCTGAAATCCTAAAAATTTCAGGGTTCATGAATAGGATTAATAACCCAGAACTTATCCGAAAGCTAAATGACAAAGTTCCCCAGACTTTCGATGAGCTAACAAAGCGCACCAGATCCTTTATACAAGGAGAAGCAGCCGCTGCGGACAGCAAAAAGGGTTATTCGAACTATAGGCAGCAAGAGCAGCCTAGGAGACAATCCAACGATCAGAATAACAACCGCAACAGGAATTACCGCAGTGGAAGAGACAATGACAAGTATACCCCTCTCACAAAAACTCCGAGGGAAATATTTGTAACAGAAGGTGCTAACTTCCCAAAACCACCACCAATGCGCACCGCAGAGGAAAAGCGCATAGGGAATGGATACTGCGAGTACCATGGCCAAAAAGGCCATACAACTAACGAGTGCGTCCAACTAAGATAACTAATTGAAAAGTTAGTAAGAGAAGGCAGAATGGACCACCTTGTAAAAAACATCAAAGAGGGAAAAGATAAACAGAGGAACGGGGGAAAGAAAGAACCCCCCAAAGAAAAAGCTGATACCATATACATGATACAGTCATGGCAGCGCAAGATAAAGCAAAAAGTCAGCCAAAAATTCTCTCCAGAAAAAGAGATATATTTCCCTACTTTAGCTGCAGACAACGCAGTTGTCGAACCTCTAACTATTGAAATACATACGGGAGGACATGATATACACCGCATATACATTGACGGAGGAGCATCCGCAGACATCCTGTATGACCATTGTTTCAAAAGACTGCGACCTGAAATCCAAAGTCAATTGATACCAGCAACAACGTCATTGACTGGATTCACAGGAGAAAAGATTTGGCCCATGGGGCAATTACGCTTGCTGGTGGTCGTAGGAGATGAACAACACTCAACCACAACATGGATAAATTTCATGGTAATAAAGTCCCCCTCACCATACAATGGTATCATTGGGATACCTGGAATATCATCCATGCGCGCTGTACCTCCACAGCGCACGGAATGCTTAAGTTTCCAGTGGAAGGAGGAGTTGTAACCCTCTATAACACAACAGTACCACCAAGAGAATGCAATGCGGTAGTAACTGAAGTAGAAACTATTCCAGAACAGCGCACAGAAAAAACACCAAACCTAAAAGTCGCTATTCATCCCGATTACCCGGAACAACAAGTTTCGATTGGTGGATCTTTATCTGACAAGGGTAAAACAGCAGTATGCGCACTCTTACAGAAGAACCTGGACATCTTCGCATGGGAACCAAAACACATGACAGGAGTGCCACGCTCTATTACAGAACATAAGCTACAAATCCGACAAGGATATCCTCCAATACGACAAAAGAAGCGCGGCCAGGCCCCAGATCGTGCAAAGGCTATCCTGGAAGAAGTACATAAGCTCGTAGACGCAGGCATCATGCGCGAAGTGTACTACCACGACTGGCTCTCTAACCCAGTTATGGTAAAGAAGAGCGATGACAGTTGGAGAATGTGCGTGGACTTCACGGACCTCAACAAAGCATGTCCACAGGACTGCTACCCACTGCCAGAAATAGACTGGAAGGTAGAATCCCTGTGCGGATACCCTTTCAAATGCTTCCTAGACGCATACAAAGGGTATCATCAAATTCAGATGGCAGTCGAAGATGAAGAAAAAAAAAGCATTCCATACCAGTCAAGGAGTGTACTGCTACACAAAAATGCCTTTTGGCTTAAAAAACGCAGGCGCGACATACCAACGACTAGTGGACACAGCTTTCGAGAAACAAGTAGGCCACAACTTGGAGGTCTACGTGGACGACCTTGTCATCAAAAGCCACACAGAGGATGAATTGGTGCGCGACATCGAGGAAACGTTCAGAACATTGGGAAGAATAAACATGAAGTTAAATCCCAAGAAATGCACCTTTGGCGCAACCGAAGGCATGTTCCTTGGATACTTAATAGAGCCCGATGGAATCAAGCCTTGTCCAGAAAAAACAAAGGTTGTTATTGATCTCCCCTCACCGCACACACTCAAAGAAGTCCAGTCATTAAATGGAAAGTTAGCAGGGCTAAACCGTTTCTTATCTAAATCAGCAGACAAGTCACTCCCTCTCTTTAAAACACTCACGAAGTGCACAAAAAAGGGAGATTTTCGCTGGACCGAAGAAGCGGAGGAAGCTTTCCAACAACTTAAACACCATCTGGCATCTCTTCCCAAACTTGTCGCACCGCGACCAGGGGAAGAGCTAATCATGTACTTATCGGCAACTCATGGAGCAGTTAGCGCAGTGCTATTGACAGATAGGAACTCCGTCCAGACACCCATATACTTTGTAAGCAAAGCCCTGAAGAAGACAGAGACTAACTATAACGCTATGGAAAAGCTGGTCTTAGCCCTAGTATTCGCAGCCAAAAGGTTGCGCAGATACTTTCAAGCGCACCCAATAACTGTAATCACTGATCAGCCAATCAAACAAGTTATCTCTAAACCTGACGCATCAGGACGCTTACAGAAGTGGAGTGTACTATTAAGTGAATATAAAATCTCATACAGACCGCGCACTGCAATCAAAAGACAAATCTTAGCCGATTTCATCGTGGAGAAGCCAGATACCGACAGCCCAACATCTGCAACAAAAACAGATCTACAGGAACCCTGGATTCTGTTCACAGGTGGGTCTTCATGTGTAGATGGATCAGGCGCGGGCCTTATTCTTACAAATCCAGAAGGTATGGAATTCACCTATGCGCTGCGCTTTGAATTCACAGTCACAAACAATGAGGCAGAATACGAAGCCCTACTAGCCGGACTACGCATCGCAATCCAAATGGGTGTACGCAACCTGGAAGCGAATGTAGATTCTCGGCTAGTCGCTAACCATGTGCTAGGTGAATAGGAAGCCAAGGATGAACACATGATCCAATACCTAGAAAAGACCAAGTCCTTAATCAAAAACTTTGACAGGTTCACAATAAAACAGGTGCCTAGAGGAGATAACATGAAGGCTGATGCGCTCAGCAAGATCGCATCCACAAGCTTCGCGCACCTCTCAAAACAGGTATTGGTTAAAACCCTGAAAAACAAGTCAATCTTGGAAATGGAGATATCCACAGTGATAGAAGAACAAGATCCTACATGGATGACACCTATCGTTGAATTCATTAGCAAGGGAACTTTACCACAAGACCATAAGGACGCTCGAAGAGTGCGGTGCACATCGCAACGATTTGAACTACGAGACAACATACTCTATCGACGCTCTTTCTTACAACCATGGCTCAGATGTGTTGGACCTCTTCAAGCAGACTACGTACTCAGAGAAATCCACACGGGATCATGTAGTATGCACTCAGGGCCGCGATCTGTGGTGGCAAGCGCTCTAAGATCAGGGTATTATTGGCTAACCATGCATCGTGACGCACGCGATCTGATAAAGAAGTGCAGCAATTGCCAAGTACATAGGCCAATCCCGCGCCGACCACAACAAGAGCTAACACCAATTACCTCACCATGGCCATTTTACAAATGGGGCATTGACATCGCAGGACCCTTTCCAGTAGCGGCAGGAGGAGTAAAGTTCCTCATCGTAGCCATAGACTACTTTACGAAGTGGATTGAAGCAAAGGCGGTGGTGAGCATCACAAGAAACCAAGTCAAACGCTTTGTCTGGGACAACATTGTCTGTCGCTTCGGACTACCGGGAGAGATTATATCAGACAACGGAAAACAATTCTGTGATAACCCGTTCAAAGATTGGTGCGCGCAATTGAACATCACGCAACACTTCGCTTCAGTAAAACACCCACAAACCAATGGCCTAGTTGAACGGGCAAACCGCAGTCTAGGGGAAGGAATAAAAGCGCGCCTTGACAGACACAAAGGAAGGTGGGTGGACGAGCTCTCGCATGTCTTATGGGCGCATCGCACAACAATCAAAACCAGTACTGGCGACACGCCATTTTCCCTCGTCTACGGAACAGAAGCCGTCATACCAGCTGAGATAGGAATGCCAACTATACGAACAGCAGAAGTCAACGTCACAACAAATAACGAGGAACGGCGCATAGACTTGGACTTACTGGAAGAAAGGCGTGAACACGCAGCTATACGCGAAGCAAAGGCTAAAGCAAAGATGAAGAAATATTATGATGCAAAGGTCAAACACACTTCATTCAGGCCAGGAGACTTTGTTTACCGCGCCAATGATGCGAGCCACGCAGAAGACACAGGCAAGCTCGGACCAAAGTGGGAAGGACATTACGAGGTCACAGATGCACTCGGCAATGGTGCATACAGACTGCACGATATGGAAGGTCACGACCTAGCGCGCACTTGGAACATCTGCAATCTTAAAAGATGTTACTTTTAGGCTACGGCCATTACACAGACACCTTTGCATCCTAAGAGATGCCCAATAAGTGTTTGTTTTTACTTTTCTTTCCTAGGAATTGTATTTTTTATTTTTTCAAAAAAACTTGCAAGTATCAATAAAATGTTATGGTTTCTAGCTAACTCCATAACGTATTTCACTTTATTGCGTACATACTTATATATGTCCATATTGTTATCTTATATCTCTGCCTACATGGCATGCATGCACTAATTAAAGACCCACGAAGGCATAAAGGATGAGTAAACCTACTAATTCACTCGTTGAGTAAGAGGGTTGCAAACCCATCAACATTGGATCACGTATCCTTGCTAAGCGCCTTACTTTTGAGACGTCAAAGTAAGTTTCACGTACGCATCCCACAACGGGTGCGCAACAAACTAAGTACACCGTACAAGCTTAGCAAATAACGAGCCAAGACACTTGGTCAAAATAACAAAACTTAGCAAACAATGCAAGTAGATTTCTTAAGTCATGAACTTAAACAACAAAAGGTATCTTATTCAACATTTTTACACAAAAATTACAAGGAAAGATACACTTCATTATTCATAATACATATACAAAAGCCTACACGCTATACAAAAAGCCTACACGCTATGGCGATGCTCAGGGCTATCCTCCGGAGCAGCAGAACTCCCGCCTCCTGAAGCTTTCTCAGAATCAAAGCATCCTTGGGAGATACGGTAGGAACACT
This sequence comes from Artemisia argyi, assembly GCA_030686995.1. Classification (NCBI taxonomy): domain Eukaryota; kingdom Viridiplantae; phylum Streptophyta; class Magnoliopsida; order Asterales; family Asteraceae; genus Artemisia; species Artemisia argyi. Next base: position 233,264,988 of record CM060703.1, on the reverse strand, counting down.
CACGGGTACACCATCAGACCTAGGGATGTGTGCAACACCCACTCCACACAACACTGCCTTGCCCTGAATGCCCTTCTTCTGAGCAGCCCTCTGTGCGTGACGCTCCAAAACCTCTTTCAAGGGAATCTCCCTCTCAAGAGCAAACGGGGTAAGGATGTGGCGAGGCTGCGCGAACACAGGAATCTGCAGCAGCGACACATCAGGCTTCAGGAAGTAATCTGGTTGCGCCTCTACATCCTCTAAAAGGTGGTGCTCCAACGTCAACCCCGCCATAAGTACATCTATGGGGTTGTCTTGGTCGCGCTCCAGCCTTCCAATGTGCGGCAACTCGAGGACCTTTAACCCCGCCATAGCCTGCATCAACTCATCGTAGGCAGCCGCATCATAACCAGGGACCTCTGCCAAGTCCTTGGTCAGAAGCTTGGCCTCATGGAGATCCTCCATAGCCTGCGATCTCCCCCGCGCCACCGCACAGTGAACCACCTTCCCAAAGGCGTCCAACACCTCTTGGGACTCCAGAGTGCCCATAGCTGCCAGGCGCAACCCATGGCTAATCAACCACCTACATCAACAAAGATAATTTGTGTTAATAAAAAGCATAGCAACAAAAATTATTATGAAGAAGAAGAGTATAAAAGAAATACCTGCGCTCAGCAATGGTCGACATCAAATGAGGATATAACTCCTCATCGTACTCGATGCTCAGGCCGCGCAACTTGTCCTCCTGCAGCTGGATAATCTTCATCATATCTTCCTTGAGCTTGGCAATGTTAGCAAAGTGCTCCACCTTCTTCTCTTCCAAAAACCTAACAGCCCAAGTCATGTCAGACTTGTAATGATGAAGCTTCCCGCGCGCCTCCTCCACCTCAGCCAGGGCGGACAACTTCTCATGGGTGACTTTCTCAGTGTACACCCGGGAGGACTCCAACTCCACCTGCGCATCCGCCAGCTGCGCACGGAGCTTCGCTATCTCCTCATCCTTCTGGGCAAGAGTACTGCTCTCCCCGACATACTTCTCCCTCAATTGAGCCACCAGCTCAGCCTGGCGCGCAGCAGTCGCAGCCAACTCATCCATCAACTGCTGCACCTCTCCACCCTTATCAACCTTGGCTTTCCCCTCCTTGTTTTCATTCTGCGGAGAGGAAACCACATCCACGAAGATCCCATCATTCTTCGTGGCATCATCCCTACAAGACATGAAGGCAGTTAGTACATATTGCGACAAGTAATGTACAACAAAGATAATAGAGACGCAGATACTTACAGAAATGGAGAGGCCTCAGCAGCCTTCTTATCCGCGCCAGGAGCGGATGTCTCCTCCTCCGCGGACGACTCCGCATCCCCAATGAGGTAGCGTCGTCTCTTCTTGGGGCCACTGGTCCCAGCCTCTCCTTTGCGCTTAATATTCTGCGCCACTTCCTCCTTCAGCACCTCCTCGGGCTTCAGGATCTCTATGCTGTCAGACGACTCAGCGCGCGCCTCCTCTTGCGCCACCTCTACATCTGGCGCCATGCTCTGAACAGGCGTCACTTGGAGCGGCAGCATGTTTTCAGGGACAACCTCCGGCAGCACGGTCAAGCGACCCTCAGTCGCCTCCAGTAGTGGCTGCTCACCTTCCCTCAGAGGGCGCACTCCTATAGTCACCTGCTTTGGTTTGTCCAGCTGCACAATGGCGAATAGATCCATCTTTGCGCACATAAACAAAACAAGAAAGAAGAAAGGATTAATTATTAAAGGTGCGCATACAAAAAGACTTGCAAAATTTGAAGTAGAAGGGACGAACACCCACCCCGGCCTTCCTCACTTATAAAAGTGGGCACCTCGTCAGCAGCGCCGAAGTAATTGCGACTCAACCCCATGTGTACCAAAAACTCCTCCGGATAAGGGTTAATGGCTAGGCGGTTGGCATCAAGAGTCTGCGCATCAGTCAGCCTATAGGAACCGGGTCCGGGGCGCCCATCCCTTGGCAAAGTATCCTGAGTATAAAACTCGTAGGGCGATGGAAAAACTACATCATCAACCCAGAAAAAATGCTCCCTCCAATTTCTTAGGGAGTCTACCTTCTCAGTATAACACTGAAGCGCCCCCGGGTGCTTCGCAAAAGATACCCACCCATTTGACCATGTCGTGTGGTAAAAGGAGCGGAACAAGGATATGGTTGGTTCTATCGCAAGTAAACGGTAGTTTACTTCAAAATTCGACACCTTAGCCGCACCTATACAGTGCAGCTATGAGATGTGGAGGCGATAGTGGTTGAGCAAATCTCTCAGAAAAATAGATATTGGCACGCGGTAATTCGTGTACTCAAAGAATTTCGTGTATAGCCCTATTTTCCCTTCGGGGAAATCAGCTATGCACGCGTTAACATCTGGAGCCTCTGGACGCACGTCCAGAGGAATGAAATAGTCAGACAAAAACTGAGTAATATCATTCTCCGTCATCGCAGAGCGAAAGTCCTCTAACTGGGCAACCATTTTCATTAATTCACTAGTAAAACGCACACAAAAATTACTTAAGGAAATGATTATTTTCTTTGCAAAAGATAGCTTTCAAGAAAGTGAGCAATGGTGAGTGTATTTTTTACTGTGTGTAATTGTAAAAATGAGGCGGTGACTATTATATAGGGAGTAAAAAAAATCCTAGTTTATCTCCACGTGGATCCCACTCACAAAAACATGTGGCTAGAACCGAACCGGCACATGCACTTTTTCCCGATTTACAAGGGCCACGTGGACACAACCCCCAATTTTCGAGGTATTCCTTTTGAAATATCTATGACTAGGTGCATTGCACTTTAAAATGGGCAGCAATATTTAAATGTTCTCCCGCCATGCTTACCGCTGTTAATATTAGTCTAGCATCCGCGGCTACGAGCCACACACACTAGACTGGGGGGACATGATGACGTATAGTCAACATATGGGCCACGAGCCCAAATGATAAACATTACTAAGGCCCAAAACCACCGTGCGTGGGCTATTGTAACTTGGGCCGCATCAATAATGGGAACAGGCTCACGTAAGCCCAAACCCAAATAAAACTATACACGGTATAGATAAGGATCATCTATCTAAGGAATAGATATCCTTACCCGGATAAGCACCATGGGTGCGAAACGTAAGAAGCACGAACCCTACAAGGATTTTGCGCCTATATAAGGAATGACATAACTCTCATTCAAGGTACGATACACAAACCCTAACTCTTTACGAGAACCCTAAATCGATTACTTACTCTCACGCCGGAGTCTAATTGTGGGAGACAATCCCACGATAAGTCTAACGGTGTTGTTTAATTTCTTAGTGCGCAGGTCACAAGTACTAAGAAGCGAATTGGTACGAGAGCAAGAGCCTATAACCAGGAACGCCCAACTTTTGTATCAACAATAGCTTAAGTAAAGCCTAAAAGAAATCTTTTCAAAAAAGATGAAATTTAAAGTCAGGTTATTAGCATTTTTTTTAAGGTGCAAGATTTGTTCACTAGACCTCTTGAATGATAAGTAAAGATGATAATGAGAGAATCAAACCATCACCTTGTGTAACTTTTGCATTTTATTACCGTACAACCATTCTTGGGCAATATTACCGTCTCAAGTTGGATTTAAAAGAGAGTCATACGAGTACTCTCTATTTTGTCACCCCTTTCTTCAATTTCTTTAGAACTTACATAGTAGATGATCTTATATTTCGATAAACAAGATCAAACACTAGAAACCAACAATATAATACAAATTTCAACTTAGGTTAAAAAATACACGTCACAATATATTACAGTAATAATCAAATTTTCCATCTTTTGACCTATGTGGACTACTTGTCTACTTGAAACAAGTTGTGTTTCAAAAAAAAAAAATAAAATAAAATAAAAAAAAAAATAAAAAAAAGCCAATATGAAATTTTGTTCCAAAACATAATGGAAGACGGAATTGTTTCTAAAAATTTGATAATATTTCACGTGACAGTATAATACATGACAAATACTTCTTTTAGTATAGTAACTCGCTAACAGCCTTTGATGTAAGACTGAATTATTTCTCATAACTAAATAATAGTTTAAGTGACGGTATAAATACATAATAAATACTAAATTGGCTAAGCCCAATACAAACAAACTTTCTTAATATAAAATCCGGCTAACACATAAGACCTTTGTAGTCGTATTCATATGCTACTTTTTAAACATTGTTTTATTATTTTCAAGCTATGAAAAATTTGATGCCAAACTCAAACATGGTTGTACAGTCACAATGAACTCTCTGAGTTGGAAGATATCCCCATGGTTTACTCACACAACTCACCCCACGATAAGAACGATAAATATTTGAAAGACTAGGTCATGTTATTGTTCTAGACGTCAAACATTACCAACTTATTATTTATTGGTTTTTATGTATCGTTAATAACTTTAACATAAGTTATGATAATTGATAAACCAGCTATGCTACATGCTAATAAGAAAGTAAGAATAAGCTATCGTACTTATTACATCAAAAGACAAACTCTTTCATAATTGAAGAACAAAAAATGAAGTTAAGAATTATATGGTTCGTTGGTATCGATTCACGTTGTGTTTTTCAATAAGCAACATCAAAACACTACCAACTAACAATATAATACCAATCCCAACTTGTATAAGACCTTTGTTGTCGTAGTCAAATGCTTCCCTCTACACATAGTTTTTTATCATTTTCAAGGTATGAAAAAATTGATGCCAAACTCAAACACGGTTGTATAGTGACAATGCACTCCGAGTTGGTCGATATCCTCATGGTTCACTCACACAACTCACCCCAGGATAAGAACGATAAGTAAGTGAAAGTTTTAGTCAAGTTTTTGTTCGAGACATCAAACATTACCAACTTATTATTTTATGGTGTTTGTGTATCGTTAATAACTTTAACATTAGTTAAAGTGAGAATAATCTATCGTACTAATTACATCAAAAGACAAACCCTTTGATAATTGAAGAACAAAAAATGAAGTTAAGAATTATATTGTCCGTTGCTATAAGGTTCAGGACGTGTTTTTCAATAAACAACCTCAAACACTACCAACTAACAATATAATACCAATCCCAAAACTTGTATAAGAAACATACGCCACAGTATGTTAATAAGCAAAATATTCATCCTTTGATCCATGTGGGACTACTTGAAACAAGTTTAAGAAAAATGACCAATACCAATATTGGTTCTAAAGACATAACACCTTTGTTGCCGAGATCACATGCTTCATCTTTTTACACATTGTTTTATTCTTTTCAAGCTATGAAAATCGATACCAAAACACGGTTTTTTAGTGACAACGCGCTTGGAGTTGGATTTCCACCATGGTTCAGTCACAAGTATGTGAAAGACTTGGTGATGTTGTTGTTCAAGACATCTACCCTGCTTACACCTGCCACATGGATTCAGTCTGGATGATCCGAATACGTTTCGAAACAGAATACACAGATTGCTGAGCATTGATGAAGATGTATATAAGGTATGTTGACTAAAAACATGTATATAAAGTAAGGGTGCCCATCGGGTGAAAACCGGACCGGACTGAGAAAAACCGGACGGGACCGAGACCGAATCTGGCAAAAAACCTAGACCGAGACCGGACCGAATGTGGTCGGTCCTGTCTCGGTCCAGTTCGGTCTCGATCCGGTCTTGGTCCAAATAGGCTAAATATCCGGTTTTTAAGCCGGACCCGACCGGACCGAGACCGAAATTATGAAGAACCCTAGACCGAGACCGGACCGAATGTAGTCGGTCCGGTCTCGGTCCGGTCCGGTCGGTTTTGTCGGTCGATCCAGTCCATCCGGTCTGTTTGCTCACCCCTAATATAAAGTCACCTGAGTGCTTTTTTCTAAAAAAAATGTACATGAGGTATGTTGTATAACAATAAGATATACATGCACTGCGTATGAATATGAGTTATGTAACCAATGATACAATATCAATTTTGTCACATATCTTCATTTAAAATTTAAGCTTTTTTAATCATCTTATGAGTTTTTGGTGTTTTGATATCTTAATAAGTTTTACAATAGCTATGACGTACAACATCACGTTCTTTAGACATGTTGATCAAACCGGTAATGCGACCATATGTTACTTATAAGAAATCAAGAATATAAAAAATGAAGCTGAGAATATAAATAAGCAAATTTTACATCCTTTAATCCATTTAGGATTACTTGAAATGGATATTTGGTACAGGTTTTTTTATGCCTAATTGCCTTTTTTTTGAAAAACTAAGTTTTCAATCCCACATGGATCAAAGATGTAAATTCTTGTTAGCTTATATACCTTGGAGTATATTGTTCAGAAAAGATGAAACAAGTATATTGTTGTTAGTGAAACATATGTTGAAGTGAATGGACACTTCTTCATTTGCATCATCAACAACATAACTATAAGCTCTCAGCTTTTTTTTTTTTTTTTTTTTTTTTTTTTTTTTTTTTTTTTTTTTTTACGATCGACTATATTTAGAGTAGAGAGAACTGCAAAATACATCCATGTGGTTTACAACTTTTGCCATCTTACATCCCTGTCAGAAACTTTTGGCAAGATACATCATTCGTTAGTCAAAAGTGTGCCACCATACATCCCTAGTCCCTAACTTCGTTATTGTTTAGTCCTAACTGACGTTAAGTTGCAAAAAATGGGGGGTATTTATGTCTTTTTGCCTACCACCTACCCTTTCCCTCTTTTAAATAATCGTATACGCAAAGTAGGGTTAATGACCACCCACTTTTACACCCACACTTATCACCACACTTAAAAAAAACCCCAAATCAACAAAACACTCAAACTCTAATTCAAGAATCACTAATTATGGAAGCAAGAAATTGTTTTTGTGGCCATCAAGCAATTGTCCGTACTTCATGGACACAAGCAAATCCAGGTCGTCATTTTTATTGTTGTGCTAGGACTGTAAGTGTTCATCATTATTTCTATAAAAATTGATTTTGTAATGTGTTAAGTTATTGCTAATTGTTGATATTTTAGGTCCAAAACTGTGGTTATTTTGGGTGGGCTGAACCACAATTGTGTGCAAGAGCCATGGAGATTATTCCTGGACTTTTGAATAACATGAACAACCTTCGAGCTTTATCAAGGGAAAATGCAAACCAAGCTCGCAAATTTAAGTTCTTATTAGCTTTTAGTTGGTGTTTGTTTTTGTTGTATGTTGTTATGAATTGAAGTATGGGTTGCTAGTTATTTCATGTTGGGTTAGAAGTAAGGTTTGACTTAGAAATGTATGGGTTAGTAAGATGGTCAAACAAAGCTTTTGTGGCTTATGAAGAATGTAATGTTTTGGAACATCAATGAATGTAATGGTTCTGTTTGATGAATGTAATGTTTGTTTCTGTTGGATGAATGTTTCTGTAAATCCAATTGGTATTCAATGAATGCAAAACCAAATTGCAAATGACACTAAATGGCAAATACATAAACAAGAGCTTGAAAATGACACCAAATTGCAATTGACACTAAATTGCAAATACATTGTTTGATAGTGGCTAACATAAGTTAATGTTTCAAAATAACCACTTAAAGATTACATATTCAGAACATAGTTTGAAAATAACCAAAACACTTAAACCAATTTTTCTTTTCCCCTGGAGTTTGCAGACTTTTGTGATGCTCTTGTTGGAGTACTTGCAGACCTCTGGGATGCTCTGGTTGGAGTACTTGCAGACATATGTGATGTTCCTTTATTTGCAGCAGAACCACCCATGGGTTGATACCCTCCAACTTTAACTTTACAAGATCTTTTATTATGTCCTGGAGTCTTGCAAGTAGTACAAGTAACTGTCTTGCCAACCCTAGAAAGTTTCCCACCACTACTCATTTTTTGGCTAGACAACTCATCAGCAGATTTCTTCCTTTTTTTGGGTGGCCTTCCTATTTGTGTATGATGCTTTGGTGGAATGAGAGTATTAGCACATGGATGTTTCTTCCAAAGGTGTGGGCCATTCAAACAATAGAGCTTGTAACTGTAAACCTTTTTCCATGTAGTAAGCCAATAAGATTCATGGACCCAACTTTCTGGTATGCCAACATCTTCTCTATGTCCAGCCCTGTCCCACAATGCTGCCACAGCATGCTTGCAAGGCATGCCAGTTAATAACTGAAAACAAATCAACATCAACCTGGTCAATATAATTAAAGGATCCATTCATGTATTTTCTGTTGGGTGTATCACTGAAAAAGCCCCCATGATGAATCTTCAAGCTGAAATAGTTGGGGAAATTACCTGTTCCAATTGTACAAAACAAAATTAGGGTTTGAAAATGAGGGTACCAAAATTAGGGGTTCCAAGACTAAATTAGTGGTACAGCAAATTGAACCAAGAATAAAACAACAAGATTTAAGGTTAACAACATTATAACTTACGATAAGCATGTGATTCATTAACTTCGTCATCATGATCACGAATGCACCACTCACAGACCACCATCAGAAAAACAAGGTTCTTGATTCAAGAGTTTTTTTTAGGGATTGGATTGTTTTTGTTTTTGTTTTTTTTTGAGAGAGAAACAAGCGTTTTTGATTTTGTTAGGGAATGAATCGGTGGAATATCACTGTAAGTAATAAAAGAATAGGGAAAGGGTAGGTGGTAGGTAAAAAGACATAAATACCCCCCATTTTTTGCAACTTAACGTCAGTTAGGACTAAACAATAACGAAGTTAGGGACTAGGGATGTATGGTGGCACACTTTTGACTAACGAATGATGTATCTTGCCAAAAGTTTCTGACAGGGATGTAAGATGCCAAAAGTTGTAAACCACAGAGATGTATTTTGCAGTTCTCTCTTTAGAGTAATATAATATAGTTTGATTTTCTTTGTGTCGTAACAACCCTAGATGTTGTCACCTTTTGTGACTTGGAACATTAATTAAAGAGTTAAGCAGATATAAAGCCAACAAACATTATTATACCAATCCCAACTATATTTTGTGGCCACGGAGGTTTACCTGCGACGACTCCGGGCTATCCAAAAAGGTAGTCTCCATGAGATTAGTCGGCTCGCAATGTCGAGTCGAAAACTTAGGTATACAAAAAAAAAAAAAAAAAAAGAAAAAAAAGAAAAAAAAAAGTTTGTGTTATTTTTGGGTTTTATGTCTTAAGTGGATAAATTAAGCACATTAAAACCAAAAATAAAATAGTTTATAAACATCTCATCTCAATGAAACACACCCTGGCATGGTTGTTCACTCACAGACTCACAGTCTCACACATCAGTTCATATCATCCGCAAGATAAAATGCTAAGAAAAATTTGATTACAAATATATTGAAATTTGAGGGCTAGAAGCTAGCTCAACAATGTTGGCCAGAAGCCGATCGCTGAATGAAAAACAAGCTCTGGTGCACATTAGCAAAACAACGACGTACATCATCAGCTTCACAGCTTCATTGTCACTAAAACTTAAGTGAAACCAAAAAATCTTTTGAACATCTAATGCTGTGGTAATGATGTTAGTTTTGCCTAACAATGGCCAACAAACTTACTTTTCTTTTTGAGTTTTGATGATTATTTAGATAACATATTGAAGTTAGTTTCAAATCCATAATCTCATTGTTACGTTTCTAGTAGTTATGTTGTATTTGTTTGAGTGTAAGTGATTCCTTAAATTATCAAGTGTTTGTGAATTCAAATCGCGATTGAGACAAGCATGTGTAAACTCCGAACATAGTGGCCATATAAAATATCAGGAGTTGCAGATCAAATCCAAAGCTATAGAGTATGTGACGATTAACCTGCTCATAAGTCGAACCACGGCCGTTGTTGCCAAGATTAACACTATGTTCTTAAGTTTTTTCTTAAGAGAAAAGTAAAGTAAATGAAAGTAAAGTATAGAATATGAGATGAAAGAAAATAAAACTAACTTACATATTTGTGTTCTCAAGTTGTACAAAACGAAAAGGTAATGAAAGAATTTGATATGCCATATTTACCATAATATCCAAGTAATGTGTGAAGTGACATAGTTGACATTAATAAATAATAAGGGCAATTTGGTAAATTTATGTAGGGACAACTACTTTACTTCACTTTCATCCCACATTTGGGATGAAAGTGAGTTAATACAAAACACATTAAATGATCTCCACTTTACTTCCTTACCTTTCCATTTCACTCCTTTAAAAATTCTTGAGAACACACAAAAAATTGATTTCATCCACTTTCTTTCACTTTCTTCTCTAAAAAATAACTTGAGAACATAGTGTAAATATAATATATGGAAGTTAGTTTTAAATCCATTATCTCACTGTTATGTTTCTAGTAGTTAGGCGAAATTTGTTTGAGCGTAAGGTATTCCCTAATTAAGAGATTGTATGTTTAGATATATATTGAGACAAGCATGTGTAAAATATGTACATATTTGGATGTAAATTGTAAAGATGTCATATTCCGCAAACCTTTTGTGACGATTGATCAGTAGGCAAATGATTACGAATCTACTTTTGGCACTTAATCACCTTAACTACTTGCTTATTTGTTTGGGGTGCACATGAATATTTTGTATTTGTTTAGTTGTGGCCATATTAGGGTTACTTGTTAGTTGAATCTTTACCTTGAACGAGTATCACCCCAGGATAAGAACGATAAGTATGTGAAAGACTTGGTCATGCTTTTGTTCGAGACATCAAACATTACCAACTTAATATTTTATGGTGTTTTTTTTTTTATCTTTAATAACTTTAACATTAGTTATGGCAAACCGACAATGGTGCTAAGAGCACAAGGTGCAGATGGCGAAGGGGGGCTCGCCGTCCGATGTGGCACTTCCAACGGCGAGCCGTTGCTCGCCGCCACACCGTTTGGGCCTCGACGTTCTTCGCCGATGGCAATCTCGTCGTGGCCACGGCGAAGGTAAGTTTCTGACAGGCTGCAGGTTAACGTTTGGATTTGGTTGTTTTATTTGTGAGAAAAAGAAATATGGTTATGGTTGTAGTGTGTGTTTGTGTGTGTTTTGGTTGGAGAAGAAAAAGAAAAAGCAGCAGTTTTTTTTTTTTTTTTTTTTTACACAAAAGGAATGGGTATGGTTTTAATGTGTTTTGGTTGTTTTTTTTTGTGTTTTATTTTTTTTATTTTTTTTTTATTTTGATGAAATAAAATTAATGTGTTGTGTTATTTTTAAGTATTTGTGAAAAGAATTTAATTTTTTTAATAAAATGAATAAAAAAATAAGTGTATAAGAGGTGGGGCCCGAATGAGGAAGTTGAGGTTTGTTGTTTGGTGAAAGGGGGTTTTGTTGTTGTTAGTTGAAGTTGAGGTGTTTTAGTGATGTGGCATGGTGGGGCCCGAATGGGGAGGCAAATGCTTGTTGCTGCACCTTGTGCTCTAATAAGAAAGTAAGAATAAGCTAGTTTACTAATTGCATTAAAAGACAAACCCTTTGATAATAATCTAAAAGCAAAAAATTTAGTTAAGAATTATACGCGCGGCTCATTGGTGCAGCTTAACGAAATAAACAACGTCAAAAACTACCAACTAACAATATAATACCAATCCCAACTTGTATAAGAAATATACGCCCGAGTATATTAACAAGCAAAATTTTCATCATTTGATCCATGTGGGACTACATGAAACAAGTTTAAGAAAAACGACCGATACAAATATTTGTTCTAATGACATAACACCTTTGTTGCCGAGATCAAATACTTGTTTTAACACATTGTTTTATTCTTTTCAAGCTATGAAACTTGATACCATACTCAAACACAGTTGTATACAGACAATGCACTTGGAGTTGGATGTCCACCATGGTTAATTTTCAGTGTTTATCCCCAAGATACGAACAAGCTGTGAAAGACTTGGTGATGTTGTTGTTGGAACCATCCTTGCTTACATCTGGTTAGTTGGAAACAATATTCGCATAACGCTGAAGCTTGGTTTGGGAAATTCAATGCGAGGTTTGCTCTAAATAAAATAACAATAACAACATACTAGCATATGAAATCAAAAAGTAATTTGTAATGTCGTTCAAAAAATGAACTAAAGTTAGCAACAAATGAGTCAAAATGACAACTTTAACTTTCACTTTGACTTATAACTTTGACATCAAATTTTAACTCTCAAACGCTAGATTCATTGACTAACACATCACATAGCATTCTACAATTATACTTGTAAACTCAAGCGAGAACTTATTTTAAAATAATAGCATATGACCGTCTTATTATTTCTTAAGTTTTGATATTTTTAATAAGTTCTACATCCACAATAACATTATCTGGTTTTGAGACATGTTTAACCATCAAACCGGTAATGGATATTAAAAAAACAAAAAGATAAAATATTACTATAAGAAATCAACAATAAAGTATCGTATCAATCACAATGAAAGTCGGTGGCTAATACCAAATTAAAGCATCATACTTGTCAAAAAAAGCTCTTTTGAGTAGCGAATTTTTTTTTCCTCATTGGTGTACTAAACTTGCATTTTATTGCCAAAAATATGTACTTTGTACTTTTTTCTGACATTTTTGCCCCTGACTTTTTAATTACTTGAGGGGCAAAAATGTCAAAAGTACGTATTTTTGGCAATAAAATGCAAGTTTAGTACAACAATGAGAAAAAAAAAAGTTCTCTAATCAAAAGAGTTTTTTTTTTTTTACAAGTATGATGCTTTAATTTGATATTACCCAACTCTCGGTGACTACTAAACAGATAAATATTAGTATAGAACTATATTGTAGTCTCCTAGAACCAAATGATGTTTTAAGTAAACAACATCAGACACTAGAAGACAACAATATAATACTAAACTCATCTTGTGCAGAACTAAATACACGTGACTATAATAATAAGTAAAATTCCAATCCTTTGATCCATGTGGGATTACTTGAAACAAGTTTTCATAAATTTGACCTCACACAAAAAGTTGTTTTGATGACGAAACCATACATTTGTTTCTACGTATTGCTTTATTCTTTTTAAGCTACAGATAAATCGATACCAAACTAATTAAACACGGGTTGTAAGCTCGCAATGCACTTAAAGTTGGATATCCACCATGGTTCAACAAATCAACAGTTTATTCCCAAGATAAAATGCTGAGAAAAATTTGATTAAAAATATATTGTTATTCAAGGGCAAGAAGCTCTTTTATGCTACTAAAGGTCTGAAACACAATGAGAGTGAAGACGGGAAGAAAAAGAAGTAAAAAATACTATGGAGATCAACCTTGAATACCCGATTATACAACTCAAACATTCAACATTCTTGCATAAAGTGTAAAACTTTGACACAAATAAGATTTACTAAAGGTCTCAAACATTCAACATAGTATATATCTTGCCGGTTGTGACTCCAAGCATGTATGATAGTATGTTGTTAAGAAATAAGATTTACATGCATGACTTATGAGTTATGTAACCAATTCTGATACAATATTAATGTTGGTCACATACTTTTCTTAAAGTTTGAGTTTTAATGATCATCTTATAATTTTTAGTGTTTTAATATTGTGAATAAGTTTTACAAGAGATATGACATCATCCGGCTCTTCAGACATGTTAGAACCATCAAATCGATAATGCGACCATGTTGCTAAAAGGAAATTAAGAATAAGGTATCAAATTAAAATCAAGGTTAAGAACTTATGTGGTAAACTTGCAACACCGGGAAATATTTTTAAATAAACATCACCAAGCACTACAAGCCAACATTATAATACCATCCTCAATTTGGTTGGAAAGTTTACACCACAGTATATTAATAAGCAAATTTTCTATACTTCGACCCATGTGGGACTAGTTGAAACAAGTTTTCAAAAAGAGGAATGATACATCCACAAACAAACTTTCACAAAATCATCCACAAAATAACATGTCAGCATGTGATTGATGGATTTTGTGACCGTTTCTCTCTCTTTTTTCATTGATTAAACCCGACATGTCATTTTATGGATGATTTTGTGGAAGTTTGTTTGTGGATGTATCATTCCTCTTTCAGAAATGTAATCCATACAAGAAGTACGTTGTGTTAAAGACATACATAACACCTTTGTTGCCGAAATTAAATACTTATTTTTACGCATTGCTTTATTCTTTTCTTGATATGTGTGAAAATCAAGGTTGCAAAAATCGTGAATCGGTAGTGAGGCGGTCGACCACCTTGTAGCTTGTAATCGGTCTAGGCGGGATTAATCGGTGATTAATCGGATTGGCATTTCTGGAAAATTTTGGGTATTTCCGGCAAGTTTTGTGTATTTTTGGCGAGTTTTAGGTATTTTCGACAATATTTTTTCTAAAAAACAACATGTAATAGATTTAAGCAGTTATTATAAGTGATCAAAATAAGTTTACGGTAAGTTTTGGGTAATTCTGACAAGATTTGCAGGTTTCTGCCAAGTTTGACCGTCATTGACTGCCGTTAATCGCCATTGACCATGGTTGACCTATTTGTTTGACCCAGTTACATAAATCGGCAAGGTTGGTAGCCTTGTAGCGCCTAGGCGGTGATTAATCGGCCTTGTAGACCTTTTTTTGCAACATTGGTGAAAATAGATACCAAACTCAAACATATAGTGACAATGCACTTGGAGCTGGATATCCACCATGGTTCATCTTCGAGACAAAATGTGGTGAAAAGAATTATTCAAAGAATTGTTATCCGCCATGGTTGATTCGAGGCCAAGAAGCTCGTTTCTTCTACAGAAGAAAAGGTTGGAAACTCGGTGAAAGTGAAGACTAGAAGAAAAAGAAGGAAGCTTTGAAGGAAAATTCGAGGGTCAATGCAAGGTGATCAAGGATGTCTTGGTTTGTAACTATAATTACTTTTCCCTTTCTTCAATTTCTTTAACCAATACATACCTTTAGATTATTGATTTTGTTTCGATGTCGTGTTGGTTGTGACTACGATTGATTTATGTAATCAATGATACACTATACAATTAGTCTCATATTTTTCTTGTAACTCGAGTATATTTATGACCATCTTATTATTTTATAGTGTTTTTATATCTTTAATAAGTTTAATATTAAAAGACAAAGTCTTTGATAACCAATACATACTTTACGGTGATTTTATATCCTACCATGCTAATAAGAAAGCGAAAATAAGCTATCGTACTAATTACATTAAAATACCAACTCCTTGATACTTATAGAAAACGAAAAATTCAGTTAAAAATTATAAGGAAGCCAAGAGAGTTACATTTTGTATCTATGTAATCGATGATACACTATACAAATTAGTCAGGCGAATCGGGAATATGAGTGGGGTTATCCCCTAAGGAGAGACTCGCGGTTGGTGTCTCTGCCCGAGGATGCGACACTAACTCGAGCCAACAACTAACAACTAACATCTAACAACTAACCCGCCGTTAAAAAAAAAAAAAAAAAAAAAAAAAAAAAAAAAAAAAAAAAAACAGTATGCAAATTAGTCACTTATTTTTCTTGTAACTCAAGTATATTTATGACCATCTTATTACTTTACGGTGTTTTAATATCTTTAATAGGTTTAATATTTTAAGACAAACTCTTTGATAACCATACATACTTTGATGAACAACACTATTACTTTTTTTAGATAATATTGTATTCTCAAATATTTGAAAAATTAAGTATCAAATCTCTTGTATAGATGAAATTATATAAAATGATATATAAATGTGGACGGGGCAGTTTTTTCGATTCGTTTTTCTGTGTGAAACCAAAAACTGCTCTAAATATTCAGCTTTTATAAAAATCAAAACCACCACCATCAGTTTGTCAACTGGGGCGGTCTTTTCAGTTTGGTTTTTTTATTTTTTCGGTTTCAATTCGGTTTATCGATTTTTTTGCTTACCCCTAACATACTTTATGGTGTTTATATATCCTACCATACTAATAAGGAAACGGTACCCCTAACATACTTTATGGTGTTTATATATCCTACCATACTAATAAGGAAACGGGAATAAGCTATCGCACTAGTTACATTAAAAGACAAACTGTTTTTTTTTATGATTAAAAAACGAAAAATTAAGTTAAGAATTATATGGTGGGAGAAAGAGATTGATTTTGTATCTAATGATATTTATTAAGAAACAAAATCAAACACTTTCAACCAGCAATATAATACAAATCACAACTTGCATAAGTAATATACGTTGGAGTATATTAATATACAAAATGTTTGTCCTTTAATCCATGTGGGACTACTTGAAACACATTTAAGAAAAATGACCATCTAATGATTTAACACCTTTGTAAGAGATATATTTTCCAAAAGTGGAGTAACTAGCTATTAACTGTTGGCCCTTTTCTTTTAGAAACAACCATTCTTGAGTCTTGACCAATTTTTCTGTCTCAAGTTGGATTTAAAAGAGTAATACGAGAACTCTCGATTTTATTTCCCCTTTTCTTCAATTTCTTTAACAAACACATAGTAGCCAATGACATTATCGGGCTCTTGAGACATGTTAAACGATCAAAACCATTTTACTATAGGAAATTGAAAATAAGGTATCGTACTAATTACATTGAAAAAGCAACTCTTTGATATAAAGGCCAAAATGTGTATTCGTACCCTGAATTTGGTTAACCGGGTCCTTTAGTACCATGTACTCTTAAGGGTCTAGAATAGTACCCTCAACTTTGATAACATGATTTGCACATGACTTTCACGTTAGTTTGTTAACATGAATTTGGCATGAACAATCTCTAAACAAATACCGAGTACCATAACTCATGTGATATATATAAAATTCAACACAAATACTAAAGCTTTATAACAAAACATCATCATAAGTCATTTGTCATATAGAAATGCAACATAGTACACTTTAAAAATACTAAATTCTGAAAATACATCTGATTCATAGTTTTGCAAATTCCAAAGACATTGCATATGCATTATTAAATTAGCAAAAAATAGGCCCTGAAGAGTTCAAACAAGCTTATGCGTAGTTACATGTCTTGCACTTTTGCTTTTAGACACTTGTCTTGACTAGTTTCTTACTTTTGCTGCCTGTTCAATTTCTCGGTGCACTTGCATCATGTGAGGTGGATGCACCCTGAAAACACGATACCAATAAGGCAAGAGTGTTTTTGTTTACATCATAGAGAGAGCACGTCTTTGAATTATGAGTGTTAGAATTGCAAATTCCATAATGCATATCTCTTCCATGGCGAGAGGGCTTAGTCTTGTTGAACTAGACCCATCTTCTTCACCATACCCTTCCTCTTCCTCACATGTTTCATCTTCTTTGTTATTATGATCCATTCTACATAAAAGAGTACATACATATAGAATGTCAAAAAAGGATTATAACTAATTTTGTGTCCAAGACTACTTATCCTAACACAGTAACACACACAAGAGTTTAACCAACTGTTATATATCAATGTATATGTGGAGTTAGACTACAAATTCAAAAAAACTAAAATAAAACAATGAAAAAAACACAAGTAACAGCAAGGTGTAAAAATCTTATATTTAATTATTAAAAGCCTTTACCTTTCACAAGATCAAAGATTCAGTAGTTAGTTGAGAATTGAGATTGCAAATCGAATGGGTAGGTGTCGTTTGGTTTCTGTGTTTTATTTTGATTTTAATCTTTTAATAACTTCATTTTATTATTCTTGTCAAAGATTAACACAAAAGGTCATGTGCAAATAATGTGACCGAATAAAACTGAATCAAGGTACTAAGGTATCTGATTATCCAAGTTGAGGGTACTATTCTGCACCCTTAAAAATTTAGGGTACTGAAGGACCCAGTTAATCAAGTTTAGGGTAGTAATATGCATTTTGGCCATGATTAAAAAGACAAAAAAGTTATGTTAAACATGTGAAATGGGCAGTGAGCACATGTCAAATGTGAAGTTGGTACATGAGGCAGCAAGAATTTGGGAATATCTTATCAGTTTTTCGGTTTTAAATGGGACTAAAAGCTTACTCTTGATTTTCAAACTTTTTGCTCCTCAACGGGGCTTGATTATAACAATGGAGTTTATGTGGATCACAGTAGATGACATTATTTTTCAATAAACAACATCAAACACTGCAAATCGACAATATTGTTGGGATCATACTTTTGTATTTTAGTCAAGTCTCGGTCATTACCTTTTGTAATAGGTTGCTTAGTTATATATCTCATTATGTTTTATGTTACAAGGCTTATGAACTAAAGTCCAATGGGCTTGAAAGCCCACGTTTAAGTATGATGAGGGAGGAAGGGAATGTTGTCCTACTCCTCCCTTATAAATAGCAAGCTTATGTAACATTTTATTTTGTTGGTTATTTGAATATCTTAGTCAAACTCTTGTTCTTACTTTTCTCTCATTTCTTATAATCAACCATCTCTCATTCTCATCTTATTTCTTTCATTATCATACTTGTGTTTACATAAATGGTGACCTAACAAGTGGTATCATTCGCCTAATAGAGATTGAAGTGTGTTTCTTGGAATTTACGTGGGGTTTAGGGTGTATTTCATCTTCTTTTTGCATTTTTCTTTGTTTCTTTCACTCAAATCTTGAAGCTTGGACAAGTTTCAAGGTTGATATAGTGATTTGAAGCTTAGTTTTTGCATAAAGTTTTGATTTTTAAGGCTTTTATCACATGTTCTTATAGTTTCCTAAGGTTTTATAGCTTCTTTGATATTGGAAAACTAGTTTTTGGTAGCAAAATCTTTCATTTTTAGTGTTTTCTAAGTATTAGTGAAGTTACTTGATCATTAGAACCTTAAAACTAGGCCTTTTTTCTTCAAAATTTTTTATCTTTCTGATGAACAGTACATCTTACGCGTAAGTTGGTCGGGAATAGTACAATCTCCAGCTGTCTACAGTATCTTTTTGGTCGCTTTACGCATAAGTTTGTGTCAAAACCCTTTTCTTACGCGTAACCTTGGTCAAAACCCTGTTCCTACGCTTAACTTGGTCTTCTACGCCTAAAACCTACGCGTAAGTCTATTTCCTACGCCTAAGTCCTACGCTGAAGTCAAATCCTACGCAGAAGTTGCCTTTTTCTACGCAGAAGTTCATTCTTACGCATAAGAGTTAATCTTACGCGTAAGTTGCCAGAATCTACTCTTAAGTTTCATCAAAGGTCTTCTCTTCGTGTAACGGTGACTCAGTACTTCCCTAGCTTGGATAAGTTAGTGGAATACTTCGACTTCGGATATCTTTCAAGCTTGGATAAGTTTGAAAGATTTGTTTGGTCTTTGAACCTTACGCATAAGCTTAAAACTTACGCAGAAGGTTAATTCTTACGCATAACTCTATAGTTTACGCATAAGATCAACCTTTACGCGTAACTTTGAAGTCTACGCATAAGTTTCTGTTTTACGCGTAAGATTTCAACTTACCCTAGGGTTTCTTGATCTTAACCAAAGGAACGTGCATTTCAATATTCTACAAGATCCATCATTCACACAAGTCTCTTTCTATTATCTTCTAACTTATTTTCAAAAAAAAAAAAAAAGGCGGGAAAATTTGAGTAAAATTTATTTTTTACAGGAGACTAAACGTTCAATTTTTACGCGAAATTTAAATTTTGGTATAACGTTGAAAATTTTGGCCCAAAATTCAAATTTTTAGGCCAAAATTCGAATTTTTTCGGTGAAATTTGGTGGCAAAATTTTTAAAACTCAAATTTTTTCTATAACCTTAGAATTGCATTTTAAAGTGATTTTCAAAATTTTGGAAGAGAAAATTTTTCAAATTATTTTGGAGGGAAAACCAGAAATCACTATTTCGACCTTGAGTGAGACATTTTGTTTGATTATTTCGAATAGGTCGCAACAATTAAGGGGGAGAAGAATGTCATCTACAATGTCTCAATCACCTTCTTCCAACTACCTTCCTCACCAATATTCTCATCAGCAACAGTCATCAGCAACTGTACCTTCTTCCAACTACCTTCCTCACCAATATTCTCATCAGCAACAGTATCATCAACAACAAAGTCACAGCTCCCACATTCGTCATGTTCTGCTCTTTGGCAATGAATCAAGGCCTCCAATGTTGCTACCAGGAACATATACTGATTGGAAACGGAGATTTCTACAATGGCTCACAAATCGTCCTGCTGCAGGTCTCATGCTCAAATCCATTCAAGATGGTCCATACAAAATGATATTTCTTGCTGACTCAACAGGGATTATCAGACTACAAACAGATGAAGATTTGAATGCTACTGAACTTGCTCAGTACGATGCTGACCAACAAGTTGCATGGTTCATAACACTAGCACTTCCCAACTCAATTTACATGTATATGGACTTTCAAGCCAGTGCTTATGAAATGTGGAAATATCTTGAAGCTATGCATCGTACAGAAGAACTTTATCACATCAGAATGAAGCAAACTCTTGAATCTTGTTTAAGCATGAATCCACTAAAGACCATTCTCCCTTCTCCACCATCTCCATCTATTGACCATGGATCCTTAATTGACACTCAAAATGGTCTCCTCTTCATTCCTCCGAATGCACCTGAGCCTTTCTTCATTCCTCAGTACCATCCTGCTACACTACATAATAATGTGCAATCTCTTCTGCAAAATCTAGTGAAGCTTAGTCAAGTATCTACTAAGAAAGGCAATGGCGCTATGACTTCAACTTCTGAATGCTTAAACACAATAAAAGATACTGATGATGAAGAAGATCTTATCGAACCGAGCATGGCATTCTTGGCATATACAGAATACATTGCAGATGAGGAAGCTCAAGATTATGATTCAACCTCACTCTCTGATGATAATGTTGAATACAATGCCACACTTAGTCAAATGGAAGTTGAAGGGGGTAATCTCAATGTAGTTTTGCAAAGTGTCATGGGAGTTATTCCTTCTGATGATGAATATGTAGATTTGGAATCCAATACAACAGATTTGGAAATCGATACAGCAGATGTGATGTTAATGGCAAACATGCAGGAATCTCACATGAATAATACAAGCCCAGAGCATGATTCTGATGATTCTGAAGATCCAATTGTGAGATTAAACAAAGAGAAAATGTATCAATCAAGGTCTCTAATGCATGAACAAAGTCACAGCTTCATCCTCTTAGATTTCATACAATTTACGAGTCAGGCTTTATCTAATTCTCGAAATCTCCGAAATCGAGCTGT
Organism: Artemisia argyi; assembly: GCA_030686995.1. Lineage (NCBI taxonomy): Eukaryota > Viridiplantae > Streptophyta > Magnoliopsida > Asterales > Asteraceae > Artemisia > Artemisia argyi. The sequence goes on along the minus strand of CM060703.1, from coordinate 233,243,917 downwards.
CAAACAAGGTGAAAGAGTTGTGATACAAGGAAGCAATACTCAAAGGTTGGTTGGGAATGGTGAGAATACTGCAGATGTCGCTAATGCAGGCAATGAGGTGAAAGTATTGGATAAACATGATGACAACAGCAGATTGGGGAATGATACAGATGCAGATTGTGCAGAGATCAGACCCTTCTATGACTCAGAGCCCAACTTTGACAGAGGACAGATGGATGAGGAAGATGTCATACCCATCTATGACAAAGAACCAAACTTTGACAAAGAGCAAATGGTTGAGGTACAATCTACTGTTGATCATATTATGCCTGCAAATGAGAAACAACAATCTGAGCAACCTAACTTCAGTAATGAAGGAGAGGTTGACCAGGATGTTGTACAATTTCTTGACAAACGTTCTGATTCTGAGTCCTTACATGTTAATCTAATAACTGAAACATCATACCAGACTCTTGAATCTGAAAATATTCTTCTCAAAAAGACCATTGCCCAGTGTCATAAAGATTTTTCAAAACTAGAGGCACATTGCATCTCACTTGAACTTTAATTGCAAGACGAATCTCTAAATTCGGGCAACAATGGTCAATTTTTGAATGAACAAAGAAAACGTGTGGATACATTAGTTAAAGAAAATGAGCTTTTAAAAGGTCAAATTCAAGAAAAGGTGTTTGCACATGCTGCATTACAAAACAAATTAAGAAGACTGACTGGCCAGAGTATGGATACTAAGTTTGCAAAACCATCAATCTTGGGGAAACCGCCTTCTCAAACAATCAGAAAACAATCAGTGGTTAGACAACCGAGTGCATTTAAATCTGAACGACCTAAATTTTCAAAACCTCGGTTTGCCTCCCAAGTTGTTGAGAAAAACAATTTGACAAAACCAGTCACTCCACATTCTTGGCCTAAGGAAAATGCATCTGTGTCTGCTAAATCTAAACACGTGATTATACCTGGCTCTTCTAGGATTAGTTCGAAAACAGTGTCTAAAACGAGCATTAAAAGTAAAGAGTTTTATGGCAAATATGACATGTACAAGAACTATGATCTAGAAAAGGCTAGGAAAAAGGCGCTACTTCAAAAGGATGGAATTCTAGGTTCAAAACCTCATGTGGAGCCTTCCAATGTAGTGCAAAACACTGCTAGTAGTAGCAAACCAAAACCTAGGAGTTCTCAACAAACTAATAGGAATTGGCTAGCATCTAAGAGTAGTTGTGGAAATAATCATGATGTCTGTGCTTTAAAATATCTTCAAAAGGGAAATTCACTTGAAAAGGCTCAATCGAATAAGACAAACAAACCCGTTGAACCAAATGTCATAAGTCAGAAACCTAAGAAGTGGATCAATATAGGACGTAGGTTTTCTCAACGAAGTGATGCTCCCACATTTCATTCCACTGCATCTAAAAGGAAAACATCTCCTAGATCTAACATTAGGTGGGTACCTATAGGTAGAATTTTCAAATTGATTGGTCTTAGGTGGATTCCTACAGGAAAGATTTTAGACATTTGCACCAAAACTAATGTGAACTCCACTATATCTACCCCTGAGACAAGAAGGAAAACCGTCGGAATTGTGTGTTCGAGTGTCAAGAAGATAATTGACACTACATCTTTATGCTTCTAACATCTGGAACCCAGTTTCTCTTGGGGATCTGTGTTCTCTGTTTTTCTTGTCTCTTCTTTCTTTCTTTGCAGATAAAACAGGAATGGCTTCGGAACAAATCAGTTTCGGACCCGAGCTTAATGTTATGGTTTCTAAGCACAACAGCTTAGGACCCGCAACCAACCGTTTAAAAGCACATCAACAATGGCTTCTGAGCAACACAGCTTAGGACCCGAATTCAACCGTCTTAACTCTCCGGACTCTTCGGCTGAACCATTGCCACTTAACCGCAAAGAATTGGAAACCTTGTTTGCTCCACTGTTTGATGACACAATTGAATACCGTCCTACTGAGGTCTCACCTATTTCCGCTGCTCAACCTGATAATATTGTACATGTAATTGACCAAGATTGTTAACTCGCCACCAGTAAAACTTCCTTTATCCAACAAAACCGTGTATTTCATATCCCTACACCTAACGTTACAACCCTTTAAAAGACCTCTTTGATAGTTTATCCTAGGTGCTTACGCCATGTGGTGGAGGTTTGATCCTTTCCCAAGCCTATGGTAATCTATTTTGCTATGACAGGTAGTGAGAGATATCTTCCGTTTCCATATTGTAATTTACACTTTATTACACCCGAGAGATGTGAGTATCTAAACACTATTTGTGAGGTGCTTGTGTATGACCTCAGTGCTTGTCTATTGGTCTTTAGTGGAACGATTATTTGTTGTAATTACTTTTATATTAGTGTTAAATGACCCCTAACTTGTATTTTGAGTAGAATAAAAGCGCATTTGCTTGAGGACAAGCAAATCTCAAGTGTAAGGGTATATGATGAGGCGAAAAATGGTCCGTTTTTAGGGGGTCATTTAAGCCCAAATCCGAATTTATTTGATCAAATATTGCCCTAAATCGTTCCTTTTGTGATTTTAGGTACTTTGGGAGTGAAATCTGGAAAAGGAAGCAATTCGGACATTTTTGGAGCATAAAAGTGAAGAAAACGCCAAAGTCTTAATTTTCCAAGCTGGGAACAGTAGGTGACGGCGTCAAGAGCAAAACCTTGACGGCGTCAAGAGCAAATTTCATGAATTCCCATGACGGTCCAGAACAGATTTGACGGCGTCACGTAGGAAGAGCGTCAAGAGTAAAAGAGTAATGACGGCCTGGAAATGTATAAGTCTTGACGGCGTCAGAAGTAGATCTAGACAGTCCGAGAAGAGTTTTGGCGGCGAGGTGACGGCGTCACATTGTTTGTCTTGACGCCGTCAGACCTATTTTTCTATATATAGTTTTCTAATTTTCACACATAAAAAAAGAGAAGTTTTGGAGAAACCCTAAGTACGATTTTGGTGCAACTTTTACAGGTTTTTCAAGGGTTCCAAACCCTTGATACCTTGCATTGTAATTGAGATAAGTGTTCTTCTAATTCAATCAATATGTCTATGTGTTGGTTGTCTATATCTTGTTCTTGTCTCAATTCCATTATGCTAGGCTAGATCTCTTTTGTGTTTGCTTAGATCTAATGAAACCTAGATATTGATTATGTGTTGATTACTTGTTTATTCTTGTTTTGGATGAATGATTTATATGTTAGGCTTAAGAAAACTGGCAGATCTCCAAATGGTAACATGCTTGAACGTCTTAAGAAACATGAACCGAGGCGTACTAGGTCTTTATTGGTTGTATTTAATGCATGAGCCACTGTTTACAATCCCTATAGTTGTGTTGGGCATGGTGTAGGAGGAGATAAGAGCTCATAGAATTGGGGAGTTATGTATGCCACCCCATGAATGGTATTAAGGAATACGATCCGTCATCCATGCAATTATAACAAGTAATTAACGTGTAAAAGATATCTAGGGAGTAGTGAAATCTAAGTAAACACATTTTCTCCAATTACTGCTCACAACCTTAGTATAATTAGTTTATTTTTCATTTTTAGTATTTTATTTTGATTGCATCTTAGTTTTGGGTTAGTTGAATAGCAACTAATTCCGCCCACTCTTCCAAAACCCGAGATTTTAATTGCTTTCCATAAAATATAAAAACACAAAAATAATCATCCCTCACCTTTAGAACTAGTATTTAGGCTTTCTAATCCTAGCGACACTATTCCTAAGCTGAACGATCAATCCCCCGGTACTTGTCACTATACTATACTACAACGATCAGGTACACTGCCTGGTGGGGGTTGTAAGCTTCTCGAGATCCCTCGAGAGGTAAAACCTGTTGCGATTCCCACGCATCACTTTCCTGACATAGCTGAGTCGTCTACATGCAATTTGGATCCTGCTAACATGCGAGATACTTATCAACTACACCCTTCAACACACAAATGGACTCGAGACCATCCACTAGTTCATATTATTGGCCATCCAGATGCACCTGTAATGACAAGACAACGACTTCACACTGATGGAGAAACTTGTATCTATGCACTCACAGTTTGTAACGAAGAACCTAAGAACATTAAAGAAGCAATGACTTATGACAACTGGATTGAATCTATGCAAGAGGAATTTCAGCAATTCATAAGATTAGAAGTCTGGGAATTAGTTGAAAGACCTGACGGAGTCTTTGTCATCGGGTTAAAATGGATTTGGAAGAATAAGCTAGATGTTGAAGGCACTGTCATACGTAACAAATCACGCCGGTAGCGAAAGGATACTCTCAACTAGAAGGACTTGATTTTGCTGAATCCTTTGCTCTAGTGGCTAGACATGAAGCTGTTCGGATCTTTTTGGCCTATGCTGCACACAGGAACATGGTGGTTTAACAAATGGATGTGAAAACAACATTTCTTAATGGAGAACTCCGTGAAGAAGTTTATGTTAGCCAACCAGACGGCTTCGTTGATCCTGAGCGTCCTAATCATGTTTACCGACTCAAAAAGGCACTCTACGGACTTAAACAAGCCCCACGGGCGTGGTATGACAAACTGTCCACTTTCTTGCTGGCCAATAAATTTTCTAAAGGCTTGGTGGATCCTACACTATTTACAAAAACCTACGGGGAGGACTTACTTGTTGTTCAAATATATGTCGATGACATTATTTTTGCCTCAACAAAAAGAAGTTACTCTAATGATTTTGCAAAATTAATGAAAGATAATTTTGAAATGTCCATGATGGGTGAACTTTCGTTCTTTCTAGGACTACAAGTTCATCAATCACCCCGTGGAATTTTTATAAATCAGTCCAAATATGCTCTAGAAATCTTAAAGAAACATGGAATGATGACTTGTGATACTTATAATACACCAATGGGCTATACCACAAAACTAGATGTTGACTTACATGGGACTCCTGTTGACCCTACCAAATACCACAGTATGATTGGGTCACTCATGTATCTCACAGCTAGTAGACCTGATATAGTATTTGCTGTCTACATGTGCTCTCGCTATCAGTCTAAACCAACTGAAAAACACCTCAGTGAGGTCAAAAGAATCCTTCGATACATAAAGGGAACCATTAACTTGGGAATCTGGTATCCGAAGGATTCTGGTTTTGAACTAATTGCTTTTTTAGATGCTGATCATGCAGGATGTTTAGACACACGCAAAAGTACATCTGGTGGATTACAGTTTCTCGGAGACAAACTTGTGTGATGGCAATCAAAGAAGCAGGACTGCACATCACTGTCGTCAACAGAATCTGAATATGTAGCCATGTCTGCTTGTTGTGCTCAAGTTATCTGGATGAGATCACAACTTAAGGATTATGGCTACCTATTCAACAAGATTCCAATCTACTGTGATTCCAAAAGTGCCATTGCTATCTCCTGCAACACAGTTCATCACTGCAAATCCAAACACATCGATCTCCGATATCACTTCATCAAAGAGCATGTTGAAAAGGGTACCGTTGAACTGTATTTTGTTGGGACTGAGTACCAATTGGCGGACTTACTTACCAAATCCTTAGCACCATCAAGGTTTGCTAGTCTAGTTCACCAAATTGGTATGCGATGTTTGACTCCAGATGATCTGGAAAAGTTTTTAAAACACAATTGATCGTCAAACATCAAAACTATCTTTGTAAATATTTTTTCAAAAACAAAATACAAAAATATAAAACCATTAAAAACACAAAAAGATTTTCTTGTTCTTAAAAAAAAATGCAAGTATATACCACTCTTTTCAACACTAATTTTTGTAAAATGTCTTTAATTATTAAAAACAAGTGTTGAGGGGGAGGAAAAGTAATTTTTCAAATTTCTTTAATTATTTACTTTATACTTGCATTTTACCAAAAATATTACGTTTTTATCAATAAATGAAGCTTCAAAAGTGTTTCGGGTTACTCACCTTGACCATTATAACAAATTTTAAGTTTTTTTAAGGCTACGGTCTAAGGTCGAGGGGGAGTATAATTCAACAAGTTGTTCTTGTCATAGCTTGGTGTAGTTAACCTAAGTTAAATATGATAGTTATAATGGGCATTAGGTTTGGATGTTACATAAGGTTAAAGGGCCAATTGTGTCATAATATGAAACTTGTTTTAACCTTTGGTCAAAACCTAGTTTGACCAGTCATTTACTGCACCTGCATTTTTAAACTTACACACATTTAATATCTTAACAACCAACATCAACGATCCACAATCAAACTTGTAATCCATTCATCAATCTTCTAATCTGTAAGTGTTATAAGGTTTTGATTGTAATTCTAAACAATGGTTTTTAATTTTACCTTAATCCAACGGCTAGTTTTTTCTTAATCGATTAAATAGATCTTGGGTTTTGCGTAAAGATTGAACCCAGATTGTTGTTGTGTTTAGGGTTGAATTTGTTGATGGGATATGATCTTAAGATGTTAATAATCATGTATCCAATCTTTAATCTCACCCAGAATCACTAATTGATCGATTTCGTTATTAGGGTTCATACGATGGTTTTAGGGATTCTTGATTTTGAGTGTTATAATGCTAATTGATGATGGGGATTGTATTAGTATATGCATAGGAACTTGATCTTGTGTCTTAATTGATTTAGATACATCTCTTGATCATGAATCAAAGATTTAGGGCTCGTTGCACTAGCAGTTTTGATCTTGTGATTTTATGGCCGATTGTTGTTATAATTTGGATCATATGTTCCTTAGGATGTCAGAATCATTTGCCCTAAGTTTATTTCAACCCAGATACATGATTGGATCCATTTGTGATTAAGTGTTCTTATGATCCTACGCGTAAAATTGGATTAAGGCATGTTTACGCATAAAATGTATGTATTAAGTGTGTGGGAATGATTATTGATCAGTGGTTGTGATCTTACACTTTCAGGAATCAAACAACTCGAATTTTTCAAAAGGTGATTTGCGTCAAATACTAATCTACGCATAAGATGTTCATCCTACGCATAAGATTGATTCTTACGCGTAAGATTCGACACGTTGAAAAACATTGTCTTGGATAAGACAATGTTTACGCATAAAAAGATTAACTTACGCATAAGTTGTTTCTTACGCATAAGTCATGATCTTACGCGTAAGTCAAAACCTACGCACAAGTTATATCTTACGCTTAAGGTTCAATCCTTTGCCTAAGCTCTAATCTTACGCATAAGATATAATCCTACGTGTAAAATTAAGCCTACGCAGAAATTGAACTTACGCGTAACATATAAAGTTATGCGTAGACTTTGCACCTACGCTTAATATCATTTCTTTCGCGTAATATAAGTTATGCGTAGATTTTCCACTTACGCGTAACATTGTCCAATTTATGAAATTTTCTAAGTGTTGTAAAATTTCCAATGTGGAATCTCTTGTAATGATAAACTCATGTTGTAACCTAATTGTTATAAGTTTCTACCATGTGATAAAAACACAAGTTTGTCATATAACAAAAGTTTTTCACACACAAACACCCACTGATCAATCAATAATGTGTGCACAATTATGTAATGGAATGTCTAAGCTAACAAAGTAAATCATTGCTATGTTTGTGATTGTTTATGATCAATTCAGATGGCAGAACACAATGACATTCCTTATGGACCAGAACCTGAACCGAAACTCTCATGGGAAGAAACCTTTCCCGATGATTACACCAGGAAGATAGGCAAAAACAACTTACGAATCAACTTCAACAAAATCACATGCAATGAGTCTTCATGCATCGTAGTAGTGGATGCTCTTCTATATCATCCCAACAAGCTCTTGTTCACTAAGTCAGCATCAGTGGCCTGCTTCTACATACACCAATTTTGGCACACACTTCAGCTAGACCTTGGGGAAGCTTCCTTCACTTGCATGCTTCACAACAGACAAGTAACTGTGGACATTGATTTACTTAGGAATGTTCTTGGGTTACCTGAACTTGGCCCAGATGAAGAATATGATCAAGTACCTACCGAGGAAGAGCTGATAGAGTGGCTACGGGATATTGGCTATGACGAATCAGAAGAAGTTGTGACAAGACATTCTAGGGTCAACATCAGATTTCTTCCCCAACCATGGAGAACCCTGTACATTCTGATTGCCAAATCCTTATCTGGCAGAGACACTGGCCATGAACACCCCAAGCTTCAACACCTCAAACTCTTCTGGGCCGTGGCAAACGTCAAGAAAGTTGATTATGCCAGCATTATCTGGGAAGACCTGGTGTGGCACATTCAACACAAGACCACCAACATTCCATTTGTTCGTTTCACCAAACTACTCATCGAAAGCTTCCTTCGTGAGTATGACGATATTCCACAGAGACTTGATGACAAAGACAAGCATACTTTCAGAAATGAAGAAACTCTCATAATTATTAAAAGACTTGACACCAGCACACGTAAGCAAGGAAAGAAACTTCCAGATTGTCTCTTAAATGCTAAAGTGAAGCTTTGCAACAATTACAAGTACTACGAACAAGCACTTAAGGAAGACAAAGTTGGGTTCCTAGACGAAGTAATTCTACCATCTTTCATGCAAAAGAAGGGGAAGAAAGGTAGCAAGTCTGGGAGCTCCGGCAGCTCAACAAAGTTTAAACAAAAGAAGAAGGGTACTCTCAAGAGAAGACTTCCTGTCAAGAAACCTGAGTCCATTCCTGAACCTACACCACCAATCTCTCCAGAACCATCTGACTCTGAAACCGAATCTGACGAAGGTCCAGTGTATAGGGAAGCTTATGCTAACATTGACAAGGATGTGAATCTTGAAGGCATTGATGATAAAGACTTGACTTTCAAAGATTGGGAGAAAAACATTGATGAGTTTGCTGATAATGCTGAATACCCAGTAGACCTCAATCAACGACCGTTCACTGAAGCAGAGTCAATCTTGGAAGAAGAAAGGATCAGGAGCGAGAAGATGAAGGAACCTATGACTGCCGAACAAGAGTCTGCTCACTCAAACATAGGCCTTTCAGTTGAAGAAGAAAATGAAAGAGCTCTCAATCTGGGTCTCCTCTACAGCAAGATAGATGCATTTCAAGCTGATCAACCTCCACCTCCTGTGTTCTCTCAAACTAATGAAGCTGGCGGATCTAGCAGCATTCCTAACACTACTACAGGAACCATTGCTGAGATGATTGTCTACGACTCCCCCATGGTATCACCCACAGACGTAGAAATGCACAATGCTTCAGCAGCAGAAGAAGAGGAAGAGGAGGATCACATGGATACTGAGGCTCCACATTTGTTGACTATGGAAGAAATGGAGCTCAGAGAAAGGGCTTTAGAAGAAGAATTAAAGAAAAAGCAAGAAGCTGAAGAGGCTAGGCTTGAGGAGCTTGCTCAAGCCAAATTGGAAGAAACAATCCGTATGGAGGAAAGCAGAAAGGCTGAAGAGGCAGCTAAGCTGGCAGAAGATAAGTTAAGGAAAGAAGAAGAAGCCAAGCTAGTCGAAGAACAAAAACTTAAGGCCGAAGCTGACAGACTGGCTGAAGAACAGAGATTGAAAGAGGAAGCAGCCAAAGCTACAAAGGTTGATCAACCCGAACCACAAAGAGGAGATGACAAAGACACTACCACCAACATTGAATCTTCACAATCATCACCTCCAGCATCCGAATCAACCCATAACGAATCTATCAAGAAACCCACAAGTACCAATGCCTCTGCTGCATCCAAGTTGATCAAGAAAGCTTTTAGAAGAGTTCATGAAAAGAAGAAAAGCAAGTTGGAAGATCGATTTGAATCACTTGCAAGTCAAGTTGCAGAATTGACAAAGCTTAGCACAAATGTACAGGAGATGCAAGAAAAGGTTGACACCTTCTTAGTTAAGGATGTGCAAGAGAACTTGGAAGCCACATTAGCTGCTTAAGCACATCAGTATATGGAACAACATTTAGTTGCTGAGTTGAAAGAGCTGCTGGCATCTATGAGAGATGAACTTACCAAGTTCGCAGAGCAAGCAGTCAAGAAAGTGATCCGATCTACCACGTTTACTCTTCGAGCTGACAAATCAACTGCACCACAACCGGGGTTATCTATGGACGAATTGGAAACCCAGCTCTTAGACAAATTGGCTAGCAAGTTCACATTGTCACCAGAAGAAGCCAAAGTCCTGGAAGCTTTGAAAGCCAAGATGACCAAAGAGACCTGCAGCACTGAGGCCGAGAAACTGAAACGTCCAAGAGATGATGAAGATCAGGATCCTAACACTCAAGCAAAGAAACAAAAGCAAGCCAAAGGACCCTCATCTCAACCAAAAGCACCGGTCATCCCTCCAACTACTACAACATCTACACAACAACCTAAGGCATACATGACCACTTTGAATACACAGGTGGTGACGAGATTCCTCATACCGATGAAGTGCCAGAACCGTCATCTAAGAAGAAGAAAGAAAGGAAACGAAAACATCATCAGCATAAACCAGACACCTCGTCAAAAGACACAGAACCGAAGAAACCAAAAACCGTTCTCAAATGGTTAGACAAAGACGAGACTACCGAATACTCCTGGTTTGAGAAGATGATTAATTCGCAACCGCCACTTGCAGACAATCAAGAACCTCAAGATGGTCGAACAGTGGAATACGCTCAGTTGATTCAGCATAAGTTTCAGATGAAAAAGATGAACAAGAAAGAGCTACGAAGAATCAAAAATGATGCGTTCAATCTTCTGAAAGATCGGTCTGCTAACTCCATCGAACTTGAGTACCATCTAGAAAATATTGCTCGAGCTATGTCAAGAAATATTGACTGGATCAATCCTGAATCTTACGTCGATCCGGTCACAAGGAAAACCGCACCTTACATAACTGACTGGTCCAAACCACTGCCGATGATTGGGAAGCCTAAGGAATCTAAGATCCCTTATAAGTTCTTCTTCAACACCGACTTGGAATTTCTAAAACTCGGCAGCAAGATTGAGAAGAAGTACGTTACATCACTTGCCTTTCTCCCTGCAGCTCGATATCTCAACAATGCCATTGAAGAAGAAGCCTCAGCCTTATTCATCGATAAAATTGTTGACTATGACCGGAACGCACTCTACGGTATTCATCATTGGCCAGACAACCGGGCACAGTACTATCGAAGCAGCAGACTCAATCAGACGATGGGCAATGTGACAAGTGATTTGAAGATAGTCTCTATTCAGTTCATTTCGACTATCACTCACTTTGGGTACCCCTTCCTCAGCAAACTAGTACTCAAAAGACTTGATGAAAAAGAGTACGAGATTTCCGAGTCAGACTTTCCACGACTACTCCTCAACGACATAGAAGATATGTACCTGCTCAAAGTTCAAGGAAAGCTTTGCAACTTGCCCAAAGAGATGCAGCTTGCCTTTATCCAAGCTCTCCTAATCTTCATCAGACAGATAGTCATAAGAGAAAGAGTAGAATATCTTCAACTAGGAGTGAAAAGTTATCAGAACAAGCTGAATCTCACCAAACCTAACATGTTCGACATCCCCGATCTTCAACATCTACCTCAATACACCTTGATCAGGCATCCAGCATTTGGGTTCACTTACCGCAGTGTTAACGGTCGAAACTGCTTCATGGGCTACAAAGAAATACATAAGTTCTGTGATGAAACCCTGAAGTTCGTCAGAGATGGAATCAAAAGCAGATTAAATGACATCGCACTGGGTAAATCCAAAAGATGGAACACCGATGAGGCCAGGGAAGCTCGCAGATTCATTACAAGAATTGAGAATCGGTTGAAGCGCAGGGATCAATTTCGGAGATTGGAAAGCTATGTTGGAGGCAGACAAAAATTTCCGGTGTTGACATTTCAGAGACCTGAATGGTAGAAATTTGTAAGAACTTGATTTGATTTGTCAATATTATACTTCATTATGGCTTGTGCACACATTACAGTGCACAACCCGAACTTGTAAAGAAAGGACCCTGAGGTACGCATCAGTGCCTCAATCCTAACATAAGGAGCGAAGGCTTCTTACTTTTGAGTAGAATTAATCAAATGTTTATGATTTTTCATAATTCTGCTCAAAAGGACAAGTATTTCACCTCAATAAGACCTAATCACTTGTTGAGGGGGAGCACTTGTCAAAACAAAATACTTTGTTCAAAATCAAAAGTTCTTGGTGAATCTCCCCATAAGACTCAAAAAGGCATATTTTAATCTAAAAGTTTGTCAAAAACATCATCTTATATGCTATTTTTGAGGGGAAGAAAATGAAAAAGTGATTAAAATATAAGTAGTCAAAGCTAAAAAGTTAAAAAGTTGTATCATGAGCGAGCTAGACTCAGAATTGACCCAGGAATTGACGAGACAATAAAAGTTAGTAATATCGAAAAGACTTATCCTCAACGGGTAATAACATCAAGTTAGTTACTAGAGCTAGTTGTCACCTAAAAGCTGACAATGGAACTCTTTAACTAACCACGTAAGCGTGTCTCGAAAAGGATTTGTCTTAGTAGAAAAGTACCGTCTCGAGAAACTTTCTGTGGACTTGACCAGGCCGGGTAATAACTTCAAGCTAGTTTAACTAGTGATGTAAGCGTGTCTCGAATCGGTCTTGTTCACGGAAAGTGGATCAATTCAAAATGCTTGATCCTCCCGCATGTGCAAATTTATTAAATACTTATGAGCACATGTGCAGGGGGAGCCCTTCAAAAGTGTACACAAAACTCTCAAAGTGTTAACCAAAATATTTAATTATCACAAACACTTTGAGAGATTTTCAATCAAAGGTTTCTTGGCTACTGTCGGAGTTATAAGGTGATCAAAATAGGAATAACCGTCCCATGATCCGCCAGAGCCGAAAGGATCTACCCAAGGACATCTCCCATAGTTAGAATTAGAAGTCCTTAGGTATGATACGAAAAAAGGAGAAAAGAATGAAAGGGAAAGAAGGAGTTGAAGAATTAAAAAGAAAAGTAAAGAAAAGGGTGAAAAGAAATAGCCCTCCATATGTTCAACCTTAGGGCAGACACTGGGTTCAATACGTATGCTACTGGTTGTTGCAAAAGACAACACCGGTATTGAAGACAAAGTCGTCATGGACCCAGTGACGCAATGCACTAAACCTTCTTAACCACTCAAGTTCTCTTAAAAGAGCTTGTTTCATTCTCACGGGGAACCAGTGTAATCTATCGATCTATCTCTTAGAGACGGTCGATATTGAAGCAGGAGACCCCTCCCTAGTCTCCGCATAGGAAACCTAAGTGTGCACTTATAGAGTCTAGAGCCTTGAGATACATCAAAGATCTCTTAGGAACACTTAGTATTTCTACAACTGGTGTTCTACATCAATGGACACCAGCTGTATATTATCGAGTCCTTCGCAGATCTTAGCAATCTGCCGAGAACGTTTATGAGAGGATTACTAATGTATTTCTCAATGATTGAACGGAAACTCCTGCCAGGGTCAACATCAAGCAGCCCTGACAGCAGATCACTTCGGTAACCCCACAAGGGTTACGCTTAGTGTTTACGGAGGTTCCATATCGGTCTACAGTCGTGGAGTGATCCCCAGCGACTCACCCAGTCATTGAGCTACTTAGTAGGTCTCGTAAGCTCCTTCGGGAGTATCTAATATGGGAACGGCCTGGATAAGGATTAGAGGAAGTCTTCACAATATGCTGTTAATGAACTCTAATTCCTTATCTGTAAGTACCGGGTATTTATTGCTAACTGTTTACTTGCAGGTACCTCACTTCCATGATGGTAGATTCCAACATGCTCATACATACATCTTGAAGCAAATGATAGCTCCCCAAAGATCTTTGCACCACAAAGTTCAAAGAAAGATTCTACGTCAATAAAGAAGAATCTACAAAGTATAAAGACTTAAAGATCTCAAAATATGAAAAGGAACTTCGTATAAGTGAAAGTCAAAGTTCAAAGATGTATGAGTATGTTGGAATGGCGGACAACCACCACAGACGCAGGAGTGACGAATGGCAGACTACTTCATAACACAATCCCTACATCATCACCAAAGAACAAAGACATAGAGCAAAGTACATTCATTATCATTCAACCATTTTGAAGACGTCTAAAGCTTTACATGTCACTAGTCAATGACAAAGATGAAGACGTCACGCAACCGTGATGACCGACCCTTAGGGGGAGATTGTTGGGATCATACTTTTGTATTTTAGTCAAGTCTCGGTCATTACCTTTTGTAATAGGTTGCTTAGTTATATATCTCATTATGTTTTATGTTACAAGGCTTATGAACTAAAGTCCAATGGGCTTGAAAGCCCACGTTTAAGTATGATGAGGGAGGAAGGGAATGTTGCCCTACTCCTCCCTTATAAATAGCAAGCTTATGTAACATTTTATTTTGTTGGTTATTTGAATATCTTAGTGAAACTCTTGTTCTTACTTTTCTCTCATTTATTATAATCAACCATCTCTCATTCTCATCTTATTTCTTTCATTATCATACTTGTGTTTACATAAATGGTGACCTAACAAATATAATACAAATCTCAACTTACACAGAATATACACATAACAATATATTAATAAGCAAATTTTCCATCTTATGACCTATGTGGGATTGCTTGTCTACTTGAAACAAGTTGTTTCATAAAAAATGGTATAAATAAATCACAAATACTAAACAAGCTAAGCTCAATACAAACAAATCCTTTCAGTATGATAACCCGCTAACAGCCCTTGATGTATGACTGGATTATTTCTCATAATTGAATAATACTTCGAAGTGATGATATAAATATATGATAAATACTAAATGGGTTAATCTCAATACAAATAAACTTTCTTAACATAAAATCCCCCTAACACATAAGACCTTTGTAGTCGTAGTCAAATGCTTTTTTTTTTGCACATTGTTTTATTATTTTCAAGCTATGAAAATTTTTATACAAAACTCAAACACGGTTGTATAATGATAATGCACTCCAAGTTGGCCAATATCTCCATGGTTCACTCACACAACAACTCACCCCATGATAAGAACGATAAGTATGTGAAAGACTTTGACACTTGGTCATGTTTTTGTTCGAGACATCAAACATTACCAATTTTTTTTATTTAATTATTTTATTATTATTATTATTTTTTTTTTACGGTGCTTTTGTATCTTTAATAACTTTACCATTAGTTATGAAACGCCAACGATGATACCATGCAAATAAGAACGTGAGATAAGCTATCGTACTAATTACATTAAAAGACAAAATCTTTCGTAACTAAAGAACAAAAAATGAAGTTAAGAATTATATGGTTCGTTGACAGTGATCTAGGTTGTCTTTTTCAATAAACAACATCAAACACTACCAACTAGCAATATAATACTAATCCCAACTTGAATAAGAAATATACGGCAAAGTATATTAATAAGCAAAATTTTCATCCTTTGATCCATTTGGGATTACTTGAAGTAAGTTTAAAAAAAATGACCGCTACGAATATTTGTTCTTAAGTAACACCTTTGTAGCCGTAATCAAATGCTTCCTCTTTTTACACACTGTTTTATTCTTCTCGATCTATGAAAATCGATACCAAACTCAAACGCAGTTGTTTAGTGACAATGCACTTTTGAGTTGGATATCCACATCCCCAAGATAAGAACGAAAAGTATGTGAAAGACTTGGTGATGTTGTTGTTCAATACATCTTGCTTGCTTACACCGGATTCAGGGTGTGTTTGGTAAAAGTGGCAATGAGCAGTAGCAGAGAGCTGTGAGCCGTAGCCACAGCTCACAACTTCGTAAAGAGGGCTATGTTTCGGGTAGAGCTTTTTGGAGCTTTTTGGGGCGATAAGCGGTGAGCAATGAACTTTTTGAGTTTTATTGTTCGTTTGGCAAAGGAGCGGTGAGCTTTGCTATTTCTTAGGAAAGCTCATTTTTTCAATGCTTCTTTAAGAAGCTGTGAGCGGTGAGCTGTGGCTACTGCTCTTGGAAAAATGAGCTTTCTTAAAAAATAGCAAAGCTCGCCGCTCTTTTGCCAAACGAACAATAAAAATCAGAAAGCTTATTGCTTATCGCACATCGTTCCAAAAATCTCCGCGCCAAACATAGCCTCAGTCTGGATGATCCGGATACATTTTGAAACAGGATATACAAAATGTTGAGCATTGATGAAGATGTATATAAGGTACGTTGACTACAAACATGTATATAAAGTCATCTGAGTGTTGTTTACAACAAAAATGTACATAAGGCATGTTGTATAACAATAAGATATACATGCATTACCTCCAATGAGCATGAGTTACCTAACCAATATACAATATCAATGTTAGTCATAGATTTTCTCTTAAAGTTTAAGTTTTCATAATCATCTTATTATTTTTGGTGTTTTGATATCTTAATAAGTTTTACAGTCGTTGTGACGTACAACATCATGTTCTTGAAACATGTTGAACCATCAAACCGTTAATGCCATCATGTTACTGATAAGAAATCAAGAATGTGGTATCGATTTCTTACAAAGAAAGACATTTTGATCGTTAAAGAGATAAAACATTAAGTTGAGGACTTATATTGTAGGATAGTAGTATCTAATTAATAATACTACAAACCAATAATATAATACTAATCTCTAACTTGTATAAAAGTTTTATAATCAGTAGTCATTCAAGCCTGTTTGGTAACGGTTTACGTTTCTGCCGTTTTCCGTACCAGCAGCAAATTCCAAAAAAGAAATTCACCTACATCAATTTATAACCTTCGCGTGTTACTCCAACCCAAATCAACATCACCAAGCTTCGTTACTCCTCTTGCAAAGCCCAAATCACTGGAAAAAAAAAACATCAAAAAAGAAAACCAGATTTAAAAATTTCATGAAATACCTAACACACATCAGCATTCACTCAAATTACAACAGAACATGTGAATACAAAGTATTAAACCTCTTATTGTTCCCTAACTGATCTTATAAAGTAAGTTAATTTTTAAGCCTTCTTCCTTAGTTTATATGTTCATTTTTCATTTTACAATTAAATTCTAATAGTAAAGGAATCCACAAATTACAAATGAATGCATCTATATTGACAAAACCAAAAAAAGATTAAATTTTTGTTACACCTTTGCACAACAACAAACCTGGTATCCCCAGCAAATCGAAAGACAAACGAACAGAACCAGACACATTTTTGACCATATCATAATTTTTGCCCTGTTCATACTAGAAAAAAATAATAAAAAATAAAAATAAAATTAGGCAACATTCATACCTCATAAATCTTCACCATCTCATCCTTCATACTGCCATAAAAAAAAATTAAATCATCAATGACAATCTACAATAATAAAAATCATAAACCCCAAAATAAACCCAAAAAAAGGAAAAAAAAACCGAAATTAAACAAACATCGCTAACCAAGAAATTAATTAATCTGAAAATTAATTTGCAATGTTTTACTGCAGGCCATGTTATAATCAGACCCTCTTAAACCCATCCCACAACAAACCCTAGAAATTAATTAATCTGAAATTACCTTTGCAATTACAACATAATTAATTAATTCAAAAATTATAAACAACAACAAAAATTACCTTTGGAATTAAAGCTAAAAAAAAACCGCATGCTGTTAGAGATCGTGTGTGTGTTTGTGGTTTGTGGGTGGGTGTTAGAGGGTTCTGGAAAGGTATTTTGGATAATGGATTTGTGTGTGCGTTTTGTGTTTTCTGATTTACTATAGACTCCCTCACAAATGCACTGTAGTAACCATTTTGGCCGGGTCGGGTAAGAAACAAAGCTTTACCCGAAGATCCCAATGAATGTAATATTGTATAATTATTTTCCAATTGGTTTATTGACAATCATGCTTCATATGTAATATGATCCTAATTTTATCTATGTTTTATCAATAGTATAAAAATTTATATAATACCAGTGTCTAAAAAAAGGATATTTATGTTGATATTAAAATAAAATATAATTTTTTTTCTCTTGTTTTCTTTAAGCTCGAGTTAGTTAACTATGTCAAATAATTTTTTTATCGTCGCAGATATGTTAATCTAAGACTATCCGGAGTGGAACCAAACTCACGCCCAAGGGGAGTTGGTCATGTGTGAGTTGCTAAAATAAATATGTAAACTCACGATCAAAAAGGGTGCGTATGGTGAGTGGTACAAAAATATGGGCTATCTCATATAAAGTAGGAGTAATTGTTTTGTATTTGTATGTGAGTGTGTGTACGGTATCTAGTGGGGCTGTGGGGGTATATTTAGGGACGGAGTAATGACCAAATATGATTGTGTTCACAAAATCTTTTGAACCGTAATACTAGAAACATATTTAAAAGGACCTGGTGTATTTAAGATGCATTTAAGAAAAATCGGTGTTTTTTTTTAAAATTAACACTACATCGAAAAATTCATGCGGTTCTTGGGCATCCGCGGGAACCCCACTAGCTTCGTCTCTAGGTATATTTTTATAAAGGTGAGTATGGGTGACCAAAACGGATGTATAATAAGTGGGAGTGAGTGAAAGTGAAAGGAGAGAGAAATGTGAAACGAGACTCCACTACTTTGAGTCTAAGAATTTCCATTATATTTCTACTAGCTTCAAGACCCGCCCGATGGGCGGGCTAGCTGTATAAAATCATTTTAATGAACACTGTAAGAGTATTTATAAAGTTGAGTGACACTAATATAAAAAGAAAAATTGTGTTAAAGAAATACTTTGTGGCATTGCAAAGACTTGCCTTTGGTCTATCTTTCGCGAACATAGGATAGCTACACCTACCTTCAATGCAGATGTCGCATACAAATATTGTCTAGAAAGTAGGAAAACTTCGGAGTTTATTTAATACTGCTTGGTTCACTGTACACAAAATTGGTTGTTTTGTCGATGTAGTTACCGGTAATCAAACTCTATAACACCTCAACTTGTAACACCTCATAATTATCTATTTCAAAAGTAATGAAGAAACCATAACCAACAAATGAGAAGTACAGACATTTAAGTATATATCTTCATTAGACACTTGAATTATAATTGTATGCCAACAAATGATAAGTAAGCACAAAATTTAATGTATATTGAAGTGTTTTCGACAAATATACAGTTAATGGACATAGCTTACCAAATTCAGACCAAGATGGTCAAATGAAGCAAATTAGGATGTCGACAAATATAAAATTATGTAGCTTAAACATTATGGGCTGTATTCTTGTAAAATTATTACCCGCTAGCTGGGCGGGCTAGTTTAATTAATTATCACTTTTGAATATCTACCGTATACAAAAAATGTGCATTCGACCTAAGTTTTGTTTCTTGAAAACATTGGTGAACATGATATCTCCATGTCGAACACAATGGCGGCTAAAATGCAAAGCATCTTCCCCACTTGAAAAAACTTGCAACAAAAATGTGCATAGATAATATTTCTTGTAAGTGGATTTCTTTTCAGAAAGATATTTGAGGCTCGTGATCCACTTCACTTACATAGAAAGTAATTCTAATTAGAAATGTTTTAAGATTTTAAAAGACATGTTAATCAGTAAATATATAATACATATGCTTCTTTGATCTCATTCTATCTAACCTTGTAATCAATTGTCAAAAAATTGAAATGAATAACATGCTCCACAGACAATTTCTTTTCATCTTTGATCAATAACATGCTCCACAAATAATTTCAATGTTAGCTCATAGAGGCTTACTTTGTTCAGATTGATTACTAATAGTACTCTAAATATACTATCCACGGTACACATGTATCACTAATGATTCTAATTATTTGATACTTTTTAACTACGTTCAGATCAATGTTTGTATGCAGCTGAGGGAATATGTGGATGACATAAAAGACAATATTACCATAATGCAAATGGGTGTTATGTGGTCAGTGCATTTGTTGTTGTTGCTGAAGTGTTTGGAATGAATGTTGGTAGAGTTATTTACCGATGATAATGAAGCACTAAAGGAGATTGGTATGCATAAATTTCTATGGACTGTGGGGCGATGGTACCACTGGTACCATCTTTTATATGTTATCATCATTTTTTGGTGCAAGAACAAACGGCTTTTGGAGTACCTCCATCGTCTAAAGAAATAGTATTAATAATGGGGTTTTTTTAATCCTAAACACACCAACCCCTTTATAACGGTATGTGGTTGCACAATGATTTTAAGACTTTCCTGGCATTTTAAAGCGGTTGATAAGAATGTGAGAAAAGTGCTAAATGGGTGAGTTAAAAGTGTTCCCTTGTTATGATCATTTCACAAAGCCAAATTCACCAAAATCAAGACCAAAATATATCACATAAAACTAAACTTACCTAAATGAAGTCTTGTATGCCAACTTTATTAACTCCAACCAAATTTTCTTTTCATTTTCACTATAGAGTTTCGCCTCATGTAGCATACTTGATGAAAAGAAATAAAGATGTCTAATAAGATATATTCTAACACAATTCACATTGGTAGCCAATTCATCAAACTCAATAAAAAAGACAAAACTAAAAAAAAAATTAAAGGTAAATCTTTACCTTACGTTCAAGATCCAATCTTGCGGCTTGATCCTCAAATATGATAGGCAAGTTCCTGGATGTTCACCAAGTGGCAGAAGATAAATATCAAAAGTCTCCTCCAAAGTCTTAATATGTTCCTCCGACATCACAAACATAACTTGATCCGAACAGCTCAAATCTTTAAAGTATAAGTTGGACTCTGTCAGGTTCTATAATTGCCTTGTAAATGGAATAAACTTGCACAGACAGACAAAGAAACTGCTTAACTTGAGTAAGTTTTTGTATCATTTTAAACGCGTCAAATGGTGAAATAGATCTCCAAAAAACATTGTTTAGAGAAAAATGAGTCAAAAGTAGCCCAATTTGTACTTTTACACTCATAAATATATATAGGTATGCTATACAAAAAAGTAAGTTTTTAAAAATCTAATATGCGTTTTATGATCAAAATACGGTCATCTATGCGTATCCCTCATTTCATCTGAGTAAAACATATCGTCTAGTATCAAGTCGCAATTAATAGTTACCCATTTGACAAATGTGACCCATTTTGACACCTATTAAAAAATTGCATTTTCATCGACTTAACAATGATCCATTTGACCCATGTGAGCCATAAAACCTTAACAAATTTGTGTCCATTAATTCCAACGTCAATGGTACATATGGCACAGTAGAATCACATATACAACACAACTATGTATATGGATATTCGCTTATGTGCTGGTATTTGCAAATATGTTTGTATCTAAGTTCACCTTGAGTCGCAGAGTTTACACATTCAGTATTTCCCTGAGAACTGCTACCATGCTGTTAATTATGCACATCAATTACTTGTCACCAGCTAGTGTGCCGAAGATTATTGTATTTTTTCTTTGTTCCATAGGCGGCACATATGATCATTCGCGGATGCATCAACAATGATTTGTGTTCATTAGCGGCAGCAAGTTGCATCATAAGCAAAATGTGTCAACATCAACAATAAGCTTTACTTGTTTGATCTGCATAAAATGAGAAGAAAAAGTCAGCAACTTCAATAAATTTCGTTAATGTTGGGAAGATAATTGGCGTTCGTTTGTGATGTTGTGCGACAAAAGTTATGGTCGTTGTGAACCTTTAGCAATAATGAATCGATTTACAAAAAGGCGATAGTGCAAGTGATAAATGTACTTTTGGTTAACAACGAAGGACCTAGTGTACAACATTAGGTATGCCGTGAAACCTTGGAAACATTTTATTGACAATAAAGCGGAAACATGGTAAGAAATATAGAATTGAAGGTACTTATGCTATTGGAAGCTTTCTATTAACATTCTGCATATACATTCCAATCGCTTAAACTTGATGAACACATATTTTCGGAGCTACTGTGTTTTAGCATAAAAAAAAAAAAAAAAAAAAAAAAAAAAAAAAAAAAAAAAAAAAAAAAAAACCCGATTATGGCAATGATTTAAATGTATAAAAAAAGTGTATGTATTTCCCAGCCTACATACACATATCAACAGAAGCATCCTAATTTTTGTTTTGTTACAAATATGTGTGTGGAGTATCTATGCACGCTTGTCCAATTCACCATATTAATGGCATACAAAAGGCTTTAACACAAACCATGGTCAGAATAAATGTATACGTCTCCATGGCTGTAAAAAAGCACTTGCAATAAGTAGTTCGCCACATGCTTATTACTTTTAAGAAAGTTAATTGGTTAAAAATGAGTAATCCCAACCACATCGACAGTTAGCATTACCAATTTAGACTTTTCATCCATAACAACGTCTATTTAATAGATATGAATATCTAAGACAAAATACATAAGATATGAAATTGATCATAATGTCACCTGTGGGTTGACTTCAATGATTTGATGCCCTCGTTTGATGACCACCGGTTGGTTGGCTAGGTATTTTCTTTTAAGCAAAGAATGGGTGATTCCTCTTCAAGTAGATGACACCTGGAACGGCGCCAATCCATAGTGGGTACTGGGTAGTGAAGATGTGTTTTAAAAGCGCAGATCCAAATGCTGATTTAAAGAAGTCACGTCAATGTAGTACCTGATCAGAAGGAGATGCGGCACACTCTCTGGTTAAGTTAAGTTGTGAGGAAACAATATAACAGTAGTTAGATTAGCGAGTGCCACGAACATTGGCTTTTTTTAATTACTTATGTCCTCTGCAAATGGAAATACAAATTTACACAATTCAGGCTCATGCTCGTATCTATCTAATGGATTTCAAAAAAGGTATGAGTTCCAGAAAGAGCGAGTTATTACGCATACCAAAGCTGATAAGTGACCAGCTTTTCAAATACTTTAGTTAATTTGATTAAACCACATCTGAAAACGAAAATGATAAAGGTTAGCCAGATAGAAACTGCCTGCTATAGAACCTGAACAACAATTTTCAAACACGAAAATTAAAAACCACGTTAATTTCAGTAAAAATGCGCGTGCACCTATTGTCTAGATGATCAGCAATCGTCGGCCCGACGTTACCAGTGTGACAACCGGCAGTTTAGGGAGTTATTTTGAAAACCCGCATTACGATTAAAGTTCGTTTATAATTTTTATTTGAAATTTTATTTCACAACGAACTTGTAAGACCTATTTTATGATTAATTATGGATTATTGATGTTATGGAATTCGTGAATTATTTTCATAATTCATTCTTGATATTATGCTCGGTGATGTATTCTTAAATTCTCACTTGGTACTACGTTGACTCTAGCACTAGGTTTACCAAACGAAAGATTTTATGATTCGTCTTACGAGTCCGACTATATTTTATTATTTACGAGATGTTTTTCGGGAGATATTAAAGTTTGAAATGAGTTCGGGTTCGGGCCACATGTTTTACATTTACCCACGTTACCCGCTCCTGATGAGGCGAAAAATGATCCGTTTTTAGGGGGTCATTTAAGCCCGAATCCGACTTTATTTGATCAAATATTGCCCTAAATCGTTCCTTTTGTGATTTTAGGTGTTTGGAGAGTGAATTCTGAAAAAGAAGCCATTTTGGACGTTTTTGGAGCATAAAAGTGAAGAAAACGGCAAAGTATCAATTTTCCATGTTGAAGACACTAGGTGACGGCGTCAAGAGTTATACCCTGACGGCGTCAGACATCATGAATAAAACACCGTAGTTGATGACGGCGTCAAAAGTCATCCTGACGGCGTCAAAGAACAAAGAATAAAATACCGTGGTTGGTGACGGCGTCACATAGGCCGTCATAAGTAGATCAAGGCCATCCGAGGAAGTATTTGGCGGCGAGGTGACGGCGTCACATGGTTGTCTTGACGCCGTCAGCCCAGTTTTCCTATATATAGTTTTCTAGTTTTTTCATTAAGAAAGAGAGAAGTTTTGGTGAAACCCTAAAGACGAATTTGGTGTATCTTTTACAGTTTTTTCAAGGGTTCCAAACCCTTGATACCTTGCATTGTAATTGAGATAAGTGTTCTTCTAATTCAATCAATATGTCTATGTGTTGGTTGTTTATATCTTGTTCTTGTCTCAATTCCATTATGCTAGGCTAGATCTCTTTTGTGTTTGCTTAGATCTAATGAAACCTAGATGTTGATTATGTGTTGATTACTTGTCTATTCTTGTCTTGGATGAATGATTTTATATGTTAGGCTTAAGAAAACTGGCAGATCTCCAAATGGTAACATGCTTGAACGTCTTAAGAAACATGAACCGAGGCGTACTAGGTCTTTATTGGTTGTATTTAATACATGAGCCACTGTTTACAATCCCTATAGTTGTGCTGGGTCATGGTGTAGGAGGAGATAAGAGCTCATAGAGTTGGGGAGTTATGTATGCCACCCCATGAATGGTATTAAGGAATACAATCCGTCATCCATACAAGTATAACAAGTAATTAACGTGTAAAAGATATCTAGGGAGTAGTGAAGTCTAAGTAAACACAATTTCTCCAATTACTGCTCACAACCTTAGTTTAATTTAGTTTAATTTCATTTTCAGTATTTTATTTTGATTATATATTAGTTTTGGGTTAGTTGAATAGCAACTAATTCCGCCCACTCTTACAAAACCCGAGATTTTACTTGCTTTTATAAAAATATAAAAATACAAAAATAATCATCCCTCACCTTTAGAACTATTAATTAGGTTTTCTAATCCTAGCGACACTATTCCTAAGCTGAACGATCAATCCCCCGATACTTGTCACTATACTATACTACAACGATCAGGTACACTGCCTGGTGGGGGTTGTAAGCTTCTCGAGATCCCTCGAGAGGTAAAGCCTGTTGCGATTCCCACGCATCAAGTTTTTGGCGCCGTTGCCGGGGAATAGTTATTGTCTAGGTTAGGATTTCTTTTTATTAGGTCTACTTGCTAGATTCCTTTCTAGTAAGATTTTATTTTTATTTTTAGGTCTTCTTTAGTCTATCTTATTTCTTCGTGCTTTTGTTCGTAACTCTTTACCATCCGACATCATGGAAGGTGGTAACATCTTTGAACCCATCATCCCACCACAACAAAACCCACCATTAGAACCCCTTAGGCCCCGAACCTTAGGAGAGTATTCCCGACCTAGCCACCAAGGCTACCGAAACACCATTGAGCTCACCGGAGACAATGTGACCCCCTTGCGATCCGACACCATCCGGTTGGTGCAAAGCGGATGTGCATTCCATGGACTTCGTTCCGAAGATCCAAACCAACACCTTAAGGACTTCCTCAAAATCGTAGATTCCATAGACCTAGGTGTTGAAACTAGAGAGACTACCCGTTTACGCCTATTCCAATTCTCTCTACGGGATCAAGCTAGTCAATGGCTTGAGCGTTTACCCGCGGGATCCATCACCACATGGGATGATCTCACCACTCGTTTCCTTGCTCAATTTTTCCCACCGGGGAGAACTACTAAGCTTAGGAATGACATCTTGATGTTCCAACAACGTCAAAATGAATCTCTTTATGAAGCATGGACTCGTTTCAAGGACTTACTCCAAAAAGTCCCTCATCATGGCATAGATCTTTGGCTCCAAGTCCAAATCTTCTATGACCATATCGACATCTCCACGAGGCGAACCATTGACCAATCGGCCGGTGGTAAGCTACGTGATCTTAGTGCGGAACAATCATGGGAACTCATAGAAGATCTTGCTCTCTATGACAATGAAAGTTGGAATGATCCCCGTGATTTGAACAAAACGGTCAAGGCAATATCTTTGCCTTCGAACAATTCTAGCACTCCCGACCGTAGGATCATGGAACTTGAGGACCAAGTCAAGTTTCTCATGAAATCTTACGAAGCTCCGAAGCATTCAAGCCAAGTGAACAAAATCACTTCTTCATGCGAACTATGTAGTGGTCCCCATGACACTCGTGATTGTGTGGAACTCCCCGGAACAGCTTTTGCGGACTACGCATCCACGCGTACCGACGAAGCGGGAGATAAGTTGTACACTTTCAAGCCCGAGCCAAACACATACGGTGATTCATACAACCCCTCATGGAAAAATCACCCAAACCTTAGGTGGAAACAAAATCAACCCAATTCTTCCAATCCGCCTAATCGTTTCCAACCAAACGGTCCACCATCCAACCGTACTTTCAACAACAATCCTTCTAACAACTATGGTAGTACCAACAATTTTGAAGGATTGATGTCAAAGTTCATGGCATCTCAAGAAGCTCGCATATCTAAGTTTGAAGCCGATTTCAAACAAAAGCAAAGCGAGATGACCACTAGAATTGATGCATTGTTGAAAGTTCTCAATGACCGAGAAATGGGAGCACTCCCAAGTGACACGGTCAAAAATCCGAAACTAACCGTTAATTCCATATCATCCGTTTCGTCACCCACTTCGTGTCCACAATATTACTCGGTCAAATCAACGAGCACGTGTTTCAAACAAAACCAAGTTCCCCAAAACGACCAATCAAATAAAACACCCACTATAGAACCTGTCAAAAGCCTTGTTGAAACACCTCTTACGCAAGACCTTGACGATGAATTCAAAGAACTTCACCTAGAACGCCCCGTCATTGATGTCTTAGCGCATGCTCCCTACTATAGTGCCCTCCTAGAAAAATATGAGAAGTGTAAGCTAGGCAAAAATGGGACCGCCTTCGTTCAAAATAAGTTGCCTAAAAAGCTTGATGACCCGGGTATATTTGTTTTGCCTTGTAAGATAGGAAGATCCAAAGCTTTCGACACATTAGCCGATTTAGGGTCAAGCCTCAACTTGATTCCCTTATCCTTATTCACCGCTCTTAAGCTAGGAAAGTTAGAGGAAACGGAGGTATTGATAGGACTAGCGGATGGAAGTATTGCACACCTGGTTGGAATGATTAAGGACGTAGTTGTTCACGTAGGGAAGTTAACTATATTAGCGAATTTTCACGTCCTAGACATGGTTAGTGACACTACATGCCCATTATTGGTAGGAAGAGGATTTTTAGCAACCGCTAGTGCCATGATAGATTGCAAGGAATCAAAGATAACGGTAGGTGAAGGCGATACTTGGTCGGTGTATGATGTTAAGAAGCATAGTTATGATTGTGATGAGGAACCAACACCGTATTGGGTAGAGATGAATAGGAGACCATCTAGATATGGGCCTTGGATAGAAAGGAACTTTATAGGACCTCAATGCCCATTCTATCTAGAGAAGGACTTTGTTGAGAAGACACATTCGGTAGAATAACTCATAGCTAGAGATGAGGAGCTAGACCCCTTTGAGGACCCCTTAGTCTTTAAGAAGATGATTGAGTTATTAAGCGTAATGCCCATCAACATAGAAAGGAATAAATGGAAAAGAGAGGGAGATAAGTGTAAATGGAGGTGGGAAAAGCCACCTAAAGAAGGTGACGGGTCATGGCATATTAGAATGACCTTGTATGATCCGGATGGAGAAAAGTTTGAAAGGTCATACCATACTAAGGAAACCGATAGAAAGTTGAAACCTAAGTTTGATCCCAAAGATGTCCTCAACGAGGAACTCACCCGAATCACGTGATAACCCATGACCTTGAGTCTAGCTACAAGACTCGTAGATAAAGAAAAGCGCTTCTTGGGAGGCAACCCATGTTTTGTGTGATTTTATTTGTTTGATAGTTATTTGCTTCCGTATGCATGTTTTATTTTTATTGTTGGATGATCATGTTTCTCAATTGAAATGTGGAAATACTTTATTATGTTGTTTGGCCTAGTCTTAACTTCAACCTAAAGGTATTTTTGCAAAAGATAAGTGTAAGGGGAAACCCCAAATTTGTTTTTAAGAAACAACCCGATCATGATTCTCCACAATATTAAATGAACATGTATATTCGTATTTGTTAGAGCCAAATGCTTGTATTGAGTCATAATGAAGTTTTGCAGGATTTTCCAGGAAGTAGGACAAAGTTTTTCCAGAAATTTTCCGGAAACTTAACATAAGAATTTCTGCAGGTCCATTCTGACGGCGTCAGCGTATTACTCTTGACGGCGTCAGGAGTTAAAATCTGGAAATTTTACCGGTTTTGTTTTTCTAATGGAGTCTTATGGTTTTTGTGAATTATTAAGTTTTATAATCTCCAGGAAATCTGCAAACTTCATTCCACAAGCATTATATCTTACTTTGTTTTCTAGGATTTAGTAACTTATACAGGATGCCGCCGATTTTACGCGAGGTTGTCTTGTCTATTGTTGTCAGGATTTACAGGTTATTTATGACAAGAAGATGATTTATATTCTGGAAGGGAAGCTTTGATTGTTCGTTTTCTTGGAGGAAGATTTAACCTGGCCAACCTATAATCCATACCGAGCGAATCAGGGGAGTATTTGATTTCATTCTCTTTACTTCTTAACTTTTACATTCTTTACTTGAACATTGGGGACAATGTTCATCTTAAGTGTAAGCGGAGGGTAAAAAGATGATACCTTACATATGCACTTTCGCTTGAGTTTGTTTTGTTTGATAGTAGATGTGTAATAAAACTATGAGAAATACTTGTTAGTGTAATTTTAGTGCCAAATTTAAAATTTTTTACAACATTTAGGAGTGAAACTTTAGCCATAGCAAGCGTCTCATGGATAGGAGGTTGTATGACTAGCACATAACCGTATATTCAGAAAAATTTTCCACCCAAAAATATGAGGTTCGCCTTTAGATTTGATAGGAAAAGCATTCATTATTAGTGCTTATGAGTGTACCGGTAGCATTTAGATTCTAGAACTTGCGTTAGTGATGCATCCCGAGACCGCTAGTGAGACTACATTCGTGTGGTAGGATTTACTACATGATAAGAGGCATTAGGATCACCCTTGTGTTAAACCCGTATCATAATTACTTGACCATTTAAGTCATATTACTTGGCTAGTTAAGTCAACTAATTTTTCCCACACCCTTAGCGTTGTACTCATTTTTAGTACACGAAACCCCTAGTACACCCCTCCGAGCCTATCTTTTCGTTTCTAACTTTAAGCATCTTACTTAAAGGAAGAATTTTTTACACCCCACTTAAATGTACACCCAAATCTCCTTAGCCTTCCGTGTATGCGCTCATTTTTAGTGCATTATTGTTATTTGTTAAACCCTAAGTTAACTTTCTAATTGATTACATGGTTGCTAAGTCGAGTCATATCCTTATACATATTGTTTTGGGACGATTGGGACTCATGGGTAAGTACTTATTTTATGAAGTAATGGGGAAGAACATCATATTATTACCCCCATATGTACGTTAATCTTAAAAGTGCTCCAAGTGTTTTAATTTTCTTAATTCGAGTCATTAGATTAGTTTAATGTAAAGTATGTAAAGATTCAAGTGTAAGGGGAATGCTCATACCCCTATGATGTATTATTTTGGAGGGTAGGGTAAGAGTGTATGCAAAAAAAAAAAAAAAAAAAAAAAAAAAAAAAAAAAAAAAAAAAAAATAGAAAAGAAAAAGTGAAAAAAACATACGGACTACCATCCCGTTTCATTCTATGTTCATTTTATGTTTTTGTTATTTTTCATTTATTAGCTTAAGTCGAGTCTAGTCTTGGCTTAGCAACGCCATCTTGTACATGTAATTAACCAAGATTGTTAACTCGCCACCAGTAAAACTTCCTTTATCCAACAAAACCGTGTAATTCATATCCCTATACCTAACGTTACAACCCTTTAAAAGACCTCTTTGATAGTTTATCCTAGGTGCTTACGCCATGTGGTGGAGGTTTGATCCTTTCCCAAGCCTATGGTAATCTATTTTGCTATGACAGGTAGTGAGAGATATCTTCCATTTCCATAATGTTATATTACTTTATTACACCCGAGAGATGTGAGTATCTAAACACTATTTGCGAGGTGCTTGTGTATGACCTCCGTGCTTGTCTATTGGTCTTTAGTGGAACGATTATTTGTTGTAATTACTTTTATATTAGTGTTAAATGAACCCTAACTTGTCTTTTGAGTAGAATAAAAGCTCATTTGCTTGAGGACAAGCAAATCTCAAGTGTAAGGGTATATGATGAGGCGAAAAATGATCCGTTTTTAGGGGGTCATTTAAGCCCGAATCCGACTTTATTTGATCAAATATTGCCCTAAATCGTTCCTTTTGTGATTTTAGGTGTTTGGAGAGTGAATTCTGGAAAAAAAGCCATTTTGGACGTTTTTAGAGCATAAAAGTGAAGAAAATGGCAAAGTATCAATTTTCCATGCTGAAGACACTAGGTGACGGCGTCAAGAGTTATACCCTGACGGCGTCAGACATCATGAATAAAACACCGTAGTTGATGACGGCGTCAAAAGTCATCCTGACGGCGTCAAAGTACAAAGAATAAAATACCGTGGTTGGTGACGGCGTCACATAGGCCGTCATAAGTAGATCAAGGCCGTCCGAGGAAGTATTTGGCGGCGAGGTGACGGTGTCACATGGTTGTCTTGACGCCGTCAGCCCAATTTTCCTATATATAGTTTTCTAGTTTTTTCATTAAGAAAGAGAGAAGTTTTGGTGAAACCCTAAAGACGAATTTGGTGTATCTTTTACAGGTTTTTCAAGGGTTCCAAACCCTTGATACCTTGCATTGTAATTGAGATAAGTGTTCTTCTAATTCAATCAATATGTCTATGTGTTGGTTGTTTATATCTTGTTCTTGTCTCAATTCCATTATGCTAGGCTAGATCTCTTTTGTGTTTGCTTAGATCTAATGAAACCTAGATGTTGATTATGTGTTGATTACTTGTCTATTCTTGTCTTGGATGAATGATTTTATATGTTAGGCTTAAGAAAACTGGCAGATCTCCAAATGGTAACATGCTTGAACGTCTTAAGAAACATGAACTGAGGCGTACTAGGTCTTTATTGGTTGTAATTAATGCATGAGCCACTGTTTACAATCCCTATAGTTGTGCTGGGTCATGGTGTAGGAGGACATAAGAGCTCATAGAGTTGGGGAGTTATATATGCCACCCCACGAATGGTATTAAGGAATACAACCCGTCATCCATACAAGTATAACAAGTAATTAACGTGTAAAAGATATCTAGGGAGTAGTGAAGTCTAAGTAAACACAATTTCTCCAATTACTGCTCACAACCTTAGTTTAATTTAGTTTAATTTCATTTTCAGTATTTTATTTTGATTATATATTAGTTTTGGGTTAGTTGAATAGCAACTAATTCCGCCCACTCTTCCAAAACCCGAGATTTTACTTGCTTTTATAAAAATATAAAAATACAAAAATAATCATCCCTCACCTTTAGAACTATTAATTAGGTTTTCTAATCCTAGCGACACTATTCCTAAGCTGAACGATGAATCCCCCGGTACTTGTCACTATACTATACTACAACGATCAGGTACACTGCTTGGTGGGGGTTGTAAGCTTCTCGAGATCCCTCGAGAGGTAAAGCCTGTTGCGATTCCCACGCATCAGCTCCACACCGTTAGTAATATTATTATTACTATTATTATTATGATGAGGCGAAAAATGATCCGTTTTTAGGGGGTCATTTAAGCCCGAATCCGACTTTATTTGATCAAATATTGCCCTAAATCATTCCTTTTGTGATTTTAGGTGTTTGGAGAGTGAATTCTGGAAAAGAAGCCATTTTGGACGTTTTTGGAGCATAAAAGTGAAGAAAACGGCAAAGTATCAATTTTCCATGCTGAATACACTAGGTGACGGCGTCAAGAGTTATACCCTGACGGCGTCAGACATCATGAATAAAACACCGTAGTTGATGACGGCGTCAAAAGTCATCCTGACGGCGTCAAAGTACAAAGAATAAAATACCGTGGTTGGTGACGGTGTCACATAGGCCGTCATAAGTAGATCAAGGCCGTCCGAGGAAGTATTTGGCGGCGAGGTGACGGCGTCACATGGTTGTCTTGACGCCGTCAGCCCAGTTTTCCTATATATAGTTTTCTAGTTTTTTCATTATGAAAAAGAGAAGTTTTGGTGAAACCCTAAAGACGAATTTGGTGTATCTTTTACAGGTTTTTCAAGGGTTCCAAACCCTTGATACCTTGCATTGTAATTGAGATAAGTGTTCTTCTAATTCAATCAATATGTCTATGTGTTGGTTGTTTATATCTTGTTCTTGTCTCAATTCCATTATGCTAGGCTAGATCTCTTTTGTGTTTGCTTAGATCTAATGAAACCTAGATGTTGATTATGTGTTGATTACTTGTCTATTCTTGTCTTGGATGAATGATTTTATATGTTAGGCTTAAGAAAACTGGCAGATCTCCAAATGGTAACATGCTTAAATGTCTTAAGAAACATGAACCGAGGCGTACTAGGTCTTTATTGGTTGTATTTAATGCATGAGCCACTGTTTACAATCCCTATAGTTGTGCTGGGTCATGGTGTAGGAGGAGATAAGAGCTCATAGAGTTGGGGAGTTATGTATGCCACCCCACGAATGGTATTAAGGAATACAATCCGTCATCCATACAAGTATAACAAGTAATTAACGTGTAAAAGATATCTAGGGAGTAGTGAAGTCTAAGTAAACACAATTTCTCCAATTACTGCTCACAACCTTAGTTTAATTTAGTTTAATTTCATTTTCAGTATTTTATTTTGATTATATATTAGTTTTGGGTTAGTTGAATAGCAACTAATTCCGCCCACTCTTCCAAAACCCGAGATTTTACTTGCTTTTATAAAAATATAAAAATACAAAAATAATCATCCCTCACCTTTAGAACTAGTAATTAGATTTTCTAATCCTAGCGACACTATTCCTAAGCTGAACGATCAATCCCCCGGTACTTGTCACTATACTATACTACAACGATCAGGTACACTGCCTGGTGGGGGTTGTAAGCTTCTCGAGATCCCTCGAGAGGTAAAGCCTGTTGCGATTCCCACGCATCAAGTTTTTGGCGCCGCAGCCCGGGGAATAGTTATTGTCTAGGTTAGGATTTATTTTTATTAGGTCTACTTGCTAGATTCCTTTCTAGTAAGATTTTATTTTTGTTTTTAGGTCTTCTTTAGTCTATCTTATTTCTTTGTGTCTTTGTTCGTAAACTGTTTCGATGGATAACAATAACATATATCGGCTGATTCCTGTTATTCGTGTTTTTCGTCGTAGGATGTTCCAATTGCCCGCCCCACTTCCTTTAGCAGAAAATGAGAACCCACCTAACCTCTCACCTAACCACCACTTTGATAATAATTCTGAGCTAGAGGAGTCTGATCATGATGATGACCGTAGGGCTAGTCCTTTTTACTATTCAGACTCCGATGAGGATCTTGATGATGGTGACGTAATTAATGAGGATAGAATGGAGGAGGAAATAAACCCTCTTAGGTATGTTGACCCTAGAACTAGGATCGAGTGCGATAGTTCATTTAACATGCAATTCCCTTGTAAGATTGGATTTAAGAGCTTTAACGCCTATCTCAACTCATCTCTTCCAATGAACATAATTTCACGTAATGAATACAATAAAATCATGGTAGAGGAGTTAGAATACAAAGGAGAAAACATTATTGCTAAGGCAATACCATTGCATGTGTTTGTAGGAAAGTTGGTTCATCTTGTTGAGTTCATGGTTATGGAGAATCTAGGAGAGTTTATTGATAATAAATTGACCCAAGTTGTGTTTGGAAAACCCTTCAAACGGTTGACCAACCTCGATGAAAAACTCATAGAAGGGCTAATTACATTCTCGGATGGGGATGAAGATTTTGTTTATCAAATGCCCCGCGCACACCCTAAGTTCAAAGATTTTTCCATGGAAAAGTGTAGTAGGTATCCGCCCATGGAAATGCTAAGTGAGAATGATAAGAGAAAAGGGCTTAAGTACACGCATGAAAAGAATAAAAAATACTATCGCGGGTGCTTAGAGTTAGGAGAAGAGTATAAGAAAGATGAGGCGACTATTAGATGGCTCACACTTGGTTATGTGAGCATAAGCGATACACGATAGCCCATGACCTTGAGTCTAGCTACAAGACTCGTAAATAAAGAAAAGCGCTTCTTGGGAGGCAACCCATGTTTTGTGTGATTTTATTTGTTTCATAGTTATTTGCTTCCGTATGCATGTTTTATTTTTATTGTTGGATGATCATGTTTCTCAATTGAAATGTGGAAATACTTTATTATGTTGTTTGGCCTAGTCTTAACTTCAACCTAAAGGTATTTTTACAAAAGATAAGTGTAAGGGGAAACCCCAAATATGTTTTTAAGAAACAAACCGATCATGATTCTCCACAATATTAAATGAACATGTATATTCGTATTTGTTAGAGTCAAATGCTTGTATTGAGTCAAAATGAAGTTTTGCAGGATTTTCCATGAAGTAGGACAAAGTTTTTCCAGAAATTTTCCGGAAACTTAACATAAGAATTTCTGCAGGTCCATTCTGACGGCGTCAGAGTATTACTCTTGACGGCGTCAGGAGTTAAAATCTGGAAATTTTACCGGTTTTGTTTTTCTAACGGAGTCTTATGGTTTTTGTGAATTATTAAGTTTTATAATCTCCAAGAAATCTGCAAACTTCATTCCACAAGCATTATATCTTACTTTGTTTTCTAGGATTTAGTAACTTATATAGGATGCCGCCGATTTTACGTGAGGTTGTCTTGTCTATTGTTGTCAGAATTTACAGGTTATTTTTGACAAGAAGATGATTTATATTCTGGAAGGGAAGCTTTGATTGTTCGTTTTCTTGGAGGAAGATTTAACCTAGCCAACCTATAATCCATACCGAGCGAATCAGGGGAGTATTTGATTTCATTCTCTTTACTTCTTAACTTTTACATTCTTTACTTGAACATTGGGGACAATGTTCATCTTAAGTGTAAGGGGAGGGTAAAAAGATGATACCTTACATATGCACTTTCGCTTGAGTTTGTTTTGTTTGATAGTAGATGTGTAATAAAACTATGAGAAATACTTGTTAGTGTAATTTTAGCGCCAAATTTAAAATTTTTTACAACATTTAAGAGTGAAACTTTAGCCATAGCAAGCGTCTCATGGATAGGAGGTTGTATGACTAGCACATAACCGTATATTCAGAAAAATTTTCCACCCAAAAATGTGAGGTTCGCCTTTAGATTTGATAGGAAAAGCATTCATTATTAGTGCTTATGAGTGTACCGGTAGCATTTAGATTCTAGAACTTGCATTAGTGATGCATCCCGAGACCGCTAGTGAGACTACATTCGTGTGGTAGGATTTACTACATGATAAGAGGCATTAGGATCACCCTTGTGTTAAACCCGTATCATAATTACTTGACCATTTAAGTCATATTACTTGGCTAGTTAAGTCAACTAATTTTTCCCACACCCTTAGCGTTGTACTCATTTTTAGTACACGAAACCCCTAGTACACCCCTCCGAGCCTATCTTTTCGTTTCTAACTTTAAGCATCTTACTTAAAGGAAGAATTTGTTACACCCCACTTAAATGTACACCCAAATCGCCTTAGCCTTCCGTGTATGCGCTCATTTTTAGTGCATTATTGTTATTTGTTAAACCCTAAGTTAACTTTCTAATTGATTACATGGTTGCTAAGTCGAGTCATATCCTTGTACATATTGTTTTGGGACGATTGGGACTCATGGGTAAGTACTTATTTTATGAAGTAATGGGGAAGAACATCATATTATTACCCCCATATGTACGTTAATCTTAAAAGTGCTCCAAGTGTTTTAATTTTCTTAATTCGAGTCATTAGATTAGTTTAATGTAAAGTATGTAAAGATTCACGTGTAAGGGGAATGCTCATACCCCTATGATGTATTATTTTGGAGGGTAGGGTAATAGTGTATGCAAAAAAAAAAAAAAAAAAAAAAAAAAAAAAAAAAAAAAAAAAAAAATCGAAAAAATTAAGAAAAAGAAAAAAAAAATTGAAAAGAAAAAGTGAAATAAACATACGGACTACCATCCCGTTTCATTCTATGTTCATTTTATGTTTTTGTTATTTTTCATTTATTAGCTTAAGTCGAGTCTAGTCTTGGCTTAGCAACGCCATCTTGTACATGTAATTAACCAAGATTGTTAACTCGCCACCAGTAAAACTTCCTTTATCCAACAAAACCGTGTAATTCATATCCCTATACCTAACGTTACAACCCTTTAAAAGACCTCTTTGATAGTTTATCCTAGGTGCTTACGCCATGTGGTGGAGGTTTGATCCTTTCCCAAGCCTATGGTAATCTATTTTGCTATGACAGGTAGTGAGAGATATCTTCCATTTCCATAATGTTATATTACTTTATTACACCCGAGAGATGTGAGTATCTAAACACTATTTGCGAGGTGCTTGTGTATGACCTCCGTGCTTGTCTATTGGTCTTTAGTGGAACGATTATTTGTTGTAATTACTTTTATATTAGTGTTAAATGAACCCTAACTTGTCTTTTGAGTAGAATAAAAGCTCATTTGCTTGAGGACAAGCAAATCTCAAGTGTAAGGGTATATGATGAGGCGAAAAATGATCCGTTTTTAGGGGGTCATTTAAGCCCGAATCCGACTTTATTTGATCAAATATTGCCCTAAATCGTTCCTTTTGTGAATTTAGGTGTTTGGAGAGTGAATTCTGGAAAAGAAGCCATTTTGGACGTTTTTGGAGCATAAAAGTGAAGAAAACGGCAAAGTATCAATTTTCCATGCTGAAGACACTAGGTGACGGCGTCAAGAGTTATACCCTGACGGCGTCAGACATCATGAATAAAACACCGTAGTTGATGACGGCGTCAAAAGTCATCCTGACGGCGTCAAAGTACAAAGAATAAAATACCGTGGTTGGTGACGGCGTCACATAGGCCGTCATAAGTAGATCAAGGCCGTCCGAGGAAGTATTTGGCGGTGAGGTGACGGTGTCACATGGTTGTCTTGACGCCGTCAGCCCAGTTTTCCTATATATAGTTTTCTAGTTTTTTCATTAAGAAAGAGAGAAGTTTTGGTGAAACCCTAAAGACGAATTTGGTGTATCTTTTACAGATTTTTCAAGGGTTCCAAACCCTTGATACCTTGCATTGTAATTGAGATAAGTGTTCTTCTAATTCAATCAATATGTCTATGTGTTGGTTGTTTATATCTTGTTCTTGTCTCAATTCCATTATGCTAGGCTAGATCTCTTTTGTGTTTGCTTAGATCTAATGAAACCTAGATGTTGATTATGTGTTGATTACTTGTCTATTCTTCTCTTGGATGAATGATTTTATATGTTAGGCTTAAGAAAACTGGCAGATCTCTAAATGGTAACATGCTTGAACGTCTTAAGAAACATGAACCGAGGCGTACTAGGTCTTTATTGGTTGTAATTAATGCATGAGCCACTGTTTACAATCCCTATAGTTGTGCTGGGTCATGGTGTAGGAGGAGATAAGAGCTCATAGAGTTGGGGAGTTATGTATGCCACCCCACGAATGGTATTAAGGAATACAACCCGTCATCCATACAAGTATAACAAGTAATTAACGTGTAAAAGATATCTAGGGAGTAGTGAAGTCTAAGTAAACACAATTTCTCTAATTACTGCTCACAACCTTAGTTTAATTTAGTTTAATTTCATTTTCAGTATTTTATTTTGATTATATATTAGTTTTGGGTTAGTTGAATAGCAACTAATTCCGCCCACTCTTCCAAAACCCGAGATTTTACTTGCTTTTATAAAAATATAAAAATACAAAAATAATCATCCCTCACCTTTAGAACTATTAATTAGGTTTTCTAATCCTAGCGACACTATTCCTAAGCTGAACGATCAATCCACCGGTACTTGTCACTATACTATACTACAACGATCAGGTACACTGCTTGGTGGGGGTTGTAAGCTTCTCGAGATCCCTCGAGAGGTAAAGCCTGTTGCGATTCCCACGCATCAGCTCCACACCGTTAGTAATATTATTATTACTATTATTATTATGATGAGGCGAAAAATGATCCATTTTTAGGGGGTCATTTAAGCCCGAATCCGACTTTATTTGATCAAATATTGCCCTAAATCGTTCCTTTTGTGATTTTAGGTGTTTGGAGAGTGAATTCTGAAAAAGAAGCCATTTTGGACGTTTTTGGAGCATAAAAGTGAAGAAAACGGCAAAGTATCAATTTTCCATGCTGAAGACACTAGGTGACGGCGTCAAGAGTTATACCCTGACGGCGTCAGACATCATGAATAAAACACCGTAGTTGATGACGGCGTCAAAAGTCATCCTGACGGCGTCAAAGTACAAAGAATAAAATACCGTGGTTGGTGACGGCGTCACATAGGCCGTCATAAGTAGATCAAGGCCGTCCGAGGAAGTATTTGGCGGTGAGGTGACGGTGTCACATGGTTGTCTTGACGCCGTCAGCCCAGTTTTCCTATATATAGTTTTCTAGTTTTTTCATTAAGAAAGAGAGAAGTTTTGGTGAAACCCTAAAGACGAATTTGGTGTATCTTTTACAGGTTTTTCAAGGGTTCCAAACCCTTGATACCTTGCATTGTAATTGAGACAAGTGTTCTTCTAATTCAATCAATATGTCTATGTGTTGGTTGTTTATATCTTGTTCTTGTCTCAATTCCATTATGCTAGGCTAGATCTCTTTTGTGTTTGCTTAGATCTAATGAAACCTAGATGTTGATTATGTGTTGATTACTTGTCTATTCTTGTCTTGGATGAATGATTTTATATGTTAGGCTTAAGAAAACTGGCAGATCTCCAAATGGTAACATGCTTGAACGTCTTAAGAAACATGAACCGAGGCGTACTAGGTCTTTATTGGTTGTAATTAATGCATGAGCCACTGTTTACAATCCCTATAGTTGTGCTGGGTCATGGTGTAGGAGGACATAAGAGCTCATAGAGTTGGGGAGTTATGTATGTCACCCCACGAATGGTATTAAGGAATACAACCCGTCATCCATACAAGTATAACAAGTAATTAACGTGTAAAAGATATCTAGGGAGTAGTGAAGTCTAAGTAAACACAATTTCTCTAATTACTGCTCACAACCTTAGTTTAATTTAGTTTAATTTCATTTTCAGTATTTTATTTTGATTATATATTAGTTTTGGGTTAGTTGAATAGCAACTAATTCCGCCCACTCTTCCAAAACCCGAGATTTTACTTGCTTTTATAAAAATATAAAAATACAAAAATAATCATCCCTCACCTTTAGAACTATTAATTAGGTTTTCTAATCCTAGCGACACTATTCCTAAGCTGAACGATCAATCCCCCGGTACTTGTCACTATACTATACTACAACGATCAGGTACACTGCTTGGTGGGGGTTGTAAGCTTCTCGAGATCCCTCGAGAGGTAAAGCCTGTTGCGATTCCCACGCATCAGCTCCACACCGTTAGTAATATTATTATTACTATTATTATTATGATGAGGCGAAAAATGATCCATTTTTAGGGGGTCATTTAAGCCCGAATCCGACTTTATTTGATCAAATATTGCCCTAAATCGTTCCTTTTGTGATTTTAGGTGTTTGGAGAATGAATTCTGGAAAAGAAGCCATTTTGGACGTTTTAGGAGCATAAAAGTGAAGAAAACGGCAAAGTATCAATTTTCCATGCTGAATACACTAGGTGACGGCGTCAAGAGTTATACCCTGACGGCGTCAGACATCATGAATAAAACACCGTAGTTGATGACGGCGTCAAAAGTCATCCTGACGGCGTCAAAGTACAAAGAATAAAATACCGTGGTTGGTGACGGTGTCACATAGGCCGTCATAAGTAGATCAAGGCCGTCCGAGGAAGTATTTGGCGGCGAGGTGACGGCGTCACATGGTTGTCTTGACGCCGTCAGCCCAGTTTTCCTATATATAGTTTTCTAGTTTTTTCATTAAGAAAAAGAGAAGTTTTGGTGAAACCCTAAAGACGAATTTGGTGTATCTTTTACAGGTTTTTCAAGGGTTCCAAACCCTTGATACCTTGCATTGTAATTGAGATAAGTGTTCTTCTAATTCAATCAATATGTCTATGTGTTGGTTGTTTATATCTTGTTCTTGTCTCAATTCCATTATGCTAGGCTAGATCTCTTTTGTGTTTGCTTAGATCTAATGAAACCTAGATGTTGATTATGTGTTGATTACTTGTCTATTCTTGTCTTGGATGAATGATTTTATATGTTAGGCTTAAGAAAACTGGCAGATCTCCAAATGGTAACATGCTTAAATGTCTTAAGAAACATGAACCGAGGCGTACTAGGTCTTTATTGGTTGTATTTAATGCATGAGCCACTGTTTACAATCCCTATAGTTGTGCTGGGTCATGGTGTAGGAGGAGATAAGAGCTCATAGAGTTGGGGAGTTATGTATGCCACCCCACGAATGGTATTAAGGAATACAATCCGTCATCTATACAAGTATAACAAGTAATTAACGTGTAAAAGATATCTAGGGAGTAGTGAAGTCTAAGTAAACACAATTTCTCCAATTACTGCTCACAACCTTAGTTTAATTTAGTTTAATTTCATTTTCAGTATTTTATTTTGATTATATATTAGTTTTGGGTTAGTTGAATAGCAACTAATTCCGCCCACTCTTCCAAAACCCGAGATTTTACTTGCTTTTATAAAAATATAAAAATACAAAAATAATCATCCCTCACCTTTAGAACTAGTAATTAGATTTTC
The DNA here is from genome assembly GCA_030686995.1 of Artemisia argyi. NCBI lineage: Eukaryota > Viridiplantae > Streptophyta > Magnoliopsida > Asterales > Asteraceae > Artemisia > Artemisia argyi. The sequence continues at coordinate 233,203,467 of CM060703.1, read as the reverse complement.
TAATCCTAGCGACACTATTCCTAAGCTGAACGATCAATCCCCCGGTACTTGTCACTATACTATACTACAACGATCAGGTACACTGCCTGGTGGGGGTTGTAAGCTTCTCGAGATCCCTCGAGAGGTAAAGCCTGTTGCGATTCCCACGCATCAAGTTTTTGGCGCCGCAGCCCGGGGAATAGTTATTGTCTAGGTTAGGATTTATTTTTATTAGGTCTACTTGCTAGATTCCTTTCTAGTAAGATTTTATTTTTAGTTTTAGGTCTTCTTTAGTCTATCTTATTTCTTTGTGTCTTTGTTCGTAAACTGTTTCGATGGATAACAATAACATTGATCGGCTGATTCCTGTTATTCGTGTTTTTCGTCGTAGGATGTTCCAATTGCCCGCCCCACTTCCTTTAGCAGAAAATGAGAACCCACCTAACCTCTCACCTAACCACCACTTTGACAATAATTCTGAGCTAGAGGAGTCTGATCATGATGATGACCGTAGGGCTAGTCCTTTTTACTATTCAGACTCCGATGAGGATCTTGATGATGGTGACGTAATTAATGAGGATAGAATGGAGGAGGAAATAAACCCTCTTAGGTATGTTGACCCTAGAACTAGGATCGAGTGCGATAGTTCATTTAACATGCAATTCCCTTGTAAGATTGGATTTAAGAGCTTTAACGCCTATCTCAACTCATCTCTTCCAATGAACATAATTTCACGTAATGAATACAATAAAATCATGGTAGAGGAGTTAGAATACAAAGGAGAAAACATTATTGCTAAGGCAATACCATTGCATGTGTTTGTAGGAAAGTTGGTTCATCTTGTTGAGTTCATGGTTATGGAGAATCTAGGAGAGTTTATTGATAATAAATTGACCCAAGTTGTGTTTGGAAAACCCTTCAAACGGTTGACCAACCTCGATGAAAAACTCATAGAAGGGCTAATTACATTCTCGGATGGGGATGAAGATTTTGTTTATCAAATGCCCCGCGCACACCCTAAGTTCAAAGATTTTTCCATGGAAAAGTGTAGTAGGTATCCGCCCATGGAAATGCTAAGTGAGAATGATAAGAGAAAAGGGCTTAAGTACACGCATGAAAAGAATAAAAAATACTATCGCGGGTGCTTAGAGTTAGGAGAAGAGTATAAGAAAGATGAGGCGACTATTAGATGGCTCACACTTGGTTATGTGAGCATAAGCGATACACGATAGCCCATGACCTTGAGTCTAGCTACAAGACTCGTAAATAAAGAAAAGCGCTTCTTGGGAGGCAACCCATGTTTTGTGTGATTTTATTTGTTTGATAGTTATTTGCTTCCGTATGCATGTTTTATTTTTATTGTTGGATGATCATGTTTCTCAATTGAAATGTGGAAATACTTTATTATGTTGTTTGGCCTAGTCTTAACTTCAACCTAAAGGTATTTTTGCAAAAGATAAGTGTAAGGGGAAACCCCAAATATGTTTTTAAGAAACAAACCGATCATGATTCTCCACAATATTAAATGAACATGTATATTCGTATTTATTAGAGTCAAATGCTTGTATTGAGTTAAAATGAAGTTTTGCAGGATTTTCCATGAAGTAGGACAAAGTTTTTCTAGAAATTTTCCGGAAACTTAACATAAGAATTTCTGCAGGTCCATTCTGACGGCGTCAGAGTATTACTCTTGACGGCGTCAGGAGTTAAAATCTGGAAATTTTACCGGTTTTGTTTTTCTAACGGAGTCTTATGGTTTTTGTGAATTATTAAGTTTTATAATCTCCAAGAAATCTGCAAACTTCATTCCACAAGCATTATATCTTACTTTGTTTTCTAGGATTTAGTAACTTATATAGGATGCCGCCGATTTTACGCGAGGTTGTCTTGTCTATTGTTGTCAGAATTTACAGGTTATTTTTGACAAGAAGATGATTTATATTCTGGAAGGGAAGCTTTGATTGTTCGTTTTCTTGGAGGAAGATTTAACCTAGCCAACCTATAATCCATACCGAGCGAATCAGGGGAGTATTTGATTTCATTCTCTTTACTTCTTAACTTTTACATTCTTTACTTGAACATTGGGGACAATGTTCATCTTAAGTGTAAGGGGAGGGTAAAAAGATGATACTTTACATATGCACTTTCGCTTGAGTTTGTTTTGTTTGATAGTAGATGTGTAATAAAACTATGAGAAATACTTGTTAGTGTAATTTTAGCGCCAAATTTAAAATTTTTTACAACATTTAAGAGTGAAACTTTAGCCATAGCAAGCGTTTCATGGATAGGAGGTTGTATGACTAGCACATAACCGTATATTCAGAAAAATTTTCCACCCAAAAATGTGAGGTTCGCCTTTAGATTTGATAGGAAAAGCATTCATTATTAGTGCTTATGAGTGTACCGGTAGCATTTAGATTCTAGAACTTGCATTAGTGATGCATCCCGAGACCGCTAGTGAGACTACATTCGTGTGGTAGGATTTACTACATGATAAGAGGCATTAGGATCACCCTTGTGTTAAACCCGTATCATAATTACTTGACCATTTAAGTCATATTACTTGGCTAGTTAAGTCAACTAATTTTTCCCACACCCTTAGCGTTGTACTCATTTTTAGTACACGAAACCCCTAGTACACCCCTCCGAGCCTATCTTTTCGTTTCTAACTTTAAGCATCTTACTTAAAGGAAGAATTTGTTACACCCCACTTAAATGTACACCCAAATCGCCTTAGCCTTCCGTGTATGCGCTCATTTTTAGTGCATTATTGTTATTTGTTAAACCCTAAGTTAACTTTCTAATTGATTACATGGTTGCTAAGTCGAGTCATATCCTTGTACATATTGTTTTGGGACGATTGGGACTCATGGGTAAGTACTTATTTTATGAAGTAATGGGGAAGAACATCATATTATTACCCCCATATGTACGTTAATCTTAAAAGTGCTCCAAGTGTTTTAATTTTCTTAATTCGAGTCATTAGATTAGTTTAATGTAAAGTATGTAAAGATTCAAGTGTAAGGGGAATGCTCATACCCCTATGATGTATTATTTTGGATGGTAGGGTAAGAGTGTATGCAAAAAAAAAAAAAAAAAAAAAAAAAAAAAAAAATCGAAAAAAAAATCAAGAAAAAGAAAAACAACAGAAAAGAAAAAAAGAGAAAAAAACATACGGACTACCATCCCGTTTCATTCTTTGTTCATTTTATGTTTTTGTTATTTTTCATTTATTAGCTTAAGTCGAGTCTAGTCTTGGCTTAGCAACGCCATCTTGTACATGTAATTAACCAAGATTGTTAACTCGCCACCAGTAAAACTTCCTTTATCCAACAAAACCGTGTAATTCATATCCCTATACCTAACGTTACAACCTTTAAAAGACCTCTTTGATAGTTTATCCTAGGTGCTTACGCCATGTGGTGGAGGTTTGATCCTTTCCCAAGCCTATGGTAATCTATTTTGCTATGACAGGTAGTGATAGATATCTTCCATTTCCATAATGTTATATTACTTTATTACACCCGAGAGATGTGAGTATCTAAACACTATTTGCGAGGTGCTTGTGTATGACCTCCGTGCTTGTCTATTGATCTTTAGTGGAACGATTATTTGTTGTAATTACTTTTATATTAGTGTTAAATGACCCCTAACTTGTCTTTTGAGTAGAATAAAAGCTCATTTGCTTGAGGACAAGCAAATCTCAAGTGTAAGGGTATATGATGAGGCGAAAAATGATCCATTTTTAGGGGGTCATTTAAGCCCGAATCCGACTTTATTTGATCAAATATTGCCCTAAATCATTCCTTTTGTGATTTTAGGTGTTTGGAGAGTGAATTCTGGAAAAGAAACCATTTTGGACGTTCTTGGAGCATAAAAGTGAAGAAAACGGCAAAGTATCAATTTTCCATGCTGAAGACACTAGGTGACGGCGTCAAGAGTTATACCCTGACGGCGTCAGACATCATGAATAAAACACCGTAGTTGATGACGGCGTCAAAAGTCATCCTGACGGCGTCAAAGTACAAAGAATAAAATACCGTGGTTGGTGACGGCGTCACATAGGCCGTCATAAGTAGATCAAGGCCGTCCGAGGAAGTATTTGGCGGCGAGGTGACGGCGTCACATGGTTTTCTTGACGCCGTCAGCCCAGTTTTCCTATATATAGTTTTCTAGTTTTTTTATTAAGAAAAAGAGAAGTTTTGGTGAAACCCTAAAGACAAATTTGGTGTATCTTTTACAGGTTTTTTAAGGGTTCCAAACCCTTGATACCTTGCATTGTAATTGAGATAAGTGTTCTTCTAATTCAATCAATATGTCTATGTGTTGGTTGTTTATATCTTGTTCTTGTCTCAATTCCATTATGCTAGGCTAGATCTCTTTTGTGTTTGCTTAGATCTAATGAAACCTAGATGTTGATTATGTGTTGATTACTTGTCTATTCTTGTCTTGGATGAATGACTTTATATGTTAGGCTTAAGAAAACTGGCAGATCTCCAAATGGTAACATGCTTGAACGTCTTAAGAAACATGAACCGAGGCGTACTAGGTCTTTATTGGTTGTATTTAATGCATGAGCCACTGTTTACAATCCCTATAGTTGTGCTGGGTCATGGTGTAGGAGGAGATAAGAGCTCATAGAGTTGGGGAGTTATGTATGCCACCCCACGAATGGTATTAAGGAATACAATCCGTCATCCATACAAGTATAACAAGTAATTAACGTGTAAAAGATATCTAGGGAGTAGTGAAGTCTAAGTAAACACAATTTCTCCAATTACTGATCAGAACCTTAGTTTAATTTAGTTTAATTTCATTTTCAGTATTTTATTTTGATTATATATTAGTTTTGGGTTAGTTGAATAGCAACTAATTCTGACCACTCTTCCAAAACCCGAGATTTTACTTGCTTTTATAAAAATATAAAAATACAAAAATAATCATCCCTCACCTTTAGAACTAGTAATTAGATTTTTTAATCCTAGCGACACTATTCCTAAGCTGAACGATCAATCCCCCGGTACTTGTCACTATACTATACTACAATGATCAGGTACACTGCCTGGTGGGGGTTGTAAGCTTCTCGAGATCCCTCGAGAGGTAAAGCCTGTTGCGATTCCCACGCATCATATTATTATTAACATTTAAAAAAAATAAAATAAAATAAAATAAAAAATAAAAGTAAACTACAAAAAACTGGTCCTTGTGGTTTTCGGTTCACACAACAACACAAACACCTCACACCTCATCTCTCTCTTTTCTCCCTCACCACCTAAACCCTAGCCGCCGCTCATCTTTGGCCGGCCACCGCCGTCGCACCGCCACCCTCATCACAAAACAAACACCACCATCTTGTTCCTTATTTCATCCTCTTTCTTTTGACATATCATACGCACCCTAAAACATCCATTAACATCATGAAATCTTTATAGATCCGGTCGAGTTTTTATTGTTTTCACTAGATCCATAATTTTGGAGGTTCAAGAAGGTGAGTAAGCTCGTTTTTGGCACTTGTGTGCCTCGACATGGTGATAACTCCGTGGGAACATGGAGGGTTTTGATGGGAATCGAAATATTATGTTGGGAAATAATGATTTTGATATTAAAAATGAGTTTGGTATCCGGGTCTTGGTGATATCTCATGGGGTCGAGCGAACCGTGAGTCTTGGACTCACGGATTGATGTGGGTTCGAGCCATATGGCTCGTTATCCTTCTTGTTGTGACCTTGGAATCTTGGTTTTCATGATTGGTTGCTTGGGAATTTGACTAGACTCGATTGAGTCTTGATTTTTGGTCGATTGTTGTTGTTGATGTCGCGACCCAAGAGGGTGTTTGGGACAGTTTTGGTTGGCTCGTTTGAGCTTTTGCCGAGACCAAGATGGTTCTTGGTCGAGTCCTCTTTGACTCATATTTGATGCCGAGACCCTTATGGGTCGATTGGCTAAATTTGGTGTGCTCGTTGGAGCCTATTTGGTTACCTTTGATGCTTGGTTCGAGCTCCTCATGGCTCGTGATAAGTGCCACGACTCAATCGAGTCGTATAGACCTGGGTTTGGCTTGGTAAACCAACCCGAATGTGACTTGGTTATATTTATTTACTTATGACTTGTATTGGTAACTTGGTTTTGATTTGGCTTTGGTTGGATATTTTGGCCGAATACTTGTGGGTCGAGACCACGTTTGGTCTCGACAATGGATTTTGGTATTGTGAAGTTGTTGACGAAAAGTGTGATTGGGGACCGATTGTGAGACGGTCACTTAGATTGACGGAGATAGGTTAGTCGGGTGCCGTAGTCGGACCATATTGTTGTAGCACGTGGATTGGGATTGATTGGACGGAGATGTATTGTTTTATGACATTTGTTATTACATTGGACTTGGACAATGAGCCGAGAGTCATGACTCGGACATGTGACCATTTCGTATGACTTGATAACTATTACAATTAAAATGTAAATAATAAAACTCGTAATAACAATTATTGATAATATAAACGTTTATATGAATATATAGACGTGAATAACGTATATATAATGATATAGGCGAGTATATTAATAATAATAATAATCACGAGTCGTATTATAAATAATACAATTAGATATATATTAGGCTACGAAAGTGGCGTAATATTATTGAACGTATTATTATTATAAAAATGTGTTATAAAACGAGAAACTCTCGACAATTATTAAACATTTAATAAAAAGGTCATTTTGTTATATATAATAAATAAACTTATCGAGCTATGCGGAATCGTTGTCACTCGAGTCCAGGTAAGTTATTATTTGTGACTTTCGTGTTGTCACGGATATATGACGATTAATATAAACGTTTTATATAACTAAATAACCACTTAACCGTAGGGTTGAACCGGGTTATTTGGCTATATGAAATGAATATATTAATGGGCATCGTATCCCACGACGCCCATAGGTTGTGGTATATGCAAAGTGTAATAAATTGCGAGTGTATATATCGGGAAATCTGACCAATTTGACGATATATATGAGGAATTTATTAAACTATGATATCTACCATATAGTATTTATGTGCTATGTGCTTTAGGTTGGGTGTAATCTTGGAACGGTATGTTACGTAAATAAATATGAGGATTATCAAATCGACGGATTCGATAAACTTCGGCGATTTATTTAAATGATATATTGGGACTAATATTAGATCCATAGTTTATTTTATTACTCTTTGTGTGATCTTTTTGGTTTGTTTTGTGTCGACCCACCACCCGTATGGATACCAAACGCAAACACACCAAACTAATACGAAAAGGATTTTCGGAAATAAAACGGATTCTCGTCCGGGTTTGGGAATATTTTGAATTTGAGGAAATGATTTCTGAACGAGTTAATATTGTTAGGTCATGCCAAGTCCGTAGTTGCTGTTTTGTGAGTTATCATACATCTTATTTCTACCGACTTCTTCTTGCTATTTTCTGGACTTGAGGTGAGTCATAGCCCCACTTTTAATCTTGAACTATGTTTTCAATACTTGGGGTGAGAAACGTGCAAATTATTTTATGTGGACTATTATCGCTTCTATATTCTTTCTAAAACTTGCTATGCGTATGGACTAGGATATATTGTCAGCTTTAGTCACACCTTTAGTGTGTACTATTCAAGGTTGGCTTATTTGGTTATTGGTGGATTGTCAGCTTTAGTCACATATATGTTGTGTGTACTATTCAAGGTTGGCTTATTTGGTTATTGGTGTATTGTCAGCTTTAGTCACATATATGTTGTGTGTACTATTCAAGGTTGGCTTATTTGGTTATTGGTGGATTGTCAGCTTTAGTCACATATATGTTGTGTGTACTATTCAAGGTTGGCTTATTTGGTTATTTGGAATTGTCAACTTTAGTCACATATATGTTGTGTACTATTCAAGGTTGGCTTATATAAATACTGTAGCGTGCACCTATAGGTTATTGATACTTCGGAGGTTATCCGAGTATTTATTGGTATTTCGGGGGTTACCCGAATATCTATGTTAGAACGGAGGGTATCCGTGTGTTAGGTTGGAGCGGAGGGTATCCGCAGGCTTTTAGCCAGTCCTTAGTCTAGCTAGCAAGCGTTTTGCGTATATGTCCACTATATTGTTAGATGAATTTAAACCTATGATCTCACCAGCGAAAGCTGACTTTTAGCACGTTTTCTCAGGTAATTAAGTGATGATATGCATGCTTGGAATGGAAGGCTCGGCCAAGGCTCATGGTTTATGGATCTATTTTTCTAAACTCTGATAATTAATTATGGACCTATTGTTATAATATTTTGGGCCTGACTCTGAATGATGTTGGGATAAATGTAAACGTTAAAACCCCATTATGGTTGTGTTTTTATTATGTTTACTTTATCTCGTTCTATATTGTCTTGTGTTGGATACCAATCCCCGTAGCACCCCGAAAGCTTGTTGAGTCTTCCGCTGTATCAAATTTTGGGGGTGTTACAGATTGGTATCAGAGCCAAGGTTATAGAGAACTAGGTAAATAAACGCCTAAACTATAACCGAATTTTTATAGAAAATGATCCTTGACCACTGCCCGCCAGCCCGCCAAGCCGAAGCATCTTCTATTATTTGAGGTATTATGAGATATTTGAGATGATTGTTAGATTTGGGATTTATTGAGATGATTTGAGGTTTATGGATTTTAGTAATAAGATGGCGTTTTCGAGGAATTATATGGTCTATATGTTTTATAAACATTTTAGTAATGCGGTGTTTGAAATTCTTTTTATTGAGATTATATGATTGAACTACTTGATGAGTATAGTTGGTATAGTATTATGAGTTGTGATTTAGTTGTTTTGAAACACTTACACCTACCCTACGCCGTTGTCACAGACCATGGCCTCCCATATGCCCGATGTTGTCGAGGATATTCTTACTGCACCGGTTTTACCTGCACAGTTCACTATGGCATCTGATGACCCTTACCAGATGGCCATGTCTTCAGCTACTGTACCACAGGCAGCTTCTACTTCAGCACTACCTGCTGCATCTACGCAGGGACCCTCATCTTCTCTAGGGCTCGCTGGTACATCGAGGCAGCTTACTCTTCATCAGGCTTTGGCTCGTGTGGCCCCACGCTTTGCCCACCGAGCTACGGCACACATGTCGGTACGCCCTACTCCATCACCTTTACAGATTGATGCTCACTCTCTTCTGTCTGAGGCGCCACCCACATCATTGCGTCGTCGTCCTAGATCACCTACTGCATCTCCACATGGTTCACCTAGTAGGAGACGACGATTGATGAGGTACTCTTCCGAGGAGAAGGAGGAGGAGTACGAGGGTGAGGATGAGGCTGATGACCCTGAGCAGGAGGATGACCCTCAGGAGGCTGAGCAGGGTGATGATGATGACCCTGAGGAGGAGGATGACCCTCAGGAGGATGAGATGCCTGATGATGATGAGTTAGTACCACCAACTCAGGCTGAGGAGCCTGATTCACCTGTACATCCGATTGAGCCTGATTCACCTGATCATCCGTTTTTGTTTGAGTTGCCACCTGGTAGTCCCGTTGAGTCGGATGCATCTTCTGAGGTTTCTGCCGAGCATGCAGAATTAGGTGAGATTGGCAGGTTATGGGCTCGGATTACTGAGCTTAGTGAGAGAGTTGCACGTGTATCTGATCGACTTGAGAGAGTTATTGGAGAGTTTTTAGCAGATTTGAGAGTTGACTTGACCGTCGTTGTGGGCAGGACTACTGAGATGAGGAGAGTTTTGATGGAGGTCTATGAGCATATTGATAGTTTGCAGCGAGGATTTGTTACTGCTCGTGAGGCTGACCGCAAGCTATGGCAAATGAATGCCGAGCTCGAGAAGGAGGTGGCTGACCTCAAGAGAGACCGAGACACCCATAGCGTGGAGCTAGGATCGTTATGGAGGGATCTTGATGGCTTGAGGCAGGAGTTTAGTAGACTCCGTCAGCAGCGTGGTTAGTTGATTGGTCTATGTTGTCTTGTTGCTTTCTTAACCGAGGAGTGTTCGGTTAGAAAAGCTAGCTATCATATTTTGATGTATTTTGTTCAGTATTCGTCTCTTTTGGAACGATTAGTACGTTTTGTATTATCCGTTAGTTGGAACGACGTTAGATCGCTATTGTATGGTTGATGGTTATTAGTATATGGTAGTATGTGATTTTGGGTGTTATGGAAATTGAGTCCTTATTCGCTTTATTGATGTTACGTGGTGTATTGTTGCTATTCTTTCCATGGCTTGGCTTCGTTGAATTACTCTTGTTGAGCATATTGATAAGTTCGATTGGAGACTCATGAACTTGTATGATGTTATAGATTAATGGCAACACGACGAAACCCTGTTAGAGCTACCAGAACTGGTCCTGCAGTGACTACTCCTGGTCGCCGAGGACGCCGACCTACTCGAAATGTTGAAACCCCTACTCCTAAAAACCTGGACACTACTAACCGCAACAACAGGAATCAAAATGTTGATGTTCAGGGAGACAATGATCATGTTCCACTTAATGCACCTACTGTGGATCAAGCAATGATCAATCAACTAGTGGAGCAAAGAGTTGCTGAGCTACTAGCTGAGTCAAATCATTCCAACAATTCAGCTGGAACTTTTCCACCTGTTCGTGCTAATGGATGTCACTACAAGGAATTCAAGATTTGTGGACCTATTGAGTTTGGTGGAACTGAAGGAGTGGTTTACTTGGTTAGGTGGATTGAGAAGACTGAGTCAGTGTTTAATGTTAGTGGTTGTGCGGAGAATGCGAAGGTAAAGTTTGCTTCTTTTACCTTCAAGGATGAAGCTTTAACTTGGTGGAACAATTACCGAAATTCAGTTGGGAGTGATGTAGCTTATGCCATGACATGGGAGCAATTTAAGTCTCTGCTGATTCAGACTTATTGCCCAAGGAATGAGGTCAAGAAGCTAGAGATTGAGTTTTGGAACCACAAAGTGAAGGGTAAAGATATGACAACTTACAATCGTCGTTACCAGGAATTGGCCTTGCTGTGCCCAGATATGGTGAAAACCGAGACTCAAAAGATCGAGAGGTATACTGATGGGTTGCCCGTAGCTACGAGAAATGATGTGATTGCTGCTAGGCCTGCAAACATCCATGAGGCAATCACAATTGCTCAACAACTTATGGATTCGTTGGAATTAGAAGAAGCTGATAAGGAGAAGAATGGAAAGAGAAAGAGAGACCGTCACTCTAAAGGTAATGATCACCGAAGCAAGAGACAAGCTAAGGCTTATGCTATTGGGAATGGAGATAAGAAGAATCAGAACGGTGATGCACCCAAGTGTGATCGTCGCCACCAGCGTCATACTGGATGGTGTAGTGTGAAATGCCAGAATTGCTCAAAGAAAGGACACACAGCTAGGGATTGTAGAGCCCGACCTCTTGCTATGGTTCAGGCTGCTCCTGAGATGAGAAACAAGGCAGATGTTACTTGTTATGGGTGTGGAAAGAAGGGACACTATAGGAATGAGTGTAGAGAATCGTGGAACCGTGGAAACCAAGGCTCGGGTGGTAATGGGTACAATCATGGAAACCGCGGAGCTGGAGGAAACCGTGGACGACAAGATAATGGGGACCAACGTGTGGAAGCTGGAGCTGCTCAAGGAAGAGTGTATGCACTCGGGAACGAGAGAGGAGAAGATCCGAACGTCGTTACTGGTACGTTCCTTCTCAATAATCGTTATGCTTCCATACTATTTGATACTGGTGCCGATAGGAGTTTTGTGTCCACTACGTTTGCACCCTTACTAGAGAAACCCCCGATGGCCTTAGGAATTGGATATGATATTGAGTTAGCTAATGGGAATATAGAAAGGATTAATACCATCATTCGCGGTTGTACGTTAAATTTCTTGAACAACCCTTTCAACATAGATCTTCTACCCGTCACGTTAGGAAGTTTTGATGTCATCATTGGTATGGATTGGTTGTCGAAGTATCGTGCTCACATACTTTGCGACAAGAAGATCGTGCGTGTACCATACGGAAAGGAAGTCCTAAATATATTAGGAGACCGAAAGGATTCTAGGAGCCCATCCCGATTAGCAGTGATTTCATGCACTAAGTTGCCAAAGCTAATGGAGAAGGGATGTTACCTTTTCTTAGCTCAAATTTCTGAGAAGGGAGAGACGAAGAAGAAGGAAAGGTGCATTGGAGATGTGCCTATAGTTCGTAATTTTCCTGATGTGTTTCCCGATGATTTGCTGGGAATCCCGCCGACTAGGCAAGTGGAGTTTCAGATTGAGTTGATACCTGGTGCTGCACCTGTAGCACGAGCGCCTTATCGTCTTGCACCTACCGAGTTAGAAGAGTTGTCGAAACAATTGGCGGAGTTAGCTGAAAAAGGATTCATAAGACCAAGTTCTTCACCTTGGGGAGCCCCAGTCTTATTTGTGAAGAAGAAAGATGGATCGTTCCGTATGTGCATTGATTACCGAGAGTTGAATAAGTTAACGGTGAAGAATAGATACCCGTTACCTAGGATCGACGACTTGTTCGATCAACTCCAAGGATTGAGTGTTACTCGAAGATCGATTTGAGATCGGGATATCATCAACTTCGAGTTCGCGAGGAAGATATTCCGAAAACGGCTTTCAGAACCCGTTACGGGCATTACGAGTTTCAGGTGATGCCGTTTGGGTTGACTAATGCACCGGCAATATTCATGGATCTCATGAATCGGGTGTGTAAGCCTTACTTAGATAAGTTCGTGATTGTGTTCATCGATGACATTCTGATTTATTCAAAGAGTGAGAAGGAGCATGAGGAGCATCTAAGACTCATCTTAGAATTGCTCAGGAAGGAAAAACTTTATGCCAAGTTTTTGAAATGCGAATTCTGGATTCCGACGGTACAATTTTTGGGTCATGTGATTGATAGACAAGGAGTCCATGTGGATCCTGCTAAGATTGAGGCGATAAAAGATTGGGCTGCACCTACAACCCCAACCGAAGTTCGTCAATTTTTGGGTTTAGCTGGTTATTACCGAAGATTCATTGAGGGATTTTCGAAGATAGCTAAACCATTGACCAAATTGACTCAAAAGAGTGTTACGTATGAATGGGGAGATAAAGAAGAGGAAGCATTTCAATTGCTTAAGAAGATGTTGTGTAGTGCTCCTATCTTAGCGTTACCAGAAGGTAACGAGGATTTCGTCGTCTATTGTGACGCCTCACATAAAGGATTGGGAGCCGTATTAATGCAACGAGAGAAGGTGATAGCTTATGCTTCCCGACAACTCAAGAAGCATGAGAAAAACTACACTACCCATGATTTGGAGTTAGGTGCTGTAGTTTTTGCCTTAAGAATATGGAGACATTACTTGTACGGAACCAAGTGTGTTGTATTTACTGACCACAAAAGTCTACAGCACATCTTGAATCAAAAAGAGCTCAATATGAGACAGCGACGTTGGATTGAGTTGCTAAGCGATTATGATTGTGAAATTCACTACCATCCTGGTAAAGCAAACGTTGTCGCTGATGCTCTTAGTCGAAAGGAAAGAATACCACCGTTACGAGTTAGGTCATTGGGAATGACTATCGTAGCGCCATTACCGTCTCAAATATTTGAAGCTCAAACGGAAGCGTTGAAAGCAGAAAACAGATCTGCCAAGAATATATTTGGGATGGCTGAGAATGAGAAAGGATTTGTTAAGCGATCTGATGGATTGTTATGCTTTGGAGATCGGATTTGGGTACCTTTGTATGGAGGAATTCGGGAGTTGATTATGCATGAGTCGCATAAGTCAAGGTACTCTATTCATCCTGGATCCGACAAGATGTACCAGGATCTTAAGAAGTTCTATTGGTGGCCAAATATGAAGGCAGATATAGCATCATACGTTAGTAAGTGTTTGACATGTTCTAAGGTTAAAGCTGAACACCAGAGACCGTCAGGATTACTAACGCAACCAGAACTTCCAGTCTAGAAATGGGAGCGGATTACAATGAACTTCATTACCAAATTACCGAGGACAGCTAGCGGTTGTGACGCTATCTGGGTAATTGTGGATCGTCTGACAAAGTCTGCTCATTTCCTAGCAATAAGTGAAGATGATAGTGTGGATAAGCTTGCGAGGTTATATGTGAAGGAAATTATTTCGCGTCATGGAGTCCCGATATCTATTATTTCGGATCGCGATAGCCGTTTTACGTCAGCTTTGTGGCGATCACTTCAGACGGCTTTGGGGACGAGGCTTGATATGAGTACTGCATATCATCCCCAAACCGATGGTCAAAGTGAGAGGACCATTCAGACGTTAGAGGATATGCTTCGTGCATGCATCATAGACTTCGGTAAAGGCTGGGAGAAGTACTTGCCCCTTGCGGAATTCTCTTATAATAATAGCTACCATACAAGTCTTAAGGCTGCACCATTTGAAGCTTTGTATGGCAGAAAGTGTCGTTCGCCTATTGGTTGGGCAGAAAGTGTCGTGATCGGTTGCAAGCAGCCAGAGATAGGCAGAAAAGTTACGCCGATCAGAGACGTAAACCCTTAGAGTTCCAGGTTGGAGACAAAGTAATGCTGAAAGTCTCGCCTTGGAAAGGTGTGACACGTTTCGGGAAACGTGGTAAACTCAACCCACGCTACATTGGACCATTTCTGATCTTAGAAAGAATTGGGCCCGTGGCTTATAGGTTGAAATTACCACATGAACTGAGTAAAGTTCACGACGTGTTCCACGTTAGCAATTTGAAGAAATGTCTTTCCGATGAGATGCCCGTCATTCCAATGAGGGATATTTGTGTTGATGAGAAATTGAACTTCGTGGAAGAGCCAATGGAAATTTTAGATCGTGAAGTTAAACGACTCAAGCGAAGTCGCATTCCGCTCGTCAAGGTTCGTTGGAATTCCCGACATGGACCAGAATTTACGTGGGAACGTGAGGACGAGTTCCGGAAGAGATATCCGAAGCTTTTCACTTCGTAGATGAATTTTTCCGAGTGAAACCCGGGACGGGTTTCTTCTGAGACTGGGAGGATGTGACAACCGGCAGTTTAGGGAGTTATTTTGAAAACCAGCATTACGATTAAAGTTCGTTTATAATTTTTATTTGAAATTTTATTTCACAACGAACTTGTAAGACCTATTTTATGATTAATTATGGATTATTGATGTTATGGAATTCATGAATTATTTTCATAATTCATTCTTGATATTATGCTCGGTGATGTATTCTTAAATTCTCACTTGGTACTACGTTGACTCTGGCACTAGGTTTACCAAACGAAAGATTTTATGATTTGTCTTACGAGTCCGACTATATTTTATTATTTACGAGATGTTTTTCGGGAGATATTAAAGTTTGAAATGAGTTCGGGTTCGGGCCACATGTTTTACATTTACCCACGTTACCCGCTCCACACCGTTAGTAATATTATTATTACTATTATTATTATTATTATTATTAACATTTAAAAATAAATAAATAAATAAATAAAAATAAAAAATAAAAGTAAACTACAAAAAACTGGTCCTTGTGGTTTTCGGTTCACACAACAACACAAACACCTCACACCTCATCTCTCTCTTTTCTCCCTCACCACCTAAACCCTAGCCGCCGCTCATCTTTGGCCGGCCACCGCCGTCGCACCGCCACCCTCATCACAAAACAAACACCACCATCTTGTTCCTTATTTCATCCTCTTTCTTTTGACATATCATACGCACCCTAAAACATCCATTAACATCACGAAATCATTATAGATCCGGTCGAGTTTTTATTGTTTTCACTAGATCCATAAGTTTGGAGGTTCAAGAAGGTGAGTAAGCTCGTTTTTGGCACTTGTGTGCCTCGACATGGTGATAAATCCGTGGGAACATGGAGGGTGTTGATGGGAATCGAAATATTATGTTGGGAAATAATGATTTTGATATTAAGAATGAGTTTGGTATCCGGGTCTTGGTGATATCTCATGGGGTCGAGCGAACCGTGAGTCTTGGACTCACGGATTGATGTGGGTTCGAGCCATATGGCTCGTTATCCTTCTTGTTGTGACCTTGGAATCTTGGTTTTCATGATTGGTTGCTTGGGAATTTGACTAGACTCGATTGAGTCTTGATTTTTGGTCGATTGTTGTTGTTGATGTCGCGACCCAAGAGGGTGTTTGGGACAGTTTTGGTTGGCTCGTTTTAGCTTTTTCCAAGACCAAGATGGTTCTTGGTCGAGTCCTCTTTGACTCATATTTGATGCTGAGACCCTTATGGGTCGATTGGCTAAATTTGGTGTGCTCGTTGGAGCCTATTTGGTGACCTTTGATGCTTGGTTCGAGCTCCTCATGGCTCGTGATAAGTGCCACGACTCAATCGAGTCGTATAGACCTGGGTTTGGCTTGGTAAACCAACCCGAATGTGACTTGGTTATATTTATTTACTTATGACTTGTATTGGTAACTTGGTTTTGATTTGGCTTTGGTTGGATATTTTGGCTGAATACTTGTGGGTCGAGACCACGTTTGGTCTCGACAATGGATTTTGGTATTGTGAAGTTGTTGACGAAAAGTGTGATTGGGGACCGATTGTGAGACGGTCACTTAGATTGACGGAGATAGGTTAGTCGGGTGCCGTAGTCGGACCCTATTGTTGTAGCACGTGGATTGGGATTGATTGGACGGAGATGTATTGTTTTATGACATTTGTTATTACATTGGACTTGGACAATGAGCCGAGAGTCATGACTCGGACATGTGACCATTTCGTATGACTTGATAACTATTACAATTAAAATGTAAATAATAAAACTCGTAATAACAATTATTGATAATATAAACGTTTATATGAATATATAGACGTGAATAACGTATATATAATGATATAGGCGCGTATATTAATAATAATAATAATCACGGGTCGTATTATAAATAATACAATTAGATATATATTAGGCTACGAAAGTGGCGTAATATTATTGAACGTATTATTATTATAAAAATGTGTTATAAAACGAGAAACTCTCGACAATTATTAAACATTTAATAAAAAGGTCATTTTGTTATATATAATAAATAAACTTATCGAGTTATGCGGAATCGTTGTCACTCAAGTCCAGGTAAGTTATTATTTGTGACTTTCGTGTTGTCACGAATATATGACGATTAATATAAACGTTTTATATAACTAAATAACCACTTAACCGTAGGGTTGAACCGGGTTATTTGGCTATATGAAATGAATATATTAATGGGCATCGTATCCCACGACGCCCATAGGTTGTGGCATATGTAAAGTGTAATAAATTGCGAGTGTATATATCGGGAAATCTGGCCAATTTGACGATATATATGAGGAATTTATTAAACTATGATATCTACCATATAGTATTTATGTGCTATGTGCTTTAGGTTGGGTGTAATCTTGGAACGGTATGTTACGTAAATAAATATGAGGATTATCAAATCGACGGATTCGATAAACTTCGGCGATTTATTTAAATGATATATTGGGACTAATATTAGATCCATAGTTTATTTTATTACTCTTTGTGTGATCTTTTTGGTTTGTTTTGTGTCGACCCACCACCCGTATGGATACCAAACGCAAACACACCAAACTAATACGAAACGGATTTTCGGAAATAAAACGGATTCTCGTCCGGGTTTGGGAATATTTTGAATTTGAGGAAATGATTTCTGAACGAGTTAATATTGTTAGGTCGTGCCAAGTCCGTAGTTGCTGTTTTGTGAGTTATCATACATCTTATTTCTACCGACTTCTTCTTGCTATTTTCTGGACTTGAGGTGAGTCATAGCCCCACTTTTTAATCTTGAACTATGTTTTCAATACTTGGGGTGAGAAACGTGCAAATTATTTTATGTGGACTATTATCGCTTCTATATTCTTTCTAAAACTTGCTATGCGTATGGACTAGGATATATTGTCAGCTTTAGTCACACCTTTAGTGTGTACTATTCAAGGTTGGCTTATTTGGTTATTGGTGGATTGTCAGCTTTAGTCACATATATGTTGTGTGTACTATTCAAGGTTGGCTTATTTGGTTATTGGTGGATTGTCAGCTTTAGTCACATATATGTTGTGTGTACTATTCAAGGTTGGCTTATTTGGTTATTTGGAATTGTCAGCTTTAGTCACATATATGTTGTGTGTACTATTCAAGGTTGGCTTATTTAGATACTGTAGCGTGCACCTATAGGTTATTGATACTTCGGAGGTTATCCGAGTATTTATTGGTATTGCGGGGGTTACCCGAATATCTATGTTAGAACGGAGGGTATCCGTGTGTTAGGTTGGAGCGGAGGGTATCCGCAGGCTTTTAGCCAGTCCTTAGTCTAGCTAGCAAGCGTTTTACGTATATGTCCACTATATTGTTAGATGAATTTAAACCTATGATCTCACCAGCGAAAGCTGACTTTTAGCACGTTTTCTCAGGTAATTAAGTGATGATATGCATGCTTGGAATGGAAGGCTCGGCCAAGGCTCATGGTTTATGGATCTATTTTTCTAAACTCTGATAATTAATTATGGACCTATTGTTATAATATTTTGGGCCTGACTCTGAATGATGTTGGGATAAATGTAAACGTTAAAACCCCGTTTTGGTTGTGTTTTTATTATGTTTACTTTATCTCGTTCTATATTGTCTTGTGTTGGATACCAATCCCCGTAGCACCCCGAAAGCTTGTTGAGTCTTCCGCTGTATCAAATTTTGGGGGGTGTTACAACCAGCAAAAGGCGCTGCCACATATCCTAAACAGTAAGCACAAACGCCTTCAAAGATACGTCATAAATAAAAAGGGAAAAAAATGCAACCAACTAACACGTACGCATATCATTAGGAAGGGCAAGAGTAGTTGTTGCAATCGTAGGAAGCCCCGATACCGAAATAGGCTGAGCACCCATCCCAAAGGCGGGAAGGTTCAGACCACAACTGTTATCCATACGCCTAAAAAAGATACTTTTGTTTAGTTGAACCATCTGAGCTATAAACAAAATCACTTAAAAAACATAAATGGCCTGTATTGACTTTCAAAGCAGCGCATTGTTCATAAGTCAGTATTAAAGCGCAGTAACTTAATTTATATAAAAGGTTTACCAAAGTGTTAAACTATTAATAAATTAAACTTTCACTGATTTATGTGTCAATAATTAAAGTGTTAAACACGAATAGCCTATGTTTAACTTCGTATGTAAGCGCTTAGGTTCAACTGTCGCATGCCAAGATGAGTACATATTATACATAAAAAGTTAAAAACAATTACAGATCAATAAAACAAAATCCTAATTCCATATTATACATAAAAAGTTGGAAATACGATTATGAATTTGAGGATCAAGATAGCTTACATTGCGTTATCACTTTAAATCCTTGATTCAGATTTAAAGATATAATTAACTGTTAATGATATATTTTTCCACTATATGAGGCGTTGGTGGATTTTAACAGAAATTGATTGATGAAGTTTCAAATTGGCGATTGTAATCAAATCGTGATTTTTGGTACGGTTGATGATGGATGATTGTGGTTTGTGCGTGATGTGTGTACCAGTGAATTTAGAAAACAAAATAATAAGTGATATGAATTACGGTTCCTAGTTTCAAGGGATTTTCTTATAAATAATTTATCAGGAATTGATTTTAATTTTTTTTGAAAACTTGCTATTAGTAGTGAAGTTTCCTGGTGTCATTCTTTAAGAATCTTGGGAGAATTTTTGTCTCTAAAAATAGCAATCACACTTGTGCTATATATAGGTTGAGATTGTCATTACAAATTTTTTTACTTGACACAGCTAGCAGCTAGGGGTGTTATCGGGTCGGGTTATCGGGTTTGTCGGGTCGGGTTGAGTCGGGTTTTGATTTTTTTTAAAGTCACCCGCATCCCGACCCGATAAGTAATCGGGTTATCGGGTTCGGGCGGGATTCGGGTCGGGTGAGTCGGGTTATCGGGTGACCCGATTAAGTATGACTTCTTTTTAACTAAAATGTATGACTTTTTTTTTCTTTTTTTTTTTAATAAAAAGTATGACTTCTTTTTAGATTGGAGTCACGTATAAAAGTATTACTTATTTTTAACTAAAATGCATATGGTATTGACATGCTCTTTATCTTGACTTTAGATGTAAATCTATCACAATCAGTTCCAAATGAATATACTTTTATGTCAGCTCCCACGCTTAGAAAGCACGATATTTCTTTATTGTAAAAGTCTAGGAAATTTCATGTACCCAAATTATGGGTATAGCACTTGTCAATTTCCATTATATTTCTATTGTCATTACAAATTTTTTTACTTGACACAGCTAGCAGCCTGCTAGCCAGGGGTGTTATTGGGTCGGGTTTGTCGGGTCGGGTTGAGTCGGGTTTTGATTTTTTTAAAAGTCACCCGCAAACCGACCCGATAAGTAATCGGTTTATCGGGTTCGGGTGGGATTCGGGTCGGGTTATGTCGGGTCGGGTGAGTCGGGTAATCGGGTGACCCGATTAAGTATGACTTCTTTTTAACTAAAATGTATGATTTTTTTTTTTTTTTTTTTTTTTTTTAAATAAAAAGTATGACTTCTTTTTAGATTTGAGTCAAGTATAAAAAGTATTACTTATTTTTAACTAAAATGCATATGGTATTGACATGCTCTTTATCTTGACTTTAGATGTAAATCTATCACAATCAGTTCCAACAAATGAATATACTTTTATGTCAGCTCCCACGCTTAGAAAGCACGATATTTCTTTATTGTAGAAGTCTAGGAAATTTCATGTACCCAAATTATGGGTATAGAACTTGTCAATTTCCATTATATTTCTATTGTCATTACAAATTTTTTTACTTGACACAGCTAGCATCTAGGGGTGTTATCGGGTCGGGTTATCGGGGTTATCAGGTCGGGTTGAGTCGGGTTTTGATTTTTTTAAAAGTCACCCGCACCCCGACCCGATAAGTAATCGGGTTATCGGGTTCGGGTGGGATTCGGGTCGGGGTTATGTCGGGTTATCGTGTGACCCGATTAAGTATGACTTCTTTTTAACTAAAACGTATGATTTTTTTTTCTTTTTTTAATTTTTATTTATTTTTTTTTTATTTTTTTTTAAATAAAAAGTATGACTTCTTTTTAGATTGGAGTCAAGTATAAAAAGTATTACTTAATTCTAACCAAAATGCATATGGTATTGACGTGCTCTTTATCTTGACTTTAGATGTAAATCTATCACAATCAGTTCCAACAAATGAATATACTTTTATGTCATCTCCCACGCTTAGAAAGCACGATATTTCTTTATTGTAACAGTCTAGGAAATTTCATGTACCCAAATTATGGGTATAGAACTTGTCAATTTCCATTATATTTCTATTGTCATTACAAATTTTTTTACTTGACACAGCTAGCAGCTAGGGGTGTTATCAGGTCGGGTTATCGGGTTTGTCGGGTCGGGTTGAGTCGGGTTTTGATTTTTTTAAAAGTCACCCGCAACCCGACCCGATAAGTAATCGGGTTATCGGGTTCGGGTGGGATTCGGGTCGGGTTATGTCGGGTCGGGTGAGTCGGGTAATCGGGTGACCCGATTAAGTATGACTTCTTTTTAACTAAAATGTATGATCTTTTTTTTTTTTTTTTTTTTTTTTTTTTTTTTTTTTTCTAAATAAAAAGTATGACTTCTTTTTAGATTTGAGTCAAGTATAAAAAGTATTACTTATTTTTAACTAAAATGCATATGGTATTGACATGCTCTTTATCTTGACTTTAGATGTAAATCTATCACAATCAGTTCCAACAAATGAATATACTTTTATGTCAGCTCCCACGCTTAGAAAGCACGATATTTCTTTATTGTAAAAGTCTAGGAAATTTCATGTACCCAAATTATGGGTATAGAACTTGTCAATTTCCATTATATTTCTATTGTCATTACAAATTTTTTTACTTGACACAGCTAGCAGCTAGGGGTGTTATCGGGTCGGGTTATCGGGGTTATCAGGTCGGGTTGAGTCGGGTTTTGATTTTTTTAAAAGTCACCCGCACCCCGACCCGATAAGTAATCGGGTTATCGGGTTCGGGTGGGATTCGGGTCGGGTTATGTCGGGTTATCGGGTGACCCGATTAAGTATGACTTCTTTTTAACTAAATTGTATGATTTTTTTTTCTTTTTTTATTTTTTATTTATTTATTTATTTTTTATTTTATTTTTTAAATAAAAAGTATGACTTCTTTTTAGATTGGAGTCAAGTATAAAAAGTATTACTTATTTTTAACTAAAATGTATATGGTATTGACATGCTCTTTATCTTGACTTTAGATATAAATCTATCACAATCAGTTCCAACAAATGAATATACTTTTATGTCAGCTCACATGTTTAGAAAGCACGATATTTCTTTATTGTAAAAGTCTAGGAAATTTCATGTACCCAAATTATGGGCATAGAACTTGTCAATTTCCATGATAAATTAAAAGTCAATTATTTTTTTTGCTCCCTCTAATTATTTAATCTTCCCTCTCTCTAATTTTCCGGTACCCAAAAAAAGGGATATAAACACCACCATTACCTGTCACGCGACTGACAGCCGCCGGCGACCTTTCATTTTCCGGCGAATTTAAACATCACCACCGGATAGCTACCTTTCTCTCGACCAAAACACCTCAAACATAGTAACTTTAAGCCTGTCCACGCGCCACCACGCGCCGGCGTTAATTTCCGGCTACAGTATTTCTTTCTTAATTTTTCCGGCGAATCGGATATCACCTCCGGCGAGTGAAGCTTTCCTACACTTTTCAGAGACAGATCCAAGTTTCAACTGCCGCCATACTTCCAATGTCTGAGACAGATCCAAGTATATATCCTCTGTTATTACTTTTGCTATTTGTTTATAGGAGAGTATTGTTTTTATTAGCTTATTTTACATTCTGTATCCCCCTTTTAGCTTTTAGTGCCTTAGACTTTGGCCTTGTTGTTTTCTTGAGGGTAGCAGCAAATATAGAGGCCATGTCTTTCTTTTACATTGACCGAAGACCACCCGAGTATCTATTGTTCCCCTTTTAGCTTTTAATTTACATTTGATTTCCCCACAAACACAATCACCTTCTCATTATCATTCATTCATTTTTCTTTGCAATCAGTTTTTAGGAATTTACTTCAGCGATATATGGGTGCTGCTCCAAGCTCACACATTCCAAAGACAAACTCGTCCATTCCAAAGATATTGAAGTATGATGTTTTTCCAAGCTCATCCAACAAGAGGTTACGTTTCTCCTTCGGTTCCGATCCTTCATCCATAACTCCATGGGCGTCCACTTCAAGCTCATCCAACAAGAGGTTACGTTTCTCCTTCGATTCCGATCCTTCATCCATAACTCCAGGGGCGTCCACTTCAAACTCATCCAACAAGAGCTTACATTTCTCCTTTGATTCCGATCTTTCATCCATAACTCCAGAGGCGTCCACTTCAAACTCATCCATTCCAAATAGCTTTAAGTATGATGTTTTTTTAAGCTTCAGGGGTGCAGACACTCGCAAGAACTTCGTTGGCCATCTTTATGAAGCTCTTCAGGCAAAATGCATTGAAACATACAAAGACGATGAGATAATTGAGCAAGGGGAAAAGATCAACAATCAACTCATAAAATCCATTGAGGATTCCAAATTTTACATTATTGTCTTCTCCAAGAACTATGCTTCTTCATCTTGGTGTCTAGATGAGCTTGTCAAAATTATGGAGTGTCAGAAGATGACCGGGCATACTGCTTTCCCAGTCTTCTATGATGTGGAGCCCACTGAAGTCCGTAAACAAAGTGGGGCAGTTAAAGAAGCCTTTGCCGAACACGAAAAGAAGGAGGCTGCTGGGAAATGGAGAGACGCTATGAAACAATTAGCCGATCTGGCCGGGTGGGAGTTGAAGGCTACAGCTAACCGGTAATTCAATTTCTTCATCATATCTCTGTATTATTCTTTCTAATCTACATTAATTTAACTGTTGATCCTGTTTAAGTTATAATTCTAATTGATACAGGGATGAATCTAAATTGATCCAAATAATTGTTGATGCTATTTTCAAGAAGTTACATTCCACTAATTCGAGCTCTGATGGAAAGTTAGTGGGCATGGAGACCCGAATCAGTAAAGTTATTTCATCTTTAGAGCTTGGTACTGAAGATGTTCGCATGATCGGAATCAGGGGGATAGGAGGTGGGGGGAAGACAACTTTAGCCGGAGCTGTTTATGATCGAATATCAACTATGTTCGAAGGAAAAAGCTTTGTTGAAAATGTAAGGGAAGTTTCAAAGTCTTTGTCCGGTTTAAAGGAGCTTCAAAAACGGATACTAGAAGATGTGTTAAATAAAAAAGACATCACTGTTAGCAGCGTTCATGACGGGAAAAACATGTTGAAAGCCACGATGCGTCGTAGAAAGATACTTGTTGTTTTAGATGACGTTGATCGTGTAGAACAGCTTGAGGAGTTAGCAGGCGAGCCTAACTGGTTTAAATCAGGAAGCAGAATTATCATTACCACAAGAGATGAGCAAGTGCTGAGAGCCCATGGAGTGAACTTTGTTCATGATGTCGATTTGTTATCGTCTAGGGAAGCGATTTGTCTCTTCAGTAGGTATGCTTTTCGAAAAGAGATTCCAATTCAAGGATATGAAGAGCTATCAGGGCAAGTTGTACGATATGCTGATGGTCTCCCCTTAACAGTCAAAGTCTTGGGTTCATTTCTCTGTGGCAAAGATGAGCTTGAATGGGTAGATGCCATAGACAGATTAAAAAGAATTCCCTTAAAGGAGACTCTGGAAAAGCTAGAATTAAGTTATATCAGTCTGGAAGATGAATATAAGGAAATATTTCTAGACATTGTGTGCATGTTGAAAGGCACGCGCAAAACAGATGCAATCAGAATGCTTGAAAGCTGTGGATTTCATGCTAGAAATGGTTTAAAAGTTCTTGAGCAGAGATCTCTCATAACTATTTCTGAATATGATAGATTGGGGATGCATGACCATATAGAAGAAATGGGAAAGAACATTGTTCGTCGATCGCATCCCGAGGAGCCTAACAAACATAGCCGACTGTGGATTAGAAAGGAAATTGAAGATATATTGGCTAATGACAAGGTAACGATCAGTTTACTTGTATGGTGGAGAAAACTAATGCATTTTCATTTGTTCTAACTTGTGACACTGTTTTTGGATTGCAGGGTACTGAAGAAACAAGATGTCTAAAACTTCGGATGCCGAGAGGAAATCCTAGAATTCTTTTGAAAGGTCTTAGAAAAATGAAGAAACTTCGATATCTTGAAGTGGAGTTTACATATAGTGATGATCTGGGATGTTTTGATGATACCATCCAATACTTTCCAAATTCTTTGAAATGTCTAAACTGTTGGAATTACCCTTTCTTGTATTTACCCAAAACATTTCAAACAAACAATCTTGTTGGACTTGTAATGAACAGGGGCAATATGGTACAACTTTGGGAAGAGGGAGAAAAAAAGGTAGAATAATTGTTGATTGGTTGTTTTGCATAATTCGTAATAATGCTATTAATTTATTAGTTTGTTAAGCCGCTAATATTAATCTTTTTGTCTTATTTTTGCTGGCAGATTCTAAAAAAACTGAAACTCCTTTCTCTCTCAAAGTCAAAATTGACGACCTTTGACTTTGGGTTGACTCCGAATATTGAGACGTTATCACTTGAAAGTTCTGGTAATTTAGAAGAACTTTGCATGCCATTTAGTTGTCAAAAGCTCAAGCATCTCGATATCAGTCGCTCAAAGTTAAGAACCTTTGACCTGGGGTTGACTCTGAATCTCGAAACGTTATCTCTTAATGATTGTGCTGTTTTTGAAGAACTTCGCGTGTCTACTGCATGTCTAAATCTCAAATTCCTCTACCTTAATAAATTAAGGTTGAGGAGCCTTGACCTTGAGCTGATTCCAAATCTTGAGAGGTTAGAACTTAGAGAATGTCATGAGTTGGTCGAAATTAACGCTCCAGTTGGATGTCTAAAAAAGGTTTACTTAAGTGGTTTTTTAAGGTTTACTGATTGTGAGTTTTTCAATAGATGGGAACCGAAGGTTAGTTGTTCTTCAGCTACTTTAGCTACTTTAGATCTGGTTGGTAAGCCCCTAGATTTATGCCCATTACACCCCAGCAGTAATCTCCCAAAGTTTCGGTTTCGTTGTAATTATACGGAAAATCTACCATCATCAGTTGGAAATATTGAGAAGCTTATGTCTTTTGGTCTATGTACTTGCACAGACTTAAAGAAATTTTCGGACATGATTTGTAGTTTACAATGTTTAAAAAAACTTGCACTCAAATGCAATATTCCAGAGCTTCCTAAAGATCTTGGCAAGTTAGAATGTCTAGAGGAGCTCTCTCTGTCATCGACAAAGATAAAACATCTTCCAGATAGCATTTGCATGCTGAAACATCTCAAATATCTCACAATTTATTACGATGCTCTTGAAAAGTTACCAGATGATCTTGGCCGATTAGAATGTTTAGAGAAGCTATATGTGAGTAGTAAGAAAATTGAAAATCTTCCGGATAGCATTTGCATGCTGAAACATCTCAAATATCTCACAATTTATTGCGATGCTCTTGAAAAGTTACCAGATGATCTTGGCCGATTAGAATGTTTAGAGAAGCTATATGTGAGTAGTAAGAAAATTGAAAATCTTCCGGATAGCATCTGCATGCTAAAAAGTCTGAAGTGGCTCGGTGTTACAGACTGTTGTTGTCTTGGGAAGTTGCCTGAAGACATTGGCCAGTTAAAATCGCTGGAGAGACTAGCTTTGTGGGGTACAGCGATTAAACATCTTCCTGATAGCATTTGTATGTTAAAACATCTGAAGTTTCTCAACCTCCATCGTTGTGTTCTTCTTGAGAAGTTACCTGAAGATCTAGGCCAATTAGAATGTTTAGAAAAGCTAATTATAGCAGATACAGGCATAAGTCATCTTCCGCAAAACATTTTTGGGTTAAAAGGTCTGCTTATCGCCGCAACTCCAGAGCTTCTGCAGTTGTATGATTTTCCCTCGGAGACAGAAACCACAACCTATCCCATTATGTGAGTAAATAACAGGCACTTTCTTTGTTTTCTAAATTTCTCTTATATTTTAATATATCGAATTTGATATTGGTGGACAAAAAATATTCCAAAAAAACAGATTTTTAGAACGAAAAAAGAAAGTAAATTACACGAATGGTCCTTATAGTTTATACAAAATTACAGATTTGGTTTATGAATATGGTCTTCAATTTAAAACTTGTTACACTTCTGGTCCTTATTGTGTTAAAGATGTTAAAGTTTCTAAAAGATAAAATGCAACTATCATATCTGTTTTCAAAGATTCTCCATTGTAGATTCCATTTTAATTCAATTCCATATAATCTAAAGTAGTTTCTTGGTTTTTATGGTGGCTTCCAGGATCAAGCAGTAGCGGATGTGGGTCTACGAATTTAGATTGCCGGTCTAGGAATTCATATTGCGGGTCTATGAATTGAGATTGCGGGTCTATGAATTTAGATTAAGGTATGCACTATTTTACTAGAGTTATTAATAAATTCAATAGTTTTGGGTGGCATTTTCAGGTCAGGGTTTTTGTTCTGAATTTTTAAGAATTTTTAAGAATTCAGGTCAGGGTCCACTTTATGGGTATTTTTTGCTCTTTAAGTTTGGGAGTGGTTAGGGTGCAAAAATCAAAAATTTCAGGGACGAAATTTGTAGTTTACCCTAATATAAATTATAAGTTTAGTAACCCAAATGAACAAAGTTCCTTACCTTAGACGCATCTTTTTTAAAAGTTTAGTGACATATATGTATATTAATCATACCTAAAGCTTTTAGTGGTATGTGAGTTGTCCACCAACCTAGAGGTTGTGGGTTGTGGGTTAAAGCCTCGCTGGAGACATTTGTGATATATACTAGGAGATAGGGTGTGAAAAAATTTACCGTTAAAAAAAATGTATATTAACCCTATACCAAACATGTACAACGTATTACAATCTCAGCTAGAGGAGCTATACTTGTAATAATCGTTGAGATTAATTGTTTTGATTCTCTATATAATATGAAGTATTTACAACATCTGAGTAGTACATAACTTTGAACATATACAATGCTATTTACAAGTAAAAAAATTCTATCGAGTGTTTGGTACAAATGACTTTCACCAAAAGAATATGCAATTTCACTATATTATGAGGTGCTGCAATACTATACATGAAATCAAACTTAAAACATTAGTTATTTACCAGAACATTAAGATATAACAAGTTGTTACCTCAACAACGTGATCACGTAAGAAGAATTACGTAAGTGGCAGTCCCACCAGTAGAGGAGTCGATCGAGTAGTATAGACAGGTTGAAAGGTTACAAAAAACTAGTGCATAGTAGCTTTTTATCTTTGATAATAGTCATAATACCAAAATGAAAATGACATGAAATAATACAACAAATATAGCAAAAAGTATATTTTACACCATGTGCTTCCAGATTTCTTGACAAGTATATTTTACACTTGCATTTTTGTTGGTTAGAATCAAAGTAGTATAATTGAGTCATTGACATTAGACAGTTTGATACTAGTTATATGTTTCTATAATTCTACCCAAAAGCAAAAAGTAGCATCATGGGCTTAACATGTATACCATTAGCTATTTACACATTTGCCTGATAAACTTTAAGTTCTAGGTTAGTCTCTTAATCTAAAGTTAAAACAATGAAGTTCTTACTGTTAATGCTAAGTATTATGTTATTTGATAAACTTTGAGCTTAAAACATGTACAAAAGATTTTTATTTTTATTTTTATTTATTTACTTATTTATTTATTTATTTATTTTGAATAAAAATAACATTTTTAAAATGTGTGTGTGCGCATGTTTTGGTGGGATATATGTGTTTAAGTGGGGTATGTTTTGGTGATGAAATTGGTTGTTTTATTACACTAAGTCGGTGGTGAAGTTGTTGTAGAGAGAGAAGGCTGAAGTGGCGTTGAGGTGATGGTTGCATATCCACATCATCAGGTCTTCAGGTTCATACGGCATATGGTTGGATGGGTTATATGGCGTATGTTCCTCAATACTTGGTCTTCAAATCTTGACGAGAGCTCATCCGCCGTATGCACTAAGGGTGGCATACGGCATATATATTTTCAATACTTGATTAATTCGTGGCAAGAGCTCATCCTTCGTATGCTCCAGGAGTGGCATACGGCGTATGCATATATAGCTGGAGATTGGCTTTGTCACATTTAGGATGTTTTGGCTCGTTTTCCAATCATTTTCGCGAGAATTCTCCACTAAAATACAAATTTATAGAAATATCTCATCAAAGTAAGGCAAAAAGAAGCAATTATCGTGGGAATTTGATAGCAAAAACGTGCATAATTTAGGAGCTATCAAGAGATATATGTACTGTATTTGCACCAACAGGTTCTCCATTAGGGTTTCATTAATTGAATTTAGGCAACTCACGGAGCCTCCAACACTTTAGAATTAATGTTTGCAAGTTTTGGAGATAAATAACCGACTGTGTTAGAACTTTTATTCTTGACCGTGATATTTTCAAGTATCTCAAATGTATTAGCATGCAGATTGATTCAGGCAACGTACAGCTTAATATTCTGGTCTTGTGATATTTAAACGGATTATGTGAAGTTGTGTGTCTAAACGTTATATATTGGTGCAGGACGGTACTATTTTGTCATGGAAATCTACTTCCAAAACCAGTTTCTGTGAAGAACCAACATCTTTGAAGGGTAGCACAGGATCTGTGCTTTCGCTCGTTGTAGGAGCTGGAATGCTCTTCTCCGGTTCTTCTGACCACTCTATACGAGTATGTTTTCTCCAAATGTTATATATAATTTGGCCATTTGTTGTTTTCAACTTCATCATGTTTATTGATTGTGGTACAATTGTTTACTACGTATGAAGTCTTGATTCACTAGAGTGTAGGCATGGATGGACATACGGGTGACGTGACAGCGGTCATATGTTGGGATCGATATTTGATTTCTGGTTCCCTGGAGACTAATTGTGCAAAATCGATTTAATTAGTTATAAAACAATTTGTAAAGATGTCATATTCCGCAAACCTTTTGTGAACATTGATTAGTAGGCAAAAGATTACGATTTAAATTAATAAATAAATCGCCTTAAGTACTTGCTTATTTGTTTAGGGTGCACATGTGTGTTAAACTTACCAAAACGCACGTCTGACATATTCGACCTTCTTGCAGCTCATGTTACAAACATAAATGCAAAAGGTTCAATGGACAGCACAACAAACTTTAGATCGCAAGTCAAACATAGAGCATCAATTGTTGCAAATTTGAACTATCACCCTCATTTTATGGTCTAACAAAATTGTTAGTTAGAAACCCGCGTATAAACGCAGGTTGTAAAAACAATTTGTTGTTTTTGAATATCTTTACTTAAACTTTAAAGAGAGACTATAATACTAGCGTTTTGAAATTTGGTTCGACCTGGTCGGACGAACCATTTGTGTTCGGAAAAAACGGTCCAATATGAATTATCTCGCTTTCTGTACCAAGTCTTGTGAGTAATTTCTAACATGACGGATGAAGCCTTTTTGTGTGAATTATTTCGTACCAAGTCTAGTGAGGAATGAAAGATGGACTACTTCACTTCCGTTAGTTTATGTCCTCTTTCTTGGTGTATGTCTTAAAGGATATTTGTCTTCCTACTTCCGAACATTCTTGCATAAAGTGTTAAAAATTGGATACAAGTTAGCAACAAATTCAGACTCGTGTTTGGATGAATAGGTGATTATGTTTTAGATTTAGTAATGAGAATGAAGCATACGATAACTTTTGTGTATCCACCGTAAGTTGCGTTCCTATTTATAAAACTATCTTTCATGTTGTCAGCCATAGTTGAAACAAGGTATTCGCGCCCGCCGCGTTGCGGCGGGTACTTTTAATCAATTTCGATGGATTAATCAGATTTTTGACATCACTGGAAAAGAACTTGAGCCGTAAGTGAACGGAAGTCTTTGTGTGGTGGTGTTGGCCCTTATAGTTTTAAAAAGGGCAAATTACCTGAAAATGCATTTAACTTGGCACTTTTTACCATTATATATAGCAATCTTTTTTTTTCCTATTGTGTGACTAAACATTCGAATTTGGTACATTGTGTGTATTTTGTGACTTTTTAGCCTTGTGAAATGACCATTTTACCGTTCGAAATTTTGAAAATGTAAGGGTAAAATGGTCATAAAATACACACAATGTACCAAATTCGAAAGTTTAGTCACACAACAGGAAAAAAAAAGATAGCTGCATACAATGGTAAAAAGTGGCAAATTAAATACATTTTCAGGTAATTTGCCTTTTTAAATAAATTTAAGATAATTTTTAAAGTTATTTGAAAAGTTAAGAGCGCATTTTGAAAGTTCTTTTTACTTAAAAAATATATATACTAAACTTCAACATTTTTTATAAAACCGTGCGTACGTAAAAAATATATCAATATTGGGCTTGTTCTGTTCGTTATCGAGAAGGCTTTTTGCCAGTATTTTTTTTATTCACAAAATTACCAGATATCTGTTAGTTATTTGGTAAACAAAGTTTGTTATATAAAAAAAATCGTAAATTTTGAAAAGTTCAGGGTATGTTTTGTAAGTTTTCTTTTTTTATTAATAAAATTTATTGTTTTTTATTGGAAAATTAATTTTTTAACCGGACACGGACCTCGAGTCCATGCCCCATAGTATATAGTATGAATGTGGATAAAAAAATGTCAATTTTAAAAAGTATTTAAGTATAGCTAAAGTGACTTTGGATCAAATGAGAAAGATGATAAACAACTATAACCACACATTAGAGATGCATCGACTTGAATTAGATGCATCTTTAATCTTTTAGATGCACCTTAATATATTTGCTATCTATAAATTAGATGCATATACATATATTATATGCATTTTAGCAAGTTAGTCAAATCCTATGTATTTTTCGTCCTCTGCGGGTTAAATTTGTTGCAAGTATTACTTTGCATCGTTTTCACTTCAAAATCACTTTCGAAACTAATTAGGATGCATCTAAATGAATAGAGATGCATATAATTCATGTAGACGCATCTCAAATATGTGGTTATCCCTACCCTAGCTTAAGTAGGCATAAAAGAAATCTTTTTCAAAAAAGGTGACGGTTTGGAAATTTTGGTTATTAGCATTTTTTTTCGGTGCTAGATTTGATCACTAGACCTCTTGAATGAGAAGTAAAGATGATAACCAAAGAATCAAACCATCACCATGTGTAACTTTTGCATTTTATGTCATTTAACTATCATTTTGGAACCATATAACCATTCTTGGGCAAGTTTATTGTCTCAAGTTGGATTTAAAAGAGAGTCATACGAGTACTCTCTATTTTATTACCCCTTTCTTCAATTTCTTTAGAACTTACATAGTAGATGATCTTATGTTTCGATAAACAAGATCAAACACTAGAAACCAACAATATAATACAAATCTCAACTTAGGTTAAAAAATATACGTCACAATATATTAATAAGCAAATTTTCCGTCTTTTGACCTATGTGGGACTCCTTGTCTACTTGAAACAAGTTGTTTCAGAAGAAAAAAATGGCCAATATAAAAATTTGTTCTAAAACATAATGGAAGACTGAATTATTTCTCAAAATTTGATAATATTTCACGTGACAGTATAAATACATGACAAATACTTCTTTTAGTATAGTAACTCGCTAACAGCCTTTGATGTAAGACTGAATTATTTCTCATAACTAAATAATAGTTTAAGTGACGGTATAAATACATAATAAATACTAAATTGGCTAAGCCCAATACAAACAAACTTTCTTAATATAAAATCCGGCTAACACATAAGACCTTTGTAGTCGTATTCATATGCTACTTTTTAAACATTGTTTTATTATTTTCAAGCTATGAAAAATTTGATGCCAAACTCAAACACGGTTGTACAGTCACAATGAACTCTCTGAGTTGGAAGATATCCCCATGGTTCACTCACACAACTCACCCCACGATAAGAACGATAAGTATTTGAAAGACTTGGTCATGTTCTTGTTCTAGACGTCAAACATTACCAACTTATTATTTAATGGTGTTTTTGTATCGTTAATAACTTTAACATAAGTTATGATAAACCAGCAATGCTACATGCTAATAAGAAAGTAAGAATCAGCTATCGTACTTATTACATCAAATGACAAACTCTTTCATAATTGAAGAACAAAAAATGAAGTTAAGAATTATATGGTTCGTTGGTACTGATTCACGTTGTGTTTTACAATAAGCAACATCAAAACACTACCAACTAACAATATAATACCAATCCCAATTTGTATAAGACCTTTGTTGTCGTAGTCAAATGCTTCCCTCTACACATAGTTTTATCATTTTCAAGGTATGAAAAATTTGATGCCAAACTCAAACACGGTTGTATAGTGACAATGCACTCCGAGTTGGTCGATATCCTCATGGATCACTCACACAACTCACCCTAGGATAAGAACGATAAGTAAGTGAAAGACTTAGTCAAGTTTTTGTTCGATACATCAAACATTACCAACTTATTATTTTATGGTGTTTTTGTATCGTTAATAACTTTAACATTAGTTAAAGTGAGAATTATCTATCGTACTAAGTACGTCAAAAGACAAACTCTTTGATAATTGAAGAACAAAAAATGAAGTTAAGAATTATATTGTCCGTTGCTAAGGTTGAGGACGTGTCTTTCAATAAACAACCTCAAACACTACCAACTAACAATATAATACCAATCCCAAAACTTGTATAAGAAACATACGCCAGTGTATGTTAATAAGCAAAATATTCATCCTTTGATCCATGTGGAACTACTTGAAACAAGTTTAAGAAAAATGACCAATACCAATATTTGTTCTAAAGACATAACACCTTTGTTGCCGAGATCAAATGCTTCATCTTTTTACACATTGTTTTATTCTTTTCAAGCTATGAAAATTGATACCAAAACACGGTTGTTTAGTGACAACGCGCTTGGAGTTGGATTTCCACCATGGTTCAGTCACAAGTATGTGAAAGACTTGGTGATGTTGTTGTTCAAGACATTTACCCTGCTTACACCGAAATTATGAAGAACCCTAGACCGAGACAGGACCGAATGTAGTCGGTCCGGTTTCTGTCCGGTCCGGCCGGTTTTGTCGGTTGGTCCGGTCCATCCGGTCCGTTTGCTCACCCCTAATATAAAGTCACCTGAGTGCTTTTTTCTACAAAAAATGTACATGAGGTATGTTGTATAACAATAAGATATACATGCACTACGTATGAATATGAGTTATGTAACCAATGATACAATATCAATTTTGTCACATATCTTCATTTAAAATTTAAGCTTTTTTAATCATCTTATGAGTTTTTGGTGTTTTGATATCTTAATAAGTTTTACGATAGCTATGACGTACAACATCACGTTCTTTAGACATGTTGATCAAACCGGTAATGCGACCATATGTTACTTATAAGAAATCAAGAATATAGAAAATGAAGCTGAGAATATAAATAAGCAAATTTTACATCCTTTAATCCATTTAGGATTACTTGAAATGGATATTTGGTACAGGTTTTTTATGCCTAATTGCCTTTTTTTGGAAAAACTAAGTTTTCAATCCCACATGGATCAAAGACGCAAATTCTTGCTAGCTTATATACCTTGGAGTATATTGTTCATATAAGTTGAAATAAGTATATTGTTGTTAGTGAAACATATGTTGAAGTGAATTGTTGGCGTATGTGTCCGAATGGTAATCAACCGTTCGGACCAGACGTCCACCTCCGAACCGAAAGCCGGAGAGAACTACCGAAGGGACACAAGCCGATGTCACACCACAATCCCAGGATTTTAGGGATTGTGTCGGCCACTTGGTCTAACACCTACCTACCAGGTATGGTCTGCTCCTTCCTAAGATAGAGTAGGTAATTAGGTGTGGGTAGTATAAATACCCCCACCTCATTTATGTTAGTCAACTAACACACACACCGCATTTAATAGCATTTATCACTTACCTTTCGTCTCTCCACATACTCATCCTCACATCGGAGGTTGGTCTTGGGATAAAACCCAAGGCGAGCCTAACGTGTGCTGCTCTTGTGCAGGACACTCTACTTATCCGAAGGACAAACCTAGTGGCAGGACCCACTCACAAGGTTTTACTTCAACAAATTGGCGCCATCCGTGGGACCCGTTATTCATTCTACCTAAAGAACTGAATGTCAGGACCACCCCCTTCCACACGCCTGATCCCCAGGTCGGAGGAAAAGGGAATAACAACAATGATGACAATACGAATAGTCATGATGATCCGGAGAACGATTCATCCGACCTCCAGGCGATGATCCTCAACCAGGTAGCATCCTTAACGGAGCTTATTAAGAAACACAATGCTAAGGGTGGAAGTGTACTTCAACCCATACGTCTGGATTTCCGAGACGGAGGGGACAAAGACAAAGGAAAAGAGAAAGTAACGGAAACTGACGACGAGCTGAAGAAACCCTTTAAGGAAGTGCTGAGGTCTCCCTTCACCCGCCGAATTGTTGAGTTCGCAGGAGAAAATTATGTGATGCCCTTGAATATGAAGTTTTATGATGGGTTGATGGATCCGAATGACCATCTCACAAGATTCACCGGAGCTGCCAATCAAGGGCAATGACCGATGCCAACTTGGTGCCTCATGTTCCAACAAACTTTAGACGGAGCAGTTGGAGGATGGTTCGAACGGTTGGAACCGGGCAGTATTGATAGTTGGAACAGTCTAAGGGAGCAATTTTCAACTCGGTTTTCGTTACGAAAGAAGTGCACCAGGGACCCCACGGAAATTACCAAGATTATCCGAAGGGCACATGAATCGCTACCGGACTTCAAAGAACGTTGGACGGATGAAGCAAGCTATATCAGTGGAGTTCCTGAGATCATGCGCATCTTGGCCTTTATGGGAGCGCACAAATGCCCGGCTCTCGCTAAGAAATTTTCAGACAGGGTACCATGAACGGTGACTGAGATGTTTACCCGAGTGGATGACTTCATAAGATCAGAGAAAGCTTTCTGGGATACAGAATTGCCCAAGGGAGAAGGAATAGACACAAATCGGGGAGGTTACTCTAATCTTAAAGGAGATCGAGCAGTTAGAGGGGGGTTTGGAAACAAGTTCATGGGCGATCGCTGGAATGATCAACGACGAAGAGATATATTCCAGCCTTATGTTGCCCCTCGGATCAATCCCGGACGCGGCGAACAAAACAACCGGAACAGCTATCAACGCCCGGAGCCATTCCGAGGAAATGCCGACCGTCCGAATATAGGTTCGCTGGTCAAACTCCCCAAAGAAATTTTGGCCACCGAACGTCAGCTGAACCTGCCTCAACCCCCACCGATGGTTGGCAGACCGAGAGCAGAGAACATGGACAGGTTCTGTGAATACCACGGTGAGAAGGGACACCTCACTAATGATTGTCACCAGCTTAAAAAGCAATTAGAAGTGGCCCTGAAATCCGGAAAACTTGATCACCTTCTCAGAGACTGGAGGCAAAGAGACGCCGGAGGAAGTAGGGTTACCCAGAGAAGGGACGACAGAGGAAAGAATAAGGTGATTAACATGATCCGGAGCACACCAGTCCTCCAGAAGAGAAAATATGGAGGACGGGAAGAAGAATGGATGAAAATGCCTATAGTATTCCCTTCCATCACGACGGGTGATTTGTCAGAATAACCACTCATCATTGAAGGAGACATAAAGGGGTATCTCGTCCGAAGAATATATGTGGACGAAGGATCTTTCGTAAACGTAATGTACGAACATTGCTTCCGCAATCTAGATTCATCCATAAGGGAGAAGTTAGAGGAAACCAGAACATCGTTAATAGGTTTCTCCGGAGAAACAAATAAGCCACTGGGGAAAATAGAGCTAAAAGTAAAGTTCGGTGATAATGGTCTATTCCGAACGACCATAATGAAATTCTGTGTGGTACGATCTCCATCACCCTACAATGTTATACTAGGAAGGACGGGGCTGAAGGGGCTTAGAGCCATTCCGTCCACTATCCACTCCATGATCAAGTTCCCTACTCCCCGAGGAGTGACAACCGTGATGTCTCGCCCAGCGGTAGTTCTACAATGTCGAAATTTAGAGGAAACTCAATCGAGTGAATCACCGGCAAAAACAGAACCGGAGGAGAAAGCCGTGGAAGAAGGGGCAAGCTCAACGGAAGATATCCTTGTGAATCCGGCATATCCGGAACAACTGGTCACTATAGGAAAAGGGTTTTCGTTAGAATGCCGAAAGTACCTTATCGAGCTTATAAGAAGGAACAAAGACGTGTTCGCATGGCAACCTTCGGACATGACCGGAGTTCCCAGGCGGTTGATAAAACATCATTTGAATGTGAATGTTTCAGATACTTCGGTCGCTTAAAAAAGAAGAAGCCTTTCAGCTGAAAAGAATCAGGTGATATTGAAGGAAGTAAAGGAATGGTTGAAAGCCGGTATTGTCAGGCCGGTGAGATATCCCACTTGGATCTCCAACCATGTTTTACAGAGTACGCAAGGAGAATTGCAGCGGAATAACAACCCTACTATACTCTAGATTCACTTAGTCTAGAGATATAGCAGGAACAACAGCACGAGCCCAGAACAGAGTCTCCAAAGATCACCAAACCCTAATTTGAAAATTAGGGCAAACCCAAATTGCCACCTCCAATCGATATATCAACACCAGATATGTGGATAAACACCATTTAATTAACCCCAGAGGCTTCCAAATGACAAAAGCCCCAAAAGTTATCAAACCCTAAAACCTTTAAATCGATATTCAGAGCAAGTTTATGCAACCTGGCTCTGATACCATGAAGAAAAGCTAAACTTGCCCAATTAGATTGATAATAATAAAAGGGTTTACAACCAAACTGTTCTCAACCAGTTACAAAGACTGAACAATACTTGATCTTAATCAAGGAACACAAAATGAAATACAAGAGTATGAAGAGTATTTTGTGATGATTAACAAATGAGAGAGAGGTAAGATATATAGATCAAGCTCCATGATGAGTCGTTTTCTTTGAGAGAGAGACAAAGAAAACGGCTAGGGTAAGACTGGCAAAATGAGACAACAAAAGCTGATGTATAACACCTTCACAAGTTGCATCCAGACCCTCAGGCTTTATTTCCTTATTTATTGGCAACAGCACTTTAGAGCACTTGACACTTCCAATCCTTTAACTCCTAACATCCTTCATGAGAGACCAAAGAGGACCAAGCCTGAGAAGACAAACATGCCAAATTAGTCCTTGTGGTTAGTACCAGATATCTGATGAGCCATTTTTTCCAACAAATCGGCCGTTCAAAAAAAAATGTTAGTATAGAACTATATTGTAGTCTCCTTGAACCAAATGGTGTTTTAAGTAAACAACATCCGACACTAGAAGACAACAAGATAATACTCAGGGACGGAGCCAGGGGGTTCCCGCGGGTGCCCGTGCACCCCATGGATTTTTTCGATATAGTGTTAATTTTTGAAAAAAACATCGATTTTTCCTAATGTTATCTTAAATGCACCCGGTCCATCGAAATGTGTTTCTAGTATTATTGTTCAAAATTTTTTGTGCACCCGATCATATTTGGTCATGGCTTCGTCCCTGATAATACTAAACTCATCTTGTGTAGAAATAATACACGTGAGTATAATAATAAGCCAATTTTCAATCCTTTGATCCATGTGAGATTACTTGAAACAAGTATTCATAAATTTGACCTCACACAAAAAGTTGTTTTGATCGCAAAACAAAATATTTGTTTCTACGTATTGCTTTATTCTTTTTAAGCTATAGATAAATCGATACCAAACTAATTAAACACGGTTGTAAGCGCGCAATGCACTTAAAGTTGGATATCCACCATGGTTCAACAGTTTATTCCCAAGATAAAATGCTGAGAAAATTTTGATTAAAAATATAATGTAATTCGAGGGGCAAGAAGCTCGTTTCTGCTACTAAAGGTCTGGAACTCGATGAGGGTAAAGACAAGAAGAAAAAGAAGTAAAAAAATGACAAATGTTTTAAAAAAAGTATCATACTTGATACCATTTGTTTTTTTGGGTAGCGAACAAAAATTTTGGCTTATACGGGTACATTTATTTCAAATTTGACCTTTTTAAGTATTTTTGAAATTTTGTGACAATTTTGCCCCTCGCAATTAATAGGATTTTTTTTCGAAAGGCAAAAATGTCACAAAGTACTTTAAGAAAGGCGAATTTGAAAGAAAAGTACCTCTAAAAGCTAAAAATTTTGTTTGCTACCCAGATAAACAAATGGTGTCAAGTATGATACTTTTTTAAAACACCTGCCCTTAAAAAAAGGTTATTTTACAAAGAAATCACTAAGGTATGCGCGAAAGTTGTCCTAAGTTACTAAAGTTTCAAAGTTGTCATCCAGATTAATAAACTTATGAAACACTCATTTTGAGGTTACTGAACCTATATAAGAATATACGTAAACATAACTGAACTTGTAAAAACACGACATTTTTATTACTTAACATATTAAAAAAGTGCGTTCAAGTTACCCAATTAAAATTGAAATTATCGAAATGCATGCTTTTCATAAGTTCAGTAACCTGGATGACAACTTTGTTACTTTAGTGACTTAGGACAACTTTCGTGCAAACTTTAGTAACTTGTTTGTATAATAACCTTTAAAAAAAACTATGAAGATCAACCTTGAGAATGATTATGGAGGAGCTTAGGAGAAGAGGTGCAAATAAGAATGAATTACTTACTTTATATTTTGTGCAAATGGATATGTCATTACAACTCAAACATTCGACATTCTTGCATAAAGTGTAAAACTTTGACATACTTAAGATAATCTGATTAACTGTATCATTATCTTGTCGGTAGTGACGTACAGCGTACTCCAAGGAGGTATGAAGGTATGTTGTTAAGAAATAAGATATACATGCACGACTTATGAATTACGTAACCAATTCTGATACAATATTAACTTGGGTTTCTTTAAGTTTGAGTTTTCATGATCATTTTATAATTTTTAGGAGTTTTAATATTGTGAATACGTTTTACGTTAATTATGACGTCATCCGGTTCTTGATACATGTTGAAACATCAAATCGATAATGCGACCATATTACTAAAAAGAAATTAAGAATAAGGTATCATAGTAATTACATAAAAAAAGAGATTCTTCGATATTTAAAAAGTACTATAAAAAATAAAAGGTCAAGGTTAAGAACGTATATAGTAAACTTGCAACACCGGGCAATATTTTTAAATAAACATCACCAAACACTACAAGCCAACATTATAATACCAGCCTCAATTTGGTTAGAAAATATAGATGGAGTATATTAATAAGCAAATTTTCTCTACTTCGACCCATGTGGGACTATTTGAAACAAGTTTTCAGAAATGTAATCCATGCAAGAAGTTTTGCTTAAGACATACATGATACATACATAGCACCTTTGTTTCCGAAATTAAATAGTTATTTTTAGGCATTGCTTTATTTTTTTCAAGATATGTAAACGTTGATACCAAACTCAAACATATAGTGACAATGCATTTGGAGTTAAATATAATGATTAAAAATAGTTTATAAACTCATAAAAAACATGCCCGATATACAAAAACACCCCTTGGATTGGCTAATAATATGAAAGTCATTCTTAAACTCATTAAAATTTATATTTTAGTACTTCTCATACCCGTAACGAAGAGTGATTCTTGCTTACTGTTTTTATCAACAGTATAAAACTTTATATAATAAGATTGTCTAAAAAAAGATATTTATGTTGATATTAAAATAAATAATAATTTTTTTCTCTCGTTTTTTTTAAGCTCGAGTTAGTTAACTATATTAAAATATTTCTTTTATCGTCACAGATATGTTAATCTAAGACTATTCGGAGTGGAACCAAACTCACGCTCAAGGTGAGTTGCCAAAACTGATATGTAAACTCACGATCAAATAGGTTGCATATAGTGAGTGGCTCACCAAAGTGAGTGGTGCAAAAATGTGGGTCCTCTTTTATAAAGTAATTGTTTTTTATTTGTATTGTAAGTGTGTGGGGTATTTAGTTGGATATATTCTTAGGGATGTGTTAACCGGACCCTCCCTACCATGAGGGGTCCACCTACTTTAGTCAAAATGTACAAGTTTTAATGCAGACAGTACAGGCGGCGGCAACACAGTCTTCCACAAACGCTCCTTATAAGGGGGGTCCGG
This sequence comes from Artemisia argyi, assembly GCA_030686995.1. NCBI lineage: Eukaryota > Viridiplantae > Streptophyta > Magnoliopsida > Asterales > Asteraceae > Artemisia > Artemisia argyi. The sequence continues at coordinate 233,162,250 of CM060703.1, read as the reverse complement.
TTATCTCATGCCTATTCTTATAAGGATTAAGATCCTCTCAAGTTGAGTCAAACATAATACATCATGTTCCCCAATCACAAATAAGTAAAATGAATAAAACTTTTTCTTTTAACAAAAATGAATGACCCACTTGCTTATTTCATCCCTCAACAAAACTAACACTAACATGATCAATCATGTTTGATCATAACTTTAGAGGACTTTAATCATTTTTATAAAAGTGAGTGAGGGTAACCAAAATGTATCACGAGTGAAAGTGAAAAGAGTGAGAAAAAATGTATGAGTTTCCATTATATTTCTATTGTCGTTACAAGTGTTTATTTATTTATTTTTTATTTTATTTTATTTTTTTTACTGTAGTTGACAGCTAGCACGATATTTCTTTTACTGTAAAAGTCTAGGAAATTTCATGTATAGAAATTGTTAATTGTTGTTTTCTTGAGGGTAGCAGCAAATATAGAGGCCATGTCTTTCTTTTACATTGACCGAAGACCACCCGAGTATCTATTGTTCCCCTTTTAGCTTTTAGTGTCTTCACGTAATTTACATTTGATTTCCCCACAAACACAATCACCTTCTCATTATCATTCATTCATTTTTCTTTGCAATCAGTTTTTAGGAATATACTTCAGCGATATATGGGTGCTGCTCCAAGCTCATACATTCCAAAGACAAACTCGTCCTTTCCAAAGATATTGAAGTATGATGTTTTTCCAAGCTCATCCTTCGATTCCGATCCTTCATCCGTAACTCCATGGGCTTCCACTTCAAGCTCATCCAACAAGAGGTTACGTTTCTCCTTCGATTCCTATCCTTCATCCATAACTCCATGGGCGTCCACTTCAAGCTCATCCAACAAGAGGTTACGTTTCTCCTTCGATTCCGATCCTTCATCCGTAACTCCAGGGGCGTCCACTTCAAGCTCATCCAACAAGAGGTTACGTTTCTCCTTCGATTCCTATCCTTCATCCATAACTCCATGGGCGTCCACTTCAAGCTCATCCAACAAGAGGTTACGTTTCTCCTTCGATTCCGATCCTTCATCCGTAACTCCAGGGGCGTCCACTTCAAGCTCATCCAACAAGAGCTTACATTTCTCCTTTGATTCCGATCTTTCATCCATAACTCCAGAGGCGTCCACTTCAAACTCATCCATTCCAAATAGCTTTAAGTATGATGTTTTTTTAAGCTTCAGGGGTGCAGACACTCGCAAGAACTTCGTTGGCCATCTTTATGAAGCTCTTCAGGCAAAATGCATTGAAACATACAAAGACGATGAGACAATTGTGCAAGGGGAAAGGATCAACAATCAACTCCTCAAATCCATTGAGGATTCCAAATTTTACATTATTGTCTTCTCCAAGAACTATGTTTCTTCATCTTGGTGCTTAGAAGAGCTTGTGAAGATTATGGAGTGCCAAAAGATGACTGACCATACGGCTTTCCCAGTCTTCTATGCTGTGGAGCCCACTGAAGTCCGTAAATAAAGTGGGGCAGTTAAAGAAGCCTTTGCCGAACACGAAAAGAAGGAGGCTGCTGGGAAATGGAGAGACGCCATGAAAGAATTAGCCGATCTGGCGGGGTGGGAGTTGAAGGCTACAGCTAACGGGTAATTCAATTTCTTCATCATATCTCTGTATTATTCTTTCTAATCTACATTAATTTAACTGTTGATCCTGTTTAAGTTATAATTCTAATTGATGCAGGGATGAATCTAAATTGATCCAAATAATTGTTGATGCTATTTTCAAGAAGTTACATTCCACTAATTCGAGCTCTGATGGAAAGTTAGTGGGCATGGAGACCCGAATCAGTAAAGTTATTTCATCTTTAGAGATTGGTACTGAAGATGTTCGCATGATCGGAATCAGGGGGATAGGAGGTGGGGGGAAGACAACTTTAGCCGGAGCTGTTTATGATCGAATATCAACTATGTTCGAAGGAAAAAGCTTTGTTGAAAATGTAAGGGAAGTTTCAAAGCCTTCTTTGTCCGGTTTAAAGGAGCTTCAAAAACGGATACTAGAAGATGTGTTAAATAAAAAAGACATCACTGTTAGCAGCGTTCATGACGGGAAAAACATGTTGAAAGCCACGATGCGTCGTAGAAAGATACTTGTTGTTTTAGATGATGTTGATCGTATAGAACAGCTTGAGGCGTTAGCAGACGAGCCTGACTGGTTTAAATCAGGAAGCAGAATTATCATTACCACAAGAGATGAGCAAGTGCTGAGAGCCCACGGAGTGAACTATGTTCATGATATCGATTTGTTATCGTCTAGGGAAGCGATTTGCCTCTTCAGTAGGTATGCTTTTCGAAAAGAGATTCCAATTCAAGGATATGAAGAGCTATCAGGGCAAGTTGTAAGATACGCTGATGGTCTCCCCTTAACAGTCAAAGTCTTGGGTTCATTTCTCTGTGGCAAAGATGAGCTTGAATGGGTAGATGCCATAGACAGATTAAAAAGAATTCCCTTAAAGGAGACTCTGGAAAAGCTAGAATTAAGTTATATCAGTCTAGAAGATGAATATAAGGAAATATTTCTGGACATTGCATGCATATTGAAAGGCCGGACCAAAGAATATGCAATCACCATTCTTGAAAGCTGTGGATTTCATGCTAGAAATGGTTTAAAAGTTCTTGAGCAGAGATCTCTCATAACTGTTGATGAAGATGGGTTTTTGGGCATGCATGACCATATAGAAGAAATGGGAAAGAACATTGTTCGTCGATCGCATCCCGAGGAGCCTAACAAACATAGCCGACTGTGGATTAGAGAGGAAATTGAAGATATATTGGCTAATGACAAGGTAACAATCAGTTTATTTGTATGGTGGAGAAAACTAATGCATTTTCGTTTGTTCTGACTTCTGACACTGTTTTTGGATTGCAGGGTACTGAAGAAACAAGATGTCTAAAACTTTGGATGCTGATAGGAAATCCTAGAATTCTTTTGAAAAGTCTTGTAAAAATGAAGAAACTTCGATATCTTGAAGTGCATTTTCCATATTATGACTCTGAAAGTGATCGCGAATGTCTTGACAGTGATCTAAAATTTGATGATACCAGCCAATTGGATGAATCTACCCAATACTTTCCAAATTCTTTGAAATATCTAAAATGTATGAATTACCCTTTCTTGTATTTACCCAAAACATTTCAAGCAAACAATCTTGTTGGACTTGAAATGAACAACAACAGAAGAATGGTACAACTTTGGGAAGAGGGAGAAAAAAAGGTAGAATAATTGTTGATTGGTAGTTTTGCATACTTCATAATGTTGGTTTGTTAATGCTATTTTTACCTTGTTTTTGCTGGCAGGATCTCAAAAAACTAAAATTCCTTTTTCTCTCAACACGTTCCCCTCGCTTTAGCATTAATCTCAAGATGTTATTTCTTGAAAGTTCTGGTGATTTAGAAGAACTTCGGATGCCAGTTAATTGTCAAAAGCTCAAGCATCTCAATATCAGGGACACAAAGTTAAGAACCTTTGACCTTGGGTTGACTCCGAATCTCGAAACGTTATCTCTTTATGATTGTGCTGTTTTTGAAGAACTTCACGTGTCTGTTGCATGTCTAAATCTCAAATTCCTCTACCTTAATAAATTAAGGTTGAGGAGCCTTGACCTTGGGCTGATTCCAAATCTTGAGAGGTTAGAACTTAGAGAATGTCATGAGTTGGTAGAAATTAACGCTCCAGTTGGATGTCTAGATTGTTGGACCTTGATAATTGTACAAGTCTTGTATTATGAAGATAACGATAGACGAAGGACTAAATATGTTAAGTAGAAAGTTTATAACTGAAAAGTAGTTATTTCGGTTGGTAGTTAAAGTAGTTATTCCTGTAACTTGGTGAAGGGTTGTGTCGTTTGGTTCATGACCATTCGGACCATCATAACCATTGGGTCATACCCTTCATATCTATATATAGTCATTTACATGTAACCGTTTTTAGTTAGTGTCAAAAATACAATGTAACAGTATGTTGTTAATATAATGAATCATTTTCTTGTCAATCTTGTGCAACATGATCCTGGGAATATCAAGTTTCTGGAACCTGTGAAAAATCCAATATGGTATCAAGAGCCGAAGGTTGTTGCAAGGTTACAAGATGTGATTCAAGTCTCTTGATCAAGAAGATCAAGAAACCGAGAAGGAAGGCACCAAGATGTTGGGGAAGATAGTGCACAATCAAGAACCAACGTACATGGACATCAAACGAAATTGATGGACTGTTTGTTGTGATTTCTGCAGAAACGCGACAACAAACAAGAAGGAAGAAAACAATATTGTAGGACTTTGTGGGACTGCTGGAACGCGACACAAAGAGAAGAAAAGGAAACTCTTGACGTTGAAAAGAAGCGTAGAAGCAAGAGTAGCGCAGAAGAAAAAGACTTTGTGAAACCGGTTGAAAACAAGATACAAAGTATAAGACGCAGGACTAGCGCGCAAGATGTAAGACGCAGGACTAGCGCGCAAGGTATAAGACGCAGATTCTAGAAGCGCAAGGAACGTTGTTGTGAAGAAGAAAACGTATACATAGAATAAAGAAGGAGTACTCAAGAGAAGGAACAAACGAAGGACTGATATGTTTCATAGGAATTCAGAAACGAAGGACTGTTTTTCTGGATCAATTTGGTTACCAAGGCGTGGTACCAAGTTGTGTGTTAGAAGGTTTGTGATCAAAACAACACACAAGAACAACAACAGCGAGAGGATGAGCAAACGAAGGACTGTTTTGTTCAGCGAAAGAAGAAACAAGCGAAGGACTGCCTTGTTTTGTTGGAACGAATTCAGAAGCGAAGGACTGATTTCTGGTTCGGTGTGGTTACCAAGGTGTGGTAACAAGGATTGTGTGTAGGAAGTTTCTTAGGAATCTCAAAGAGACCGAGATCAAGAACAACACGCAAGGAGAAAGGAAACGTGTAACGTGGTACAAGAAAGTGTTGGTTTGTTGGTGTCGAATATAAACACAAACAAGAATAACACAAGGAGGCCGTGACTTTTTTGTTGAAGATTCAAGGGAGGCCGTGGAACGTTTTGTTTAGACTCGTTTGCAACAACAACAATTCGACAAGGAGAACGAAGAAGGAACCGTGGTGGTTTGATATTGGCTCGAATCAAAACAGAAGGTAGGCAACAAAAAATCTGGAAGATTTGTTGAAGGTTGAAGTCGAATAGGATTTGAAAAAGCAATGAGGCAGGAAGAAACAAAAGAAAAATGGAGTTGCTTGGGATAGAAAAGGTATAAAGAGAGACAAAACAATCAAGGATTGTTTGGAGACGTTTAGCAATACAAGAACAACAACAAATAACAAGAAGGACGGGCTGATCACTCATTCATAAGAAAATACCGACGGGTATTGAAGAGTTGTTGAAGATACGGTGTAAAATTGAAGAAACACAAGGAAGTATTGTGGTACAACGATGGAATGGAACAAGCAACAGCAGCAACAATTATGAAGACAAGAAAAAGGAAAGAAAAGACACGGAGAAGAGCATGAAGACTCGAAGAACAAGACTTAAACAATTAGGGGGGAGAATGTTGGACCTTGATAATTGTACAAGTCTTGTATTATGAAGATAACGATAGACGAAGGACTAAATATGTTAAGTAGAAAGTTTATAACCGAAAAGTAGTTATTTCGGTTGGTAGTTAAAGTAGTTATTCCTGTAACTTGGTGAAGGGTTGTGTCGTTTGGTTCATGACCATTCGAACCATCATAACCATTGGGTCATACCCCTTCATATCTATATATAGTCATTTACATGTAACCGTTTTTAGTTAGTGTCAAAAATACAATGTAACAGTTTATGTTGTTAATATAATGAATCATTTTCTTGTCAATCTTGTGCAACATGATCCTGGGAATATCAAGTTTCTGGAACCTGTGAAAAATCCAATATAGATACTCGTCAAAAGCTCAAGCATCTCGATATCAGTTACTCAAAGTTAAGAACCTTTGACCTTGGGTTGACTCCGAATCTCGAAACATTATCTCTTAATTATTGTGCTGTTTTTGAAGAACTTCGCGTGTCTACTGCATGTCTAAATCTCAAATTCCTCTACCTTAAGAATTCAAGGTTGAGGAGCCTTGACCTTGAGCTGATTCCAAATCTTGAGAGGTTAGAACTTAGAGAATGTCATGAGTTGGTCGAAATTAACGCTCCAGTTGGATGTCTAAAAAAGGTTTACTTAAGTGGTTTTTTAAGGTTTACTGATTGTGAGTTTTTCAATAGATGGGAACCGAAGGTTAGTTGTTCTTCAGCTACTTTAGCTACTTTAGATCTGGTTGGTAAGTCCCTAGATTTATGCCCATTACACCCCAACAGTAATCTCCCAAAGTTTCGGTTTCGTTGTAATTATACGGAAAATCTACCATCATCAGTTGGAAATATTGAGAAGCTTATGTCTTTTGGTCTATGTACTTGCACAGACTTAAAGAAATTTTCGGACATGATTTGTAGTTTACAATGTTTAAAAAAACTTGCACTCAACTGCAATATTCGAGAGCTTCCTAAAGATCTTGGCAAGTTAGAATGTCTAGAGGAGCTCTCTCTGTCATCTACAAAGATAAAACATCTTCCAGATAGCATTTGCATGCTGAAACATCTCAGATATCTCAGAATTTGTTACGGTGATCTTCTTGAAAAGTTACCAGACGATCTTGGCAAATTAGAATGTTTAGAAAAGCTATATGTGAGTAGTAAGAAAATTGAATATCTTCCAGATAGCATCTGCATGCTAAAACATCTGAAGTCGCTCGATGTTAGAATTTGTTGTCTTGGGAAGTTGCCTGAGGACATTGGCCAGTTAGAATCTCTGGAGAGACTAGCTTTGCGGGCTACAGCGATTAAACATCTTCCAGATAGCATTTGTATGTTAAGACATATGAAGTATCTTAGACTATCAGATTGTGTTCTTCTTGAAAAGTTACCAGAAGATCTAGGCCGATTAGAATGTTTAGAACATCTAGATATAACACATACAGGCATAAGTCATCTTCCGCAAAGCATATTTGGGTTAAAAGGTCTGCTTATCGCTGCATCTTCAGAGCTTCTTAGGTTGTATGATTTTCCTTCAGAGATAGAAACCACAACCAACCTATCCCAAATGTGAGTAAATTTTCCTTCAGTTTCTTTGTTTTCTAAATTCATTTTTCTCTTATATTTTAATATATCGAATTTGATATTGGTGGACAAAAATTATTCCAAAAAAACAGATTTTTAGAATGAAAAAAGAAAGTAAATTACACGAATGGTCCTTATAGTTTATACAAAATTACAGATTTGGTTTATGAATATGGTCTTCAATTTAAAACTTGTTACACTTTTGGTCCTTATTGTGTTAAAGATGTTAAAGTTTCTAAAAGATAAAATGCAACTATCATATCTGTTTTCAAAGATTCTCCATTGTAGATTCCATTTTAATTCAATTCCATATAATCTAAAGTAGTTTCTTGGTTTTTATGGTGGCTTCCAGGATCAAGCAGTAGCGGATGTGGGATTGCCGGTCTAGGAATTCATATTGCGGGTCTATGAATTGAGATTGCGGGTCTATGAATTTAGATTAAGGTATGCACTATTTTACTAGAGTTATTAATAAATTCAATAGTTTTGGGTGGCATTTTCAGGTCAGGGTTTTCGTTCCGAATTTTTAAGAATTCAGGTCAGGGTCCACTTTATGGGTATTTTTGCTCTTTAAGTTTGGGAGTGGTTAGGGTGCAAAAATCAAAAATTTCAGGGACGAAATTTGTAGTTTACCCTAATATAAATTATAAGTTTAGTAACCCAAATGAACAAAGTTCTTTACCTTAGACGCATCTTTTTTAAAAGTTTAGTGACATATATGTATATTAATCATACCTAAAGCTTTTAGTGGTATGTGAGTTGTCCACCAACCTAGAGGTTGTGGGTTAAAGCCTCGCCGGAGACATTTGTGATATATACTAGGAGATAGGGTGTGAAAAAATTTACCGTTAAAAAAAATGTATATTAACCCTGTACCAAACATGTACAACGTATTAAAATCTCAGCTAGAGGAGCTATACTTGTAATAATCGTTGAGATTAATTGTTTTGATTCTCTATATAATATGAAGTATTTACAACATCTGAGTAGTACATAACTTTGAACATATAGAATGCTATTTACAAGTAAAAAATTCTATCGAGTGTTTGGTACAAATGACTTTCACCAAAAGCTTATGCAATTTCACTATATTATGAGGTGCTGCAATACCATACATGAAATCAAACTTAAAACATTAGTTATTTACCAGAACATTAAGATATAACAAGTTGTTAACTCAACAACGTGATCACGTAAGAAGAATTACGTAAGTGGCCGTCCCACCAGTAGAGGAGTCGATCGAGTAGTATAGACAGGTTGAGAGGTTACAAAAAACTAGTGCATAGTAGCTTTTTATCTTTGACAAAGAAAAGCTATATATCAGATGTTGAACAAAGTTGAAAAATGATCATGATAATAGTCATAATACAAAATGAAAATGACATGAAATAATACAACAAAGATAGCCATTAAACTTGTGAGTGTATATGTGCGTACACCATGTGCTTCCAGATTTCTTGACAAGTATATTTTCCACTTGCATTTTTGTTGGTTAGAATCAAAGTAGTATAATTGAGTCATTGACATTAGACAGTTTGATACTATTTATATGTTTCTACCCAAAAGCAAAAAATAGCATCATGGGCTTAACATGTATACCATTAGCTATTTACACATTTGCCTGATAAACTTTAAGTTCTAGGTTAGTCTCTTAATCTAAAGTTAAAACAATGAAGTTCTTACTGTTAATGCTAAGTATTATGTTATTTGATAAACTTTGAGCTTAAAACATGTACAAAAGATTTTTATTTTTATTTTTATTTATTTATTTATTTTGAATAAAAATAACATTTTTAAAATGTGTGTGTGCGCATGTTTTGGTGGGATATATGTGTTTAAGTGGGGTATGTTTTGGTGGTGAAATTGGTTGTTTTATTACACTAAGTCGGTGGTGAAGTTGTTGTAGAGAGAGAAGGCTGAAGTGGCGTTGAGGTGATGGTACCACATCATCAGGTCTTCAGGTTCATACGGCGTATGGTTGGATGGGTTATACGGCGTATGTTCCTCAATACTTGGTCTTTAAATCTTGACGAGAGCTCATCCGCCGTATGCACTAAGGGTGGCATACGGCATATATATTTTCAATACTTGATTAATTCGTGGCAAGAGCTCATCCTTCGTATGCTCCAGGAGTGGCATACGGCGTATGCATATATAGCTGGAGATTGGCTTTGTGACATTTAGGATGTTTTGGCTCGTTTTCCAATCATTTTCGCGAGAATTCTCCACTAAAATACAAATTTATAGAAATATCTCATCAAAGTAAGGCAAAAAGAAGCAATTATCGTGGGAATTTGATAGCAAAAACGTGCATAATTTAGGAGCTATCAAGAGATATATGTACTGTATTTGCACCAACAGGTTCTCCATTAGGGTTTCATTAATTGAATTTAGGCAACGCACGGAGCCTCCAACACTTTAGAATTAATGTTTGCAAGTTTTGGAGATAAATAACCGACTGTGTTAGAATTTTTATTCTTGACCGTGATATTTTCAAGTATCTCAAATGTATTAGCATGCAGATTGATTCAGGCAACGTACAGCTTAATATTCTGGTCTTGTGATATTTAAACAGATTATGTGAAGTTGTGTCTAAACATTATATATTGGTGCAGGACGGTACTATTTTGTCATGGAAATCTACTTCCAAAACCAGTTTCTGTGAAGAACCAACATCTTTGAAGGGTAACACAGGATCTGTGCTTTCGCTCGTTGTAGGAGCTGGAATGCTCTTCTCCGGTTCTTATGACCACTCTATACGAGTATGTTTTCTCCAAATGTTATTTATATAATTTGGCCATTTCTTGTTTTCAACTTCATCATGTTTATTGATTGTGGTACAATTGTTTACTAGGTATGAAGTCCTGATTCACTAGAGTGTAGGCATGCATTCGATGGACATATGGGTGACGTGACAGCGGTCATATGTTGGGATCGATATTTGATTTCTGGTTCCCTGGAGACTAATTGTGCAAAATCGATTTAATTAGTGATAAAACAATTTGTAAAGATGTCATATTCCGCAAACCTTTTGTGAACATTGGTTAGTAGGCAAAAGATTACGATTTAAATAAATAAATCGCCTTTAGTACTTGCTTATTTGTTTAGGGTGCACGTGTGTGTTAAACTTACCAAAACTTACATAGACATATTGTACCTTGTAGCTCATGTTACAAAGATAAATGCAAAATGTTCAATGGACAGCACAATGAACTTTAGATTGCAAGTCAAACATAGAGCATCACTTGTTGCAAATTTGAACTTCTAACTACCACCCTTGTTTTATGGTCTGACAAAATTGTTAGTTACAGGGTGTGTTTCCTAAAAGTAGTAGTGAGCAGTAGCAGTGAGGAGCTGTGAGCAGTAGCTGCGAGTAAAAATCAAAAAGCTCACCGCTTCTTTGCTAAACGCACAATAAAAATCAAAAAGCTCATTGCTCACCGTTCATTGCCCCAAAAATCTCCAAAAAGCCCCGGGCCAAACATAGCCATAAACCGGTGTATAAACGCAGGTTGTAAAAACAATTTGTTGTTTTTGAATATCTTTACTCAAACTTTAAAGAGAAAGACTATAAATACTAGTGTTTTGAAATCTGGTTTGACCTGGCCGGATGAACCATTTTTGTTCGGAAAAAAAGGGTCCAATATGAATTATCTCGCTTTCTGTACCAAGTCTTGTGAGTAATGTCTAACACGATGGATTACATGAAATAGTTTTTTTAGAAAAGTAAGAATGCACATGGAGTAGGATATTTAGCATGGTATGGTTCACTCACACATCACTTCATATCACTTTAATTGGTTTGTGCAAAATATGGAGTACAAAATGACTTCATATTTCCATAACACCCAACATGGTCCATGGACTAGTTTCAGTTTTCATTTTACAAGATTGTCAAAAGTTTTGTATTAAATTTATATTTTTAAGTAAACCATAAGTGAAAGAGTTGTAAAAATAGGGTTTTTTTAACATGTGTCTTAGGGCACATGTTAAGTACACAAAAAGTACAATGGAACCCACGAAAAAGGACATACAAAAGTACATTTGTCTGTACTTTTGCGTGGGTCCATGAGTACTTTTATGTACTTTTTGTTGTGCTTGCACATGTTAGAAAAACTCGTAAAAATATATCAAGAAAAAAAACATCACATTACTGTTTCAGTTACTTTTGAGTTAATGTATTTGAGCTTTTGTACTTGTACTTTTGACCAATGAGCAATAAAGTTAAAGTCAAGCTAAACTAAACTTATTGTAAAGTTGACTGAGAACAAAAGTTCAGTAGATCCAAATAACGTGAACCAAGAAATCACATATATCTCAAACACAAATGCAATTTATAGAAAACTTTGTTGTTGATGAGTCTGTCACTCTGTTGACTGTTAGCATTTCCCTTATAGGCCCACGTGAAGTTGATGGGTCATTAGTTAGTTCGGTGGGTCAAGGCCTAGGGTTTAGACTGTGTACATTTGGAGCCCAATTGGTAACTTGTTCTTTTTGAGTTTTGACGCTTGTTGGATTTTACGTTTCTACTAGTTACATCTGAATCTTTGTTATTTGATTTTTTTATTGCCATATTAATTCTACTAAGAAAATGACTACTTGTTAGTCGGATCCTAAGCTTGAACAATGATCATGATAGTCATGATCGAAACATAAGCTAGCCAAAACATTTTACCTTTTATATCAAAAGCTAATACAAACACAACAAGAAAGCCTGGTCACTTGTGAGTTAATTCATTGTAAGCTAACGAGGTAATGCAACATTTTTTTTGTATAATTAAGCAGTGTATTGAGATTTGATAAACCAACATGCCACAAGTATTTTTAATTTAAGAACTTAAAAAGTTATAAGCAAAAACAAGATGATTTGGAAAATTTCAACCAACTTCATCTAGCTACTTTTCTTCACAATGCGATGTGGGATGAGCAAAATCCATTTAATTAGTTATAAAACAATTCGTAAAGATGTCATATTTGGCAGACCTTTTGTGAACATCGATTAGTAGGCAAATGATTACGAATATATTATCTTTTGGCACTAAATCATCTTAACTACTTGCTTATTTGTTTGGGGTGCACGTGTTTGTTAAACTTACCAAAACAAACGTCGACATATATGACCTTCTTGTAGCTCATGTTAAAAAGAGTTTTTATAATCATCGTATTTGTTTTTGGTGTTTTAATTTGATATCTTAATAAGTTTTACGATCTCTATATGACGTACAACATGTTCTTGAGACATGTTGAACCATCAAACTGTTAATGTGACCATGTTACTAACAAGAAATTGAGAATAAGGCATCATACAAATTACATTAAGAAAAGAGATTCTTTGATATTTAAATAAGTACTACTCCCTCCATCCCAATTTATTTGTCCACTTTTAATTTTCAAAGTTTTTTTTTGTCAACTTTGATCTTAAATATATATGTTTGTGTTATTTGATATTTGATGCAAAATATATGAATAGATTGAGTTTTAAGTGTATTTTTAATTTGTATAATTTTCATCAAGTATTATATAACACAAATAAGAATATTTACGGTCAAAGTTGACAAAGAAAGACTTAAAAAGTCAAAACTGGACAAATAAATTAGGACGGAGGTAGTATAAAAATAAAAAGTCAAGGTTAAGAAATTATATGTTCTACTCATAAAGTTAGATGATATTTTTAAATAAACATCATCAAACACTACAAGTCAACATTATAATACCAACCTCAATTTGGTTAAAAAATATACACTACAGTATATTAATAAAGCAAAATTTATATACTTCAACCCATGTGGGACTAGTTGAAACAAGTTTATCTTCACAAATGTAATCCATGCAAGAAGTTGTGCTAAAGACATACATAAGTCATAACACCTTTGTTGCCTTTATAAAAAAAATAAAAAATAACACCTTTGTAACCGAAATTAAATTCTTATTTTTAAGCATTGTTTTATTCTTTTCAAGATATGTATAAATAGATACCAAACTCAAACATATAGTGACAATGCACTTGGAGTTGGATATCCACCATGGTTCATTCACACAACAGGTCATCTCCAAGATAAAATGCGGTGAAAAGAATTATTCAAAAAATTGATATCCGCCATGGTTGGTTCGAGGGCAAGAAGCTCGTTTCTTCTACAAAAGAAAAGGTCTGAAACTCGATGGAAGTGAAGACGAGAAGAAAAAGAAGGAAAATTCGAGGGTCTATGCTAGGTGATCAAGGATGTCTTGATTTGTAATATATTTTTTCTCCCTTTCTTCAATTTCTTTAACCAATACATACCTTTAGATAATTAATTTGATTTTGTAATTATAATCATTTTGTTTGTTTGTTCTTTTAAAATACGAGTAGTTTGTTTCAATGTCGTGCTGGCTGTGACTTGTGACTACATACACTACGTTTGATTTATGTAATCAATGATACACCATACAAGTTTGCCAGATCTTTTTTCTTGTAACTTAAAGTATATTTATGACCATCTTATTATTTTATGGTGTTTTTATATCTTTACTAAGTTTGATATCAAAAGTCAAACTCTTTGATAACCAATACATACTTTATGGTGATTTTATATCCTACCATGCTAATAAGAAAGCGAAAATAAGCTATCGTACTAATTACATTAAAATACAAACTCCTTGATACTTAGAAAACGAAAAATTCAGTTAAGAATTATATGGAAGCCAACAGAGTTACATTTTGTATCTAATGATATTTATTACTAACTAACCGAGTACCCGTGCATAGCAACGAAAATTCCTAGTGGCAGACAATTAACGATATGTGATATTGTAGTAATTAGAGTTTCGTGTAGTATTCAAAATAGAACGCGAAAATATCAAAATGTAATTGCAAATGGTTGTAATATGCGATAATTCAACTCAAACAAAAATTCTTAACATGTATCAAAGAACATATAAAAACATTTAGTGAAACAGAAAATAAAACATTACATCAATTATGAGACAATAAGTAACAATTCAAATTTTTACATGCATGACTTATGAGTTATGTAACCAATTCTGATACAATATTAATGTTGGTCACATACTTTTCTTAAAGTTTGAGTTTTCATGATCATCTTATAATTTTTAGGTGTTAAAAAGAAATTGAGAATAAGGTATCATACAAATTACATTAAGAAAAGAGATTCTTAGATGTTTGTACTATAAAAAAAATTCTTTTCTTCGATATTTAAAAAAGTTATAAAAAACATAATAAAATTAAAATCAAGGTTAAGAACTTATGTGGTAAACTGCAACACCGGGCGATATTTTTAAATAAACATCACCAAACACTACAAGCCAACATTATAATACCATCCTCAATTTGGTTAGATACTATGCACCACAGTATATTAATAAGCAAATTTTCTATACTTCGACCCATGTGGGACTAGTTGAAACAAGTTTTCAGAAATGTAATCCATACAAGAAGTAGGTTGTGTTAAAGACATACATAACACCTTTGTTGCAGAAATTAAATACTTATTTTTACGCATTGCTTTATTCTTTTCTTGATATGTGAAAATAGATACCAAACTCAAACATATAGTGACAATGCACTTGGAGGATATCCACCATGGTTCATCTCCAAGACAAAATGCGGTGAAAAGAATTATTCAAAGAATTGTTATCCGCCATAGTTGATTCGAGGCCAAGAAGCTTGTTTCTTCTACAGAAGAAAAGGTTGGAAACTCGGTGAAAGTGAAGACGAGAAGAAAAAGAAGGAAGCTTTGAAGGAAAATTCGAGGGTCAATGCAAGGTGATCAAGGATGTCTTGGTTTGTAACTATAATTATTTTTCCCTTTCTTCAATTTCTTTAACCAATACATACCTTTAGATAATTTGATTTTGTTTCAATGTCGTGTTGGTTGTGACTACATATACACTGTGTTTGATTTATGTAATCAATGATACACTATACAAGTTAGCAGTGATGGACCCAGGAAAAATGGATGTGGGGGGCAAATTTTTTTTTTTTTGAACATAACAACAAAATGCGGAAAAAAAAAGATCATAATGATAAATCGAGTATTTTTACTTAGAGATGAATGATTTATAAGGCTTTAGAGCGTTGAATGTTAGGTTTTAGTATGTGGGTGGGGGGCAATTTGAGTTTTTGGTAGGGGTCACTTTAAAAAAAAGGTCAAAATTTAAAAAAAATTACACTAAAATTTTAACTTTTTCGGCTAGCTAGGGGGGCACCGGCCCCATACTTACACTCTAGATCCGTCCATGCAAGTTAGTCACATATGTTTCTTGTAACTCGAGTATATTTATGACCATCTTATTATTTTATAGTGTTTTTATATCTTTAATAAGGTTAATATTAAAAGACAAACTCTTTGATAACCAATACATACTTTATGGTGATTTTATATCCTACCATGCTAATAAGAAAGCGAAAATAAGCTATCGTACTAATTACATTAAAATACAAACTCCTTGATACTTAGAAAACGAAAAATTCTGTTAAGAATTATATGGAAGCCAAGAGAGTTACATTTTGTATCTAATGATATTTATTACTAACTAGGCGAGTACCCGTGCATAGCAACGAAAATTTCTAGTTGCAGACAATTAACGATATGTGATATTGTAATAAGAGTTTCGTGTAATATTCAAAATAGAACGCGAAAATATCAAAATGTAATTGCAAATGGTTGTAATATGCGATAATTCAACTCAAACAAAAATTCATAACATGCATCATAAAACATATAAAAACATTTAGTGAAACGGAAAATAAAGCGTTACATCAATTATGAGACAATAAGTAACAATTCAAATTTTTACATGCATGACTTATGAGTTATGTAACCAATTATGATACAATATTAATGTTGGTCACATACTTTTCTTAAAGTTTGAGTTTTCATGATCATCTTATAATTTTTAGGTGTTAAAAAGAAATTGAGAATAAGGTATCATACAAATTACATTAAGAAAAGAGATTCTTAGATGTTTGTACTATAAAAAAAATTCTTTTCTTCGATATTTAAAAAAGTAATAAAAGACATAATAAAATTATAATCAAGGTTAAGAACTTATGTGGTAAACTGCAACACCGGGCAATATTTTTAAATAAACATCACCAAACACTACAAGACAACATTATAATACCAACCTCAAGTTGGTTAGAAAATATACACCACGGTATATTAATAAGCAAAATTTCTATACTTCAACCCATGTGGGCTAGTTGAAACAAGTTTTCAAAAATGTAATCCACATAAGAAGTTGTGCTAAAGACATACATAATACCTTTGTTGCCGAAATCAAATACTTATTTTTACGCATTGTTTTATTCTTTTCAAGATATGTAAAAATTGATACCAAACTCAAAACATATAGTGGCAATTCACTTGGAGTTGGATATCCACCATATATGGTTCATTCACACAACAGTTCATCCCAAGATAAAATGTGGTGAAAGGAATTATTCAAAAAATTGATATCCGGCATGGTTGATTCGAGGGCAAGAAGCTCATTTCTTCTACAAAAGAAAAGGTCTGAAACTAAAGGCGGAGCTTGGTAACTTTTTGTGGGAGGGCCAAACATGTTATTCTCCATATGTAAAAAGGCCAACTTGTAAAACATATTTTTTTATCATATAAAAATACACTATGAGACAAAGTTGTGGGAGGGCCACAACCCCCTCCAATCTCTTCATAGCTCCGCCAATGTAATGAAACTCGATGAAAGTGAAGATGAAAAGAAAAAGAATGAAGCTTTCAAGGAAAATTTTAAGGTTTACGCAAGGTGATCAAGGATGTCTTGGTTTGTAACCCTTTCTTAAATTTCTTTAACCAATACATACCTTTAGATAATTTGATTTTGTAATTATAATATTTTTGTTTGTTTGATCTTTTAAAATATTATTACCTTTGTGTGGAAAACTAGAAGGGGGGTTGAATAGTTTTACGTTTTTTTAATTTGTTATAAAAGATAGTTTTAGTGTTTTCTTAGTTTTTAAAATTTAGATTCGATAATATGTGATCTCAAGTCTTGCACACAAAATATTAGAAGAGAACAAGACATATATACATGCAAAGCAATAATTATAAAAATAGATTCATTCAAGCATCATAGAAATGATTAGCATTACAACATTCAATATGCTTAAAGCATATTGATTACAATAAAACAAAAAGAAAAGACATAGTTCTATATTGCCTAAGAGAGCACTTGGACTTGCTTGCAACCTATGGTTGATTGTTTTATTTGCTTGAAGGAGAACATAAGCATAAAGCTTAGTTGTTAGATGGAGAGGGATATGGAGTGGGATATGGAGCGGAAGAGGTGGATCATACGATATTGTATCGTGTTAAGGGTGGTATGGGATGAGGACGAGTGAGGAGATATTCAATCCAAGAAATATCTTCACTCAAGTATAGGATTTGTTTTTGAAGAAAGATGCGCGAGTGTGGTTTGTAACTTGATCCAAGTTGAGAGAGTGAGGAAGGCAATTGTTGTAGGGTGATGATGGAGGTTGCCCTTTGTTGCGTTGTGCAAGATGCATGGCATTGAGATCATTAAGATCATGAATTTGTGATATTTCATCACGGAACTTTTGCTTTTCCGTGGCAATGCGGAGAAAGTCATTGTGTTGATATGGATGAATTGGGTTTGTGTAGTTGGAATTGTAGTGGGATGGTTGATCAAACTTGTATGGATCATTACAAATGGTTGGAGGATGAGATGAGTGGTTTGGCATGAAGGAAGATGTTTGGCCAATGTTGTATGGTTTGTAAAGAGGATCAAATGAATGTCCTTGTGAATTTGGTGTAAAGTTTGGGAAGTAAGTGGTTGGAGGTGTTGAGTGATTTCCAACTTCATTGGTTATGATGGATTTGTTACGAGGGCTTTTTCTTCGCCATACGGGTTTTTCCGTCATTCTTGCAAGCCTTGAGGCTTTTGGTTTTGGTTTGTTTGGAGAAGTCATGAAGGGATGAGTGAAGAGTTTTGAGGATTGGAGGTATTTATAGTGTAAGATTTGTTTGTTTATGGATGGATAAAGTTTGGTTTGGAGATTAGGACAGAATGTGTTGGTGAAAAATGGGAAATGTAGGTTGAAATGGGCTAAAAAGCAGAAAAAATTCTGTAAACCCGACCATCAGATGGCCGGTCCCCTTAATTAGGGGGCGGTCCCCTTAATGATTAAGGGGGCCGCCTTACAAAATTAAAGGGGTCGCCCATCTGGTGATTTCCAGATTGCCAGAATTGGGTTTTTGGCAGAAAGGTTGTGTGTTTGGATTAGATTTCAAGCAAGTTCAACTCCTTGAGGCAATATAGCATCTAATCTAACTATAATATAGCATGCATGCAACAACACTTAAGTAAAAGAGCAATCAAGCAATTAGTAATAAGCAAGAGAAGGCAAACAAAAGCAAGGGCACTTAATCTTCCTAGAGCAACTATCTTAGATCAAAGGCAAAGGTAACTAGTGAGTGGAAAACTAGTGATGGAGCAAGATGACAACATTATTAATGAATTTGTCCTAGTATGTGTCTATATGCAACAAATGTGGAGTTGAAATTGTTTCGACTCCTAAATGCAAAGAGAGATAACGATCCTAAGAAACAATCCAAAAGATCTCCTTGATTCAATTTTTGCACGATCATGAATGTCAAAGATATATATTAGATTGTATACATTGACAATTTATGTGAGAGTTTATGCATGATTTTGGAAGACAATGTTTTTAGCATTAGTCAACAATGCAAGGAAAATGATGTTCATGTGATTCCTAGATGTGAGAATAATTTTTTAAAGAAAATTGATTGGGTTTTACAAAAGAGTTTATTCAAAGAAAATAAACTTTCCCAATCTTTAATTTTGTACGAAATAGATTCCTAGACTCAGAGATAAAGAAGTGGACGAAAAGTAAATTTTATGCAAGTATAAATTTGTATTAGTTCAATATAATTTAGTCAACTTGTTCCATCATTCCTAATCCTAAACGCAAGTGGTTGAATAATTCACGCTTAAGGGGTTTTGTGAATATATCCGCAATGTTATCTTCCGATGCAACCTTTTCTATAGATCTATTTTCTTTTTGTACATTATCCCTAAGAAAATGGTGGCGTATTTCTATATGCTTAGTCCTAGAGTGTTGCACCAGATTTTTACTTAAATCTATCGCACCTTTGTTATCGCACATAATGGGAACATTTTCTAACCTAATGCAATAGTCTACGAGAGCTTGTTTCATCCATAGTGCTTGTTGACATGCCTTTCCAGCGCTTACATATTCGGCTTCGGTGGTAGAAATAGCAAGAGCGGTTTGCTTCTTCGGAAACCAAGATGTTAGACAACATCCCATAAACGTGCGAATACCGCTAGTGCTTTTTCTATCTACGTAGTCTCCCGCATGATCCGAATCCGCGTAGACGATGGTTTCTATGCCGGATCCCTTAGGATACCATAATCCTAAGTGTGTAGTGCCTTTAATGTATCGGAAGATACGCTTAACCGCTTCTAGGTGAGAGGTTTTGGGATCCTCTTGAAAACGGGCACAAAGGCAGACACTAAACATGATATCGGGTCTACTTGCTGTCAAGTATAGTAAACTACCTATCATTCCTCTATACTTGGTGTTATCTACGGACTCACCTTCATCATCCTTTGTGAGCTTTACTTCCGTAGACATGGGAATTTTCATGGGTTTTGAGTCTTCTAGGCCAAATTTCTTAAGCATTTCTTTAATGTACTTAGATTGGTTAAAAAATATTCCATCTTCTAAATGTTTTATTTGTAATCCTAGGAAGAAGTTAAGTTCACCCATCATACTCATCTCAAACTCATCATGCATGATTTTGGCAAATTCATCACACATGTCTTGACAAGTCGATCCAAATATAATGTCATCAACATATATTTGGACAATGATGAGATTTGGGTCTTTCCTTTTAGTGAAAAGAGTGTTATCTACCATTCCCATGGAATAATCATGTTTAATAAGAAAATCTTTTAATCGATCATACCAAGCTTTGGGAGCTTGTTTGAGTCTATACAAAGCTTTTTTTAACTTATAAACATAATCAGGTTTTGCGAAGTCAATGAATCCTGGAGGTTGTGCCACATATACCTCCTCATTGATAAAACCATTAAGGAATGCACTTTTCACGTCCATTTGGAATAACTTAAAATCTAGGGCGCAAGCATAGGCAAGTAATATCCTAATCGATTCTAGTCTGGCTACGGGGGCATAAGTTTCGTCATAATCAATTCCTTCTTGTTGATTATAACCTTGGGCAACTAACCTAGCTTTATTCCTAGTAACTATTCCATTCTCATCTAACTTATTCCTATATACCCATTTAGTTTCTATGATGGTCATATTCTTTGGATTTGGGACTAATTCCCAAACATCATTTGCCTTAAATTGATTTAATTCTTCTTGCATAGCTATAACCCAACTTTCATCTTTTAAAGCCTCATTAATATTCTTAGGTTCTATTGCTGAGAGGAAACAAAAGAAATTGTTTTTATCTTGGGCTTGTGACCTAAGGGTTCTTTGGTTAAGATGTCCTATTATATTATCTAATGGATGTGATCTAGATTCTTTAATATTAACAATTTCGTTATTTCCTAAGTGAATGTCTTCATTATCATTTCTTATGGGTTTTGTTTTACTAACCTCAATAGCTTCATCTTCGACTAAGTCATCATCTTCTAAAGGTAATGTTTTAGGAGGTGGTGGCGTTTCATCAAATGTTACATTTAGTGATTCTTCTACTTTCATGGAGTGTTTGTTAAGTATTATATATGCTTTGCTATTTTGTGAGTATCCTAAAAATATTCCTTCATATGATTTTGGATCAAACTTAGTGAGGTAATCCCTAGTGTTTAGAATATAACATTTACTTCCAAATACCCTAAAGTAGCTTAAGTTTGGTTTTCTACCTCTTAGTAACTCATAAGGAGTTTTTCCTAGAATTCTCCTAATTGATACCCTATTTAAAATATATGTTGATGTATCTACGGCGTGACACCAAAATTTTTGTGGGATGGATTGTTCATTTAACGTTGTTCTACTCATTTCTTGTAGTGACCTATTTTTTCTTTCTACTACGCCATTTGATTGAGGAGTACGAGGAGCGGAGAAATTGTGAGATATTCCATTTAAATCACAATATTTTCCGAATTGTACTTCGTTATCAGATTCCCTACCATGGTCCGTCCTAATGACAACTATTGTGCATCCTAATTTATTTTGAATCATTTTACTAAATATTTCGAACTTTTCAAAGGCTTGGGTTTGGTCACTTAAAAACCTAGTCCACGTGTATCGTGAATAGTCATCTACTATTACTAAGGTATATTTGTTTCCTCTATAGCTCCGCACAGCGGATGGACCGAAAAGATCCATATGTAATAATTCTAGGCACCTAGTAGTGGATACTATATTCTTAGCTTTGTGATTAGCATGAGCTTGTTTTCCAATTTTACATGCATCACAAAAATGCTTGTCATATTTTAGATTAGGCAAATTTCTAACTAATTCCTTAGAGGCCAAAGATTGTATTTGTTGCATGTTAGCATGTCCTAATCTCCTATGCCACAATGTAGAGTTTTCATCTAGGGTCGTTAGGCATATCCTATCCTCAGGCTTGTTTCCTAGTTTCATAACATATATGCCACCTTTCCTAATTCCTCTACTATAATTTTTTCATTCTTAACTATTTCGCTATCCTCTTCGGTAAAGGTGACTCTACATTTATTATCACATATTTGTCCTACACTAAGCAAGTTATATGTTAAATTATCTACATGCTCTACATTTTCAATAGTAAGTGAGTCTTGAGAAATCGTACCTTTGCCAATGATTTTTCCACGTAAGTCACTACCGAAAATAACGTTACCTCCATTGTAAGCCTTGTATGTAGAGAATAGCTTGCGGTTCCCCGTCATGTGCCTCGAACATCCGCTATCTTTGATCCATTCGTCAGGTTCCAAGTCAATTCCTAAACATATTTCGTCGGTTTCTTTTGCCATAAAACACTTTTCGTCTCTTGGCTTTTCAACTTCTTCTTTGTCACTATCACTCCATGTTCCACTAACAAAAGCGCCTTGATTTTCATAACCCGGTGGCTTTAGACATTCGCCAATGAGATGATTTGGACTTCCACATCTAAAGCACTTTCTTTTCCCATAGTTGTCACTTCTATTTCTTTGGAATGATTTTCTTTCGTCTCGTGATGATCTAGTGAATCTTCCTCGTCTCTTGAAGAATTTCTTGAATTCTCTTACGGCCATTGCATATTCTTCGTCTTCACTTTCGTCACTTGAATCATCATCATCACTAGGTTCCTTTTTGGCTTTTAGAGCAATGGATTTGGTTTGTTCTTTCTTGACTTTGACCGTTTCCGAATCTCTTCTTATAATTTCTTCATGAACCTCCAAGTTGCCAATTAGTTCATCTAGTGATAACGTCATCAAGTTCTTTGATTCTTCAATTGCCGTGACCTTAGCTCGCCATTTTGGATGCAATGCCCTAAGAAATTTCCTAACACAATTTTTACTAGAAAATGTCTCATCAAGTGCTTTTAAACTTGTGATAATAGTGTTAAATTTAGCAAAAGCATTATCAATTGATTCCTCTTCCGGAATCGTAAATTGTTCATATTGTTGTACAAGAAGATCTATTTTATTATCTTTGACTTGGCTATTACCTTGGTGAGTAATTAGTAAAGAATCCCAAATTTCTTTGGCGGTTTTACACATAAAAATTCTTCCATAATCTTTGCGTGGTAATGCATTATAAATGACCATTTTAGCCTCATTATTTTTTGCTAGTTTCTTTTTCAAATCATCATTTTGTTCTTCAAAAGATACAATTTCATCCATTTTAGCTTCAACATTATATTGAATAGGGGGAAAATCACCAAAGGTAATAATATACCAAAGATCAAGATCTTTTGATTTCACATACGTTTCGAATCTACTTTTCCAATATAAAAATCTATCACTTTCAAATAGTGGTGGTCTTTGCATAGATTGCCCTTCTAAATATTTTTTAGATTCCATAGATCGTTACAAGTTTTATAATACAATATATTTTAAAGATCTTGCTCGACGTGGCTCCTGATACCAATTGTGGAAAACTAGAAGGGGGTTGAATAGTTTTACGTCTTTTTAATTTGTTATAAAAGATAGTTTTAGTGTTTTCTTAGTTTTTAAAATTTAGATTCGATAATATGTGATCTCAAGTCTTGCACAATATAAACAACTATCAATAAGTAAGATATAACAATGATAAGTAATGAAATAAATAAGAGATGGAAAGATCGAACCGCGAGACAAGAGATTTATAGTGGTTCGGCTACAAGGATACCTTCCTTGCCCTACTCCACTCCCCGAGCACCTAACTCGAGAGTTTTCTTCACTATATCAACAATCTCCCTTATGGTGGAGAAAACCTTACACACCAATTTACACACCACAACTTCTTCACACCTAAATCACAACTTCTTCACACCAATCTATTTCACAACTAACTACTTCACGCCTATCTTCTTCACACCAATTTATTTCACAACTAAAAACTTCACACCTAGCTTCTTCACTATAATCTAATTCCTAACTTTTCTTCTTCACACCAAACAACTAACTAATCACACAATCAATATACCTAGCACAACTATCTACAATCAAATATACACAACAATCTTCACAAAGAATAATGTAAATAATCTTGATGATGCACCAACAACTTGTATGTGGAGGTCACAACAAGTTGTAATACTTCTTGTCTTGGGGGATAGAAGTATTCTTCTCTTGCACTTGAAAGGATGATGTTTGAATCACTTTGAAACAAAGAATTATGTACTTATGATCAAAGGATTAAGAGAATAGAAATGTGGATCTAGAACAGAAAGTTTAAGAGTGCAAAAGGTAAGAAAATTCTGTAGGATGAACCAGTATTTATAGGGAAAAAAATTACTGTTCTGGAGCGTGGCCGGTCCCCTTAATGATTAAGGGGGCCGCCCCTTCAGAACGTTGGATTTTCTTGTCTTTTAGTGGGGAATATTTTTCTGGATAAAATTTGCCATTTTTGGTTGGAAATTTGAAATTATATATTTATAATGAATTAAACATATTCGTTTAATTCCAAAAGTAATTTTGTAAAAGATATAGAATGTTTAATACATTTTATAAAAATTCTAGTGATTAGAAAAATTTCATTTGATCATGAAATGCAATAAACCCTTTGTTTATTCATACCTTAAGTGATATGGACGTAAAGACAAATATTAAGCACTAAAAACTTGTTTACGTCATAAGTTTTAGATTAATGAGTTTATGCTTTGTAATTATCAAAACATAGAGATATTGTTAATGTGCTAACAATGTTTTTAGACATTATTTATGTCAATACTTCGTCTCATAATTATTGTTCAGTGGTGACTTTTGAAGTCTTTATTTTGTAACGTTAATTTAAATATTTTTATTTGTGTTATATAATACTTGATGAATATTATACCAATAAAAATACATTTAAAAATCAATTCATTCATATATATTTCATCAATACAAATAAAAATATTTAATGTGAAAGTTGAAAACCAAAACTTCAAAAGTCAACACTAGACAGTAATTATGAGACGGAAAGAGTAGTAGTTTGTCTCAACGTCGTGTTGGTCACTTGGTTGCGACTTGTGACTACATACATTACGTTGATTTGTGTAATCGATGATACACTATACAAATTAATCAGGCGAATCGGGAATAGGAGTGTGGTTATCCCGTAAGGAGAGGCTCGCGGTTGGTATCTCTGCCTGAGGATGCGACACTAATTCGAGCCAACAACTAACAACTAACATCTAACAACTAGACCATCTTATTACTTTATGGTGTTTTAATATCTTTAATATGTTTAATATTTTAAGACAAACTCTTTGATAACCATATATACTTTGAGTGTATAGATAATGAACAACACTATTACTTTTTTTAGATAATATTGTATACTCAAATATTTAAAAAATTAAGTATCAAATCTCTTGTATAGATGAAATTATATAAAATGATATATAAATGTGGACGGGGCAGTTTTTTCGGTTCGTTTTTCTGTATGAAACCAAAAACCGCTCTAAATATTCAGCTTTTATAAAAATCAAAACCACCACCATCT
The DNA here is from genome assembly GCA_030686995.1 of Artemisia argyi. Taxonomy (NCBI): domain Eukaryota; kingdom Viridiplantae; phylum Streptophyta; class Magnoliopsida; order Asterales; family Asteraceae; genus Artemisia; species Artemisia argyi. Next base: position 233,136,982 of record CM060703.1, on the reverse strand, counting down.
GTTTCTCAACTGGGGCGGTCTTTTCAGTTTAGTTTTTTGATTTTTTTGGTTTCAATTTCTGTTTATCGATTTTTGTGCTTACCCCTAACATACTTTATGATGTTTATATATCCTACCATGCTAATAAGGAAACGTGAATAAGCTATCGCACTAGTTACATTAAAAGACTAACTGTTTTTTTTATGATTAAAAAACGAAAAATTAAGTTAAGAATTATATGGTGGGAGAAAGAGATTGATTTTGTATCTAATGATGTTTATTAAGAAACAAAATCAAACACTTCCAACCAGCAATATAATACAAATCACAACTTGCATAAGTAATATACGTTGGATTATATTAATATACAAAATGTTTGTCCTTTAATCCATGTGGGACTACTTGAAATACGTTTAAGAAAAATGACCATCTAATGATATAACACCTTTGTAAGAGATATATTTTCCAAAAGTGGAGTAACTAGATATTAACTGTTGGCCCCTTTCTTTTAGAAACAACCATTCTTGAGTCTTGACCAATTTTTCTGTCTCAAGTTGGATTTAAAAGAGTAATACGAGAACTCTCGATTTTATTTCCCCTTTTCTTCAATTTCTTTAACAAACACATAGTAGCCAATGACATTATCGGGCTCTTGAGACATGTTAAACGATCAAAACCATTTTACTATAGGAAATTGAAAATAAGGTATCGTACTAATTAAATTGAAAAAGCAACTCTTTGATATAAAGGCCAAAATGTATATTCATACCCTGAATTTGGTTAACCGGGTCCTTTAGTACCATGTACTCTTAAGGGTCTAGAATAGTACCCTCAACTTGGATAACATGATTTGCACATGACTTTCACGTTAGTTTGTTAACATGAATTTGGCATGAACAATCTCTAAACAAATACCGAGTACCATAACTCATGTGATATATATAAAATTCAACACAAATACTAAAGGTTTATAACAAAACATCATCATAAGTCATTTGTTATATAGAAATGCAACACAGTACACTTTAAAAATACCAAATTCTGAAAATACATCCGATCCATAGTTTAGCAAATTCCAAAGACATTGCATATGCATTATTAAATCAGCAAAAAATAGGCCCTGAAGAGTTCAAACAAGCTTATGCGTAGTTACATGTCTTGCACTTTTGCTTTTAGACACTTGTCTTGACTAGTTTCTTACTTTTGCTGCCTGTTCAATTTCTCGGTGCACTTGCATCATGTGAGGTGGATGCACCCTGAAAACACGATACTAATAAGGCAAGAGTGTTTTTGTTTACATCATAGAGAGAGCACGTCTTTGAATTATGAGTGTTAGAATTGCAAATCTCTTCCATGGCGAGATGGCTTAGTCTTGTTGAACTAGACCCATCTTCTTCACCATACCCTTCCTCTTCCTTACATGTTTCATCTTCTTTGTTATTATGATCCATTCTACATAAAAGAGTACATACATATAGAATGTCAAAAAAGGATTATAACTAATTTTGTGTCCAAGACTACTTATCCTAACACAGTAACATACACAAGAGTTTAACCAACTGTTATATATCAATATATATGTGGAGTTAGACTACAAATTCAAAAAGACTAAAATAAAAAAATGAAAAAAACACAAGTAACAGCAAGGTGTAAAAATCTTATATTTAATTATTAAAAGCCTTTACCTTTCACAAGATCAAAGATTCATGTTGATATAAATAATGTCTAAAAACATTATTAACATATATCGATATCTCTATGTTTTGATAATCACAAAACGTAAACTCATTGAACTACAAATTATGACGTAAACAAGTATTTAGTCGTAAATATTTGCTTTAGCATCCATATCACTTAAGGTATGAATAAACAAAGTGCCTAATACATTTTATGATCAAAGGAATTTTTATTTTTACAAACCTTACATTTTATTAAAATGGGACAAACATTTCTAAACTTATACAAAACATTTTTGTATTTATAAGAAATGTTTTATTCAAAATAAACATTTTGAATTCAAATTTCTACCCAAAAAACGGCCACATTCTTCAGGAAAAACCTCCCCCACAAAAAGACAAAAAATCTGAAGAAAAAATATTTTTTTCTTAGGCGGCCCCCTTAATTATACTAGGCGGTCCCCTTAATAATTAAGGGGACCGGCACATAATTAAGGGGACCGGCCACGCTCCCTATCAGATTTTGTCAGAAATTTTTCCCTATAAATACCACCTCAAACCTGGAATTTTTCTCACCTCTTTGCACAAATATTTTCAGATCCAATTCTCTCTAAACATCCTTCTAAAATCCTTTGATCATAAATACATAATCCTTTGTTTCAAAGTGATTCTTACATCATCCTCTCAAGTGCAAGAGAAGAATACTTCTATCCTCCAAGACAAGAAGTATTACAACTTGTTGTGACCTCCACATCCAAGTTGTTAGTGCATCATCAAAAATATTACATATATCTTTGTGTAGTGTGTTGTGAATATTTGATTGTAGATAGTTGTGTTAGGAATATAGATAGTGTGATTGGCTAGTTGATTGTAGTAAAGATAGTTGGTGTGAAGTAGTTGTGAAGATAGGTGTGTAGTAGATTGGTGTGAAGTAGTTGTGAAGATAGGTGTGTAGTAGATTGGTGTGAAGTAGTTGTGAAGAAGGTGTGAAGATTGACAAGGTGTGAAGACGGTGTGAAGTCTTGAAGAAGGTGTGAAGGTGTGAAGGTCACGTGGTGTGATATTTGGTGTGAGATTGGTTCTAGCTACGATTATAACTCGACATTTAGCTTAGTGTCGTTAACTTGTGTAAGCCAAGGTGTGTAAGGTTTTCTCCGCCATAAGGGAGCTTGTTGATATAGTGAAGAAAACTCTCGAGTAGGTGACTCGAGGAGTGGAGTAGGGCAAGGAAGGTGTCCTTGTAGCCGAACCACTATAAATCCTTTGTCTCGCGGTTAGATCTTTCCATATCTTACTTATTATCTTGCTTATATCGTTATTACTTTTGTAGACGTAGACGTATATATATAGTTGCTCATATAGTGCTAGTATTGATTTTACTTAAAGATCAAACGAAAGTTTTAGTCACAAAACAAAGTTTTTACAATCAAACTAAAAAGGTTACATACATATAATTGATCATTTCGATCAAGTATAGTTTTCATACAAAATATAACTAAGGATTATAAAATAAACGATTACGTACTTATCTCTTGTATATAGCTACAATTGTTTATATTATGCATGTGTTGATTTCACATACTTAGCATACATTATTATTATTATTGTTTATACTTAGATATACTTGTTCATATTGTTCAAGATTTGAGTTCACATAAGATTGAATCAAAGTTTTAAAAGCAAACAAGGTTTTAAAACTAAACTAAGTTTTCAAAATAAAATTAAAAAGACGTAAAACTATTCAACCCCCCCCCCCCTTCTAGTTTTCCACAATTGGTATCAGAGCCACGTCTAGCAAGATTTTTAAAATATATTGTATTTTAAAACTTGTAACGATCTATGGAATCTGAAAAATATTTAGAAGGGCAATCTATGCAAAGACCACCACTATTTGAAAGTGATGGATTTTTATATTGGAAAAATCGATTCGAAACTTATGTGAAATCAAAGGATCTAGATCTTTGGCATGTTATTACTAATGGTGATTTTTTTACCTACTCAAAATAATCCCGAAACAAATAAAGATGAAATAGTACCTTTTGAAAAACAAAATGATGATTTAAAAAGAAGACTTTCTAAAAACAATGAAACAAAAATGGTTATTTACAATGTGTGAAACCGCAAAAGAAATTTGGAATTCTTTACTAATAACTCACCAAGGTAATAGTCAAGTCAAGGATAACAAAATAGATCTACTTATGCAACAATATGAGCAATTTATGATTCCGGAAGAGGAATCAATTGATAATGCTTTTGCTAGGTTTAACACTATTATCACAAGTCTAAAAGCACTTGATGAGAATTTTTCTAGTAAGAATTTTGTCAGGAAATTTCTTAGGGCTCTTCATCCAAAATGGCGAGCTAAAGTCACGGCTATTGAAGAATCAAAGAATTTGTCAACTCTACAACTTGACGAATTGATCGGTAACTTAAAGGTCTACGAAGAAATAATAAAGAAAGACTCCGAGATGGTCAAAGGAAAAAGGGAGCAAAGCAAATCAATTGCGTTGAAAGCTAAAAAGGACTCTAGTGACGAAGAATGCTCAACCTCCAAAAGTGACGATGAAGAGTATGCTATGGCAGTACGAGACTTCAAGAAATTCTTCAAAAGACGAGGAAGATACATTAGGCAACCATATAATGAAAGGAAGTGTTTTAAATGTGGCAATCCAAATCATCTCATCGGAAAGTGTCCAATGATGTCAAGAGATCAAAATCAAAAGGCGTTTATTGGAGGTGCTTGGAGTGATAGCGATGAGGACAAGAAAGAAACCACAAATGAAGAAAAGTGTCTTATGGCTAAGACATCAAGCGAGGTACGTTCCGAAACCGAATACTTTAGTGACGAAAATTTATCATTAGATGAAAAAGACCTAGATGGTGAATATAATAGGTTATTCAAATTAGGTCAAAAGGTTATAGCTAAAAATAAGTCACTAAAACATATTAATAATCAATTAGAAAATGAAGTACTCAAATTAAAAATTAAACTACAACATTTGGAAAAAGGAAAAGAAGTTTTTGTAAAATGTAAAACTTGCTTAGAGGTTAAAAATGAAAACGAAAAACTTAAAGATGAAGTTTTCAAACTTGACAGGTTTAAAAATAGTAACAACCCACTTAAGAAAATGCTAAGTGCTCAAAAAACTTCGGGAGATAAAACCGGTCTAGGATTAACTTCAACTAATGTTTCAACTAGTGAAAATAAAAGTATAAAGTTTGAATGTGAATCTAGTAAACAAAAATCATTAGAATCAAATCCTAAGTATATACTTACAAAAGATAGAAAAATACCCATTGCGAATGATGAAAAAGTAAAAACTTTTTATAAACCATCCTTAAAGACCGAAGTAGGATCCTCTAAACCTAAATTTAGATCTAAAACTCCACCACCAAGAAAACCTAAAAATCATCATCCAAGATCTAAAACATCTCAACCTAGAAGAAATCTAAATAGACAATATTACAATAACACTAGAAATCAAATGTGGAATTATCAACCAAGTTACAATCCTTGGGAAATATTACCACCATACATGCATCCTTGCCAAATGTTAAATATGTTTGGACCAAACAACTTTGGACTAATGAGACAATGGGGACCAAGTGGCTAAATTGTCAATCTTGGAAGAAGTTGGAATATCATCTACAAATGACTTCTATAAGTCAACATGGTCACTTGAAGTGCTTGAAGATATTCCATTGAAGACTAAAAGGTACGCGTTTCTTTTAAGTTCATCACTATAATTTGCATGCTTAGATAAATGATTAGTTAGATTAATGCTTAGTACATAATTGATTATATTCTTATAACCTAGAAACATCATTGGTTGACTTTCCTAGGAATAAGATAAAATTGTTCATTGCCGAACAAAATAGAAAATGGAAATCTTCTATATCCACTATTAGGAAACTCATGGTGATGAAGTGAAATGAGTTAAGTGGATCAATCGTTAATATAGAAGTAGGATTAGATCCCTCGCGTAAGAAAACTATGGATGAAACAAGCTCTCGTAGACTATGGCATTAAGTCAGATAAGCGTGCGAAAACAAAGGAACTATAGATGTTAGGTTATACCCCATTCAACACTCTCGCATCTAACATATAAATTATCGTCTTCATTTCCTTTAAGATCATAGGATATGTAGAAACAATAGCATGAGATAATAATAGGCTTAACCAATCCTCTTGAGCATGAGATCTTTAATAAACATTTTTTTAAAATATTTGATTTATGATATTTGTTGTCAAAAATCTAATACTTCTAAAAATATGCAAAAACCTCACATTTTGGAAAATAGTCTTTCAAATAACTATCCCACTTTTAAATAACATGTTTTGATCAAAACTAAAGATTGGGAAAATATTCTTTACCGTTCATTCACACATTTTGAAGTAAAAACCCAATCTATTTTATTCAAATAACTCTCACATCCAAGTGAAAACTTACTTTCAAACATTGTTGAATAATGCTAAAAACGTCTCTTTTAAAATCATGCATGGTGATCTCATATTTGTCATCTATATTTATATAAATGACACTTATAAGTGAACTAAATCAAATCAAGAGGACCATGGTTTGTTCATTAAGACTTTGTTTGTAACAAGTCTAGAAATACATGCTATCATAACTACCCACTTATTGCACATTGATACACATTAGGATTAATCCTCATTGTTATGTAGTTATGAAATACTTGATGTTGCTTACTGTTTCCTAGCACTTATATTTTACTTGCTTGATGAGTGTGTTTGCATGCTAGATGAAATTGCTTGTTTACTTAATCTCTTTGGTTAACATGCTTTGGCTACATAATTGCCTACATAATTAGTATATGCTTGATTGCCTCAAAGAGTTGGACTTGTTTGAAACCAAAAACACAACCTTTCTGCAATTCACTACCAAAAACCCTTTTCTGGCAATCTGGGAATCACCAGATGGGCGGCCCCCTTAATTACTAAGGGGACCGGCCTCCAATTAAGGGGACCGGCCATCTGATGGTCAAAGGTGTTGTTTCCCTTTTCTATTTTTTAGCCCATTTCATCCTACACTTCCCAAAATTCACAAACCTATTTTATCCTAAACCTTCCATCAATGTTTATCCATCCTTGATCCCACCAATCCTACACTATAAACATCCTCATTCCTCTCAATCTCCACTCATCTCATCATTTCCTCTCCCATTAAACCAAAACCACCAAGAAACTTGTTTGGAGAAGAAAGCCTAACTTCCTTTAAAATTCCGTCAAATCAAATGACGTTGTCAAACATCCAACACCAAATTCCTCCTATGTCTTCAAACATTACTTACCTAACACCTCACTTTCCTTCTCACCAACATTACATATCAAAAACCTTTACTCACCCATATCCTTCTACATTACACTCAAACCTCATAATCTTTTCACAACTCAAGCGATGTTGTTCATAATCAACCAACACCTAAACCTCACTCTCACACAAATGATCCATTTAACAACAAATCATCCATTCGTACTTCGACTAATGCTCCTTCTTATGATGAGCATGCACAATCCCAAAACAATAATCCCAACCTCATTACCAACACTTTACATGTTGCTCATTCAACAAAAACACCATCCACGCATGAAGGATCTCTTCCACCCATATCATGTTTTCATGATTACCCAAGCTCAAACATGTCTCCACCACCAAGAGTATCACCACCACATCCTACAACTTCACATGCCATTCCTATGTTGCATGTTCAAACCATCACCCAAGACAACTATCATGCTCCACCACCATCACCTTCCTCCGAACACTTGAAGTTCGTTGAAGCGCTAAAAGAAGCCCATGAGCTTAGTGCTCTTTTAGCCTTACATCTTGCTCAACGCAATTTGGATCCACCTTCATCTAGATCACCCTCATCACCACACAACATAAATCAACTTGAGAAGCATGTCAACAATTGACCTTGTTGCATCTTTCTCTTAAAAACCATTGCATTCAATGAACACTTCACTTGGATTGAATATCTTCTCACTAGATCATATCCAATACCCTCACTTGAACAACATCCAAAACCTTAATCAACCTCTTCCGCTACAAACTCTCCACCACCAAACTCTCCAACATTCAAGACCCAAACATATACCTCCATCCAACAACCTTACCCTACTCAACCATCTTCATTCCAAACACTCAATCATCAACCATCTAAGCATACTACATGCTTATGATTTTCACTTTCAAATACGAATCAACCAACCTTTTGTTACAAGCAAGTCCAATGGCTCTCTTTGGCAAATTAGGATCTTTTAACATAATCACTTTGAATTAATTGTTATCTATCCTTAATATTTGTTTGCTATGCTTGTTATTTGCTATGCTTGTTATGTATCCTTAATATTTGTTTGCTTTGCTTGTTATTCTTCTATATATGCTTGTGCTTCTAATATTTTTCTTGCGAGCATTCCATTTCTCGATCCCTTGATGCCATCGAACGAGGGGGAGCACACATCAAGGGGGAGCTTTCATCCCGTCTAACTTCATTTATGAAGCTAGATGGCATAACCTTTTTGATTCTACAAAAAGGGGGAGAAGTGAATATAAACTCACTAAGTACTTGTCTAAAAATTAATTTTTAGACTTAATGAATTTAGGTTTTGTAATCATCAAAAAGGGGGAGATTGTTGATATAAATAATGTCTAAAAACATTATTAACATATATCGATATCTCTATGTTTTGATAATCACAAAACGTAAACTCATTGAACTACAAATTATGACGTAAACAAGTATTTAGTCGTAAATATTTGCTTTAGCATCCATATCACTTAAGGTATGAATAAACAAAGTGCCTAATGCATTTTATGATCAAAGGAATTTTTATTTTTACAAACCTTACATTTTATTAAAATGGGACAAACATTTCTAAACTTATACAAAACATTTTTGTATTTATAAGAAATGTTTTATTCAAAATAAACATTTTGAATTCAAATTTCTACCAAAAAAACGGCCACATTCTTCAGGAAAAACCTCCCCCACAAAAAAGACAAAAAATCTGAAGAAAAAATATTTTTTTCTTAGGCGGCCCCCTTAATTATACTAGGCGGTCCCCTTAATAATTAAGGGGACCGGCACACAATTAAGGGGACCGGCCACGCTCCCTATCAGATTTTGTCAGAAATTTTTCCCTATAAATACCACCTCAAACCTGGAATTTTTCTCACCTCTTTGCACAAATATTTTCAGATCCAATTCTCTCTAAACATCCTTCTAAAATCCTTTGATCATAAATACATAATCCTTTGTTTCAAAGTGATTCTTACATCATCCTCTCAAGTGCAAGAGAAGAATACTTCTATCCTCCAAGATAAGAAGTATTACAACTTGTTGTGACCTTCACATCCAAGTTGTTGGTGCATCATCAAGAATATTTACATATATCTTTGTGTAGTGTGTTGTGAATATTTGATTGTAGATAGTTGTGTTACGAATATAGATAGTGTGAATGGCTAGTTGATTGTAGTAAAGATAGTTGGTGTGAAGTAGTTGTGAAGATAGGTGTGTAGTAGATTGGTGTGAAGTAGTTGTGAAGATAGGTGTGTAGTAGATTGGTGTGAAGTAGTTGTGAAGAAGGTGTGAAGATTGACAAGGTGTGAAGACGGTGTGAAGTCTTGAAGAAGGTGTGAAGGTGTGATTAAGGTGTGAAGATCACGTGGTGTGATATTTGGTGTGAGATTGGTTCTAGCTACGATTAGAACTCGACATTTAGCTTAGTGTCGTTAACTTGTGTAAGCCAAGGTGTGTAAGGTTTTCTCCGCCATAAGGGAGCTTGTTGATATAGTGAAGAAAACTCTCGAGTAGGTGACTCGAGGAGTGGAGTAGGGCAAGGAAGGTGTCCTTGTAGCCGAACCACTATAAATCCTTTGTCTCGCGGTTAGATCTTTCCATATCTTACTTATTATCTTACTTATATCGTTATTACTTTTGTAGACGTAGACGTATATATATAGTTGCTCATATAGTGCTAGTATTGATTTTACTTAAAGATCAAACGAAAGTTTTAGTCACAAAACAAAGTTTTTACAATCAAACTAAAAAGGTTACATACATATAATTGATCATTTCGATCAAGTATAGTTTTCATACAAAATATAACTAAGGATTATAAAATAAACGATTACGTACTTATCTCTCGTATATAGCTACAATTGTTTATATTATGCATGTGTTGATTTCACATACTTAGCATACATTATTATTATTGTTTATACTTAGATATACTTGTTCATATTGTTCAAGATTTGAGTTCACATAAGATTGAATCAAAGTTTTAAAAGCAAACAAGGTTTTAAAACTAAACTAAGTTTTCAAAATAAAATTAAAAAGACGTAAAACTATTCAACCCCCCCTTCTAGTTTTCCACAATTCAGTAGTTAGTTGAGAATTGAGATTCAAATCGAATGGGTAGGTGTCGTTTGGTCTCTATGTTTTATTTTGATTTTAATCTTTTAATAACTTCATTTTATTATTCTTGTCAAAGATTAACACAAAAGATCATGTGCAAATAATGTGACCGAGTAAAACTGAATCAAGGTACTAAGATATCTGATTATTCAAGTTGAGGGTACTATTCTGTACCCTTAAAAATTTAGGGTACTGAAGGACCCAGTTAATCAAGTTTAGGGTAGTAATATGCATTTTGGCCATGATTAAAAAGACAAAAAAGTTATGTTAAACATGTGAAATGGGCAGTGAGCACATGTCAAATGTGAAGTTGGTACATGAGGCAGCAAGAATTTGGGAATATCTTATCAGTTTTTCAGTTTTAAATGGGACTAAAAGCTTACTCTTGATTTTCAAACTTTTTGCTCCTCAACGAGGCTTGATTATAACAATGGAGTTTATGTGGATCACAATAGATGACCTTATTTTTCAATAAACAACATCAAACACTACAAATCGACAATATAATACAAATCTCAACTTACACAGAAAATACACATAACAATATATTAATAAGCAAATTTTCCATCTTATGACCTATGTGGGATTGCTTGTCTACTTGAAACAAGTTGTTTCATAAAAAAATGGTATAAATACATGACAAATACTAAACAAGCTAAGCTCAATACAAACAAATCCTTTCAGTACGATAACCCGCTAACAGCCCTTGATGTATGACTGGATTATTTCTCATAATTGAATAATACTTCGAAGTGATGATATAAATATATGATAAATACTAAATGGGTTAATCTCAATACAAATAAACTTTTTTAACATAAAATCCCCCTAACACATAAGACCTTTGTAGTCGTAGTCAAATGCTTTTTTTTGCACATTGTTTTATTATTTTCAAGCTATGAAAATTTTTATACAAAACTCAAACACGGTTGTATAATGATAATGCACTCCAAGTTGGCCAATATCTCCATGGTTCACTCACACAACAACTCACCCCATGATAAGAATGTGAAAGACTTTGACACTTGGTCATGTTTTTGTTCGAGACATCAAACATTACCAATTTTTTTTATTTAATTATTATTATTATTATTATTATTATTATTATTATTATTATTATTATTATTATTATTATTATTATTATTATTATTATTATTATTATTATACGGTGCTTTTGTATCCAACGATGATACCATGCAAATAAGAAAGTGAGATAAGCTATCGTACTAATTACATTAAAAGACAAACTCTTTCGTAACCAAAGAACAAAAAATGAAGTTAAGAATTATATGGTTCGTTGATAGTGATCTAGGTTGTATTTTTCAATAAACAACATCAAACACTACCAACTAGCAATATAATACTAATCCCAACTTGAATAAGAAATATACGGCAAAGTATATTAATAAGCAAAATTTTCATCCTTTGATCCATGTGGGATTACTTGAAGTAAGTTTAAGAAAAATGACCGCTACGAATATTTGTTCTTAAGTAACACCTTTGTAGCCGTAATCAAACGCTTCCTCTTTTTACACACTGTTTTATTCTTCTCGATCTATGAAAATCGATACCAAACTCAAACGCAGTTGGTTAGTGACAATGCACTTTTGAGTTGGATATCCACATCGCCAAGATAAGAACGAAAAGTATGTGAATGACTTGGTGATGTTGTTGTTCAATACATCTTGCTTGCTTACACCGGATTCAGGGTGTGTTTGGTAAAAGTAGCAATGAGCAGTAGCAGTGAGCTGTGAGCCGTAGCCACAGCTCACAACTTCGTAAAGAGGGCTATGTTTCGGGCAGAGCTTTTTTGGAGCTTTTTGGGGCGATAAGCGGTGAACAATGAGCTTTTTGAGTTTTATTGTTCGTTTGGCAAATGAGCGGTGAGCTTTGCTATTTCTTATGAAAGCTCATTTTTTCAATGCTTCTTTAAGAAGCTGTGAGCGGTGGCTACTGCTCTTGAAAAAATGAGCTTTCTTAAAAAATAGCAAAGCTCGCCGCTCTTTTGCCAAACGAACAATAAAAATCAGAAAGCTTATTGCTTATCGCACATCGTTCCAAAAATCTCCGCGCCAAACATAGCCTCAGTCTGGATGATCCGAATACGTTTCGAAATAGGATATACAAAATGTTGAGCATTGATGAAGATGTATATAAGGTACGTTGTGTATATAAGGTACGTTGACTACAAACATGTATATAAAGTCATCTGAGTGTTGTTTACACCAAAAATGTACATAAGGCATGTTGTATAACAATAAGATATACATGCATTACCTCCAATGAGCATGAGTTACCTAACCAATGATACAATATCAATGTTAGTCATAGATTTTCTCTTAAAGTTTAAGTTTTCATAATCATCTTATTATTTTTGGTGTTTTGATATCTTAATAAATTTTACTGTCGTTGTGACGTACAACATCATGTTCTTGAGACATGTTGAACCATCAAACCGTTAATGCCACCATTTTACTGATAAGAAATCAAGAATGTGGTAATTTCTTACAAAGAAAGACATTTTGATCGTTAAAGAGATAAAACATTAAGTTGAGGACTTATATTGTGGGATAGTAGTATCTAATTAATAATACTACAAACCAATGATATAATACTAATCTCTAACTTGTATAAAAGTTTTATAATCGGTAGTCATTCAAGCCTGTTTGGTAACGGTTTACGTTTCTGCCGTTTTCCGTACCAGCAGCAAATTCCAAAAAAGAAATTCACCTACATCAAGTTATAACCTTCGCGTGTTACTCCAACCCAAATCAACATCACCAAGCTTTGTTACTCCTCTTGCAAAGCCCAAATCACTGAAAAAAAACATCAAAAAAGAAAACCAGATTTAAAAATTTCATGAAATACCTAACACACATCAGCATTCACTCAAATTACAACAGAACATGTGAATACAAAATATTAAACCTCTTATTGTTCCATAACTGATCTTATAAAGTAAGTTAATTTTTAAGCCTTCTTCCTTAGTTTATATGTTCATTTTTTATTTTACAATTAAATTCTAATAGTAAAGGAATCCACAAATTACAAATGAATGCATCTATATTGACAAAACCAAAAAAAGATTAAATTTTTGTTACACCTTTGCACAACAACAAACCTGGTATCCCCAGCAAATCGAAAGACAAACGAACATAACCTGACACATTTTTGCCCATCTCATAATTTTTGCCCTGTTCATACTAGAAAAAAATAATAAAAAATAAAAATAAAATTAGGCAACATTCATACCTCATAAATCTTCACCATCTCATCCTTCATACTGCCATAAAAAAATTAAATCATCAATAACAATCTACAATAATAAAAATCATAAACCCCAAAACAAACCCAAAAAAAGGAGAAAAAAAAAAACCGAAATTAAACAAACATCGCAAACCAAGAAATTAATTAATCTGAAAATTAATTTGCAATGTTTTACTGCAAGCCATGTTATAATCAGACCCTCTTAAACCCATCCCACAACAAACCCTAGAAATTAATTAATCTGAAATTACCTTTGCAATTACAACATAATTAATTAATTCGAAAATTATAAACAACAACTAAAATTACCTTTGGAATTACAGCTACAAAAAAACCGCATGATGTTAGAGATCGTGTGTGTGTTTGTGATTTGTGGGTGGGTGTTAGAGGGTTCTAGAAAGGTATTTTGGATAATGGATTTGTGTGCGCGTTTTGTGTTTTCTGATTTACAGTAGACTCCCTCACAAATGCACTGTAGTAACCATTTTGGCCGGGTCGAGTAAGAAACAAAGCTTTACCCGAAGATCCCAATGAATGTAATATTGTATAATTATTTTCCAATTGGTTTATTGACAATCATGCTTCATATGTAATATGATCCTAATTTTATCTATGTTTTATCAATAGTATAAAACTTTATATAATATCAGTGTCTTGAAAAAGGATATTTATGTTGATATTAAAATAAAATATAATTGTTTTTCTCTTGTTTTCTTTAATCTCGAATTAGTTAACTATGTTAAAATAATTTTTGTATCGTCACAAATATGTTAATCTAAGACTATCCGGAGTGGAACCAAACTCACGCCCAAGGGGAGTTGGTCACGAGTGAGTTGCCAAAACAAATATGTAAACTCACCATCAATAGGGTGCGTATGGTGAGTGGTACAAAAATATGGGCCATCTCTTATAAAGCAGGAGTAATTGTTTTTTGTTTGTATGTGAGTGTGTGTACGGTAACTAGTGGGGTATATTTAGGAACGGAGTCATGACCAAATATAATTGTGTTCACAAAATCTTTTGAATCGTAATACTAGAAACATATTTAAAAGGACCTGATTCACCCGCGGGAACCCCTCTAGCTCCGTCCTTAGGTATATTTTTATAAAGGTTAGTGTGAGTGACAAAAACGGATGTATAATGAATAAGAGTGAGTAAAAGTGAAAGGAGAGAAATGTGAAACGAGACTCTACTACTTTGAGCCTAAGAATTTCCATTATATTTCTATTGTCATTACAAATTTTTTTACTTGACACAGCTAGCACGATATTTCTTTATTGTAAAAGTCTAGGAAATTTCATGTACCCAAATTATGGGTCTAGAACTTGTCAATTTCCATAATAAATTAGAAGTCAATTATTTTTTTTTCTCCCTCTAATTATTTCATCTTCCCTCTCTCTAATTTTCCGATACCCAAAAAACGGATATAAACACCACCATTACCTGTCACGCGACTGACAGCCGCCGGCGACCTTGCATTTTTCCGGTTAATTTAAACATCGCCACCGGATAGCTACCTTTCTCTCGACCAAAACACCTCAAACATAGTAATTTTAAGCCTGTCCACGCGCCTCCACGCGCCGTCGTTAATTTCCGTCTACAGTTTTTCTTTCTTAATTTTTCCGGCGAATCGGATATCACCTCCGGCGAGTGAAGCTTTCCTACACTTTTCTGAGGCAGATCCAAGTTTCCACTGCCGCCGTCGGCCGCCACTAGTGTATCTGAGTATAGTAGTATATAGCCTTTGTTATTACTTTTGCTATTTGTTTATTGTAGAGTATTGTTTTTATTAGCTTATTTTACATACTATATCTATCGTTCCCCTTTTAGCTTCTATTGCCTCAGACTTTTTGGCCTTGTTGTTTTCTTGAGTGTAGCAGCATATATAGAGGCCTTATATAGATACATAAGACCAAACGAGTATCTTTTGTTTCTCAACATCATTCCACTATTTTACCCACACAAACACAAACATTTTTGCACATAAACTCTTTCAACCATACTTCCAATGTCTTCCAACAAGAGATTACATTTATCCGATCCTTCATCTGGGGCGTCCGCTTCAAACTCATCCATTCCAAAGAGCTTCAAGTATGATGTTTTTTTAAGCTTCAGGGGTGCAGACACTTGCAAGAACTTCGTTGGCCATCTTCATGAAGCTCTTCAGGCAAAATGCATTGAAACATACAAAGATGATGAGACAATTGAGCAAGGGCAAAGGATCAACAATCAACTCCTCAAATCCATTGAGGATTCCAAATTTTACATTATTGTCTTCTCCAAGGACTATGCATCATCGTCTTGGAGTCTAGATGAGCTTGTCAATATTATGGAGTGTCAGAAGATGACCGGGCATACTGCTTTCCCAGTCTTCTATGATGTGGAGCCCACTGAAGTCCGCAAACAAAGTGGGGTAGTAAAAGAAACCTTTGCTTAACACGAAAAGAAGGAGGCTGCTGGGAAATGGAGAGATGCAATGAAAGAATTAGCCGATCTGGCTGGGTGGGAGTTGAAGGCTACAGCTAACGGGTAATTCAGTTTCTTCATCCTATCTCTGTATTATTCTTTCTAATCTACATTAATTTAAGTGTTAATCCTGTTTAAGTTATAATTCTTATTGATACAGGGATGAATCTAAATCGATCCAAATAATTGTTGTTGATACAAAAGTTAGGCGTATCTGGTTGTTGGGCTCTTGCTCTCGTATCAATCCACTTCTTAGCACTTCGTTACCTGCGTACTAAGAAAATAAAACAACACCGTTAGGCTTATCGAGGGATTGTCTCCCCCGATTAGACTCTGGCGCGAGAGTAAGTAATCGATTTAGGGTTCTCTTAAAGAGTTAGGGTTTGTATGTCGTACCTTGAATGAGAATCGTATGATTCTATATATAGGGGCTAAGAAACCGTGTTTCTTGCTCCTTACTCTTCGCACGCGTGGTGCTTATCCAAGGTAAGGATATCTATTCCTTGAATAGATAATCCTTATCGTGTACCCGGTGGGTTGGATTGGGCCTTTGGGCTTCATGGGCCCAAAGCGTTAATACTGCGGCCCATACCATTGTCATGGTAGCCCATTCGTGATGGGCTTAGGTGTGAGTAATGTCTATCATTTGGGCTTGTGGCCCAGATATAGGTTATACATCATCATGTCCCCCCAGTCTAGTGTGCGCGGCGCGTAGCCGTGGGTACTAGACTTAATGCCATCAGCGGTAAGCGTGGCGGGAGATTGAACAAATATTACCGCCTTTTTGTAGGTGCAATGCACCTAATAATTTCAAAATAGATGCCTCGAAAATCGGGGGTGGTGTCCACGTAGCCCTTGGAATTCGGGAAAAAGTGCATGTACCTGTTCAACTTCTAGCCATACATTTACTGTGAGTGGGTTCCACGTGGATAGAAATTAGGGTTTTTACCACCCTATATAAGAGTCACCGTCCCCCTTTTTTACAATCACACAGTAAAACACACACTTAACCACTATTCACCTTCTTTGAGAGCGTTTTTTGCAAAGAAACCTTTTCACTTTCGTAGGTAATTTGTGTGCGTCCCACTTAGTTTTCAAATGAAAATGGTTGCTCAATTGGAGGATTTTCACTCCGCGATGTCCATTGAGGACGTTACGCAGTTTTCTTCCGACTATTTTGTGCCTTTGGATGTACGTCCAGAGGCTCCAGATGTCGACGCGTGTATAGCTGACTTCCCCGAAGGGAAGATAGGGCTATACACGAAATTTTTTGAGTACGCGAATTACCGCGTACCCATATCTATTTTCCTGAGCGATTTGTTCAATCACTATCGCCTTCACATCTCTCAGCTGCACTGTATAGGTGCGGCGAAGGTGTCGAATTTTGAAGTAAACTGCCGTTTACTTGCGATAGAACCGACCGTGGCCTTGTTCCGCTCCTTTTACCACACGGCGTGGTCAAATGGTTGGGTTTCCTTTGTGAAGCGCCAGGGGGCGCTTCAGTGTTATACGGAGAAAGTTGACGCCCTCAAGAATTGGAGGGAGTACTTCTTTTGGGTGGATGACGTAGTCTTTCCCTCCCCCTTTGAATTTTATACTCAGGAATCCTTACCAAGGGATGGGCGCCCCGCACCCGGTTCCTACAGGCTTGCTGACGCGTAAACTTTAGATGCCAATCGACTGGCCATTAACCCCTATCCGGAGGAGTTTTTGGTACATGTGGGGTTGAGCCGCGTTTATTTTGGCGCTGCAGATGAGGTTCCCACTTTCTTGAGTGAGGATGGCCGGGGTGGGTGTTCATCCCTTATACTTCATTCTTTGTAAGTCTTTTATTCTTGTCGTCGCGCCTTTTATAACTAATCCCTGTTTGTTTTTCTTGCTTTATTTGATGTGCGCAGAGATGGATCTGTTCGCGGTGGTCAAGTTGGATAAGCCAAAGCAGGTAACCATAGGGGTGCGTCCTCTGAAGGAAGGAGAGCAGCCCCTGCTGGAGGTGACCGAGGGGCACTTAACCGTCCTGCCTGCGACGGTCCCCAAGGACACGCCACCACTTCAGGTGACGCCCGTCCAGAGTGTGGCGCCCGATGCGGCGGTGGCGCCCAATGTGGAGGTGGTGCCAAATGTAGAAGTGGCGCATGAGGAAGCGCGATCAGGGTCGTCTGACAGCATCCAGATCCTGAAACCTGAAGAGGTGCTGAGGGAGGAGGTTGCGCAGAATGTGAAGCGCAAGGGAGAAACTGGAGCCAGTGGCACCAGGAAGAGGCGTCGACACGTCATCAGGGACGCGGAGTCGAATGCGGAGGAGACATCCACTTCTGGCGCACGGTTGAAGGCTGATGATGTGTCTCCGTTTCTGTAAGTGTGCTTTTTTATCATCCTTATCTCTCTCTCTTTTTTTTTTTTTTTATATCATATTACTTGTTGTAATATTTGTTGACTGCTTTTGTTGCGTAGGGATGACGCCGCGAAGGATGATGGGGTCTTCGTGGATGAGGTTTCCTCTCCGCAGAATGAAAACAGGGAGGGGAAGACCAAGGTTGCTGATGGTGGTGAGGCGCAGCAGCTAATGGATGAGCTGGCTGCGACCACCGCGCGTCAAGCTGAGCTGGTGGCACAGCTGAAAGGGAAGTATGTTGGGGAGAGCCGTGCTCTCGCCCAAAAGGAGGAGGAGTTGGTGACACTCCGTGCGCAGTTAGCTAATGCGCAAGTGGAGTTGGAGGCCTCGAGGGCATATGCTGAAAAGATTGCTCAAGATAAGGTGAGCATGTTAGCTGACCTTAGGTACGCGAGGGCGAAGCTTGAGCAAATAAAGGCTAAGACTTCCTGATCGGTGTCTTATCTTGAAGAGAAGAGGGCGGAGCATCATGCTAGCATCCAGGAGTTTCAAGGGCGCATCGAGAAGGCGATTGCAATGCAAGAGGAAAAACTGCGCACCCTCAGCATAGAGTATGACGAGGAGTTGTACCCCCATCTGATGTCCACTATAGCCGAGCGCAGGTATTTTCATTTACTTGTCTTTAGAATTACTTTACCGCCATGTTGTTTACTTATACAAATTTTCTTTGTGAATGCAGATGGTTGATTAGCCATGGGCTGCGCCTGGCAGCCCTGAGCACACTAGAGTCCGCTGAGGTAGTGGAAGCTTTTGGGAAGGTGGTGCACTGCGCAATTGCGCGTGGTCGATCGCAGGCCATGGAGGACCTTCATGAGGCCAAGCTACTGGAGAAGGACTTGGCGGAAGTCCCTGGTTACAGCCCTACGGCTTATGATGAGCTGCTGCAAGCAATGGCGGGGCTGAAGGTTCTTGAGTTGCCGCACATAGGGAAGTTGGAGCGCGATCAAGATGACCCCATAGATGTGCTGATGGCGGGTCTGACTTTGCATCGCCATCTTGGGGATAACGCGGAAGAGGAATTAGATTATTATCTAAAACCTGATGTCTCGCAACTTCAAGTCCCTGTGTTCGCGCGGCCTCGCGGCATCCTCAAGCCTTTTGCTCTTGAGAAGGAAATTCCTTTGAAAGAGGTGCTAGAGCGTCATGAGCAGAGGGTTGCTGTGAAGAAGGGTATCAAGGGCAAGGCCGTGATGTGCGGCATCGGTGCTGCACACCTTCCCAGAGCAGATGGCGTGCCTGTGAGCGTTCCGACCGTATCTATGCAGGATGCTATAACTTTGAGGAAGCTGCAGGAAGCGGGGAGTTCCACCGCCCCGGAGGAGGGTCCTGAGCATCGCCATAGTGTATAGGTTTTTTGTATATTGATGTATCTTTCCTTGTAATTTTTATTAATAAGTTTGGAATAAGATGCATTTTTGTTCTAAGTTCGTGACTTAAATATACTTGCATTGTTTGCTAATTTTTAACTAAGTCTTTTAAGTGCGTGACTTTGGAGACTTACACTTGCATTGTTTGCAAAGTTTTTATTATTTGACCAAGTGTCTTGGCTCGTTACATTGCTAAGCTCGTACAGTGTACTTAGTATATGCGCATCCGTCGTGGGGTGCGCACGCGATACTTACTTCGACGTCTCGAGAGTAAGGCGCTTAGCAAGGATGCGTGATCCAAGGTTGATGGGTTTGCAACCCTCTTACTCAACGAGTGAATTAGTAGGTTAACTCATCCTTTATGCCTTCATGGGTCTTTAAGTGGTGCATGCACGCCATGTAGGCAGAAATGTAAGATAAACAATATTGACATATATGCAATAAAGTAAAATGCGCTATGGAGTTAGCTAGAAACCATAACATTTTATTGATACTTGCAAGTTATTTGAAAAAATAGAAAATACAATTCCTAGAAAAGAAAAGAAAGATAAACACTTATTGGGCACCACGTAGGGTGCAAGGGTGTTTGTGTAAGGGCCGTAGCCTAAAAGTAACATCTTTTGAGATTGCAGATGTTCCAAGTGCGCGCTAGGTCGTGACCTTCCATATCGCGCAGTCTGTATACGCCGTTGCCGAGCGCGTCTGTGACCTCGTAAGGTCCTTCCCATTTAGGTTCGAGCTTGCCTGTGTCTTCTGCGTGGCTCGCATCGTTGGCGCGGTAAACAAAGTCTCCTGGTCTGAATGAAGTGTGTTTGACCTTTGCATCGTAATACTTCTTCATTTTTGCCTTAGCCTTTGCTTCGCGTATAGCTGCGCGTTCGCGTCTTTCTTCCAGTATGTCCAAGTCTATGCGCCGTTCCTCGTCATTTGTCGTGACGTTGACCTCTGCTGTGCGTATAGTTGGCATTCCTATCTCGGCGGGTATGACGGCTTCTGTTCCATAAACTAGGCGTGTCGCCAGTACTGGTTTTGATGGTTGTGCGATGCGCCCACAAAACGTGCGAGAGCTCATCTACCCACTTTCCTTTGTGTCTGTCAAGGCGTGCCTTTATTCCTTCGCCTAGACTGCGATTTGCGCGCTCAACTAGGCCATTGGTCTGTGGGTGTTTGACTGAAGCAAAGTGTTGTGCGATGTTCAATTGTGCGCACCAATCTTTGAATGGGTTGTCACAGAATTGTTTTCCGTTATCTGATATGATTGCGCCCGGTAGGCCGAAGCGGCAGACAATGTTGTCCCAAACAAAGCGTTTAACTTGGTTTCCCGTAATGTTCACCACCGCTTTTGCTTCGATCCACTTTGTAAAGTAGTCTATGGCTACGATGAGGAATTTTACTCCTCCCGCTGCGACAGGGAAAGGTCCTGCGATGTCAATACCCCATTTGTAAAATGGCCATGGTGAGGTAATTGGTGTTAGCTCTTGTTGTGGTCGGCGCGGAATTGGCCTATGTACTTGGCAATTGCTGCACTTTCTTATCAGGTCGCGTGCATCGCGATGCATTGTTGGCCAATAGTATCCTGACCTTAGAGCGCTTGCTACCACGGATCGTGGCCCTGAGTTCATACTACATGATCCAGCGTGAATTTCGCGGAGGACGTAGTCTGCTTGAAGGGGTCCAACACATCTGAGCCATGGCTGTAAAAAAGATCATCGATAGAGTACGTTATCGCGTAATTCGAATCGTTGCGCTGTGCGCCGTATTCTTCGAGCGTCTTTATGATCTTGGGGTAGGATTCCCTTGCTAATAAATTCGATGATAGGTGTCATCCACGTAGGATCTTGTTCCTCTATCACCGTTGATATCTCCATGTCTAAGATTGACTTGTTTTTAAGGGTTTCCACCAATACCTGTTTTGAGAGGTGTGCGAAGCTTGTGGATGCGATTTTGCTGAGTGCGTCCGCCTTCCTGTTATCGCCTCTAGGTACTTGTTTTATTGTGAACCTATCGAAGTTCTTGATCAAAGATTTTGTCTTTTCCAGGTATTGGATCATGTGTTCATCCTTGGCTTCGTATTCACCTAGCACGTGGTTAGCGACTAGGCGCGAATCTACGTTTGCTTCTAGGTTGCGTACGCCCATTTGGATTGCAATGCGTAGTCCGGCTAGTAGGGCTTCATATTCTGCCTCATTGTTTGTGGCTGTGAACTCAAAGCGTAGCGCGTTGGTGAATTCCATACCTTCTGGATTTGTAAGAATAAGGCATGCGCCTGATCCATCTACACATGAAGACCCATCTGTGAACAGGATCCAGGATTCCTGTAAATATGCTTTTGCTGCAGATGTCGGGCTGTCGCTATCTGGCTTCTCCACGATAAAATCGGCTAAGACTTGTCCTTTGATTGCAGTGCGCGGCCTGTATGAGATGTTATACTCACTTAGCAGTACACTCCATTTTTGTAAGCGTCCTGATGCGTCGGGCTTAGAGATAACCTGTTTAATTGGTTGATCAGTGATTACCGCTATTGGATGCGCTTGAAAGTATCTGCGCAGCCTTTTTGCTGCGAACACTAGAGCCAAAACCAGCTTTTCCATAGCACTGTAGTTAACCTCTGTTTTCTTTAGGGCTTTGCTTACAAAATATATGGGTGTCTGGACGGAGTCTCTGTCTGTCAATAGTACTGTGCTAACTGCTCCATGGGTTGCCGATAAGTACATGATTAGTTCTTCCCCTGGTCGCGGTGCGACGAGTTTGGGGAGAGATGCCAGATGGTTTTTAAGTTGTTGGAAAGCTTCTTCTGCTTCATTAGTCCAGCGAAAATCTCCCTTTTTTGTGCACTTCGTGAGTGTTTTAAAGAGGGGAAGGGATTTGTCTGCTGACTTAGATAAGAAGCGATTCAGCCCTGCTAACTTTCCATTCAGTGACTGGACTTCTTTTAGTGTGCGTGGGGAGGGGAGATCAATAACAGCCTTTGTCTTCTCTGGGCACGGTTTGATTTCGTCAGGTTCTATCAAATACCCGAGGAACATGCCTTCAGTTGCGCCAAAGGTGCACTTCTTGGGATTCAACTTCATGTTTATCCGCCCCAACGTCCGGAATGTTTCCTCGATGTCGCGCACCAATTCGTCCTCTGTATGGCTTTTAATGACAAGGTCGTCAACGTAGACTTCCAAGTTGCGGCCTACTTGTTTTTCGAAGGCTGTGTCCACCAATCGTTGGTATGTCGCGCCTGCGTTCTTCAGGCCAAAAGGCATTTTTGTGTAGCAGTATACTCCTTGACTGGTGTGGAAAGCTGTTTTTTCTTCGTCTTCCACTGCCATCTGGATCTGATGATACCCTTTATATGCATCTAGGAAGCATTTGAAAGGGTATCCGCACAAGGATTCGACCTTCCAGTCTATCTCTGGCAGTGGGTAGCAGTCTTGTGGACATGCTTTGTTGAGGTCCGTGAAGTCCACGCACATCCTCCAACTACCATCGCTCTTCTTCACCATAACTGGGTTAGAAAGCCAGTCGTGATAGTATACTTCTCGCATGATGCCTGCATCCACTAGCTTGTGTACTTCTTCCAGAATAGCCTTTGCACGATCTGGGGCCTGGCCGTGCTTCTTTTGTCGTATTGGAGGATATCCTTGTCGGATTTGTAGCTTATGTTCTGTTATGGAGCGCGGTACTCCGGTCATATGCTTTGGTTCCCATGCGAAGATATCTAGGTTCTTCTGCAATAGTGCGCATACAGCTGCTTTACCTTTGTCAGATAAGGATCCTCCAATCGAAACTTGTTGTTCCGGATAATCTGGATGAATGGCGACTTTTAAATTTGGCGCTTTTTCCGTGCGCTGTTCTGGAATAGTCTCTGCTTCAGTTGTGGCTGCGATGCATTCTCTTGGTGGTACTGTGGTGTTATAGAGGGTGACAATTCCCCCTTCCACTGGGAATTTAAGCATTCCATGCGCTGTGGATGGTACCGCGCGCATGGATGATATTCCCGGTCTTCCAATGATACCATTGTATGGTGAGGGAGACTTTATTACCATAAAGTTTATCCATGCTGCGGTTGAGTGTTGTTCATCTCCTACGACCACCAACAAGCGTAACTGCCCCATGGGCCAAATCTTTTCTCCTGTGAATCCTGTTAATGATGTTGTAGCTGGTATCAGCTGACTTTGGAGTTCTGGTCGCAATCTTTTGAAACAGTGATCGTACAGGATATCCGCGGATGCTCCTCCATCAATGTACATGCGGTGGATGTCATGTCCTCCTGTATGTATTTCAATGGTTAGAGGCTCCACGACTGCGTTGTCCGCAGCTATGGTAGGGAAGGATATCTCTTTTTCTGGAGAGAATTTTTGGCTGATTTTTTGCTTTATCTTGCGTTGCCATGATTGTATCATGTATATAGTATCATCTTTTTCCTTTGGGGGTTCTTTCTTGCCCCCATTCCTCTGTTTATCTTTTCCCTCCTTGATGTTTTTTACGAGGTGGTCCATCCTTCCTTCTCTAACTAGTTTTTCAATTAGTTGTTTTAGTTGGACACACTCGTTGGTTGTATGGCCTTTTTGGCCGTGGTACTCGCAGTATCCACTACCTAGGCGCTTTTCCTCTGCAGTGCGCATTGGTGGTGGTTTTGGGAAGTTCGCACCTTCTGTTACGAATATCTCTCTCGGAGTTTTAGTGAAAGGAGTATATTTGTCGTTGTCTCTTCCACTGCGATAATTCCTGCTGCGGTTGTTGTTCTGGTCATTGGATTGTCTCCGCAGCTGTTCTTGTTGCCTATAGTTTGAATATCCTTTTTTACTATCCGCAGCAGCTGCTTCTCCTTGTATAAAGGATCTAGTGCGCTTTGTTAACTCGTCAAAAGATTGTGGAACTTTGTCATTAAGCTTCTGGATGAGTTCTGGGTTATTGATTCCATTCATGAACCCTGAAATTTTTAGGATTTTAGGACATGCTTTGACCTGTATGCACTCATCTTTGAAACGTTCCATAAAAGCACTGGTTGATTCCCCTTGACGCTGTTTCACTCTTGCTAGTTCCACAGGGTTTTTAGCGCACTTTTTTCGCTGGGTGAAGTTGAGGCGGAATGCTTTCCGTAATTCCTCAAATGCACCGATGCTCCTACGTGGTAATTTGCTAAACCATGTGCGCGCGTTTCCTACTAACGTCGAATTAAACATGTGGCACCACACAGGCTGTGGCCAATTTTCGATAGTTGCGGCTGACTCGAAAATTTTTAGGTGATCGTCAGGATCACCTGTTCCATTATATGTTTTCACGTTAGCGGGCATGCGCCTGCGTTTGTGGTCTGAGTAATCGCTGATGCGCCGTGTAAACGTATCAATTTTCTGGCGTCGCCATGGGAGAGACATATCTTCATTCTCCTCCTCGCGACGTCTTCCTCTTGACTTCCAGTGTCCTGTTTCTTTATCCTCGTTGTCCGAGGAGTCGCTGGAAGAAGGGTAGTCTCTTTTTCGGCGCTTGCGCCTGCTTCTTTCAGAAGAGGAGCCTGAGGGATCTCTGCTTGGGGATCTTCTTTTCCCCAATCTGTCTTGGATCCGCCTACTCCCAGGTTTGGAAGATCCTTGGCTTGGCGAATGTTGAGGCCCTAATCGATCATGTATTCCCCGACTGCCAAGTCTGGAATGGACGTTGGTGCGCTTCCCGCTGTCTCCAGAATTTTGTGAGTCAGATACCGTACCCAACCTATCATGGATAGTGGTACGTTCTGCGCGTCTTCCTCGTGGGTGACGCGGTGGTGATGGTTCGCGTTCGGGACCAAAATTGAGTCGGGTTTGTAGGTCTGCGCTTGCTCTTCTTGCTGCTTCCTCTTGCATGAGGGCGGTTAGGGTTTCATAATTTTGGGACACAAAATTTCCCAAAGTTAGATCTAGTGCGTCCTCAGTTGTTGCAAGAATTTCTGCCTTAGTATTAGGCACCCTGTTCCGTTCAGGTGCGCCTGGTGTCGCAGTGTTGTTCACTGCGGGTGTGGCCTGATGAGGAGTGATGAAGAGGGTGCGCTGGAGTTCCTCAATGCTTGGGGACACTGGTGTGACTGTGGTAGTCCTTATAGGCAGTTCTACTGCTAGACGAGGTGGGGTTGTTCCTGCCTCGTGGTGACCAGGTGCGCTGGTTGTTCCAGCAGCTTGTCTGGAGGTCGGATCTTGTTGATTCTTCCTCTGATGGTCACGTTTTTCTGACTGCAGAGTCCGCTGGCTTGAATTCTTATGCTTCGTCATTTTAGTTCTTAGTAGGGTCCCACGGATGGCGCCACTTGTTGATACAAAAGTTGGGCGTATCTGGTTGTTGGGCTCTTGCTCTCGTATCAATCCACTTCTTAGCACTTCGTTACCTGCATACTAAGAAAATAAAACAACACCGTTAGGCTTATCGAGGGATTGTCTCCCCCGATTAGACTTCGGCGTGAGAGTAAGTAATCGATTTAGGGTTCTCTTAAAGAGTTAGGGTTTGTATGTCGTACCTTGAATGAGAATCGTATGATTCTATATATAGGGGCTAAGAAACCGTGTTTCTTGCTCCTTACTCTTCGCACGCGTGGTGCTTATCCAAGGTAAGGATATCTATTCCTTGAATAGATAATCCTTATCGTGTACCCGGTGGGTTGGATTGGGCCTTTGGGCTTCATGGGCCCAAAGCGTTAATACTGCGGCCCATACCATTGTCATGGTAGCCCATTCGTGATGGGCTTAGGTGTGAGTAATGTCTATCATTTGGGCTTGTGGCCCAGATATAGGTTATACGTCATCAATTGTTAATGCTATTTTCGAGAAGTTACATTCCACTAATTCGAGTGCTGATGGAAAGTTAGTGGGCATGGAGAGCCGAATCAGTAAAGTTATTTCATCTTTAGATATTGGTACTGAAGATGTTCGCATGATCGGAATCAAAGGGATAGGAGGTGGGGGGAAGACAACTTTAGCCGGAGCTGTTTATGATCGAATATGTACTATGTTCGAAGGAAAAAACTTTGTTGAAAATGTAAGGGAAATTTCAAAGCCTTCTTTGTCCGGTTTAAAGGAGCTTCAAAAACGGATACTAGAAGATGTGTTAGGTAAAAAAGACATCACTTTTAGTAGCGTTCATGACGGGAAAAACATGTTGAAAGCCACTATGCGTCGTAGAAAGATACTTGTTGTTTTAGATGACGTTGATCGTATAGAACAGCTTGAGGCCTTAGCAGACGAGCCTGACTGGTTTAAATCAGGAAGCAGAATTATCATTACCACAAGAGATGAGCAAGTGCTGAGAGCCCACGGAGTGAACTATGTTCATGATATCAATTTGTTATCGTCTAGGGAAGCGATTTGCCTCTTCAGTAGGTATGCTTTTCGAAAAGAGATTCCAATTCAAGGATATGAAGAGCTATCAGGGCAAGTTGTACGATACGCTCATGGTCTCCCCTTAACAGTCAAAGTCTTGGGTTCATTTCTCTGTGGCAAAGATGAGCTTGAATGGGTAGATGTCATAGACAGATTAAAAAGAATTCCCTTAAAGGAGACTCTGGAAAAGCTAGAATTAAGTTGTATCAGTCTAGAAGATGAATATAAGGAAATATTTCTAGACATTGCATGCATATTGAAAGGCAAGCAAAAAGAAAAGGCAATCAGAATTCTTGAAAGCTGTGGATTTCATGCTAGAAATGGTTTAAAAGTTCTTGAGCAGAGATCTCTCATAACTATTTCTAAAGATGAATATGGGATTTTGGGCATGCATGGCCATATAGAAGAAATGGGAAAGAACATTGTTCGTCGATCACATCCCGAGGAGCCTAACAAACATAGCCGACTGTGGATTAGAGAGGAAATTGAAGATATATTGGCTAATGACAAGGTAACAATCAATTTAATTGTATGGTGGAGAAAACTAATGCATTTTCGTTTGTTCTGACTTCTGACACTGTTTTTGGATTGCATGGTACTGAAGAAACAAGATGTCTAAAACTTTGGATGCTGATAGGAAATCCTAGAATTCTTTTGAAAAGTCTTGTAAAAATGAAGAAACTTCGATATCTTGAAGTGGGTTTTATAGATAATGATGATGTGGGATGTCTTGATGATACCATCAAATACTTTCCAAATTCTTTGAAATATTTAAGATGCTGGGATTACCCTTTCTTGTATTTACCCAAAACATTTCAAGCAAACAATCTTGTTGGACTTGAAATGGAGGACAGCAGAATGGTACAACTTTGGGAAGAGGGAGAAAAAAAGGTAGTATAATTTGATTGGTTGTTTTGTATAATTCGTAATAATGCTATTAGTTTATTGGTTTGTTAATACGCTAATATTAATCTTTTGTCTTATTTTTACTGGCAGATTCTAAAAAAACTGAAATTCCTTTCTCTCTCTCAGTCAAACTTGACGACCTTTGACTTTAGGTTGACTCCGAATATTGAGACGTTATCACTTGAAAGTTCTGGTAATTTAGAAGAACTTTGCATGCCAGCTACTTGTCAAAAGTTCAAGCATCTCAATATCAGTGACTCAAAGTTAAGAACCTTTGACCTGGGGTTGACTCCGAATCTTGAAACGTTATCTCTTAATGATTGTGATGTTTTTGAAGAACTTCACGTGTCTGCTGCATGTCTAAATCTCAAATTCCTCTACCTTAAGGATTCAAGGTTGAGGAGCCTTGACCTTGAGCTGATTCCAAATCTTGAGAGGTTAGAACTTAGAGAATGTCATGAGTTGGTCGAAATTAACGCTCCAGTTGGATGTCTAAAAAAGGTTTACTTAAGTGGTTTTTTTAGGTTTACTGATTGTGAGTTTTTCAATAGATGGGAACCGAAGGTTAGTTGTTCTTCAGCTACTTTAGCTACTTTAGATCTGGTTGGTAAGCCCCTAGATTTATGCCCATTACACCCCAGCAGTAATCTCCCAAAGTTTCGGTTTCGTTGTAATTATAAGGAAAATCTACCATCATCAGTTGGAAATATTGAGAAGCTTATTTCTTTTGGTCTATGTGCTTGCACAGACTTTAAGAAATTTTCAGACATGATTTGTAGTTTACAATGCTTAAAAAAACTTACACTCAAATGCAATATTCCAGAGCTTCCTAAAGATCTTGGCAAGTTAGAATGTCTAGAGGAGCTCTCTCTGTCATCTACAAAGATAAAACATCTTCTAGATAGCATTTGCATGCTGAAACTGTTGGAATTATTATATCATTACATTCATATAAATAAACCAAGTACATCAAAGTGAGCATGAGCGGAAGCAATTATAATAGATCGAATAACATGTAATTAATTAATCAATTATTTAAATCGTAAACGTACCTTTGTGATTCTAGCCCGAACAAGAATCAATGCAATCTTCCGGAACCAAGAACCCTAATTAGGGTTTATAAGGATTATATGAATTACCCCTTACCTTTTTGTAATTCAATCCAAGAATCAAACAATAGTGTGTTTGATTCACGTTCTTGTACACACATACTAATTCAAGAAAAGTATTTGCAAGTAATAAACACAAAACCTTTTTTGATCTTATGAAAATCGAAACCCTTAAGGGTTGTATGATAAGAATCGACCAAGGAGAGAAAAGGAGAAGAAAACACCAAGATGTGTGTGTACAAGTTATGAGAAAAGCCTAAATCTTGGGTTTGCTTATATACTACACAAAACTTGGAGCTCAAGGCACAATGGAGGTGGGTTTACCCCTTGGGCCGATCGGCTATGGCATCCCCTAGGGGATTCCGGAACCTTCTCTTGTTTCCATGTTTTGTCTAGTAATTACTTTCCTAATCTTCATTTAATAAATAATTAGTCATTAATCAATAATACTAATTATTATTATTTGTTTTGTGTTTAATAATTAATTATAACATCTTATAAATAATTATTACATTTTCTCTTCATACGTATTGTGTGCAATCCCGTGATCTCAAGTTCGATCCTAACACACGACTATTATTATTTTGTCTATAAAACCAACAGCTCCCACTTAGACATATCATAATAGTGTGATTACATCGGTTAGCGTCTTGCAACACGCCGATGCCTCTAGTACAACTTGAGTAAGGCTCCTGGAAAACCTTTTTATGATTTCTCATTATTATTATCCCTTTGTTTCTAATACTATGTTAAATAAGGATATGGATCTAGGTCATTCCTTAATTAACCATTCTGTTTCTCGTTGTTAGAAATTGACAAGATTACCAAACCTTTTGAACCTTTCAAGAAAGACCTTGGGCGTGGCCACGCAAACACTTTGACAACCCTACGAGGGGCCCAGCAGTATTAAACTCCAAAAATTAATTTGAAGTAACAAATTCTTTATTGATTACAAGCAAAACACACAAACTTTGTAACACTTCCAAAAACAACCCTTATGACTACCAGTTACGTATAGCGTTAAGTTGTTCCACAAAAATGTACTACATTCATGACCGTTATCTTGTACCTCAAGTCTAAGGATAACTTCTTATGATTTACTTAATGACAAGATCCATAAAGTAACATCATATAGTCGGGATAAGTCCTATATCCAGTATCATCGAATATCGTCTGAAATGGCATGTCTACGCATCAATATACTTTAAGTATATTATACCAACTTCAGATTTGTCTTAATTTAATAATATTCCCATATTATTAACTGACAACGGACAATTTAGAATAACTCTTATTCATGGATTTAAACATGCAAAAATAGGACAACAATAATTAACAATAGAAATAAACATACCAACATACTTTATTTCATTAAAATAAAAATTATTTACAATATCCTTTATCCAAATACTAATCACAGTTATGCATGAAACTACTAGCTAATTTAAGTCCAATTCCATTGGCTAATTCATTAAGCTTCTCTTTCGCCAAAGCCTTAGTGAACGGATCAACTAAGTTTTCATCTGTGTGAACCTTCAACATATATATTTCACCTTCATCAACCTTTTCACGAACAAAGTGATACTTCCGTAGAAAATGTCTGGTGCCTCTCATGACTCCAGGTTCATTGGAAAATATGATTGCAGCAGAATTGTCACAATACATATTAATAGGTAATTCAATTGAAGGCATAACACCAAGCCCAGAAACGAATTTCCTAATCCAAACAACCTCCATAGCAGCTTCTGAAGCAGCAATGTATTCAGCTTCTGTTGCAGACATCGCAATTGTACTCTGCTTCTTGCTCCTCCAGTCTATAGCTCCTCCATTGATAACAAAGACATAACCCGTCTGAGACTTCGAATCATCTTTATTACTTTGAAAGGATGCATCGCAGAAACCTGTAACACAAAGTTCTGCAGCTGGATTTCCACCATATACCAAAAACATATCTTTTGTATTCCTCAAATACTTAAGAATATGCTTAACAGCAATCCAATGTTTATCACCTGGATTCTGTTGAAATTGATTGGTAATATTTTGAGCAAACGCTACATCTGGCGTTGTGCACTTAACCGCATACATAATAGATCCTACAGCCGAAGCATAAGGAACTTTACTCATGCGAGCCACCTCAGCAGGTGTTGAAGCACAAAACTCATTACATAAGCCATGTTTTACTTCCATCGGCAAATATCCCTTCTTGGAATTTTGCATATTGAATCTTTTCAATATTTTGTCAATGTAAGCACTTTGACTTAATCCAATTAACCGCCTTGATCTATCTCTATAGATTTTGATTCCCAGAATGTATGCAGCTTCTCCTAAATCTTTCATAGAAAAGCACTTTCCAAGATATGCCTTAACTTCTTGCAAACTTGGAATGTCTTTTCCCATGATCAATATGTCATCAACATATAGAATTAGGAAAGTTACATTATCACTCCCACTAGCTTTGTGATACGCACATGGCTCATCAAGATTTTGAGTGAATCCAAACTTTTTAATTTCAGCATCAAACCTCTTGTTCCATTGTCGTGATGCTTGCTTTAATCCATAAATGGATCTCTTAAGCTTGCAAACACGATTTGGAAATTCTGGATTTTCAAACCCTTCTGGTTGTGCCATATAGATGTCTTCATCTAGATGACCATTTAAGAAAGCGGTTTTCACATCCATTTGCCTAATCTCATAGTCATAGTACGCCGCTATAGCTATGAGAATTCTTATAGCTCTTATGTCTGCTACAGGAGAAAACGTCTCCTCGTAATCAATTCCAAAAGTTTGAGTAAAACCTTTAGCAACTAGACGAGCCTTATAAATGTGTGCATATCCATCCATGTCAGTCTTGATTTTGTAAAGCCACTGACTCCCAACTACCTTGGCACCAGGAGGTAAGTCAACTTCTTCCCAGACTTCATTGTCATGCATGGATTGTATTTCCCCATCCATAGCAGCTTTCCATTTAGCTTTTTGAGGGCTATTAATGGCAGCTCTATAACTAGTAGGTTCATTAAGATCCTCTAGTGTATGCTCATCAACCTCTACATTAAGACATAGACGATCAGGAGCTTTCACAGATCTTGAAGATCTGCGAATGGGAATTACTTCAACTTCCGGTGGAGGACCCAGACTTTCCGGTTCTATAGGAAGTGTGCTAGTGTTTTCTGAAGGCAATGCATTATTTAGATTATCTTCTAAATCATATACTCTCCCACTGATTTCTTGAACCACAAATTCACTTTCAAGAAAATCACCATATCTTGCAACAAACACTTTGTTCTCAGGTGGGTAGTAAAAGTAGTAACCCATAGTTTCCTTAGGGTATCCTAAAAAAATGCATTTTACAGATATTTGTTGGAGTTTATCTTGTGAGTCACGTTTAACATACGCCTCACAACCCCAGACCTTTAAATAAGACAAGTTCAGAGCTTTTCCAGTCCATATCTCATATGGTGTCTTATCAACCTTCTTGGTGGGAACCATATTCAAAATACGAACAACTGATTCAAGAGCATAATCCCAAAAAGACAAAGGAAGATTAGTAAGATTATACATTGATCGAACCATGTCCAACAATGTACGATTCCTTCTCTCAGATACACCATTTTGTTGTGGAGTATATGGAGATGTGAGATTCTGGACAATTCCATTCTCAGTTAAGAAATCTTTAAAATCTTGACTAAGATATGCACCACCTCGATCAGAACGAAGAGCTTTAATCTTCTTTTCCAATTGCAATTCTACTTCTGCTTTGAAAACTTTAAATGTTTCAAACACCTCATGTTTATGCTTAAGTAAATAAACATAACCATAACGGCTGAAATCATCCGTAAAAGTTAAGAAGTAGACAACACCTCTCCTTGACACATGTCTAAGTGGTCCACATACATCCGTGTGTATCAAACCAAGTAGATATGAAGCTCTTTCCATGTTATTATGAAAAGGTTTCTTCGTCATCTTCCCAGAAATACAAGATTCGCATTTATCAAATGACTCATCATTGATATTATTCAAAAGCCCTTCACGTTGTAGCTTTTGCATGCGAGTCTTGCCTATATGGGCAAGTCTACAGTGCCAAAGGTAAGACGAATTCAAGTCATACTTCATTCTCTTACTTATGCTGTACATCGAATTATTATTATTGTTGGAAGTCACACAATTATTCATATCAATTTCAAACACACCATTCACAGCAACAGCATTAAAATAAAATACACCATTTAAAGAAACAGAAATTTTATTGCCATCAATAGTATGAGAAAAGCCAAGATCCAACAAACATGAAAAGGAAACAACACCTCTAATTATAGAAGGTGCATAATGACAATTGTTTAAACAAAGTACTAAACCCGAAGGTAAAACTAAATCAAACATTCCTATGGCTTCAACTGCTGCTTGTGCTCCATTTCCCACATGCAGAAATTGCTCCCCATAAGCTAGTCTCCTTTCCTCTCTAAACCCCTGCAGTGTATTACAAATATTAATACCACATCCAGTATCATATACCCAGGAATTTAATTTACGAGATAAAGTAAATAATTCAATGACAAATAAGTTACCTGAAGTGCTGGCGCCCATGTGCCCAGTCTTCTTCACCTTATTGTTTCGCAAGTCATCGAGATAAAGAGGACAATTCCTCTTCCAGTGGCCCATCACCTTGCAGTAATGGCATCCTTGATCCTTCTTTGGATTATTCTTGACAGGAGGGTTCTTCTTAGGTTGAGGTGGTTGATAAGCCATAACATGCTTATTCTTATCAGCCTTCTTTTTTCCTTTACCCTTCTTCTTGTTCGCATTTGGCTTGTTAATTCTACCCCCTTGTATAGCAAGAACTTGGGGCGTAGGAGCCTTTGGTGTCAACCCTTTCTCATAATCAATGAGCAGTGCGTGCAATTCACTTACTGTCTTCCCCAAGCAATGCATATTGAAGTTCCTCACAAAACCATTAAAATCCTTGTTAAGGGACCTATTGATTAAGTTCATAGCTATATCATTGTCATAGGGTTTCTTAAGTGTTTGTAGTTGATCCATGAAACTTTTCATCTTCAACACATGAGCACTCACAGGTTCACCATCCTCTTGCTTACAACCATGTAGAGCCTCCATCAAATCGTAAATCTCTACATTTGATGGTTTCTCATAGAGTTTCTTGAGTTCATCAATCATGTTCATGGGGAAATACTCCTCAAACTGCCTTTGAAGAGGTGTGGACATCGCCCCTAACATCATTGCGGCCACATCAATATGTTCCTTGCAATCAAGATTCCATTTGGCCTTAGCAGCATCAGTTGGTGCTTCGCCTTCAGGTTCAGCAGGACAAGGCGTTTTCAAGATTTCAAGTTGACCAGTCACTCGCAGGACAATCCTTAGTGAACGGTACCAATCATTGAAATTTTCTGAGCCAGTCAATTTTTCTCGTTCAAAATAAGTTTTGAACACAGAACGAAAGTTGGTGTTATTAGTTTGAGCCATTTCTACAGATAAAGAAAATTCAAAACATTAGTATTTTTGATAATACAATTTTTCAAGAAAATTAAAATACCCAAGGAAAAATATCCATAGAATAATCTTGAAAACTAGGATCCTCAATAAACATAGTTTCATCACATCAGTTGATCTGCTAGTAATGAAAGTACAATATGAGGTAACTTGTCGTACAAGTAATTGGCATAACATTTGTCCAATTCCTAGATTTATGGGATTTACAATCACAAAACATTTGTATTGTAAGCATGTTTAGTCCCCATCTTAATGCCTTGAGTCCAAGTCTCACTTCCTACTCAATTTAAGTCGCCTAACTTAAAAACTGTAAACTCACAAATCCATCACATCAGTTGATCTGCTAGCAATGAATTTATGAAATTTACCTCTCCATTGCAATCTCGCCAAGTTCTCACATGACGTAAATTACAACTTCAAGTGTTCTTAATTAGATGGCATTCGACTTAATTTTATAAGGGTATTAATATTTTGATGTGATCAAAATAATGTATGAAGAAGCATGCATACAACTTAATAACATTGGTTTTACAAAACATTTTTATTACCAATTAGCTAAGAGTAAAATAACAAAGTTTTGATTGAGGTATCGGGTTCACCAATTAAAGAATAACCATCAATTATCGTCCACTATATCGTACTTTTGCATAAGCCCGAAAGCTTAGTGTTTCGGATAATCATTGTGGAATTGTGGATTATTCACCCTTAAGATGACAATGTACATGTAATGGTTGTTCGGTAAGTCTAATTTACACACAAACGAGCGTTAAGACAGAATGTTGTCTCTCTAAGGCCACAATTTGATGCGTTGCCATCCTTATACCTATCTTATAGTGTGTAAACTTCGGTCGAGCCTATTTAACCATTACGTACAAAAACATCAATCAACCAATCCTTTGAAATTTTAAACTCTTAAAAACCAAAACAATTTCGCCATTATTTAGTCCGTATTATTTTTCTATTCAAAAAATTACCCTTTTCGTTTATAAACATGTCTAACACAATAAATAAACAAAAACAAGTAATATACAATAAAAAATAAAACAACTAAATAAACACATATACATAATCATAACAATTAAATATGTATAAAACATGTAGCCACATGCAAATCTTATTCAAAAGTCGTATTAATAATCAAATCTAGGTGTATTATGTATTAATTCAATTAGGGCTTTCTTTTTCTTGGAAAAAGAGCCACATACATCGATAAATCGATTGCGTAAGCCAAAATTAAATAAATACCACATAGCACATAATTGATTACTTAATATTGGAGTCTTCCTCAATTCGACATCTATTAAAATTTACATGTTTTAATATAACTTAACC
Source organism: Artemisia argyi (assembly GCA_030686995.1). Taxonomy (NCBI): domain Eukaryota; kingdom Viridiplantae; phylum Streptophyta; class Magnoliopsida; order Asterales; family Asteraceae; genus Artemisia; species Artemisia argyi. Next base: position 233,101,207 of record CM060703.1, on the reverse strand, counting down.
ATTAATATATATAAACAATTTAAACAATTTAAATTATAATACAATAAAAATCCATGCAAATATTCACTTTTTCATGGATTTAGCTTAACAATTAACATATTGCACCAAGATCGTTTACTAAAACGCATAACAATTACATCACATCCTAGGGTTTCTAATCAAATTAAAAAATTAAAAACCATAAACCCTAATAACCCTTTAAGGTCATTCGACCCAAAAAAAATTAGGGTTAGGGATTCTAACAAATAAACCCTAAAAACATGTAACTAAACGATTCAAGATCCAATTTTTATGTGTTTCGATAATTAATTACACATTATAACGGCTCTAGATGCCACTGTTGGAATTATTATATCATTACATTCATATAAATAAACCAAGTACATCAAAGTGAGCATGAGCAGAAGCAATTATAATAGATCGAATAACATGTAATTAATTAATCAATTATTTAAATCGTAAACGTACCTTTGTGATTCTAGCCCGAACAAGAATCAATGCAATCTTCCGGAACCAAGAACCCTAATTAGGGTTTATAAGGATTATATGAATTACCCCTTACCTTTTTGTAATTCAATCCAAGAATCAAACAATAGTGTGTTTGATTCACGTTCTTGTACACACGTACTAATTCAAGAAAAGTATTTGCAAGTAATAAACACAAAAACTTTTTTGATCTTATGAAAATCGAAACCCTTAAGGGTTGTATGATAAGAATCAACCAAGGAGAGAAAAGGAGAAGAAAACACCAAGATGTGTGTGTACAAGTTATGAGAAAAACCTACATCTTGGGTTTGCTTATATACTACACAAAACTTGGAGCTCAAGGCACAATGGAGGTGGGTTTACCCCTTGGGCCGATCGGCTATGGCATCCCCTAAGGGATTCCGGAACCTTCTCTTGTTTCCATGTTTTGTCTAGTAATTACTTTCCTAATCTTCGTTTAACAAATAATTAGTCATTAATCAATAATACTAATTATTATTATTTGTTTTGTGTTTAATAATTAATTATAACATCTTATAAATAATTATTACATTTTCTCTTCATACGTATTGTGTGCAATCCCGTGATCTCAAGTTCGATCCTAACACACGACTATTATTATTTTGTCTATAAAACCAACAGAAACATCTCAAATATCTCACAACTTATTACGATGCTCTTGAAAAGTTACCAGATGATCTTGGCCGATTAGAATGTTTAGAGAAGCTATATGTGAGTAGTAAGAAAATTGAAAATCTTCCGGATAGCATCTGCATGCTAAAAAGTCTGAAGTGGCTCGTGTTACAGACTGTTTTTGTCTTGGGAAGTTTCCTGAAGACATTGGCCAGTTAAAATCGCTGGAGAGACTAGCTTTGTGGGGTACAGCGATTAAACATCTTCCTGATAGCATTTGTATGTTTAGACATCTGAAGTATCTCAACCTCCATCGTTGTTTTCTTCTTGAGAAGTTACCTGAAGATCTAGGCCAATTAGAATGTTTAGAAAAGCTAATTATTGCATAAGTCATCTTACCGCAATACATTTTTGGGTTAAAAGGTCTGCTTATCACTGCAGATCCAGAGCTTCTGCGGTTGTATGATTTTCCCTCGGAGATAGAAACTACAATCTATCCCATTATGTGAGTAAATAACAGGCACTTTCTTTGTTTTCTAAATTCATTTTTCTCTTATATTTTAATATACGAATTTGATATTGGCGGACAAAAATTAATGGAAAAAACAGATTTTTAGAACGAAAAAAGAAAGTAAATTACACGAATGGTCCTTATAGTTTATACAAAATTACAGATTTGGTTTATGAATATGGTCTTCAATTTAAAACTTGTTACACTTTTGGTCCTTATTGTGTTAAAGATGTTAAAGTTTCTAAAAGATAAAATGCAACTATCATACCTGTTTTCAAAGATTCTCCAATGGAGATTCCATTTTAATTCCATATAATCTAAAGTAGTTTCTTGGTTTTTAAGGTGGCGCCCAGGATCAAGCAGTAGCGGATGTGGGTCTACGAATTTAGATTGCCGGTCTAGAAATTCAGATTGCGGTCAATGAATTGAGATTGCGGGTCTACGAATTTAGATTAAAGTATGCACTATTTTACTAGAGTTATTAATAAATTCAATAGTTTTGGGTTGCATTTTCAGGCCAGGGTTTTCGGTTCGATTTTTTAAGAATTCAGGTCAGGGTCCTCTTTAGGGGTATTTTTTTTGCTCTTTAAGTTTGTGAGTGGTTAAGGGTGCAAAAATAAAAAATTTCAGGGACGAAATTTGTAGTTTACCCTAATATAGATTATAAGTTTAGTAACCCAAATGAACAAAAGTTCGTTACCTTAAACGCATCTTTTTTATAAGTTTAGTGACATATATGTATATTAGTCATACTTAAAGCTTTTAGTGGTATGAGTTGTCCACCAACCTAGAAGTTGTGGGTTCAAGCTTCGCTGGAGACATTTGTGATATATACTAGGAGATAGGGTGTGAAAAAATTTACCGTTAAAAAAAATGTATATTAACCCTGTACCAAACATGTACAACGTATTAAAATCTCAGCTAGAGGAGCTATACTTGTAATAATCGTTGAGATTAATTGTTTTGATTCTATATATAATATGAAGTATTTACAACATCTGAGTAGTACATAACTTTGAACATATAGAATGCTATTTACAAGTAAAAAATTCTATCGAGTGTTTGGTACAAATGACTTTCACCAAAAGCTTATGCAATTTCACTATATTATGAGGTGCTGCAATACCATACATGAAATCAAACTTAAAACATTAGTTATTTACCAGAACATTAAGATATAACAAGTTGTTAACTCAACAACGTGATCACGTAAGAAGAATTACGTAAGTGGCCGTCCCACCAGTAAAGGAGTTGATCGAGTAGTATAGACAGGTTGAAAGGCTACAAAAAACTAGTGCATAGTAGCTTTTTATCTTTGATAATAGTCATAATACCAAAATGAAAATGACATGAAATAATACAACAAAGATAGCCATTAAACTTGTGAGTGTATATGTGCGTACACCATGTGCTTCCTGTTGAAGTAAAAGTTTGTTTCTACTCCAGACAAGCGGGATGAATCCTTCGGACTGGAGTGGGTCCTTCAGATTCAAAGTGACTCTTGCTTATGGTATATTGCTTCGGATATCTGCAAAATAAATACGTCCGTTAGTCTCGCCTCGGGAATGTATCCCAGGACCAACCTCCGGCGCGAGAGTAAGTATATGTTCTTAGTGAGAGAAAGTATGAATAAAACTAGAGAGTAGGAGAGAATTAGTTAACCTTAAATGAAGACTTCCTCTCTATTTATAGACTTTCCATATGGAGCGCCAGGCTGGTTTGTACTTAGCCCTTAATGTTCGCTGGTTTGTGCTCCATTATCATATACTTAGTGTACTTGTCTGTACTTTGATTAATGTACTTACTGGGTTATCCGGACGGTTAGATCTTCCGGATCTCTAGGGTTCATCGGCTATCGTTTGAACCTTTCGGATATTAATCTATTCTTTCCCGACATGTTCGGCTATGTTAAGCTCGACATGGATCCGGAAGGTTTGTTGTATATCCGGAGGATACATACGCCAACATGTACCCCCCAGTATCATAGTATTGGTTATGCCAATGGTGTGATACTAAGTTTAGTTTTTTGCAGCTTTCCGAAGGGGTTGTAGCTTCGTCTTTCATGAGAGTCGTGTGCAAGATGCCAAAAGTAATTAATGTGTCGTTTAAGGTGCGCCGTCGTTTTTTACCGCACCGTTTGGATTGGAACACGTATGCGTTTCGTGAGACACACGGCGTGGATGCTTGACACGTTAGCCCTACGGGTGACGTGTCCTTTCCCGCCCATTTTTTACCGTCTATAAATAGACCATTTTTCTTCATTTACACCACTGTTATTTTTCTCACACATACATACCTCTGGCACATTTTATCCATTTCGTGTTCCGAACAATTATTCTCGCCGTCTTTGAGGTACGTCTGAGTCCGTTTAGTATTTTTGTTGTTTTGGCAATATCTTTTCTCTTCGTCTTCTTTTGCCATCTGTACTTGGTGATATCCTTTGTAAGCATCCAGGAAACACTTGTAACGGAATCCTATCACTGATTCAATCTTCCAATCTATTTCGGGTAACGGGTAGTAATCTTTGCGGCATGATGAGTTCAGATTCTTAAAATCAATACACATCCTCCAGGTGTCGTCCGATTTTTTCACCAATACCGGGTTAGAAATCCATGTCGGGTACCGGACAGGTCTGATTATTCCGGCCTTTAACCATTCCTCCACGTCTCGATTTATGGCTTGGTTCTTTTCTTCCGAGAAAAATCTCTTTTTCTGTGCCACAGGTTTATCTTGGACGTTTACATTGAGCTTATGTTCAGCTGCCCATCGGGGAACGCCAGTCATATCCGAAGGCTCCCATGCGAAAACGTCTCGGCTATTTTTGAGCAACGTTATCAATTGTCTTCTTCCTTCTTTTGAAAAACGTCTTCCTATTATTACTAGCTGTTCCGGGTACGCCGGATGAATTAACACTTCCTCGGTTCCAGCAGTTTCTTCAATGGTGATTTCCGAGGAGGTCTCTATTTGGGTTTCCTTCTCTTTTAGGAACTTTTCTTCAAGTTTTCTACATTCTGAGATGATGACCGATCGGGTCACTAGAGTGGCAATGCCTCTCGGTGTTGGGAATTTCATCATGGAGTGTATAGTCGACGGGATGGCTTTCAGTTTTTTGATTTCGGACCTACCAAGTATTACATTGTATGGGGAGGGAGATCTAATCACTGCGAACTTCATGATGGTTCGGCGGTAAAGCCCTTCGCTCCCGAAGCATACTTCTAGCTCGATCTTCCCCAACGGATTTATGGCTTCTCCTGCGAATCCTATCATTGGTGTGTTTGTTTTTGTCAGACGAGACCGGATGGAAGAATCAAGGTTTAGGAAACAGCGTTCGTACATTACTTCTACTGAAGCACCTTGGTCAACATACACTCTTCGTACGGTATACCCCCCAATTTCTGCTTCCACTATAAGAGGTTCGTCGGAGGCATAACCCGGTAGGATTGGTGGAAAGCTTATGGGAGCGTTCATCCATTCTTCTTCTTGATCTATAACTTTGCGTTTCGGATTCCTTTCTTGGTGTCGAACCATATTAATGATTCGTCTTTGGTTGTTTTGAGGGTCGTTTCGGGGAGGTGCTCTGTCTCTTTGTCGGACATCCCTGATCAGGTGATCTAGCTTGCCTGTCTCCATTGCTTTCTTAAGTTGTTCCTTGAGGTTATGACAATCGTTGGTGAGATGACCTTTCTCCCCGTGATAGTCGCAAAACTTATCCATATTTTCTCTTGATGGTCTTCCCCTTAGTGGTGGGGGTGCAGGTAACCTGAGTTGATGCTCCGTTGATAGGATCTCTTTTGGGGCCTTGGTGAGCATGTTCAAGTCTAAAGGCCTGGTATCTCGTCTGTTTCCATCGTTACGCCGGTGATCCGTTCGATAATCTGTTCTTTCGGGCAGGTACGTACGGTGCAAATTGATCATTTCATCGAGATCTGAAATCTTGCTTTCCCCTGAAGGAGCGTTGTGAGTTGTGGTCATTCCAGCTGTACGAATTGGAGTGATAATCTCTTCGGTAATTGTCCACCCTTTCTCCTTTAGGTACTTCTGTTAGCCGAAATGCTCTTTCGGAACAAATAAAGTCGTCGACTCTCACCATCATTTCAGTTACGGTTTGGGGAACTTTTTCGGAGAATCTTTTTGCTAATTCCGGACTCTTGCAACCATCAATGAAGGAGGATATTTGCATTAATTCAGGCACACCTGATATACGGCTAGCCTCGTCTGTCCATTGTTCCTTAAATTCCGGGAGGGCTTCATTAGCTTTCCGGACAATCTTAGTGATTTCCATTGGATCACGGATGCATTTCCTCCGAAGAGCGAACCTCTGTACGAATTGTTCACTCAGCTCTTCCCAACTATTGATGCTACCTCGCGGGAGGCGATCGAACCATCCCCTGGCGGCGTCATCCAGGGTTTGTTGAAACATCATGCACCAAATCGGCATGGGCCAAGCACCTTGATTGGCTGCTCCTTCGAATCGGGTAATGTGGTCATCTGGGTCGGTGGATCCGTTGTATAATTTTAGATGTGAAAGCATAACATACTTTGAACCTTTTGGTCCAGAGAAGTCAATGATCCTTCGGGTGAAAGGACTATTGGACGCTTCCTTGAAGGGTTTAGCAAGGTCGTCCATCATTTCTTCTTCGGCCTTCTGTGCTTCGGCATCATGAGATTGGGCAGCCTCAAAGTCAAGATGGATAGGTTCGATAGGCGTTTCGCCCGAAGCGTTGTACTGTTGGATGAGAGCTTTTAGGGTGGCGAAGTGGTTTTGGATTTGTTCCATGCTACAGGTTTGGGTATTGTTATCCGGACGACTTCCGCTTCCTTCAGGTGTTGTAGGGGTAGGACCTGTCATCTCTTAGCTTAGGTAGAGTGAATGACGGGTCCCACGGATGGCGCCAATTTGTTGAAGTAAAAGTTTGTTTCTACTCCAGACAAGCGGGATGAATCCTTCGGACTGGAGTGGGTCCTTCGGATTCAAAGTGACTCTTGCTTATGGTATATTGCTTCGGATATCTGCAAAACAAATACGTCCGTTAGTCTCGCCCCGGGAATGTATCCCAGGACCAACCTCCGGCGCGAGAGTAAGTATATGTTCTTAGTGAGAGAAAGCATGAATAAAACTAGAGAGTAGGAGAGAATTAGTTAACCTTAAATGAAGACTTCCTCTCTATTTATAGACTTTCCATATGGAGCGCCAGGCTGGTTTGTACTTAGCCCTTAATGTTCGTTGGTTTGTGCTCCATTATCATATACTTAGTGTACTTGTCTGTACTTTGATTAATGTACTTACTGGGTTATCCGGACGGTTAGATCTTCCGGATCTCTGGGGTTCATCGGCTATCGTTTGAACCTTTCGGATATTAATCTATTCTTTCCCGACATGTTCGGCTATGTTAAGCTCGACATGGATCCGGAAGGTTTGTTGTATATCCGGAGGATACATACGCCAACACTTCCAGATTTCTTGACAAGTATATTTTCTACTTGCATTTTTGTTGGTTAGAATCAAAGTAGTATAATTGAGTCATTGACATTAGACAGTTTGATACTAGTTATATGTTTCTAGAACTCTACCCAAAAGCAAAAAATAGCATCATGGGCTTAACATGTATACCATTAGCTATTTACACATTTGCCTGATAAACTTTAAGTTCTAGGTTAGTCTCTTAATCTAAAGTTAAAACAATGAAGTTCTTACTGTTAATGCTAAGTATTATGTTATTTGATAAACTTTGAGCTTAAAACATGTACAAAAGATTTTTATTTTTATTTTTATTTATTTTATTTATTTATTTTGAATAAAAATAACATTTTTAAAATGTGTGTGTGCGCATGTTTTGGTGGGATATATGTGTTTAAGTGGGGTATGTTTTGGTGGTGAAATTGGTTGTTTTATTACACTAAGTCGGTGGTGAAGTTGTTGTAGAGAGAGAAGGCTGAAGTGGCGTTGAGGTGATGGTAGCATATCCACATCATCAAGTCTTCATGTTCATACGGCGTATGGTTGGATGGGTTATACGGCGTATGCTCCTCAATACTTGGTCTTTAAATCTTGACGAGAGCTCATCCGCCGTATGCACTAAGGGTGGCATACGGCATATATAGTTTCAATACTTGATTAATTCGTAACAAGAGCTCATCCTTCGTATGCTCCAGGAGTGGCATACGGCGTATGCATATATAGCTGGAGATTGGCTTTGTCACATTTAGGATGTTTTGGCTCGTTTTCCAATCATTTTCGCGAGAATTCTCCACTAAAATACAAATTTATAGAAATATCTCATCAAAGTAAGGCAAAAAGAAGCAATTATCGTGGGAATTTGATAGCAAAAACGTGCATAATTTAGGAGCTATCAAGAGATATATGTACTGTATTTGCACCAACAGGTTCTCCATTAGGGTTTCATTAATTGAATTTAGGCAACTCATGGAGCCTCCAACACTTTAGAATTAATGTTTGCAAGTTTTGGAGATAAATAACCGACTGTGTTAGAATTTTTATTCTTGACCGTGATATTTTCAAGTATCTCAAATGTATTAGCATGCAGATTGATTCAGGCAACATACAGCTTAATATTCTGGTCTTGTGATATTTAAACAGATTATGTGAAGTTGTGTCTAAACATTATATATTGGTGCAGGACGGTACTATTTTGTCATGGAAATCTACTTCCAAAACCAGTTTCTGTGAAGAACCAACATCTTTGAAGGGCTACACAGGATCTGTGCTTTCGCTCGTTGTAGGAGCTGGAATGCTCTTCTCCGGTTCTTATGACCACTCTATACGAGTATGTTTTCTCCAAATGTTATTTATATAATTTGGCCATTTCTTGTTTTCAACTTCATCATGTTTATTGATTGTGGTACAATTGTTTACTAGGTATGAAGTCTTGATTCACTAGAGTGTAGGCATGCATTGGATTGACATACGGGTGACGTGACAGCGGTCATATGTTGGGATCGATATTTTATTTCTGGTTCCCTGGAGACTAATTGTGCAAAATCGATTTAATTAGTGATAAAACAATTTGTAAAGATGTCATATTCCTCAAACCTTTTGTGAACATTGGTTAGTAGGCAAAATATTACGATTTAAATAAATAAATAAATAAATCGCCTTAAGTACTTGCTTGCTTATTTGTTTAGGGTGCACGTGTGTGTTAAACTTACCAAAACATACATCGACATATTGTACCTTGTAGCTCATGTTACAAAGATAAATGCAAAATGTTCAATGGACAGCACAATGAACTTTAGATTGCAAGTCAAACATAGAGCATCACTTGTTGCAAATTTGAACTTCTAACTACCACCCTTGTTTTATGGTCGGACAAAATTGTTAGTTATAGGGTGCGTTTCCTAAAAGTAGCAGTGAGCAGTAGCAGTGAGCTGTGAGCAGTAGCTGCAAGTAGTAGCAATAGCTTACAGCTCACCGCTCACAGCTTCTTAAAGAAGCGTTGAAAAGATGAGCATTCTTAAAAAATAGCAAAGCTCACCGCTCCATTGCCAAACACACAATAAAAATCAAAAAGCTCATTGCTCACCGCTCATTGCTAAAAAAATCTCCAAAAAGCTCCGGGTCAAACATAGCCATAAACCAGTGTATAAACACAGGTTGTAAAAACAATTTGTTGTTTTCGAATATCTTTACTCAAACTTTAAAGAGAAAGACTATAAATACTAGTGTTTTGAAATTTGGTTTGACCTGGCCGGATGAACCATTTTTGTTCGGAAAAAAGGGTCCAATATGAATTATCTCGCTTTCTGTACCAAGTCTTGTGAGTAATGTCTAACACGATGGATCAAGCCTTTTGTGGGAATTATCTCATACCAAGTCTAGTGAGTAATGAAAGATGTACTACTTCACTTTCGTTAGTTTATGTCCTCTTTCTTGGTGTATGTCTTAAAAGGGTGTTTCGGCTTCCTACTTCTGAACATTCTTGCATAAAGTGTAAAAAATAGGATACAAGTTAGCAACAAATTCAGACTCGTGTTTGGTTGAATGGGTGATTATTTTTTAGATTTAGTAATGAGAATGAAGCATACTTTTTACTGCTATAACTTTGTGTATCCACCGTATAAAACTATCTTTCATGTTGTCAGCCATAGTTGAAATGAGGATAAAAAAATGTCAATTTTAAAAAGTATTCAAGTATAGCTTAAGTAGGCCTAAAAGAAATCTTTTCAAGTGCAAGATGTGATCACTAAACATGGTTGTACAGTCACAATGCACTCCGAGTTGGAAGATATCCCCATGGTTCACCACACAACTGACCCCACGGTAAGAACGATAAGTTTTTTAAAGACTTGGTCATGTTCTTGTTCTAGACGTCAAACATTACCAACTTATTATTTAATAGTGTTTTTTTATCGTTAATAACTTTAACATAAGTTATGATAAACCAGCAATGCTACATGCTAATAAGAAAGTAAGAATAAGCTATCATACTAATTACATCAAAAGACAAACTCTTTCATAATCGAAGGACAAAAAATGAAGTTAAGAATTATATGGTTCATTGGTACTAATTTACGTTGTGTTTTTCAATAAACAACATCAAACACTACCAACTAACAATATAATACTAATCCCAACTTGTATAAGACCTTTGTTGTCGTAGTCAAATGCTTCCCTTTACACATTGTTTTATCATTTTCATGCTATGAAAAATTTGATGCCAAAACACACGATCGTATGGTGACAATGCACTCCGAGTTGGCCGATATCCTCATGGTTTACTCACACAACTCACCCCAAGATAAGAACGATAAGTATGTGAAAGACTTAGCCACGTTTTTGTTCGAGACATCAAACATTACCAACTTATTATTTTATGGTGTTTTGTACGTTAATAACTTTAACATTAGTTAAAGTGAGAGTAAGCTATCGTACTAATTACATCTAAAGACAAACTCTTTCATAATTGAAGAACGAAAAATGAAGTTAAGAATTATATTGTCCGTTGCTAACGATTCAGGTTATGTTTTTCAATAAACAACCTCAAACACTACCAACTAACAATATAATAACAATCCCAACTTGTTTAAGAAACATACGCCAGAGTATATTAATAAGCAAAATTTTCATCCTTTGATCCATGTGGGACTACTTGAAACAAGTTTAAGAAAAATGACCGATACCAATATTTGTTCTAAAGACATAACACCTTTGTTGCCGAGATCAAATGCTTCATCTTTTTACACATTGTTTCATTCTTTTCAAGCTGTGAAAATCGATACGAAAACACGGTTGTTTATTGACAACGCGCTTGGAGTTGGATGTCCACCATGTTTCAGTCACAAGTATGTGAAAGACTCGGTGATGTTGTTGTTCAAGACATCTAGCCTGCTTACACCTGGATTTAGTCTTGATGAAGATGTATATAAGGTATGTTGACTAAAAACATGTATATAAAGTCACCTGAGTGCTTTTTTCTACAAAAATGTACATAAGGTATGTTGTATAACAATAAGATATCACATGCACTACGTATGAGTATGAGTTATGTAACCAATGATACAATATCAATGTTAGTCATAGATTTTCTCTTAAAAATGTTAGTTATTATTATTAATCTTATTATTTTTTGACGTTTTGATATCTTAATAAGTTTTACAATCTTATTATTTTTTGGGGTGCTTAAATAGATAGCAACAAGTTGATAATGATTAAATGGGAGAATGCTTTGGCTTCATTCGAAAAGGGGGGCTAGACGTTGGCAGTATAAAAGCTTTTAACCTCGCTCTTCTTCAAAAATGGCGTTGGCGTTTGGTATCCGATCCAAATCTTTTATTGGTTCAAATCATCAAGGCCATTCATGGGGAGGATGTAGGCCTTTCTCATTTCGTCTACAAACCTAAAGGGGTATGGGCTAATATTTTTGACTCTATCAACCATTTTTAGTATAAAAGCATTATTCCATCAAATACTTTGAATTACAAAGTTGGTTGTGGTTCTCAAGTGAGATTCTGGATTGATAACTGGATCAGTGACTCTCCTCTTTTTTATAGATATAACAGGCTTTATCGTTTAGAGGCGTACCCTAATTGTACCATTAGTTATCGATTCTCAAGCGGTGAGTGGGCTTGGCACTGGACGCTCCCAATTACTTCTGGCAGATGTTACGACATGCTAGAAGCTTTGAAAGCTGAATTGCATTCGCTTTCATTTTCTACAGATATAGATGTCATCCGTTGGGGTCTCACGAATGATGGCTCTTTCACTGTTGGTGCTACAAGAAAATACTGCACATAAAGTTTGTCCATGTTTGGGTGTTCTTGTGCATGTATGTATCTATTTTCTTTGTGAGTGTATATGTATATGAACATATGTTTTATATACGTATGGCTGCACATGTAGAAGTAGTGGTTAGTTGCTTACATGTAGGACTATCTTTTGTTCCTCATTGGTGAGTTCCAAAGCTTTGACAATATAGGTTCCAAGTTACAATGAGGTTGATGACATATTTTGTTAGTTATAATTCTATAATGAATCAGTAGCTCAATAATAATGGAAAATATTTCCCGATTTACCTTTCCAATCACCTCGGGAGCACCAAAACAGTCCAGACAATCATCCTGCCAAAGTTTTAGAATTTTCATAGATTAATATTCACAAACTAATAACAAGATTAAGATAGTAAAAAAAAGAACATCCATTGGTCTAAAGCATGCCAGTTATATAAAAATAGTTGGGGGTTTTAATCATACATCTGAACTTGAAAATAGGTACCCATTTCAACGAGTCTATTTTGTAAGTGAAAACTTAAGGAGGTTACTTGCATAGACATTGAAAACTTGAAGAGATCTTTCTCTCAAACTAGTGTAGTGATCAAATCAATCATCTGACAGAGGCTGTTTGGAATTCAACCTACTCAAGTACAGAGTAAATAATATTTCGTAAGTATAAAAAAAGTACATATAATCATTTACACGTTGAATATATAATGAGCAGCCAAACTCGTTGAACATGTCCACAAGATCCAAATAGTAAGGCTTTTCTCGAAAATGTTACTTGAGAATTCTCGGGACATGGTTGCGAAGAAGAATTCCATCGTTCACAACAATCATACCAACCTAAATTCAATAAGTCAGATTCAAGCATACTCATAATAAAACCACAACTACATGACAGAATAACACTTATTTATCTAGAATCACACCTTGGGTAATCTGAACCAACAGGGTTGCCCTCTGCGTGTATGAGACTCGTTCATGATATCATCAAGCACAAGAAACTATGCTTGAAGCTGCAACATTAAACGACATGAAGGATTTAAGTACATGCAACAATTAATAAGACTTAAATTGGTTAGAGATTATTGCAATTACCCATAAAAATCACATTTATAGAGTAGCCTGCAGTTCAAAGTTGACTAAAAGTTAGAGCTCAATTTTATGTAGGACGTAGTTCAATAAATTCCTTGTAACATATATACCAGAACACTAACAAACTAAGAGGAGGGGGTGTTTGGTTTAGCTTACAAACAAAGTCATTTTTAGCTCTAACATAACTGATTCTATTCATCCAATCAAAACTGATTAACTAACTATCCAAACATTTGAAACTAATTCAGCTAATCCAATTATCCAAACATTCCTAAACAACAACGAAGCAAAATTAGGGCATATAAAACATTCAAAATTGGGGAAAAATGAACACAGATACAATTACACAACTGATACAGAAGAATTAAACCTTTATGAAATGATCGGACGAGTGGTGGCGATGTGGTCGACGGCGGACGGCGGCGTCGGGTGAATTATGGCGGATGAATGGTGGCGATGTGGTCGACGGTGGACGGAATGGTGTGGGAAAAGTGAAGTCTGTGAAAGTGTTTGTGATATTTTAGAGGGGAGAGTGAAAATGAGTGTGAATCTATACTACTTATAAAAAATGTTCAAAGTGGAAAAGTGAAAACTTAACTTTTGGTCAATCCCTATAATTTATTAATTAAGGAAACTTGAACAATCTAATTAATACTCTAATTAAAACACCTCATTACTTAAAAGTACAATAATTTATTCACATTGTACAACCAATTAAAAAAACATATCTATCAAATTAAATACAACCAATTAAAACACAAACCGGGTTGACCCGGTAATTTGACCCTTTTTCGACCCAATCTAGCAAGTTAACCCGGTTTAAATCGACCAATTTTTTGATCGGAGCGGTTCAACCGGTTGAACTACCCGGGTCGAACCGGGTTTCAAAACATTATCCATTACTTAAAAGTACTATGATTTATTCACATTGTACAACCAATTAAAAACATATCTACCAAATTAAATACAACCAATTAAAACACAAACCGGGTTGACCCGGGATGCTTCAAACCTGGCGAATTGACCCGGTTTAATTTGACCCATTTTCGACCCAACCTAGCAAGTTGACCCGGTTTAAATCGACCCATTTTCGACCGGAACGGTTCAATCGGTTGAACCACCCGGGTCGAACCGGGTTTCAAAACATTATCCTTTACTTAAAAGTACAATGATTTATTCACATTGTACAACCAAAGAAAAAACATATATACCAAATTAATTACAACCAATTAAAACACAAACCGGGTTGACCCGGGACGCTTCAAACCAGGCGGATTGACCCGGTTTAATTTGACCCGTTTTCGACCTAACCTAGCAAGTTGACCCGGTTTAAATCGACCTATTTTTCGACCGGAACGATTCAACCGGTTGAACCACCCGGGTCGAACCGGGTTTCAAAACATTATTTTTCGTTTATAACCTATAAACTTTTTTTTATCAATAAACTATTTGTCGTTATAAAATCTCGTTGCTATGCACGGGTACTCGTCTAGTTTTAGTAAATGGGAAATATAAAGTAGGTGAAAGTGAATAAATGTGAGTTGTTGGATTCAAATTCATTACTGTATTTTTTATATTTTTTTTACTTGGCTAATGATGTAAAAGTCATCATCACATAGCATTATGTTAAAATAAAATTTATAAAAATTAATTTTAACTTAGCATTTTTCGTTAATATATAATACTACATTGCATCTTGTGGTAAATGAAAAAAATTGCATATGTTACCTTCAAAGTCAAGCAGATGCACGTATTATGTTGAATCTAAATGCTATTTTAATTATACATTGTTTTGAAGTATTAGTTAAGCTAAATGATCTGTAAGGGATTCTTTTTCAAACTTGGTAATTAATTTAAAGGATTAGCGTGAAAACTTTCCTCGATATACACTCTTATTCAGTGGCGGAGCCAGGAAATATAGTCAAAGGGGGCAACGAGCGATAAGAAGGATTCAAAAACGGGTTGAAATTCTTTTATAGTAACATTCAACATGGGTCGAGTCGGGTCGCTATTAATTAAACACACAATCGACATGATCAGGAACGACAAGTGTACTTATTCTGCGAGAAAGTAAAAAATGTACTATTGTCATAAAAACGAAATTTGAAATTCACTTAGCTAAACTAATAATACGATTTCATTAATTTTATCTTAAATAAGTCAACTGGGCTTCTCACTTATATAATATAAACACATAACTAAAAATAAAACATGTTAAGAGTGGTTAAACTTTTATCAAAATGATTGGAACTTTATAAATTGCTTATATATGCAAAAGCGCGCAGTTGACCAAGTCAATGCTTAAAGGCGGGGGTTCGAATCCGGACTCCAACTTGGTCAGCCAGTGTTGCCTAGGTAATTTACCGGGATATGCCTTCCTTGTTGGGTGGGGGGCTCGGTACCAAAAAGGTACACGGACTTGAGATGGTTCCGCCAAATACCACTCAATATAGTGTGGATGTTTTATTTGATATTTCTAACATCAACTTTGTATTTTTAGATAAAACTTAAATTTACAATACTTAATTTTGAACTAAAACATCTTTTAATAACTAGTACAACAAACTTAATGATTTGAAAAAAGAAACCACTTACATATTAAAAACATATTACACTAGCTTAAAGACCCGTGGATTCACGGGGTTTTTAAAGAAATATTAAAATGAGATGATAAGTTTAAAATAAACGTGTACATGTTCCCTAAAAAATGACCAATAGATAATGAAAGATTTTCGAAGGTTGCATGACGATAAATGACGATTTAAAAAAATAAAAGTCCATTAAGATGATGTGTACAAATCTGAGCATCAGGTACGAAAATACGTGACTTATTCAATAAACGTGCATGAATGATATCGTCCACCAAGTAAATGGGTTTAATAGCAAAGGTATGTAGTTAACGCAAACAGATTTGAAATCCATTTGTAGTTCATGTCCGGCTAAATATGAAGTAAAAAAAAGTAAATTGTTGGTAAGAGTTCATGTAAATTGTAAGAATGATATAAAACGGAAAAAGTGTTGACTAACATTATGAAAAACATATAGAAAGTAGCAATAATACATATAAAAGAAAATATACAATATGGATCATGACATATTAGAAGATTTGTGATTAACTGATATACAAATCATGGGCTTCGTATTAATATCTTTGGTTAACTTAATATGGTTAATATTTTGGATGATATAAGTACTATTAGTAGGACTATATAAGTAATTGTAGTAAGATACTCTTAATATCTGGAAATTTGTAATGAAATTAGTTTGTTTAGAATGTTTGCAATAATGAAATTAGTTATATAGTTAAACACAGTTTGTATTTAAATCTTACTTGCTTCAATATGTAAAAATTATGAAGAGATCAATAAGGACCTTATTCTATTTAGTATGTTTGCAACACTGAAATTAAGGTTGCAAAGCTATTAATCTATTATAGTGTTTGAAATTTTATATCTTTCATTTGTTTTCATAGAAATTGAATTTGACACTATGACTAATAAGCGTTGCAAATGGAGATGTGTGCAGCTTAGCCTACTCCAATGGTGCTTATATAGGCACTAATTTAGTGTTTACGTTTATTTCATAATACAAAATATAAAAAAGGCAACCAATGAATCCCATGGGATTCACTCCTATAATTTAGGGTTCTAACAAAATATCAAATTCGAATTCAAAAATTAGGAGACTTACATGGGAAAATATGTTGACATTGTTACCCAAAATAAATGAAATCAAGCTCTAATGCATCATTCAAACGATTAAGACACCATCAATGCTAATTATGCCTTGACAAAAATAAGTGAAAATAATTATAATATACTTAAAAGTATCTCCATCAGTATACAAAATCGGTGTCATAATTGCCTTTACAAATTTAATTATAGTGCTTAATTTATTTATTAAATATATATCATTGACATATTTGTGATCATGTAAACTATGAAATTTTTTATTAAAGAAGATGTATAATAAGATGAAGATTGCATGACATATTTGAAAAGATTAGTAAGTGAATGGACTTATAAGTGGGCTTTTTATGGGCTGTAAATTAAAAAGATATTTTACATTTATCGTGTATATATATACCAAATGCACATAAATTGTTGTAAAAAAAGTACGTATTTTATCAAGAAGTATTTTCATGGATAAAAAAAGGTAATTTCTTTTAAGTTTTAAGCAGTGTTGATTCTATATTGTGATAATTATATACAATAAACATAAATCTTATAACTATGTTGTTATGACCATTGATTGATGTTCGACAAAAATTAAACATGAATGTTTTATATTTAAAATATTATCCCAAAGTTTTTTATGATTATACAATAACGGTGAGACTATCAAATAAATTAACTTTAATTATGGTTGTTTCGATATATTTTGTATAAGTATAATTTGGTATTGTTGTGTGTTATTAGATAATTAATACTTTTGATGTTTGTTGTAATTATTTGTATGTGCGTAGTTGTTTGTTGGAGTTGGATAATACCTTGGACCGTACAAATCAAATCGATGAAGAGAAAGCAAATGATATGAAAGAAGTTGTCAAAGATGAGAAAGTTGATTCAATGAATAACATAGCTTTTGAGAATGAAAATGTGAAGAATTTACATTTGCAGTTTCCTGCTGTAAATGTGGCATTGCAAATTAATGATTCAAAAAAGAGAACTATTTCTGATCTTGTTGATACTGAGTCACAAGAAGTTAAAGATTTGGAGAAAAAGAAGAACAAAACAAAAGATGATGCCGATTTGTTGAGTGGTAAAACAAAAAATAAATGGTTAGATGATATTCATTGGTTGAATTGCGGTTATACAGAACCTTATGAGGACGATGATTGTTACTGTCCAGTTTGTCAAGGAACATGTACGTGTGTTCCTGGAGAATGTAATTGCTCAAGACATTAACTGTCAATGTTTATCATGAAATGTGTTATGATCTATCTATATTAAAAATATTTATAATATGGTTGAATAAATTTTATTTTCTAATTTGTTTTTTTTTTTTTTTTAAATAAATTAGCATAACATAATTAGTTTGTATTAATATTTAGTTAGATGAGTTTATATTAATATTTGTACAATCTGATTCAATGTCAAATAAAATCATGGTATACAAATAAACAATTCAACTTCAATCTTTTTATATACATGGTTTGTACACTTCAAGTTATTTGTGCTTACATGTACATCCAAACACTTGTTATAATGTTGTTTGCAGCATTAACAAAATGCTTTGATACATTATGATTTCATTTGTTAACACCAAATATTTGTATTAATATTTAGTTAGATGAGTTTATATTAATATTTGTACAATCTGATTCTATGTCAAATAAAATCATGGTATACAAATAAACAATTCAACTTCAATCTTTTTATATACATGGTTTGTACACTTCAAGTTATTTGTGCTTACATGTACATCCAAACACTTGTTATAATGTTGTTTGCAGCATTAACAAAATGCTTTGATACAAACGGATTTCATTTGTTTGTAGCAAGTACCAATCCGACCCTAAGCAAACATTTGTTAGAATATATACATGCTGTGAATTTAAGTACCATTCATTTGTTTAGACTGTGCAAGTACTTGTTAATATAAAAGAACATATAATTCCTATTATCTAATGTGCTTTGTTGAAGAAATGTATGAAAACAAATACTGGACAAAACCTTGAAGTTTTTTTCATTAAAATAAATAAAAGAGGGTACATAAAAGAAAAAAATTATACATCTTGAAACCTAATCTAACTTAGAAGATTTCTCAATGTCAAAGGCCAAATGAGCATCTTCATAAGACAGCCCATCCAAATCAACATCAGAGGCTTCATCTTCCTCTTTAACATCGACAGCCTTGGACCGAAACCGAGAAAACTCCCTTTCATCTTTAGCAAGCTGCAGCAAAGCTTTTTTGGCTGCTATTTTCTTCTTTTTTGCTTCCCACCACTTCAAATAAAAATTCACATCCCATTGCTCTTCTTCACCTACACATAGCATTCGATCTTTAAAAATTTTAAACTCAGAGTATTAATGACATATTAAGTAGAAGAAGATGTAAACCTTTCTTAACACGTTTCTTCCTGAAATCAAAGAAACATTGTATTAGTACATTATAAAACTTCATGAAAAATATAAGAGCAAATCTGTACAAAACGAAACTGTTAACATACTTTGATTTTGTGTTACTTGAAGAACCTATCGACCTCTTTCTGTTTCCTGACATTGTTGATGATCTTTTTGTGCAGACTTTTATTGGAAGTTTTGATAAGAAATGATTTGTGATTTGTGCTTCATGTCAAGGCGTTTTAAAAAGGGATTTTGGAATTCAAAACGTTTCATGTTTAATGATGGAAAGGATTGATGTCTAAAAAATGTAAATGTGAATTGATAATCATAGGAGGGAATTTTGGAAGACTCAATTAGCATTTAATGTTTGTTTTTCAAAGTTTTAATTGTCAAAAATTTAGTTTCCTGCATTACCTTATTTTTGGCTAAAAATTAGAGATTATTGCATAATTGTGTTGTACATGTCTTGTTTTTGATTACGTCTGATATTTTTAACAATGTCATTTTACTTGTACTAAATGCATGGTTTTGATATAATTAAACTGTGTATAAAGTCTACTTATATGCACAAACAGGGATACATGGTTCTAATATTAAGGGAATATTAAACATTGTATAAAGAAAAAATATGTTTACAACATACAAATAAATATACCAATGTTATTAGACTTGATAACACATTCTTCAAAGACCTTCAAGTACTTCTTTGTAAACGACATTCGTAGTAGTTTTACACATATTTCCATTTTGATCACAGACGACAACCTTCAAACCACTTTTGCTTTTAACTCTTGAGACAGCAACGTATAGCTGACCATGTGTGAAAACGGGTCGGGGGAGGTACAAACCAACTTTTGATAACGATTGACCTTGGCTTTTGTTAATGGTCATTGCGAATGAGACTGAAATAGGAAATTGCTTCCTGACAATCTTAAGCGGTAAACGCTTATCGGACGGAGTAACTCTCAACCTTGGTATTATTACAGTTTTCCCAAAGTTGGTTCCGTTAATGATACGTGCATGAATAGAAGTTCTCGTTAACTTAAGAACTTGCAGCCTTGTGCCATTACACAGTCCATTGGATTGATCAATGTTTCGCAACAACATAATCGGGACTCCAACTTTTAAAGCAATTCTGTGGTTCGGAACACCTGAGAACTTCAATCCATTGATAAATTCTGGGGAGAATATGGATTGATCAATGCCTGCACCACGTTCAGTTTTGTCAACGCTATCACAACTAAGATAAACCATTTCCTCACCAGGAAATTTGTCCAACAGATGTTCATTTATGTTGTCCACGACTTCATTAGTTGGAGCAAGGATTGCTTTTTCTTGAAAGTACGTCGCATCATCTATGTTATCCAAAAGGTTTGGATAAGTGAAGTCAATAATAGATTGAACCGGGTCATCAGCGACATCTATCAAAATTTCATGTGGAATGTCTATGGAAACCTCTCCGTCATTTGGTTCTCCAAGCTCCCCGTCTCCTACTTTCAATATCCAATCTGCAAATTCCCGTATCTCGTTGACATCTTCAGGGCGAGATCCCACGGTTAGCCTCATGTTGGCAGTCAACTTAAGAACTTTGCAGAAGTCCCACAAGTAAGATTTTCTCAAAGAAGCAGTAACAATGTCTTCCCGAGAACCTTTTGGGATAACGGGTAGAACCTGCCTAAAGTCACCACCAAAAACCATAGTCATCTTTCCAAATGGATCTTCGCACGGGTCATACCTGTTCCTACGAAGTATGTCTCTCAAAGATCGATCCAATGCTTCAAAACAAAGCTTGTTTGCCATGGGCGCCTCATCCCATATAATGAGCTTGCATTTTTTTAACATTTTTCCAAGATCGCTTTGAGCACTTATAGGGCATGTAGAAGTCTCATCCACGTTTATAGGAATGTGGAATCTTGAGTGAGCAGTTCGGCCTCCGGACATCAACAAAGACGCAATACCGCTGGATGCCACATTTAAAACTATATCACCTTTTCTTCTAACTCCTGCAGCAAGCGTCTTCCATAAAAATGTCTTCCCTGTACCTCCGTACCCATAAACAAAAAACACACCGCCTGTCCCTGTGTCAACTGAGTGAATTATCGTGTCATAAACAGACCTTTGTTCCGTTGTCAAAGAAGCATACAGACGTTCGTATTCAGACTGTAACTCGACTGGATCATAATCGGTTTCATCGTGTATAAGTCGATTACCAAAGTCACTTATGTAACGATCATCTGGATAAGGCATCTCAGGCCAATGCCGCAAAGTTGTACATCGTGATCTGAGTAGTTGTTCAATATAGTACAGAGCCACATTCTTTTTTTCTTCGTCGCTGAGAATCAAATCTGCAAAGATTAAAGGAAACGTCGTTATTTAATTATTGTAGCAACATAAAAAATAGATGATGACAATATACAAAAAAATTTCCTTAGGCATTCTTGTACTAAGACAAACAGGTATAGAAACAACACTAATAACATATCTGAATTGCAGATTATTAGTAATTAAACTATATTAAAGAAAATATGAGGATGGTATTTTCGTATACAAAAATCATACAACTATGATAATGATATTGAAGCAATTACAAATTCATAATCAGTCTTGTACGACCAAAACAGGTATTAAAATTTTATGTAACAAAGAGTTTTTTTAGAATATTACCTGGAATTTGTAAAATTTGCCGTCTCTTATATTGAACATCTTGCGCGAGCAAATGCCATGTTTGTAACCAAACAGTCAAAGGCGTTGTAAGTTCCTTTTGCGAAAGTAGTGTCGCGAATAGTTCACGAAGATGTTCAGGATGTGCCCAATGCGCTGCATCTTTAATACTCTCAACGTATTCCTTATCATCTTCTAAAAGGCCCGCTGCGTAGCACGCCTCTTTATAAGTAGGATAAGTTATACCATTAACCTTTCTAATTTCCTCATGGTTCCTGCATCCCTTTGCACTATTTAGAAGCATTCTACAATAATAAGCGTCTCCTGTTGATATAGGTACGCTGTGAATTCTACCAATCGATCTTCCTTGCTTCCTATGCGTCCAAATTCTTTTCGGAGCATTCCAGACAAACTTTGTAGGAAACTCTGCATACGTATATTCCCTTGTCGGCGGATATTCTTCATTCATCCTCATCCAACCTTCGAACATATCAACTCCAACTGTTTGCTTTTGAACAGCTGTTTCGAGATCTGCATCTTCGTCATACACAACTTGCTGCTCTCCTTCAAGATGAAATGACAGCCTTTCAACAGATGGTGTTCTATAATGAATTTCAAAGCTAAATAGCCTCCAAGCAGCCTCGCAAGCAGACAGGTATCTGCAATCTAAGTAAGCCTTTATCTCGTCAATAGGTTTATCAATTTGTTAACCGTCAGCAGTGGTAACGGGTTCATACAAATGTGCAGATACTCTATCCGGACCTTTGTTTATATACTTAAACAAATATTTTATTGACCCTGTCTGGTTGCACCACTCAACGTTAATGTGGCATTGGTAACGTTTTAGAAGCTGAGCATTATACGGGATGACATAACCATTATGTAACTTATGTCCACTCTTTTCCACATATCTTCCGTTGTCAGGTCTTCTATAAACAGGATAACCATCCGCGTCTACCGAACTACGTTGCGTGAATTTTCTTGGGAACTGTTTCGTACACTTACCTTCCGACGTGCAAACCTGGTTTGGATCATCCGCACCGCAAGGACCGTGCATCATGAAATCAGAAACTAACTTGTACAAATCGGGATCGGCATCTTTATCCGGTATCTCGGCAGAAATATATTTATCAATCTGATCGGCGTTTGGAACCTTGTCATCCTTATGCAAGAATAAACATACATGAGCATGCGGAAGACCTCTTTTCTGAAACTCAACCGTATAGACAACTGCCCAAAATTGTAACCAAAAGATAGTTAAAAATGTATCCATGTATTAAATACTTACCAAATTGTTATAAAAAAATACCACATTAATAAAGCTTATGTATACTACCTGCTTGAACACGTCCAAACAAACGCAAGTCTTTCAAATCCTTCATTAACTGGTCCAGCTTCATTTTAAAAACTCTTGTAAGCACATCGGGACGATCTGAAGACGAAAGATTATGCTCAAGCATATATCTTCCAATCTCCGGCCAATTAGGATTGCACGTTATTGTTATGAACAAATCAGGACAACCGTACCATCTACATAACGCCATAGCATCCATATAGTTTTGTTTCATGTACCTTGGACCACCGGTAAATGTAGAAGGCAATACGACCGGCTTTCCAAGGGCTGTAGGGTCTGTGTTTCCGGATGCAATGCTCTCGCGGATATTGGAGTATGTATCACATCTAAGTTTTGACTGTTTAGATCGATGGAAATACAACCGTTCCGTCTCAACCATTGTGTAACCATCCACAAGAAACTGCTGAAACAAACGGCCTCCACGGGTAAATAAATTTTCTTGATTAGGACGATCCATAATATGGTAAGAAAACCATTGACGCATAGTAACTGTTTTGTCCTTCTTTTCAGTTTTGTTTTGAGATGTGGACGGTTGACGACCTTTTATTCTCAAAGGTATATCCAAATGATATCCATCTTGCGCACGGGGCATCAACAAAGGGTACTGCAACGGAAGGTACATAGGATGAAAAATATTTATACGTTGCAAACCTTCACCAAACTTGTCAATGAAAATATCTCTTTGTTCTGCACATGAATCGAAGTCGCCTACAATAAGACCAGCCACCTCGTTGGCTGTAGGAAGATTGTAGTTTCGTCCATCTTTTCCGCGCTTTGCGACCAGCTTTATTTTGATATTTTGCTCAATGTCTTCCGTGTATCGGTCACGCGCTCTTCTAAAAGTTTGTACCAAATCACTCGAATTGTCTAAAACATCTCGTACTTCATTGATAATGTTTCGATCGATAGGATGCTTTGAATTTGAAGAAGATGCGGATGACTTTGAATTGCTGCATATTAGTAATTTAAATTTATGAAAATAAAATTCTTAATGCTATGCAACTCGTTGTATAGGACCATACATATGACACAAAAAGAAAATAAATGCAACGGAAATTACCTTATAGCTTTTGCCCTATTCTCAGTTTCGTTTGCCGTGTCATATATATACAGTTGAGCGAATTTCGGAGGAACACCTGGTTGCGGAAGCAAGCTACCAATTTTATGGTATGTTTGTCCATGTAATCGAAAAACATATGGAGCACGGCCTTTTTTATTTATCGACTCGTCAATCTTCCTGCCCATAGAAGTAAAAGAAAACATGCTATTGTATGTTCTTATGTTGTTTTTGAAATTCTGACTCTTTTTATCGTCGTTAAAAAATAAATCGTGTAACGGTTTCGGAGCAGGAGGCGGTTGTTTAATAGAAACTTTTCCCTTGCTACAGCATATACTATACGCTTTGTTTCTTGGATTACCTTGGTTCCCTTTTCTGGCTTCCGCTTCCCACAGCAAAGCATG
Source organism: Artemisia argyi (assembly GCA_030686995.1). Classification (NCBI taxonomy): domain Eukaryota; kingdom Viridiplantae; phylum Streptophyta; class Magnoliopsida; order Asterales; family Asteraceae; genus Artemisia; species Artemisia argyi. Next base: position 233,076,708 of record CM060703.1, on the reverse strand, counting down.
ACATTCTGTGCACTCAAATGTAGGATCACCATGGTCGTAGTATTCTGCACATAAAAGAAAAATTCTTCTTAAGTGTTTCGTTAAAACACTATTACTCTTATTAGTTAGACGCTAAAAGAATACTAATCTTAATTACCTTCGGATATACCAACATATTTGTCATATACTTTTCTTACATTTCCATCCTCGTCATTAAGATTAAATCTAACTGGCGTTGGAGGATGTAAAGAAGGCCTTTTGGACCTTTTTGTTCTTCGTGATGACTCACCGACTTCGTAAGAGGAATTTGCTCTGTTTACAGAAGGAATACTTGTTTTAACAGTACCCGTTGATCTTGTGTTGATTCGTTGATTTAGCGGACAAACCTCAGGAGTTTGGAAAGAAACTGAAATTTCATTAACAAAATGATCAAAAGGTTGTTCTACATATAAGAATGTTGTTTATGCCTAATATGGTGTCAAAAATAATAAATTACCGTTTGAAACATTCGTCAAAGGAGTTTGTCGTTGAGGTGTGGAGACAACTGGAGTTGAGTGTGTAGCAGTGGCTGTCGATGAATTTCTTGAAGCTCTTCTAAGATTGACGTTTGCAGGCGTTTTGAACAGAATTGGAGGTTGTGCTACTAAAAACAATTTTGCTGTTAAAATTAGTATTCTTGGTATACATAGTAGTCATAATTTGAATACAAATATTACTTACAAAGTGATATTCCAGAAGTAGGGGTTGTGTTGAACGCATTGGAAGAAGAAGTTGTTGGAACGTTTTTAGGCTGATGCGACGTAAGTGCAATTGGACCTGAATATCAAATTTAGGAGATTGTGCTACACACTTAGAAATTCCTCTTCAAAATACTTACTAACGTAAAAGATACAAATTATCTCGTATAGGGTTTTATCAAAGTCAAAAGTCTTCAAATTACCATTTGGAATATCATTCAATGGAGATTGTCGTTTGCGTGTTGTCAAAACTGAAGCTTGTTGTTTACCGCTTGTAGGAACCGAATTAGGTGAAAATGAACAACATTCATTGCCGGCAATAGTGTTGCAAACAACATTCCTTTCAGATACTATACAGAAACAACATATATATAAGCGTGTTAGAAATAATAGATGGACTGACGTATATTGTAACTATATTAGAGATATATAGTAAATTTGTCAAACCAATTGAATTCCCGGAATTTTGACTTTGTATAAGCCCAGTAGGCACAGAAGATGTAGTTAAACATGTTGGTTGTTGCGACAGAACAGAAATACGACCTGTAGACATATAATGTTAGTTTAGTGATAATGAATGATTTTAAAATCATAGGTAGAAATATGAAAATAAGAAGCCGTAAAGGAAAAAACCTGACCTAATTGTGATTGAAAATATGGAGCTGTACTTTGCCTAACATGTGTTGTTCCAGTGCGAGTCAAAGGTGATAATAGAGATGGAAAGGTGCCAAACGTATTTGTGCTCAATATGGGGTTTGTTGTATGTGGATTTGATCCTAAATGTATATACAAAAGTTTAGTAAATTTGTACTATTTCTTTAAATAGCCATACAATCTTGAAAACTTAAACCACCAAAAGAATATCTTATTTAAATAGTTTTGAAATTCGATACCTTGAACAACGGGTGAACTTGAAGATATTGTTGAGTTACCAACACTTAATCCGTGAAAATTGTTATAAGACAAAGCTGCGTAAAATTATATATTCATAATTTGGAAAAAAAAACGATAAATACCAAATAAGACGTTTAGTATCATCTAACTATGTACGCAACTTACAATTAGTAACGTCCGTAAGCGGCGTTCTATTGACTGATTTTGCTATCCGGCCTCTATTCTGGGCAAATGAACCTACAAATTTTAAAAAAAAAAAAACAAAAAACACCTTTTATGAATAGCAAAAGAAATCACATAACAATTTTTAGTTTGTGTTAATAAAACAAATGTCATCTTTTTAAGGCGCTTAAAATTGAGTGATAACCTCTAAGATGTGATGCTTCTGTTGAAGATGCATTGGATAACTGTGACGGCGGTAAACTTCCAGTGAGAGGATCATCTAATGGACATAAACAACCAAATTAATAACAACATAATAAAGCTGCACTATAATGTTCCTTATACATAAACAGACATACATGATAGTAACTCTGCCAAAGAAACTCGTTTGTTAGAAGGTGGAGTGATCGTTTCTGACAACGGGAGTGTTTGGTTTGAAGCTTGAGGATTGTTACTGGTCGACACTTTTGTCTTACGTTTTCTCAAAAGTGTTTTGTTGTTTTCATCCATGATAATAGAGATGTAACAAATTTTTGAATAATAGAAGAGTAATAGAGACTTGGTTTTTGATATTTTGATGTTTGCTTCATAAATGAAATGATATGTGTTAATGTGTGTCTTTTTGAAATTTGAAATTACTTTGTGTTTTAGAAGCATTTAATAAGAGATATATACAGTTTTATAACTGAAGTATATTTTTTTTAACATTAATATTAATATTGATTGATTGTCAATTATGAAACTCTTTCCTAAATGGCAGTTTGGATTTTTTAAATCTTGGTAGACAAATAATAAGTATTTAATGATAACATAAATACAATTTATAGGATAAAACGTTTCATATATTAAGGAACAGCAAATATCATTGGTTACATTTAACATCAATGACACTCATCAAACTAATTTGGGAACATAATACACTTATTTGTGAAATTTTAAGCAAAGATACTTGTGATAGACATATACTCAGATGATCAAATTTCAATCTTCATCGCTGAAGAAGTTTAAATCGACCAAGTAGTCATCAGTTAAGTCATGACCCATTGCACGCATTTCTTGGATCATAGCTTCTGTTTTGTTGAGCTTAGACTGCACAGCGCTGAGAACTTTTAGAGACTCTTTAGGATCACCAACATTTAGTTTAAGCCAGTCGAGAAGAATTGATTCGTCTAACTCACCTATCAAACAAAGAGTACATAGAGTCACAAAATTAATATGAAAACATATATTCATTTAAACGTATAGAGAAGAAAACATATAACCAAAACCTTCATTCATTTGAGCAGGACCACCTTCTTCAAATAGAGATGCAACAAATCTCAATGCATCTTCCACTTTACTCTTTGAAGGTTTAGTATGTCCATCACCATCACGTACTACATCCTCCTTCTTTGGATGAGTTAAATGATTTTTTTCACTTACGCTTGGTGATTTGCTCTTTGAATCAGTGTGAGACACATCTGATTTTTTGTGTGGAATGTTTTCAGGGTTTGATGATGCCATTGTAAAACTAAATTTGGTACAATGTGACTTAGTTTAGGTATATTATATAGCTTTTCATTGAAAAGATTTGCATTTACCTACCGGGCCTCTTATACGTGTAGTGGACTTGTTCTAATGGGCCTTACTTTTAAAAGACTTATCTAATAAACCATTAGTATTCATAAGTTGTTAAGTCACTTATAAACCACCAAAAGAATATACTAATGGTCCTGGATTTTTTAAGAATATTATAACTATTGCAATTAGCAAACATGTAGTTGATTAAAACATTCATTTTCCATAATACAAAAATAGTTACATGTTTTTGTAATTGAATTTTTCATTGAACCGACACAAATTTCATTGAACATGTATTTAGTTTAGTTTAATAAAAAAATTAACTCAACATATATTAGGCAATGATATATTTATATTTGTAGATTTTTGTAATATACATATTACATATACAAATTATTTTAAAGTTGATTATACCAAATAATATTTTTTTTCAAATGATTATTTGAAGATCTCAATCTCTTTTCTTAAAATAGCTTAATACATAGTAAGTTTTTTTTTTTTGGGCTTCACTTTTTCGGAATTATAAGTATAGTAAGTTAAATTCAGGGATCTAAGGGACCAAAATAACATGCTGAAGCATGTTATTAAAAACAGTAGTTGTTAAGACAATATTATGTGTAATATTAATTATAATAGTACTTTATTAGAATTATATCTATATTAGTAGTGTAATATAAGTTAATGGTGTTTATATTTCTTTAAGACTTAGTTTAGCATTGCTCTTAATTACAGATTCGTTTTGTTTCACCGAGCTGGTTAAACGGATGGAACTGCATATATGTGGTATGTTAAAACTTGATGTTAATTATGCTATAATGATTATTGGAGGAATGTTATGTAATGGTGGATCAATATGAAAGTTCATAAGTAGATGAGAAACTAAATATTAATCAAATCGAGTAACATCAAATGTGAAAAAAAACGTTATTAACATAAGAGTTTGAAGAGGAAAATAACGAATGTAGTCATTGAGTTCGTCTTCGAGCAGCCCTTCAATTATACTCGACATGTCCACTTATCCAACCGTTTCGTTCGAAACTTATATCGACCAACCTTTGAGGAATTCGGTCAATAAGCGTTGGATAGCAACGGTGACCAAAGTAGATATCAAAAGCATGACCAACTACTAATTTGTGGTACTCAGTCATAAATATACAATTAAAGTTCTATCTTACAAATACTATCGTCTTCTTCCATTTGGAAAGTATAAACGCGTAAATAGTAAGCAAATACATCATTGTATTGACTAACATGATGGGAAACTAAACGGCGAAAGTTCTAAAAAATAATACTATCTAGAAAAGATCTTTTTTAGCAACTGCTATGCATATAAATAACTTATAACTTCATGAAAACTACATAATATAATAAATTAGCTTCAATATATTTCAAATAATACTATCAAATGCAGAATTGCGTTACAAAGGTGAGTAAAGATTTTACTTTTAAACATCAATAATATACATTTTATAAGATACATTGTACTACCGCAAATACTAAGACATACAATTAAACCCAAATGTGCAGAATTACGTTACAAAGGTGAGTAAAGATTTTACTTTTAAACATCAATAATATACATTTTATAAGATGCATTGTACCACCGCAAATACTAACACATACAATTAAACCCAAAAAAAAAAAAAAAAAAAAAAAAAAATTAAACACATCAAACTTACTATACACATTTCCTACCAAAAGTAAATGTGCCATAATCATTCTAACATTACAACTTCCAACACAACTTCTCTTAACAACTTGCATTGATCAATTATAACCGGCGGCACACACACATCACATTCACTTATATCCCCAATTCTCTTCTTCTACATACTGTTGCAACTCTTCAAGGTCTGCGTCATTAAGGTTTATTTGTTTTTTGTTAATATTAATAACTTTGGTGTGCATTGATTTAGATATTCTTGATGTAATTACAGTTTATTGAAGTATCTTCCAAGTATTTTGTTCATTATTGTTGTATTAAGTGTTTGTTAATCAAAGAAGGTTAAAAGGGTATTTAGATTATCTGATTATAATGAGTTGCATGTGAGTTTGATTTTAAGAAAAACATTCAAAACACTTAACTTAGGGTTTTAGGGAGTACTTATTAGATTCTATTCTGATGGGAGTGACAAATATATAATGCCTTAAGTAGGATTGTTATCTTGATTGTTCATATAATGTTGATAGAGTGCTTCATAGTTGATTTTGTTAGATATGGTTATTTTTTGCCTTGTTATGGAATTTAAAATGTTTTGAAGATGTGGCGAAATTTTTTTTGTGAAGATGAAATAGGTTATCTGAGTTGACCGCCTCTGTTAAGAATAGATAACATGTGGTCATTTGAAAAACACGTTTTTTCGACGGGACTTGACCGCCTCTGTTAAGAATAGATACATTATTTGGATAGTACAACGTAAGAAATAACCAATAGGAAACTAATGTCGATAAGACTTACATTAAGATTAGACGGTGTCGGATATAAAGTTAGTTCAGGAGTAAAGTTTTAGTAGTATAATTTGTATTCATCTCAGTTATGAAAGTGTGATAAACGGTGTTAAAGTATTGATCATAATCGTAATGCGGTATGGTTTTATAAATAGTTATGTTGAAAAGTTACTTTATAATATTGTGTCATATGTAAATGTAAGTTGATTTTAATAAGACTCATCAATGGATATTTGCCCTGACTTTAGGCTTATGTAGATCAACATGTTTAATGAAATATGGAATAAGTTAGTTGTGTTAGATCATTTTGGTTTGAGAAATAGTTGTAAGTTAGTTTGTAGACAGGTTATCGTAACGTAATGTGACTAAAAAAAGACCCAAGGATAAATTTTATATATAAAAATGTGTTGTTATATACACATGTGGTCATTTGACAATAACATGTTCATTTGCTTAATAATATATCCATGAATTTTGTGTAGAAAGATGGTGGGTGAATTTGTTGTCCGATTGAACAGAAGTACGTTTCCAGAGTATCAGGTACGTGATCTCGTTCAATCTTATGATAGTATATACAATACAGGTTGTATAAGAAGAAGTAATTATGATATATGATAGACGTTATTGAAATTGTCACAGGATTTGCCAGAGGTGTACGTGGATGAGGAATTCGTTGGAAACAGAGATATGTATATCACAAGCAAGGCTGGTATTAGGTTCAGAGTTAGAGTTGTGACCAAGCATGACGGGACAATGGTGGTAAGTGGTCCAAGATGGAGGGCGTTCTGTTTGACAAACCTTAATGACGATGTTGAGTTGCTACATTTTGTGGAGGAAGGCGACGACGCCTACTATGTGACAGGCTACAACTCAGACGGACGGGAATTTGGTGGATACAACATACATGCCGGTCAATTCTCAAGGTCTATGGTTCGTGTCCTTCCTTACTTAGATGTGCGCCAGGTAATTGTTATATCAATCTACTTGTGTGTTATATGAATATGGCATTTACTTATAAATAATCGTATGACTGCGATTAAGTGATTATATTGGCCGTTTATTCTATCTATTAGAAAGTGCCAGCTGAATTACTGGAAGGATTAGGCGGTGCGGTTAGAATAAGGATACGTGGCAATGGGCGTACCTTAACTGTGAATGTGAGAAGGACAACAGTCGGAGGAACCAACGGTCAGAGCTGGTATGAATTTAATATGGAAGACTGGAATGATCTTGTAGAACGTATGGGATTGGATCCTGGGGACTACATTATTTTCACAAGAAAACGTGCAAACAAATTGTGGTTACACGGATTTTCAGAACATGGAGAGCTTAATACAGACTATCATTTCGTTGGTGCTTCTTGGTTGAGATTGAATCAACCTCAATTGCAGCATTGGGAAACAGGTAATGTTATTAAATTCTGCGATGGTAAATATTGTTTACACATATATTTCAATTAAAAGTTGATCGTACACAAAAAATTAAACTTCAACGTAATTGATTTGCAGAGGACGATAGGATGAAACATGTATGCCAGTGGCCTTGTCACAGGGACCATTTCTTTGAGAATCAGACGTTCTATAAGAACTTTGAAGACATCAATGACAGGCAAAGACTTGTAAGTAAATCTGACAAATTCTTTTCTTACTTGCGTGTTGAAAATATAGTATTAAAATTTTGTTATAACATTACAAATTACGGCAGGCTATCCCAGCCCCTTTCCTGGAGAATCGTGCTTTCCACACATTCACTAAAGTCCTCATGAAGCATCAAGATGTTGAATATCTTATGAGAATAAAGATGGACTTCCACCATGAAAATCCATCCAGGATCAATCATATCAATGTTTATGGACCATGGAGGGAGTTTGCTGGAAGGGTTGGGTTTCGTCCAAGGAAATTGATAAGGTTCAGGTTCATGTACACGGTTGAAGATCTGGAAGCTGCTGATAACGAACCGACTCATTATCCAGTATTTCATATCTGTTAGGTTGAAGGAAAACAATGTTTATGCTAAACTTTTAATGTCTGTTGCTATTAGCTGTCTTTTGGGATTATGGTTTGTATGGCTTTGGGATCATCATGACTTGTTAAGTCTGTCTTAGACATTTCTATATTAAGTATGTAATAGTTTATTAAGCAAGTTTCAGGTTATGAACAACACTATATAATGTTAGTAATGTAGCTTGTCTGTTTGGATTTCTATGTTATTAAAAGCTTATGTTAATCATGGTTTAATGATTGTCTGAGACACACAACTAAAAGGTGGATGGATATAACTAATCATAAGTAGATAACACACTTCTCATTAATAAATTCAAGTAAAATGAAATGTGAAGACAATATTGTCGACATAAGTGCTTGAATAGGAAAATAACGTATGTACTCATTCTAATATCTTCGAGCAGCCCTTAGATTAGCCTCTACGTGTCCACTTATCCATCCGTTTCTTTCCCACCGTCTTTGGAGCCACCTTTGAGGATTTGGGTCAATAAGATTTGGATAGCAACGGTGAGCCAAGTAGATATCCAAAGCATGACCAACGTTAATTTCTGATAGCCAGGCATCAATATACCATTCAAGTTCTATCTTACGAAGACTATATGCATTTTCCATTTGGACAGACGGAACACGTAAGTAGTAAGCAAATACATCATTGTATTGACTAAGATTATACATCATTGTATTGACTAAGATGCTGGGCAACTAAACGTCGAATGCTGGTTAAAGTTATATTAATTGTTGAAACGTTGCATATCATAAGTTCATCGCCTCCCCAATAATCGTAAAGAACATTTGTAGTTACAACTCTACCACCATGGTGAATGCATATATCAATGGTAGGAGGAGCTTCACCAAATTCACTAAAGAAATTTCAACAATGACCATAAGATAACAAAATCAAATATATGACAAACACTTAAGATAACAACTTTATAACTTACTTGTAAGCCATAATCCGACGATTACCATTGTTGAAGCGTAAAGGCATTTGTTGTGTATGGTGTTGTGAAAAAATGAGATTACATTGAGAATTTATATAACGTAATGAGTAGTATAAATATAGAAGTAATATATAAACTTTAAAGGTAGTATATTGATGAAGCAATTTCATTAATTATGTCGACTAATGAATAATATAACTTTAGCAACAAATTATACACATTTAAGGTTTTATATTACACAAAGATTTGATAGTTTTGAGGTTGTGAAATATGGAAAGGATTATGTAAACTTGTTTTACAATATGCTTTTTCTAAAATAAAAGAAATTGTTTGAATTTCATTTAAAAATAGATGAAAACATTACAACGAATATAATAGATTGACAAAATGAATTGGACATGCCCAATCATTTTTAAAACAACAATGTCTAAAAATAGGTATCCTAAATCTAAGACAAAAACCATTGACTATATAATTATACTGAAGACTAAGCAACGTGTCGTAGTTCTTCATCGGCATTTACTCACCAATAAATCTTGAGCAAACCGTACCTTGGGTACGCTTGACTTGAATCAATCTTTAAACTTGCAGAGTAAGTGCCTGTTACAAAAACCAACAAAGGCAAGAATGATAATAACTAATCTATGAATGATTAGTATATATAACCTGCATATAAATTTCAATTGCATAGACTAAAAGAACGTTCACAACTGAAAGGGACTCCCCATTCAGAAACTCAAACAAAACAATGTCCAAAAAGATAAATTCAAACGCCACAACCAATTGTCTCAAAAGTAATTGGTGTCACATTTTGTTGGCGTCACATTTTCATCGGTTTGGGATTCCAGATCCTGCAAATATTAGCTGTGAGTTTAGATGAATGTGTTCAAACTTACTATGTTATTGCATATGTTTCATATAGTTCTATACTTACCAACACAGAAACATCAACAACCTTAGAACTTGTTGCCTCAGAATCCTATTAAATAAAGATAAGGTTAACAATGTCCAAAAAATATGTATATTGCAACTAACATTAGTATCATTCAAAGTGTACTTTTGGGATTACCTTTGCAGGCGTAACAGACGCGGTGAGTGCAGTCAGAATATCCACATCATCCGAAAGGCGCAAAACAGTAAACACAGGCAACATCTTCTTCAGATTATATTCATCGATAGTCACTTTGAAGGCAAGCCTTTTACCAACCAATCCAGTTATTTCATTAGGGAATACTTGTTGTTCAGAACTCTACAAATCATATTTGTATGTAATTGAAATGAGAAAAGTACAACATGAAACAATAATCTCAATTGCATAATATGTGGCTACAATGTATTCACCTTTAAGCCATACTTTTCGCAAAGTTGATATGCTGATCTACCCACCAACGACTGCACTTCATCATTGAACAGAGACAGCGACATCGTGCCAGATTCATCTTGAACACGTACTTGCAGGCGATAGCTATATAAGAGTTATTTTGATACAGATTATATTGTTCATCTTACTATATCAAAAGAACAGATTTATAAATTTCAATTTTACATGTGAAAACGCAACGTACATTGATTTTATGCCTTTAACAACTTCATTGCACTTGGTGCATCTCCACTGATCAGCATAACTTAATGATTGCGGTGTAGTATCATCATCAAGATCAACAAACTCACTATCTTTAACAACTTTCTTGCTACATTTTCTGCAACCAAGATACCACCATCCCTCCTCTTCTTGTATCGCAATTATCGTCCCAACAATAACAGATGCGATGTTCTGTGTGCAACACGCCAAGTATATTACAATTCATATTTTTGTACAGATAATAAAAGAGTAATTTTCACATAAGTGTGGTATACCGTTTCAACATCCAAGAGCTCGACAATATTTTTCACAGGATACTTGGTCAAAAAATCATCCTTTGTTGAGAATTTTGAGCCAGCAGATATACGTGATGCTGTATTCTCAGATGGTTCAACATCTTGCCTTGAAAACAACCTAAAAACATTAAAAGTATCAGTTGTTCATACATATAACAATGTATTATATAAATCTATGTAACAGTGTATCTCAAAATTACCTTAACCTATATGATTCAACATCTTTGAATTCATCTCCACTTATGGGTTGGTTCGCATTGAACAGAAACAACTTGGTTCCATGATAACCATTTTGAACATACATTTTACCTATACAGAGATATGATTCAGAACCAATTAAAATAGCGCATTGTTATATAAATTGAATTGTATTATATAGATAGATAGGTGATTTCAGATTGTTTACCATCCCAAGCTTTCATCATTGCCAATGAAAGAACAATCATGATTTTACCATGATCGTTAGTTGCCTTCAAGAAGTCATTGAATTGTTGTGCAAATACTCCCCACAACGTGCAGTTAAGCTCATTACCACTACAAAATGTAATTCATTCATATGTGGACCATAAAAGCCATTTCAAGCATCAATATAAAATCAACGCTTCATATACATAATTTCAAGAGTTATAGAACTTACTCAGCATCAATAAGGGTTAATGGCTTCTTTTTACCCTTGTTTCCATTCTTATCGTAGTTATCCAGCTCTTGGCAAGCAGTGACATGTCCAATAACATCTGAAAATGTATGTCAATTGAATAGCCTCATTACATCCTTTGTTTCATCTTAAGAATTTAGGCCAAAAATTTGAATTTTAATTCAAAACAGAACATCAAAGATTAGACCACATACCAAACTGACCATCCTCTTCTATCTGCATATCCGTTATGGATTTGTAATCTCTGAATTCAAATCCATACCTTGAACCTTCAAAATCATTACACGGTTCACACAATGTATTGCTCAAGAAGCTTAGACGTAACGCATTCTTTACAATCCTATACTTGGGCTGTATTTCACCAAGAGAGTATCTCTCCAACGTAACAGTAGCTCCTTCAACCAACTTATGTTTAAACTGAGATACATTATTCATCCTGCATGTGGCCTGCATTTTGGTATTCTGCCAAAAAATAATAACATTAATTCCATATTGCATGTAAACTTTGACAATATCTACATAACAAATTTCAAAATTAAATAGGCAGCTTTGTCCTCTAACAATAGCTCCTTAATTATTAAACAAAATGACAGCTTTGTCCTCTAACAATAGCTCCATATAACAAAATACGTGGGCAGCTTTGTCCTCTAACAATAGCTACCCATTATAAAAATTATGCTAACTTATTAATCCGTATATACACATTAGTGTAAAATATGGTTACCTGTTCATCCATAAGTATCATCTCCAGATTTTTAACATGAGGCTTGTTGTACATTTCTTGAAACCAACATCTTAAAACACGAACTCTCAAGGTAATGTTGTCCTTGACAGCCGATAAATCTTTGATATAACCTGAAACAAAGATTGCCATAAAGAATATAATTTGACACTATGACTAATAAGCGTGGAGAATGGAGATGTGTGCAGCTTAGCCTACTCCAATGGTGCTTATATAGGCACTAATTTAGGGTTTACAAACGTTTCATAACGCACAATATAAAAAAGGCAACCAATGAATCCCATGGGATTCACTCCTATAATTTTAGGGTTCTAACAAAATATGAAATTCGAATTCAAAAATTAGGATACTTACATGGGAAGATATGTTGACATTGTTACCCAAAATAAATGAAATCAAGCTCTAATGCATCATTCAAACGATTGAATCACAATCAATGCTAATTATGCCTTGACAAAAATAAGTGAAAACAAACCTTCCATGAGAAGTAACCATATGATTTATTCAAACAATGAAACTGAAAATTAATGGGATTGAATACCTTACAAAAATAACCCAAGAATGAGTTGTAACTTGTCATTCAAACGTTTGAATGAGATTAGAAGGAGTGAGGAGAATTAATTACATTGATTAAGATTAAACAACTAACAAAAATAACCTAAATAAGAGTTGACCACACATATAATGCCTTTGAATGAGATTAGAAGGAGCGTTTTTTATTAATGATGATTAAAGACATAACAAAAATAACTCAAAGAAGATGAATACCGTGAGTTTATTTGCCATGGTTGACTATTTTGACTTTTTTTTTCTTTTGAGATGCATTGGAGGTGTTGTACATTGTATTCTAATTAAGGAATTTTAGGCCAAAATTTAATGTAAATTTTTAATGCTCCTGCTTTAGGGCACTTGTGCAAAACCTTATTTTATTAGTTAAAATAGATATCCAAATAAGATGATACGGTAATTGAAGTTACATGCTACTTGTACATGTACATTGGTACTCACAAATCATATATAATAGAATAATCAAATATGTCCTTGACTATACTTTTTTAACCCCATTCCCCCACTTCCCCACTTCCCAATTAAAGCTCATCTTCTTCATTTTGTTTTCTCACTCACAAAACCAGATGAAAGAAACAAACCATGGACAAGTCTACTTATGCAATGAAATACTAATTATTTGTCACTTGCGCTTTCTCGTTAGCAACATCGAGGGCACTCAGATTTTTTAGCTGAGGGCACTGTATTTTTTTTCTTATATTTTGACATTTTTTCTTAATAATTTAGTGTTTCTCCAAGAACTTGGTTGGGGGCATGTCCCCCCACTAATCTCTACATGGCTCAGCCCCTGCTCCTATTGATATAATTTCATGCATCAAATATCACTTTGTAATTTCCATTTTACAAAGGTCAACAAGTCATTGTTTAGTTTTTAATATTTCCGTCGGAAATCTGTCGGAAATAACATTTATTTGTGACAGATTTCCGACAGAAATATTAAAAACTAATATATAAACATAAATGTCGGTATGCGGTCGGAAAGTCGACGTTAAGTAACATAAATTACGACAGATTTCCAACGAAACTTAAATCCTAGGAAATCCGTCGGAACTCGGTCGGAGAAGCGTCATTGTAAATTAGCAGCAAAATCTGTTGGTAATCTGATGGAAAAGCATCGGTAATTAGCGACGGAAAAGTATCCGTCGGAAAATCCGTCGGTGAAAGTCATATTTCTAGTAGTGGATCGGTTCTTGGTTGAAAAGGATTCATAATATCAACATAAAAGACGAAAACAGTTCAAATTGAAAGGGTTGAATAATATAAGCACAATAATTGTCTATATATAAGTTGAATAATATCACAAATCTTTGTTATCTTCATATATTGTTTGTAATTTAAGAGTATTAAGATCTATAAACACAATTTCATTTTAATAGATAAAAATACATTATTTAAAAATTTAAAAAAAATCCAGTGCGTGCACGGGCATTATAACTATGAGCTATCAAGTAAAGCAAAAATCAGAAAATAAGAGCTTAAATGGGTTTGTAATCAACCTTAAAATGGAACTGCCTGAAACAGATAACCCATACATACTTTATCGTGATTTTATATCCTACCATGCTAATAAGAAAGCGAGAATAAGCTATAGTACTAATTACATTAAAATACAAACTCTTTGATAATTAGAAAACGAAAAACTCAGTTAAGAATTATATGGAAGCCAAGAGAATTACATTTTGTATCTAATGATATTTATTACTAATAAACAAAATCAAACAATCCCAACTAGCATAAGTAATACACACCCGCAACCGCAAGTATATTAATAAGTAAAATTTATATCCTTCAACCTATGTGGGATTACTTGAAACAAGTTTAAGAAAAATGACAGATACAAATATTTGTTCTAAAAGACATAACACCTTCGTTGCCGAGATCCAATGCTTCCTCTTTTTACACATTGTTTTATTCTTTTCAAGCTCTGTAAATCCATACCAAACTCAAGCACGGTTGTTTAGTGGTAATCACTTGGAGTTGGCTATTCACCATGGTTCAGTCACACAACAGTTCATCCCCAAGATAAGAACTACTACAAGTATGTAAAAGACTTGGTGACGTTGTTGTTCAAGACATCTTGCTTACACCTGGATCCAGTCTACGTTTCTAAACTTGATACACATAATGTTGAGCATTGATGAAGGTGTATATAAGGATGTTGATTACAAACATGTATATAAAGTCACCTGAGTGTCGTTGTTTAATTACTACACTAATGTATATAAGGTATGTTATATAACAATAAGACACATATGCACTACGTATGAGTACGAGTTATGTAACCAGCCAATGATACAATATCAATGTTAGTCATAGATTTTCTCTTTTAAAGTTTAAGTTTTTATAATCATCTTATTATTTTTTGGTTTTTTGATATCTTAATAAGTTCTACGATCGCTATGACGTACAACATCATGTTCTTGAGAAATGTTGAACCATCAAACCAGTAATGTGACCACATGTTTTATATAATAAAACAAAACCCTTATTGGGAATTTTTCATTTCAAAAAAATGCATTCATACTTTATTTAGTAATAATTTTATTTAAAAAATAAGATTATTTTTTTATTAAGTAATATTTTATATTTATCCATAACACAAGTAGAAGATAAGTACAAAAAATATAGATAAGATGTAATTAATAATTGGATTAAAATTTTTAAATAATTATCTTTAATAATAAAAAACTTTAATTAAACATCATAAATCAAACAAAACAAAGATTAAATTATTTGTTTTTTAATAAATAAAAATACATGATTCAAAAAATTTTAAAAAAACCCGCGCGTGCGCGGGCATTATTACTAGTGTTACAAATAATAAATCAAGAATATGGTATCCTGTCGACTACTTACAAAGAAAGATACGGTATTTACAATGCAATTACATAGAACCTACTAGAAACACTAATTACACTAACGGACCCATAGCCCACAACCGTGATGGGGCCATCTACGTCTAATAGTTTAACGCTCAATGTTACATTTGAATGGTATTGGTAATGTATCAGGCATACATACATAAAGCTGTACCAAATAATAAATAAAAGTTAACCATACATAACATCTTAATTTGAAACTTGGAATGACTATGAATATATAGTAGCAAAGAACTAGAAGCCAGCAATCTAAAAGATAACAAATAGGTATATTAGATGAAAAGTTGGACTACATACCCAATTAAACATAGTTATCTACTGATAAATTTGTTAAAATAAAAATATGATGCTGGTGGCTACTTCATATATCGATTGGGTGACATAAACGTTTCAATGTATCTACCTTCTACATCGACTATATTCTTGTCACCCAGTCTAACTTTCGCATACTCAAAGGTGTCATAGATGTTGCCTTCTTCTTTGCCTTTGCCTTTGTCTTTGATGTGCTTCTTCTTTTTGAGATCTACTTCATAAATTCGATGTTTGTAACAGCGATCCCTCATGAGCCAGTTTCCGTTCTTCATTAAGTGGAATGGAACCAGATGGCTAATAATAGTAATAGTATGATCATAAACATACGGCTTTCTAATTAGTTGATAACTTACCACTTCTTTCATATTCCCATTTTCATCCAACTTCCACAACTTAATAAAGATCCTCGTTCCGAAACCCTTCATATTCCCATATTCGTCAAAACTCATGTTATCAATGTCATATTTGACACAAACATGAATGCAATCACTTTTAACCATAATAGTGGCAAAATAATTACACGCATTTGGATAATCATCAACAGAGGGAGTTTCTATCTGTGATAACCGTTCAGTTTTTGTGTTAAACCTCATAATGGAACTTAACCGTCCGTTCTCGTGCGAGTGTTCTTGTAAGAAGTAGAGATTTTCATTCAAATAAGTACCTCGACTCCAATGTCCAGGATAAAGTTTACCTGTATGCTGAAAGACGTTTACTTTTCTCCATGAGTCCAATTTCAACGAGTATATGTAAACACTATCGTCATAAAAATAATTTACAAATAGAAGCTTGTAGTCATCTTCAAAAGAGCTATAATACAATCCGAAATCTGAATAGTCGTTATAAATATCATTGTTGTATTTCTTGTAATTAAATTTGGGCAACCTCTTATACTCATTCGTCAAAGGATTCCATAAGATTAGATGGGAGTATACATCAACATTCTTGATCTCATGTATGCCAAGACATACCAATCCATGAAAAGATGCGAGAATACGAATACTATGAGGATTCGCGTCTTCGAAATGTGGTAAAGGGCAGCTTGTGGGAGTTAAACCCTTATCATGACTCGGTGGTGCTTCACAGTCGATGCTGGTAAACATAAACTCGAATAATGTTCTTTCTGATTTAGATATGACCAGAAGTTTAATGTTGTTTTTCTGGTGGTCGATGTGCATGTTTTCAAACATCTTTGACATTAGGAACGAGTGCCATTCTTTTGAAACACACCTGAAACGACAAGCAGATTTGGCTGGAATTCTTGGTAGTATGTGGTTGAATACGACGTCATGTGGAACATGTACCTCCATTGTCGATCTCTTTCGTTTAGGTTTCAATATGACGTCATGCGGAACATGTACCCCCATTATTGTCGATCTCTTCAGTTTATTAGGTTTCGATAACAAATGTTTAGAAAAGAATAATAATAATGTGAGAGGTAGGTTTTTATAGTTGTATTATATTGTTTAGGACTTTACTTTAAAATTGGAAGAAGATATACATTGAGGCTTTGACGAATTACATCTTATATTTAGGTAATAATTTGAATTTGTAAGGGTCACGATTTCCTCTCCTTTTTAAAGTATGGTATTAATTAATGTTTTGGCACCGATAAGGTCATGGCATTGTATAAATAGTTTAGGTATCGTTTAGTTGTAGAAAATTTTATTTTATTTTTGTTTATAGATTCGTTGAAAGAGGAATGTTTAGAGTTGATAATTTTGAAAACCCGTTCAGATAAAGTTAAAATTTTTATTCTAAAAAAGATGAAAAGATGTTTACCTTGATAGTGGGCAACGACGAGAAAAGAAGGTGAATATGTTATGAATGGTGGTTAGGGTTATAATAAGATACTTGAATAGTAGATTGAAAAGTATTGTCTTTTCTTTGTTAGAAAGAAAAAGTGTGACTAAATTTTCGAGTACTTCATCCATTTTTTTAAGCAATTTGCCACACAAGAACTAAAACCGATAGGAGTTTATACATGCCGGAAACTAATTAGTATGTGCACATTATTCTGTTATTGGTAAATTGGTTCTAATTTTTTTTTTGTTACGCCGTCCATTTTCGGTGGCATATGATATGATGTGGTCATTTACATATCTCTTATATAATAAAACAAAACCCTTAGTAGGTACTTTCGTATTTCGAAAAAAAGAATATTTCCTTATTAGGTAATATTTTAATTATTATTTTTTAATTTTAAATTTTAAAATTTCGTTTTATTGATATACTGCACAAGTAGAAATTAAATACAAAAAAATATAGATAAAATGCAACTAACAACATGATTAAATTTTTTAAATGATTTTCTTTAATAATAAACAAATATAATTAAAAATCATAAATCAAACAAAATAAAGATTAAATTATTTGTTTTTTAAAAAATAAAAATATATCATTCAAATTTAAAAAAAAATACCCGCACGTGCGCGGTCATTATAACTAGTATGCTTTTTATGTACTAAAATTCCAACTACGGCGATTTAAACCCCACTTACCCATTTCGAATATAGCCATGTTTGATATTTAATCTACCCCACACATTCTAATATATATAATATTTGATATAATACCCGTGTACGCACGGCTTTTTTTTCCCAAAATTTTAATTTATGTAATATTATCATTTAAAAACAACATAATGTGTCGTAATTGCCTTTTAAAGATTAAGGGTGTGTTTGTTTAAAAAAAAAAAAATCTTATTAGCCCTCTTACTCTTAACAGTAAGAGGTAGGCAGACGTTTTGCTTATTTGTTTTTTTCTTTTTAGTCAGACCCAGTTAGACATATAACATCTTACCCAGTTAGAGGTGGGAGACTCGTCTTACTACCTCTTACTCGATAAGAGAGATTGAGGACTCGTGTTAATATAATATATTTGATTGTTTATTAACTATATTATATTTATGATAAAAAGTCTTATTTCATATTTACACAAGTTACTTAAATAAATTGCAAAAACGAACACTTAAAATCATTCGGACAATTATAAAAAACAAACAACATTATTTCGTATAGATTTAGATGTTCTAGCCACTTCTTACTAGTAATATGTGGTAGTCAGATTCAGACCTAAAACATCTAAATGAAACAAACACACCCTAACTCTTTCATTTTCTAAAAGATCTTTTAAATAGTAATAAGTCCCGTTTACGGACATTGTTTACACACGAATTAAGTTTAGCTTAGACATTAAGCATTAATATTTGATATATTGTGTACTTTATTATAATAACTAAAGGAGTGTAAGCCTTTATAAGCCTGTGCCAAACACAGCTATAAATGTTTCAAATTTTTGTTTCACGTTATAAAGCTTTTGAGGTCTCTAACTAATTAATCTAAATATTATTACATGGAATTGTCACTGCCTTATACTTTTATGGTGAAGCAAAATAAGATCCGTTTTGTATAAAACTTAAAAACTTTGCCTCGTTATAAACCAAAACACTATGGTTGTGTTTGGCGCGGGACTTTTAGGGAGTTCTAAGGGCTTGAGCTGTTAAAATAAGTTTCGTTTATCACACATGCTTATAGAAGCTTTTATAAGCCATAAGCTTAAGCCTCCATAAACCAAAGCCAATTAAAACATGCTTATGGGGCTTATATTTAGTTTAATTACTTAAATACCCTTGAAAGTATAACGGATTATCATGCAAATTCTCTAGATATATTTGAGTTTAATTTGATGTATTTTTGTGTAATTTTACATTAATAAGCTCCAGCTCCAAATAATTCATCAAACAACTTTATAAAATATATTCGGCTTATAATATAAACTCCAGCTACAGCCTAAGCTCCAACCTGTTTTCGGCAAACATACTCTATATCCCACTTCATATACTTGGAAAATTTATTAAAATGTCTATCACTTCGTACTTGTCAATCTATGATCATCTTTTACCAAAACCAATTTTATCTCTCTTTTATCCATTTTAAACTCTCTTGTATACCTTTACCCCCGACACCTTTAATGCGGCAAAAATCACTACCCCAACTTTAGGATTTCATTTAACGAAAATTTGTTACATTACTAAATGTTCGATTAAAAAAAAAAAAAAAAAAAAAAAAAAAAAAAAAAAAAAAAAAAGACACTTCATTTTATCTTGTGAAACTCTTGGGCTATGTTTGTAAAACACTATTTCAAAGAACAGAACGTGTACTTTGTAACTACTTATGTAGAGGTCGTTCTTTATATCTTGTGACTTTGTGCTATGAAATCATGCACCGGTTACTTTTCCGCTACGACATTTTGTGGGTGTGACAAAAAAGACGTCACTAAAATATAAAATTTTCGCTAGAAAAAAGTTGCGTCACTGAAAATTGGTATATTTCTTTTTTAAAAATATTAAGACCAAGATACGCTGAGAATTGGAGAAATTCAAAAGATAGTTTGGCTAAATTTGATTTGTTTGATCATTTTGGTAAAAATGATGTGGCATGTAAAATGTTTATTTTCGCGTTTTTCATATTTTGTTGACATTTACATTTAATTTAAACGAGACGAATTTTATTGATTTCAAACAATTATTCGATTAATATTGGCCTGTTTCAGTTCACTACTTTTGTTAGCTTATTACTTATACGGATATCTTGATAAATTGATGTAGAAAACCAAACACACATATACATACTCAAGTTTTGAAGAAAAGCACACAATATCTCATATGTAAAAAAAATGTAAAGAACCAGTAAGTTGAGAAATGAAGCGAGTAGCATTGTAGGGGAGACAGTGCCCGAAATCATACTCGAATGCAGCGGTGATGGTCGATATTAAAGTAGAGTAGCTAACAAATGAAAGGTTGTGGGTTCGTAGTGTTAGGGGTGTCAATTTTTGACCCGACATGGAACCTGACTTGATATCGACACGAAAATTAACATGTTCGCATTGAGTGTAATAGATTTCGGGTTGGCCATTTATTAAACAGGTCAGGTTCGGGTTGGAATAAATTAAACGGGTCGACCCGCTAACCCGTTTAAGATTTTTTCTTAAATTAAAATTTATTTATATTTTATTATACGGATTAAATTGGTTAAACGGGTTGACTTAGAAACCCACTTAACCCATTTAATGTGCCAACTCTAGTATATAAACGGGTTACATGGGTCAACCGAAACCCGTTTAACCTATTAAACCCGTGTGATCTATTTAACCCACCAACCCAAGTATATATACGGGTTAAATGGGTCAGGTTTGAGTTATGTGTAAACAGGTTAGGGTTAAGATAGCTGACCCGATTATTTAAATGAGTCAGATTTGGGTTGGGGTATTCTGACCCGCCAACCTGTCAACCCGAACCCGCCAACCCGAATTGCCACCCCAACCTAGTGTGATGTTCTTATGAAAATGTCCTAGTTGTAAAAGATTGAATGGTGTGGCTGGATTATGACCACAAGATTAACACTTGGACCAATAAGATTAGAGTGAATTTACTGGATTATGACCGCGTGAGAGACTGACTTTAACGGACTATGCTAATGGAAGTTAAGACTAAGGACCGTGGGTGAGATTCTTTGCAAAGTTAAGGACTCAATATGAAACTATGAGTTGCAATTTTAGACGAACCAGGGACGATCCATGTAATTTAATCTCTAAAATTAATGCACTATATATGTTCTTAATTATTGCTTCCTAGTAACTTTTTTTTCTCGTTCATCAATAAGTTCTTGTGCGTTTCGATAATGAAAAGTTCAATCAGAGCTCGCGTGTCAGGTATGTACACTAGATATAATATAAATCATGTTTAATATCTATACACTCATTAACGTTTTATAATATGAAAAAGATTATCTTATGTGCGTTTTCAGCCTGATTATCTAGTTATAAGGATATTATTATTAGGGCATAATTCGAAGGATTTAAGGGGGTGTGCGTTTTCAGCCTGATTATCACGGTCTGAAAACGTGAAAATCATGTTCGCAGTGTTTGGATAACAACAAGATCTAAAAATCGATTTTTTTCCGTTTTGATACCCCAAAACGCGAAAGCACCTGCTTTTCGCAAACGCGATTTACTTTTATAACAAAATTACTTTTGCTTACGTAACACAGGCTTGTAATCAGTGTGAAGGATTTATAGTAGAAAAAAGGTTGTTGAGTGCTGTGATTAATATTTTAGTTATAGTTTCAGTTATGCCCAATTAGGGGTGTTATCTGGTCGGGTTTTGGAGTTTTTAAAAAGTGGCTCGCAACCCGACCCGATACGAAATCGGGTTCGGGTGATTTGGGTTATAAGATAAACAAAGAAAATACCATGAATAATCACTTCGTGCGCAAGTATATTTGACAAAACCAACAAATGGACAGTCACCAAGATTTATATAATTTAAGTAATTCTTTGTATTCTGTATAAGAAGTGTATTATCACGGTCTAATGTCATTCTACTATATATAAATTTTATGTAACCGGCTTTTTGCCTACGGAATGACCCAAATGACTAAAACAGGACAACTATGAATGTATGTTGGTAATGGTAAGTACGCATTACTAGTAATAAAACGTGGTTAGTTAGAGTATGGTCTAGTGGTGCATATAAAATTATAATGTAGAAGTTAAGTTAATTATATGGTTCATCGTCGTTACTTGTTAGATATGCTTTTACTTCATGTTGATAAAGCGTTAACTTATTAAACCTTGTGGAATATATGTACATGCAGCAATTGTCAAGAAGGGTTTTTGCTTCAAGGCATCAACCGAGACTAAAGGTTGCGGTTTGATTCTATCCTTAGAACACAAACTTAAGTTCAATCCCAAGAAAGTCAATACAGAAACGTTAATTAACAACAGCGATTTTCATGTCGCATATATTTTCAAAACATCACATCCTGACCTCTACATTACACCAAATACATTCATCCCTCAAACCAGACACAACATGCAAAGTGACTTTCACTTTAATGGTTCAAGATGAAGTGCTAACAGCTTTTTTTGATGGCGCGATTGTTGAGAAGAAAATATTTGTAGATGTAATTCGTGTCCCTGAAGGTACATCTGTCGAGGACATCAAATCTTTCGTTTTAAGAGCAAAGATTATATTGGAAATCTGTCGAGGAAACCAAAGGCACTGTCCAGGCTTCGGTATGCAGTATTTTAGTGGAGTTTTTATCTTTTATAAAATTGGATTTTCGGGTTATGCGCGATTGTATTTTTATTTTATCCGAGTAACAATAGTTGATTTGGTTTATTAGGTTTCAATATGACGTCATGTAGAACACGTACCTCCATTGTCGATCTCTTTGGTTTATTAGGTTTCAATATGACATCATGTGGAACACGTACCTCCATTGTCTATCTCTTTGGTTTATTAGGTTTCGATAACAAAGGTTTAGAAAAGAATATTTAATGTGATCAGACGACGTACGTAGGTTTTTGCGTACATTTATAGGGAGATTATTGCCATCTAATATATGGAAGGTGAAGATTTACATGATTTAAATATAATATATCTAGAACTTATTATAGTTGTATTATATTGTTTAGGACCAGGGACGAAGGCAGGAATTAGAAATAAGGAGGGCCGAATTTTTTTCCTCAAAGGTTAGGGGGTCATTTGCCTATAGTTACGTCATATGATTAAATTTTATAAGGTAAATAGCAAAACGATTGAGCGTGTTAGAGGGGGCCGAGCACCCCTGACTCCCCCACTGTCTCCGTCTCTGTTTAGGACTTCAGTTTAATTAATTGGAAGAAGATATACATTGAGGCTCAGACGAATTACATGTTACGTTTAGATAATAATTTGAATTTGTAAGGGTCACGAAAATCTCTCCTTTTTAAAGTATGATATTAATTAATGTCTTGGCACCGATAAGGTCATGGCTTGTATAAATGGTTTAGGTATCGTTTACTTGTAGAAATTTTTATTTTATTTTTGTTTCTAGATTCGTTGAAAGAGGAATGTTTAGAGTTGAGAATTATGAAAAGCCGTTTAAATAAAATAAAATTTTTTATTTTTAAAAAGATGAAAAGATGTTTACCATCATGGTGGGTGGCAATGATGAGAATAGAAGGTGGATATGTTACGAATAGTGAATAGGGTTACAATGAGATACTTGAATAATAGATTGAAAAGTATCGTCTCTTTTTGTTAGAGAGAAAAAATTAAGAAGGATAGATTGGACTTTTCATTTCTTTAAATAAAATTTAGCAAATGAGAATTTCATTTTTTTAAATCCTTTGAAAAAGTGTGACAAATTTTTTTTTTTTTAAAACCTTTGTTTGATCATTTTGGTAAAATGATGTGGCATGTAAAATGTTTATTTTCGTCGTTTTCCATGTTTTGCTGACATTTACATTTACTTTAAATGAGACTACTTTTATTGATATCAAACATTTATTCGATTAATATTGGCCTGTTTCAGTTCACTACTTTCGTTAGCTTATTACTTATACGGATATCTTGATAAATTGATGTAGAAAACCAAACACACATCTCAAGTTTTGAGGAAAGGCACACAATATCTCATATGTAAAAAAAATGTAAGAACCGGAAAGTTGTAGAGAAATGAAGCGAGTCGCACTGTAAGGGACACAGTGGCCGAAATCATACTCGAATGTAGTGGTGATGGTCGATATTAGAGTAGAGTAGCTAACAAATGAAAGTTGTGAGTTCCTAGTGTTAGGGGTGTCAATTTTTGACCCGACACAAAACCAGACTTGAAATCGACACGAAAATTAACAGGTTTGCGTTGAGTGTAAATAGATTTTGGTTTGGGTTTGGGTCGACCCATTTAACCCGTTTATTAAACAGGGGTTGGAAATAAATTAAATGGGTCGACCCGCTAACCCGTTTAAGATTTTTTCTTAAATTAAATTTATTTATATTTTATTATACGGGTTAAATGAGTTAAACGGGTCGACCTACAAACCCACTTAACCCATTTAACTTGCCAACTTTAGTATATAAACGGGTTACATAGGTCAACCGAAACCCGTTTAACCTATTAAACCTATGTGACATATTTAACCCACCAACCCAAATATATATACGAGTTAAATAGGTCAGGTTCGGGTTCTTGCATACATCAGAGTATATAAAAAGGCAAAATTTACATCCTTTCACCCATGTGGGATAACTTGAATCAATTTTTTAGAAAAGTAAAAAATCACGTGGAGTAGAATATTTACCATGGTTCACTCACACATCAGTTCATATCATCTGCAAGATAAAATGATAAGAAAATTTTGTTTAAAAAATATATCGTAATTCGAGTGCAAGAAACTAGCACAACAATGTCGACCAGAAGCTGATCGATGGATGAAAAACATGTTCCGGTGTTTTTTGGAGCTTTTGAAATGAAAATTATATTGTTGTTATTACAAATGAAAATGATAATGTGAAAATATATAACCACAAAAGAATCGAATACAAACAAACGGCATTCTACCTCTTCAAAGAAGATGATTAAAGAGAAAGGAACCAGACAAGAACAACACAAAAGAAACTACAACAGAAACAAGATGATTAGAAAAATTATCTGCATAAAACCCATTTATTGATAGTTTAAACAAAAAAATTGTGGTCCTAGTGGGGCTCGAACCCACGACCTTCGGTTAATTAGACCGACGCTCTAACCAATTGAGCTACAAGACCATTACATTAACTAATTGTTAATTAATCTTAATAAAATATCATTATTATCATGTGTACACTCCAAAATAATAATAATAATACACCTGTAATGTTTTGATTCTGATTTATTATCATTCTTATGTTTTGAAACAATAATAAAAATAAAGGAAAAAGGATAAGAATGAGAAGTCGAAAGTTTCGGTTTGGAATTTGAACATGAATTTAAATCAGAATCGAGACAAAAGAAAGAAGCTTTGAAGGAAAATTTCGAGGGGCTTTGCAAGGTGATCAAGGATGTTCTTGGCGACAATGTGGAAAAGGTGATCGTTCCTGACCGTGTAGTGGAAAAGGTGAATACGGGCCGGGTGGACTGCCAACATGGAAAGAATTATGAAGGCACAAGCTTTACGAGACTCGAGCATAGGTGGTTACATGTCAAGCAAGAAGACAAGTATTTAGGGGTTAGTTTTCGCGCAAAGTACGTTGTTAAGAATGACAAGTCTTTGAAAGACTTGGTGATGCTGCTGCACGAGAACTCGATTATTGTAACACCCCCAAAATTTGATACAGCGGAAGACTCAACAAGCTTTCGGGGTGCTACGGGGATTGGTATCCAACACAAGACAATATAGAACGAGATAAAGTAAACATAATAAAAACACGACCAAAACGGGGTTTTAAGGTTTACATTTATCCCAACATCATTCAGAGTCAGGCCCAAAATAAAATAACAATAGGTCCAAATATAATTATCAGAGTTTAGAAAAATAGATCCATAAACCGTATGCCTTGGCCGAGCCTTCCATTCCAAGCATGCATCTCAACACTTAATTACCTGAGAAAACGTGCTAAAAGTCAGCTTTCGCTGGTGAGATCATAGGTTTAAATTCAACTAACAATATAGTGGACATATACGCAAAACGCTTGCTAGCTAGACTAAGGATTCGCTAAAAGCCTGCGGATACCCTCCGCTCCAACAAAACACACGGATACCCTTCCGTACTAACAAAACACACGGATACCCTTCCGTACTAACATAGATATTCGGGTAGTCCCCGCAATACCAATAATAACTCGGCTAACCTCCGGAATATTAATAACTTATAGGTGCACACTACAGTATCTAAATAAGTCAACCTTGAATAGTACACACAACATATATGTGACTAAAGCTGACAATCCACCAATAACCAAATAAATCAACCTTGAATAGTACACACAACATATATGTGACTAAAGCTGACAATCCACCAATAACCAAATAAGCCAACCTTGAATAGTACACACGACATGTGTGACTAAAGCTGACAATAGATCCTAGTCCATACGCATAGCGAGTTTAGAAAGAATATAAAAGCGATAATAGTCCACGTAAAATGATTTGCACGTTTCTCACCCCAAGTATTGAAAACATAGTTCAAGAGTAAAAAGTGGGGCTATGACTCACCTCAAGTCCAGTAAAATAGCAAGACGAGGTAAGTAGAAATAAGATGTATGATAACTCACAAAACAGCAACTACGGACTTGGCACGACCTAACAATATTAACTCTTTCAGAAATCATTTCCTCAAATATATAATATTCCCAAACCCGGACGAGAATCCGTTTTATTTCCGAAAATCTATTTCGTATTAGTTTGGTGTATTTGCGTTTGGTATCCATACAGGTAGTGGGTCGACTCAAAACAAACCAACAAGATCACACATAGAAAGATAAAATAAACTGTAGATCTAATATTAGCCCAATATATCATTTAAATAAATTGCCAAAGTTTACCAAATCCGTCGATTTGATAATCCTCATATTTATTTACGTAACATACCGTTCCAAGATTACACCCAACCTAAAGCACATAGCACATAATTACTATATAGTATATATCATAGTTTAATAAATTCCTCATATATATCGTCAAATTGGCCAGATTTCCCGATATATACACTCGCAATCTATTACACTTTACATATACTACAACCTATGGGCGTCGTAGGATACGATGCCCACTAATATGTTTATTTCGTATAACCAAACAACCCGGCTCAACCTTACGGTTAAATGGTTATTTAATTATAGAAAACGTCGATATTAGTCGTCATATATCCGTGACAACACGAATGTCGCAAATAATAACTTACCTGGACCCGAGTGACAACAATTTCGCCTAACTCAATAAGTTTATTCGTTATATATCCGAAATGACATTTTATTAAACGTTTCATAATTGTCGGGAGTTTCCCGTTTTATAACACAATTTTAATAATAATAATACGTTTAATAATATTACGTCACTTTCGTAGCCTAATATATATTTAATCGTATTATTTATAATACGACTCGTGATTATTATTATTATTAATATACGCGTTTATATAGTTATATATACGTTATTCACGTATATACTTTCATATAAACGTTCATATTATCAATAATTATTATTACGAGTTTTATTATTCTCGTTTCGATTTTTAATAGTTATTGAGTTATACGAAATGGTCATATGTCCGAGTCATGACTCTCGGCTCATTGTCCAAGTCTAATAATAAACAAAAGTCATAAATAACAAATCTCCGTCCAATCACAATCTCAAACCACGGGCTACAACAATAAGGTCCGACTACGGTACCCGACTAACCTATCTCCGTCAATCTAACGACCGTCTCACAATCGGTCCCCAATCACACTTACCAATCGACAACAACTTCACAATACCAAAAACCATATCCAATTCGACCCACATGTATACGGCCGAGAAATAAATACCACAATAACAAAATAAACAAGTTCACAATTATTCAAATAATAACATTAACAAAGTTAATGTGTGGGTCGGTTTACCAAGCCGACCCGAGCCCTCGACTCACTTGAGTCTCGGCTCCGAACCGCGAGTCACTTGGACTCGAATCAAACATCACAAGTAACATATATCTCACAAGAGCCAAAACAAAGTGGCCATGTAAACCATTCGACCCAATGCTCCATTCGGCAACAAAGTGATACTCGGCTAAAAGCCGCGACCCAAAAGGGTCGAACCACATTAACCATACGAGCCAATAGGCTCGAACCACACTCAACGAGAACCCCATGAGGGTCTCGGTATGGCCAAAGAGCACAAAAGAAACCCCGAGACCACATGGTCTCGGCTAGCATCGGATCGAGGTACACCACCCTCGACAACACAACCAAACAATCAATCAATTCAAAGGACCAAAGCCACCAAGGGGCTCGAACCAAAAATAAAAATATAAGCCGAGAGCTTTGCTCTCGGTTCCGAGTCAACCATGACCCAAACCATGAACCCGGATACCAAACTATCTTTTAATCACAAAAACAATCATTTCTATTCGAAAACCAATTCGATTCTCCAAAAATTATCCGTGTAGCCACGAAATAAAGCCAATTCGTGGCTCCCAAAACCCTTGAAAAGCTTCTTCTCACTTTCTAAATCCTCCAAACGCTCGGATCTAGAAAAGTATCACAAATTCGGATGGATAAATATAGATTTGGTGGTGTTAATGATGGTTCTAGGATGAGTTTCTTATACCAAAAGAAAGAGGGGAAAGAGAGGGATAAAATGGTGGTATTAGTTTTGTTGGGGGATCGGAGGTACGGCGGTGGTGGCCGGATTTATGTCGGCGGCGGCTAGGTTTTTGGATGGGGAAGAAATAGATGAGAGAGAGATGAGAAATAAGTGATTGTGAGTGGGTTTGTGTGTGTGTAGAACCGGACCAAAACACACCTTATTAACTTTTTTTTTTTTTTTTTTTTCTTCTTATAAATGATAATAATAATAATAATAATAATAATAATAATAATAATAATAATAATAATAATAATAATAATAATAATAATAATAATAATAATAATAGTAATAATAATAATAATATTATTACGGTGGAGCGGGTAACGCGGGTAATTGTAAAAACATGTGGCCCGGACCCGAACTCATTTTAAAACTTCAATATCACTCGAGAACATCTCGTGAATAATTAAAAATATATCGGACTCGTTAAGACGAATCATAAAATTGTCGTTAGGTAATCCTAGTGCCAAAGTCAACGTAGTACCAAGTGAGAATTCAAATATACATCACCGATCATATAATCAAAAATGAATTATGAACATAATTCACGAATTCCATAACGTCACTAAATAAAATATCCATAAAATATGTCTTACAAGTTCGTTGTGAAATGAAAATTTCAAATAAAAATTATAAACGAACTTAAGTTGTAATGCGGGTTTTAAAAATAGCTCCCTAAACTGCCGGTTGTCACATCTTCCCCGTCTCAGAAGGAAACCCGTCCCGGGTTTCACTCGGAAAAATTCATCTACGAAGTGAAAAGCTTCGGATATCTCTTCCTGAACTCGTCCTCACGTTCCCACGTAAACTCTGGTCCATGTCGGGAATTCCAACGAACCTTGACGAGCGGAATGCGACTCCTCTTGAGTTATTTAACTTCGCGATCTAAAATCTCAATCGGTTCCTCCACGAAATTCAGTTTCTCATCAACACGAATGTCCCTCATTGGAATGACGGGCATTTCATCAGAAAGACATTTCTTCAAATTACTCACGTGAAACACGTCGTGAACTTTACTCAGTTCGGACGGTAATTCCAACCTATAAGCCACGGGCCCAATTCTTTCTAAGATCAAAAATGGTCCAATGTAGCGTGGGTTGAGTTTACCACATTTCCCGAAACGTATTACACCTTTCCAAGGCGAGACTTTCAGCATTACTTTGTCTCCAACCTGGAACTCTAAGGGTTTACGTCTCTGATCGGCATAGCTCTTCTGCCTATCTCTGGCTGCTTGCAACCGATCGCGAATCTGAGTTACTTTCTCTGTAGTTTCCAAAATAAGCTCAGGGCCTGTAAGTTGACTATCTCCAACTTCTGCCCAACCAATAGGCGAACGACACTTTCTGCCATACAAAGCTTCGAATGGTGCAGCCTTAAGACTTGTGTGGTAGCTGTTATTATAGGAGAATTCCGCAAGGGGTAAATACTTCTCCCAGCCTTTACCAAAGTCTATGATGCATGCACGAAGCATATCCTCTAACGTCTGAATGGTCCTCTCACTTTGACCATCGGTTTGGGGATGATATGCAGTACTCATATCAAGCCTCGTCCCCAAAGCCGTTTGAAGTGATCGCCACAAAGCTGACGTAAAACGACTAACACGATCCGAAATAATAGATATCGGGACCCCATGACGCGAAATAATTTCCTTCACATATAACCTCGCAAGCTTATCCACACTATCATCTTCACTAATAGCTAAGAAATGAGCAGACTTTGTCAGACGATCCACAATTACCCAGATAGCGTCACAACCGCTAGCTGTCCTCGGTAATTTGGTAATGAAGTCCATAGTAATCCGCTCCCATTTCCAGACTGGAAGTTCTGGTTGCGTTAGTAGTCCTGACGGTCTCTGGTGTTCAGCCTTAACCTTAGCACATGTCAAGCACTTACTAACGTACGATGCTATATCTGCCTTCATATTCGGCCACCAATAGAACTTCTTAAGATCCTGGTACATTTTATCGGAACCAGGATGAATGGAGTACCTTGACTTATGCGACTCATGCATAATCAATTCCCGAATTTCTCCATATAAAGGTACCCAAATCCGATCTCCAAAACATAATAATCCATCAGAACGCTTAACAAATCCTTTCTTGTTATCATCCATCCCAAATATATTCTCGGCAGGTCTATTTTCTGCCTTCAACGCTTCCGTTTGAGCTTCAAGTATTTGAGACGGTAATGGCGATACGATAGTCATTCCTAATGACCTAACTCGTAATGGTGGTACTCTTTCCTTTCGACTAAGAGCATCAGCAACAACGTTTGCTTTACCAGGGTGGTAGCGAATTTCACAATCCTAATCGCTTAGCAACTCAATCCAACGTCGCTGTCTCATGTTGAGCTCTTTTTGATTCAAGATGTGTTGTAGACTTTTGTGGTCAGTAAACACAACACACTTGGTTCCGTACAAGTAATGTCTCCATATTCTTAAAGCAAAAACCACAGCACCAAGCTCCAAATCATGGGTAGTGTAGTTTTTCTCATGCTTTTTGAGCTGTCGGGAAGCATAAGCTATCACTTTCTCTCGTTGCATTAACACGGCTCCTAAACCTTTATGTGAGGCGTCACAATAGACGACGAAATCCTCGTTACCTTCCGGTAACGCTAAAATAGGAGCACTACACAACATTTTCTTAAGCAATTGAAACGCTTCCTCTTCTTTATCTCCCCATTCATACGTAACACTCTTTTGAGTCAATTTGGTCAATGGTTTAGCTATCTTCGAAAATCCCTCAATGAATCTTCGGTAATAACCAGCTAAACCCAAAAATTGACGAACTTCGGTTGGGGTTGTAGGTGTAGCCCAATCTTTTATCGCCTCAATCTTAGCAGGATCCACATGGGCTCCTTGTCTGTCAATCACATGACCCAAAAATTGTACCGTCGGAATCCAAAATTCGCATTTCGAAAACTTGGCATAGAGTTTCTCCTTCCTGAGCAATTCCAAAATGAGTCTTAAATGCTCCTCATGCTCTTTCTCACTCTTTGAATAAATCAGAATGTCATCGATGAATACAATCACGAACTTATCCAAGTAAGGCTTACACACACGATTCATGAGATCCATGAATATTGCTGGTGCGTTAGTCAACCCAAACGGCATCACCTGAAACTCGTAATGCCCGTAACGGGTTCTGAAAGCCGTTTTCGGAATATCTTCCTCGCGAACTCGAAGTTGATGATATCCCGATCTCAAATCGATCTTCGAATACACACTCGATCCTTGAAGTTGATCGAACAAGTCATCGATCCTAGGTAACGGGTATCGATTCTTCACCGTTAACTTATTCAACTCCCTATAATCAATACACATACGAAACGATCCATCCTTCTTCTTCACGAATAAGACTGGGGCTCCCCAAGGTGAAGAACTTGGTCTTATGAATCCTTTTTCGGCTAACTCCGTCAATTGTTTCGACAATTCTTCTAGTTCGGTAGGTGCAAGACGATAAGGTGCTCGTGCTACAGGTGCAGCTCCAGGTATCAACTCAATCTGAAACTCCACTTGTCTAGTCGGCGGGATTCCCGGCAAATCTTCGGGAAACACATCAGGAAAATCACGAACTATAGGCACATCTCCAATGCACCTTTCCTTTTTCTTCGTCTCTCCCTTCTCAGAAATTTGGGCTAAGAAAAGGTAACATCCCTTCTCCATTAGCTTCGGTAACTTTGTGCAGGATATAACTGCTAATCGGGATGGGCTCCTAGAATCCTTTCGGTCTCCTAATATATTTAGGACTTCCTTTCTGTATGGTACACGCACGATCTTCTCGTCACAAAGTATGTGAGCACGATACTTCGACAACCAATCCATACCAATGATTACATCAAAACTTCCTAACGTGACGGGTAGAAGATCTATGTTGAAAGGATGGTTCAAGAAATTTAACGTATAACCGCGAATGATAGTATTAATCCTTTCTATGTTTCCATTTGCTAACTCAATATCATATCCAATTCCTAAGGCCATCGGGGGTTTCTCTAGTAGGGGTGCAAATGTAGTGGACACAAAACTCCTATCGGCACCAGTATCAAATAGTATGGAAGCATAACGATTATTGAGAAGGAACGTACCAGTAACGACGTTCGGATCTTCTCCTCTCTCTTTCCCGAGTGCATACACTCTTCCCTGAGCAGCTCCAGCTTCCACACGTTGGTCCCCATTATCTTGTCGTCCACGATTTCCTCCAGTTCCACGGTTTCCATAATTGTACCCATTACCACCCGAGCCTTGATTTCCACGGTTCCGCGATTCTCTACACTCATTCCTATAGTGTCCCTTCTTTCCACACCCATAACAGGTGACATCTGCCTTGTTTCTCATTTCAGGAGCAGCTTGAACCATAGCAAGAGGTCGGGCTCTACAATCCCTAGCTGTATGTCCTTTCTTTGAGCAATTCTGGCATTTCACACTACACCATCCAGTGTGATGCTGATGGCAACGATCACACTTGGGTGCATCACCGTTCTGATTCTTCTTATCTCCATTCCCAATAGCATAAGCCTTAGCTTGTCTCTTGCTTCGGTGATCATTACTCTTAGAGTGACGGTCTCTCTTTCTCTTTCCATTCTTCTCCTTATCAGCTTCTTCTAATTCCAACGAATCCATAAGTTGTTGAGCAATTGTGATTGCCTCATGGATGTTTGCAGGCCTAGCAGAAATTACATCATTCCTCGTAGCTACAGGCAATCCATCAGTATACCTCTCAATCTTTTGAGTCTCGGTTTTCACCATATCAGGGCACAACAAGGCTAACTCCTGGTAACGACGATTGTAAGTCGTCATATCATTACCTTTCACCTTGTGGTTCCAAAACTCAATCTCTAGCTTCTTGACCTCATTCCTTGGGCAATAAGTCTGAATCAGCAAGGACTTAAATTGCTCCCAGGTCATAGCATAAGCTACATCACTCCCAACTGCATTTCGATAGTTGTTCCACCAAGTCAAAGCTTCATCCTTGAAAGTAAAAGAAGCAAACTTTACCTTCGCATTCTCCGCACAACCACTGACATTAAACACTGACTCAGTCTTCTCGATCCATCTGACTAAGTAAACCACTCCTTCAGTTCCACCAAACTCAATGGGTCCACAAATCTTGAATTCCTTGTATTGACATCCATTAGCACGAACAGGTGGAAAAGTTCCAGCAGAATTGTTGGAATGATTTGACTCAGCTAGTAGTTCAGCAACTCTTTGCTCCACGAGTTGGTTGATCATTGCTTGATCCACAGTAGGTGCATTAAGTGGAACATGATCATTGTCTCCCTGAACATCAACATTTTGATTCCTGTTGTTGCGGTTTGTGGTGTCCAGGTTGTCAGGAGTCGGGGTCTCAACATTTCGAGTAGGTCGACGACCTCGGCGAGCAGGAGTAGTCACAGCAGGACCAGTCCTGGTAGACCTAACAGGGTTTCGACGTGGTGTCATTGATCTGTAACATCATACAAGTTCATGAGTCTCCAATAGAACTTATCGATATGCTCAACAAAACATTTCAACGAAACCAATCATGGAAAGAATAGCTACAATACACCACGTAACATCAATAAAGCGAATAAGGACTCAATTTCCATAACACCCAAAATCACATAGTACCATATACTAATAATCATCAACCATACAATAGCGGTCTAACATCGTTCCGACTAATAGATAACACAAAACATATTAATCGTTCCAAAAGAGACGAATACCGAAGAAAAATACATCAAAATATGATAACTAGCCTTTCTAACCGAACACTCCTCGGTTAAGAAAGCAACAAGATAATATAACTCAAACAACTAGCCACGTGGCTGACGGAGAATCCTTAACTCCTGCCTCAAGCCATCAAGATCCCTCCATAACGATCCTAACTCCACGCTATGGGTGTCTCGGTCTCTCTTGAGGTCAGCCACCTCCTTCTCTAGCTCGGCATTCCTTTGCCAAAGCTTGCGGTCGGCCTCACGAGCAGTAACAAATCCTCGCTGCAAACT
The DNA here is from genome assembly GCA_030686995.1 of Artemisia argyi. Taxonomy (NCBI): domain Eukaryota; kingdom Viridiplantae; phylum Streptophyta; class Magnoliopsida; order Asterales; family Asteraceae; genus Artemisia; species Artemisia argyi. The sequence goes on along the minus strand of CM060703.1, from coordinate 233,041,815 downwards.
ATCGATATGCTCGTGGACATCCATCATAACTCTCCTCAGCTCAGTAGCCCTGCCCACAGCGACAGTCAAATCAACTCTCAAATCTGCTAAAAACTCTCCAATAACTCTCTCAAGTCGATCAGATACACATGCAACTCTGTCACTAAGCTCAGTAATCCGAGCCCACAACCTGCCAACCTCACCCAACTCTGCATGCTCAGCAGAAACCTCAGAAGATGCATCCGACTCAACGGGACTACCAGGTGGCAACTCAAACAAGAACGGATGATCAGGTGAATCAGGCTCAATCGGGTGTACAGGTGAATCAGGCTCCTCAGCCTGAGCTGGTGGTGCTAACTCATCATCATCATCATCAGGCATCTCATCCTCCTGAGGGTCATCCTCCTCCTCAGGGTCATCATCATCACCATGCTCAGCCTCCTGAGGGTCATCCTCCCGCTCAGGGTCATCAGCCTCATCCTCACCCTCGTACTCCTCCTCCTCCTCATCGGAAGAGTACCTCATCACTCGTCGTCTCCTACTAGGTGAACCATGTGAAGATGTAGTAGGTGATCTAGGACGACGACGCAGTGATGTGGGCGGCGCCTCAGACAGAAGAGAATGAGCATCAATCTGTAAAGGTGATGGAGTAGGGCGTACCGACATGCGTGCCGTAGCTCGGTGGGCAAAGCGTGGTGCCATACGAGCCAAAGCCTGATGAAGAGTAAGCTGCCTCGATGTACCAGGGAGCCCTAAAAACGATGAGGGTCCCTGCGTAGATGCAGCAGGTAGTGCTGAAGTAGAAGCTGCCTGTGATACAGTAGCTGAAGTCATGGCCATCTGGTAAGGGTCATCAGATGCCATAATGAACTGTGCAGGTAAAACTGGTGCAGTAAGAATATCCTCGACGACATCGGGCATATGGGAGGCCATAGTCTGTGACAACGGCGTAGGGTAGGTGTAAGTGTTTCAAAACAACTTAAATCGCAACTCATAATACCATACCAAACATACTCATCAAATAATTCCATATATAATCTCAATAAAAGAATTTCAAACACCGCATTACTAAAATGTTTATAAAACATATAGACCATATAAATCCTCGAGAACGCCATCTTATTACTAAAATCCATAAACCTCAAATCATCTCAAATATCTCATAATACCTCAAATAATAGAAGATGCTTCGGCTTGGCGGGCTGGCAGGCAGTGGTCAAGGATCATTTTCTATAAAAATACGGTTATAGTTTAGGCGTTTATTTACCTAGTTCTCTATAACCTTGGCTCTGATACCAATCTGTAACACCCCCAAAATTTGATACAGCGGAAGACTCAACAAGCTTTCGGGGTGCTACGGGGATTGGTATCCAACACAAGACAATATAGAACGAGATAAAGTAAACATAATAAAAACACGACCAAAACGGGGTTTTAAGGTTTACATTTATCCCAACATCATTCAGAGTCAGGCCCAAAATAAAATAACAATAGGTCCAAATATAATTATCAGAGTTTAGAAAAATAGATCCATAAACCGTATGCCTTGGCCGAGCCTTCCATTCCAAGCATGCATCTCAACACTTAATTACCTGAGAAAACGTGCTAAAAGTCAGCTTTCGCTGGTGAGATCATAGGTTTAAATTCAACTAACAATATAGTAGACATATACGCAAAACGCTTGCTAGCTAGACTAAGGATTCGCTAAAAGCCTGCGGATACCCTCCGCTCCAACAAAACACACGGATACCCTTCCGTACTAACAAAACACACGGATACCCTTCCGTACTAACATAGATATTCGGGTAGTCCCCGCAATACCAATAATAACTCGGATAACCTCCGAAATATTAATAACCTATAGGTGCACACTACAGTATCTAAATAAGTCAACCTTGAATAGTACACACAACATATATGTGACTAAAGCTGACAATCCACCAATAGACAAATAAATCAACCTTGAATAGTACACACAACATATATGTGACTAAAGCTGACAATCCACCAATAACCAAATAAGCCAACCTTGAATAGTACACACGACATGTGTGACTAAAGCTGACAATAGATCCTAGTCCATACGCATAGCAAGTTTAGAAAGAATATAAAAGCGATAATAGTCCACGTAAAATGATTTGCACGTTTCTCACCCCAAGTATTGAAAACATAGTTCAAGAGTAAAAAGTGGGGCTATGACTCACCTCAAGTCCAGTAAAATAGCAAGACGAGGTAGGTAGAAATAAGATGTATGATAACTCACGAAACAGCAACTACGGACTTGGCACGACCTAACAATATTAACTCTTTAAGAAATCATTTCCTCAAATATATAATATTCCTAAACCCGGACGAGAATCCGTTTTATTTCCGAAAATCTATTTCGTATTAGTTTGGTGTATTTGCGTTTGGTATCCATACGGGTAGTGGGTCGACTCAAAACAAACCAACAAGATCACACATAGAAAGATAAAATAAACTGTAGATCTAATATTAGCCCAATATATCATTTAAATAAATCGCCAAAGTTTACCAAATCCGTCGATTTGATAATCCTCATATTTATTTACGTAACATACCGTTCCAAGATTACACCCAACCTAAAGCACATAGCACATAATTACTATATAGTATATATCATAGTTTAATAAATTCCTCATATATATCGTCAAATTGGCCAGATTTCCCGATATATACACTCGCAATCTATTACACTTTACATATACTACAACCTATGGGCGTCGTAGGATACGATGCCCACTAATATATTTATTTCGTATAACCAAACAACCCGGCTCAACCTTACGGTTAAGTGGTTATTTAATTATAGAAAACGTCGATATTAGTCGTCATATATCCGTGACAACACGAATGTCGCAAATAATAACTTACCTGGACCCGAGTGACAACAATTTCGCCTAACTCAATAAGTTTATTCGTTATATATCCGAAATGACATTTTATTAAACGTTTCATAATTGTCGGGAGTTTCCCGTTTTATAACACAATTTTAATAATAATAATACGTTTAATAATATTACGTCACTTTCGTAGCCTAATATATATTTAATCGTATTATTTATAATACGACTCGTGATTATTATTATTATTAATATACGCGTTTATATAGTTATATATACGTTATTCACGTATATACTTTCATATAAACGTTCATATTATCAATAATTATTATTACGAGTTTTATTATTCTCGTTTTGATTTTTAATAGTTATTGAGTTATACGAAATGGTCATATGTCCGAGTCATGACTCTCGGCTCATTGTCCAAGTCCAATAATAAACAAAAGTCATAAATAACAAATCTCCGTCCAATCACAATCTCAAACCACGGGCTACAACAATAAGGTCCGACTACGGTACCCGACTAACCTATCTCCGTCAATCTAACGAACGTCTCACAATCGGTCCCCAATCACACTTACCAATCGACAACAACTTCACAATACCAAAAACCATATCCAATTCGACCCACATGTATACGGCCGAGAAATAAATACCACAATAACAAAATAAACAAGTTCACAATTATTCAAATAATAACATTAACAAAGTTAATGTGTGGGTCGGTTTACCAAGCCGACCCGAGCCCTCGACTCACTTGAGTCTCGGCTCCGAACCGCGAGTCACTTGGACTCGAATCAAACATCACAAGTAACATATATCTCACAAGAGCCAAAACAAAGTGGCCATGTAAACCATTCGACCCAATGGTCCATTCGGCAACAAAGTGACTCGGCTAAAAGCCGCGACCCAAAAGGGTCGAACCACATTAACCATACGAGCCAATAGGCTCGAACCACACTCAACGAGAACCCCATGAGGGTCTCGGTATGGCCAAAGAGCACAAAAGAAACCCCGAGACCACATGGTCTTGGCTAGCATCGGATCGAGGTACACCACCCTCGACAACACAACTAAACAATCAATCAATTCAAAGGACCAAAGCCACCAAGGGGCTCAAACCAAAAATAAAAATATAAGCCGAGAGCTTTGCTCTCGGTTCCGAGTCAACCATGACCCAAACCTTGAACCCGGATACCAAACTATCTTTTAATCACAAAAACAATCATTTCTATTCGAAAACCAATTCGATTCTCCAAAAATTATCCGTGTAGCCACGAAATAAAGCCAATTCGTGGCTCCCAAAACCCTTGAAAAGCTTCTTCTCACCTTCTAAATCCTCCAAACGCTCGGATCTAGAAAAGTATCACAAATTCGGATGGATAAATATAGATTTGGTGGTGTTAATTGTGACAACTGGCAGTTTAGGGAGCTATTTTTAAAACCCGCATTTCAACTTAAGTTCGTTCATAATTATTATTTGAAATTTTCATTTCACAACGAACTTGTAAGACCTATGTTATGGATATTTTAATTAATGACGTTATGGAATTCGTGAAGTATGTTCATAATTCATTTTTGATTATGTGATCGGTGATGTATATTTGAATTCTCACTTGGTACTACGTTGACTTTGGCACTAGGATTTCCTAACATAGTTTTATGATTCGTCTTAACGAGTCCGTTATATATTCTAATTAATTACGAGAGGGTTCTCGTGTGATATGGACATTTTAAAATGAGTTCGGGTTCGGGCCACGTGTTTTTACATCTACCCACATTACCCGCTCAACCGTAATAATATCTTTATTATTACTCTTATTATTATTATTATTACATTTAACTTTCAAAAAAAAAAAATAATAAATAAAAAAAAAAAAAAAAAAAGTTAACAAAAGGGGGCTTGGGTCCGGTTTTAAACCACACACACAACACAAACACAAAACTCACTTTACTCTCACTCTCATCTCCCATCTCCCCCTCTTTGAAAACCCTAGCCGCCGTGCACTGTTCCGGCCAGCCGCCGCCACACCGCCGGCCACCACTCTAAAACACCACCATAAATCGAACCTCCATCATCCCTACTCTTAGATCCACTATAACACGCGCCTATAAACCCGTTATTTCACTTCGAATCACCATCTTATTCACCACTATTCGTTGTTTCTTGAAGGGTTATCACGGTTTTGAGTTCTAGATCGAAGGTGAGACGAGTTTTCACTCGTATGGTTAATAAAACCGTGACCTAGAGTCACGACATGATGAGATCCGAATGGGTTTTAATTAAAAACGTGTAATACTTGATGGGTTGTTGATTTGAAAAACGTTTTCTTGATAGTTTGGTATCCGGGTTTGGTTATCTTCGTCGGGTCGAGGTGTACCCGAGGGTGTAACCCTCGGTTTGTGCTTGTTCTTTCGACTATTCGAGCTTGTTGATCTTGGTGTTCGAATGAGGTGTTTGGAACCTCATTTATGTTATTGGACCGATTATTGATGGTCATGGTTAACCATGGTTGTCGATGGTTTCTTGGCCGACCACCCATGTGGGTCGTGTAGTTTGTTGGCTCGATGCCATCTTGAATCGACTCTTGTGAGTCGCGGCCTCTCGGCCATATATGGTTATTGAAGCCGAGACCCAAGTGGTCGAATGGCTAGTTGGAGTGTGGCTCTTGGAGCTTATTTTGATGACTTGAGGTTGTTGATTCGAGTCCTCGCGACTCGTGGTTTTGAGCCGTGACTCAAGTGAGTCGAGGGCTCGGGTTTGGCTTGGTAAACCGACCCAAACATTAACCTTGGTTGATGTTATTTTTCTATATAAATGTGAACTTGTTTGATTGTTGTTGTGGTATTTATTTCTCGGCCGAATACTTTTGGGTCGAATTGGATATTGGTTATGGTTTTGATATTGAAGAGTTGTTGTCGAGTGGTATGTGATATGAGGACCGGTTATGAGACGGTCGTTAGATGACGGAGATAGGTTAGTCGGGTACCGTAGTCGGACCTTATTGTTGTAGCCCGTGGTTGAGATTGTGATTTGGACGGAGATTTATTATTTATGACTTTGGTTTATTATTGGACTTGGACAATGAGCCGAGGGTCATGACTCGGACATATGACCATTTCGTATAACTCAATAACTAATAAAATTGAAACGAGAATAATAAAACTCGTAATAATCATTATTGATAATATGAACGTTTGTATGAAAGTATATACGTGAATAACGTATATATATAACTATATAAACGCGTATATTAATAATAATAATAATCACGAGTCGTATTATAAATAATACGATTAGATATATATTAGGCTACTAAAGTGGCGTAATATTATTAAACGTATTATTATTACAAAAATTGTGTCATAAATGGGAAACTCCCGACAATTATGAAACATTTAATAAAAAGTCATTTCGAATATACAACGAATAAGTTTATTGAGTTAGGCGAAATTGTTGTCACTCGGGTCCAGGTAAGTCATTATTTGTGACATTCGTGTTGTCTCGGATATATGACGACTAATATAGACGTTTTCTATAAGTAAATCACCACTCAACCGTAAGGTTGAGCCGGGTTGTTTGGTTATATGAAACGAATATATTAGTGGGCAGCGTATCCTACGACGCCCATAGGTTGTAGTATATGTAAAGTGTAATAGATTTCGAGGGTATATATCGGGAAATCTGGCCAATTTGGCGATATATACGAGGAATTTATTAAACTATGATATATACTATATAGTAATTATGTGCTATGTGCTTTATATGTGCTTTAGATTGGGTGTAATCTTGGAACGGTATATTACGTAAATAAATATGAGGATTATCAAATCGACGGATTTGGTAAACTTTGACGATTTATTTAAATGATATATTGGGCTAATATTAGATCTATAGTTTATTATATGTTCTATGTGTGATCTTGTTGGTTTGTTTTGAGTCGACCCACCACCCGTATGGATACCAAACGCAAATACACCAAACTGATACGAAATGGATTTTCGGAAATAAAACGGATTCTCGTCCGGGTTTGGGAATATTATACTACCTCCGTCCCAAAATTATTGTCCTCTATTGACTTTTTTGGTCTTTACCTTTCAACTTTGACTTTAAGTATTTTTGTTTATATTACATAATATTTGATACAAAATATATGAACGAATTGAGTTTTATATGTATTTTCAATTGGTATAATTTTTATCAAAAATTGTATAACACAAATGAAAATATTTATAATCAAAGTTGAGAAAGAAAGACCGAAAAAGTCAATAGGGGACAATAATTTTGGGACGGAGGGAGTATATTTGAGGAAATGATTTCTGAAAGAGTTAATATTGTTAGGTCGTGCCAAGTCCGTAGTTGCTGTTTCGTGAGTTATCATACATCTTATTTCTACCTACCTCGTCTTGCTATATTTCTGGACTTGAGGTGAGTCATAGCCCCACTTTTTACTCTTGAACTATGTTTTCAATGATTGGGGTGAGAAACGTGCAAATTATTTTATGTGGACTATTTATCGCTTCTATATTCTTTATAAAACTTGCTATGCGTATGGACTAGGATGTATTGTCAACTTTAGTCACATATTTTGTGTGTACTATTCAAGGTTGGCTTATTTGATTAATTGTTATTGTCAGCTTTAGTCACGCGGTTCGTGTGTACTATTCAAGGTTGACTTATTTAGATACTGTAGTGTGCACCTATAGGTTATTAATACTTCAGAGGTTATCCGAGTGTTTATTGGTATTGCGGGGGTTACCCGAATATCTATGATAAGTACGGAAGGGTATCCGTGTGTTTTGGTTATTGCGGAAGGGTTTCCGTGTGTTATGTTAAGAGCGGAGGGTATCCGCAGGCTTTTAGTGAATCCTTAGTCTAGCTAGCAAGCGTTTTGCGTATATGTCCACTATATTATTAGTTGAACTTAAACCTATGATCTCACCAGCGAAAGCTGACTTTTAGCACGTTTTCTCAGGTAATTAAGTGTTGAGGTGCATGCTTGGATTGGAAGGCTCGGCTGTGGCACACGGTTATGGATCTATATTTTCTAAACTCTGATAATTAAATTTGGACCTATTGTTATTTTATTTTGGGCCTGACTCTGAAATGATGTTGGGATAAATGTAAACCTTAAAACCCCGTATTTTGGTTGTGTTTTTACTATGTTTACTTTATCTCGTTCTATATTGTCTTGTGTTGGATACCAATCCCCGTAGCACCCCGAAAGCTTGTTGAGTCTTCCGCTGTATCAAATTTTGGGGGTGTTACAGATTGGTATCAGAGCCAAGGTTATAGAGAACTAGGTAAATAAACGCCTAAACTATAACCGTATTTTTATAGAAAATGATCCTTGACTACCGCCCGCCAGCCCGCCAAGCCGAAGCATCTTCTATTATTTGAGGTATTATGAGATATTTGAGATGATTTGAGGTTTATGGATTTTTAGTAATAAGATGGCGTTCTCGAGGATTTATATGGTCTATATGTTTTATAAACATTTTAGTAATGCGGTGTTTGAAATTCTTTTATTGAGATTATATATGGAATTATTTGATGAGTATGTTTGGTATGGTTTTATGAGTTGTGATTTAAGTTGTTTTGAAACACTTACACCTACCCTACGCCGTTGTCACAGACTATGGCCTCCCATATGGCCGATGTCGTCGAGGACATTCTTACTGCACCAGTTTTACCTGCACAGTTCACTATGGCATCTGATGACCCTTACCAGATGGCCATGACTTCAGCTACTGTATCACAGGCAGCTTCTACTTCAGCACTACCTGCTGCATCTACGCAGGGACCCTCATCTTCTTTAGGGCTCCCTGGTACATCGAGGCAGCTTACTCTTCATCAGGCTTTGGCTCGTGCGGCACCACGCTTTGCCCACCGAGCTACGGCACGCATGTCGGTACGCCCTACTCCATCACCTTTACAGATTGATGCTCATTCTCTTCTGTCTGAGGCACCGCCCACATCACTTCGTCGTCGTCCTAGATCACCTACTACATCTTCACATGGTTCACCCAGTAGGAGACGACGAGTGATGAGGTACTCTTCCGATGAGGAGGAGGAGGAGTACGAGGGTGAGGATGAGGCTGATGACCCTGAGCGGGAGGATGACCCTCAGGAGGCTGAGCATGGTGATGATGATGACCCTGAGGAGGAGGATGACCCTCAGGAGGATGAGATGCCTGATGATGATGATGATGTGTTAGCACCACCAGCTCAGGCTGAGGAGCCTGATTCACCTGTACACCCGATTGAGCCCGATTCACCTGATCATCCGTTCTTGTTTGAGTTACCACCGGGTAGTCCCGTGGAGTCGGATGCATCGTCTGAGATTTCTGCTGAGCATGCAGAGTTGGGTAAGATTGGCAGGTTATGGGCTCGGATTACTGAGCTTAGTGACAGAGTTGCACGCGTATCTGATCGACTTGAGCGAGTTATTGGAGAGTTTTTAGCAGATTTGAGGGTTGATTTGACTGTCGTTGTGGGCAGGACTACTGAGCTGAGGAGAGTTTTGATGGATGTCCACGAGCATATCGATAGTTTGCAGCGAGGATTTGTTACTGCTCGTGAGGCCGACCGCAAGCTTTGGCAAAGGAATGCCGAGCTAGAGAAGGAGGTGGCTGACCTCAAGAGAGACCGAGACACACATAGCGTGGAGTTAGGATCGTTATGGAGGGATCTTGATGGCTTGAGGCAGGAGTTGAGGATTCTCCGTCAGCCACGTGGCTAGTTGTTTGAGTTATATTATCTTGTTGCTTTCTTAGCCGAGGAGTGTTCGGTTAGAAAAGCTAGTTATCATATTTTGATGTATTTTGTACGGTATTCGTCTCTTTTGGAACGATTAGTATGTTTTGTGTTATCCGTTAGTTGGAACGATGTTAGATCGCTATTGTACGGTTGATGGTTATTAGTATATGGTATTATATGATTTTGGGTGTTATGGAAATTGAGTCCTTATTCGCTTATTTGTTGTTACGTGGTGTATTGTTGCTATTCTTTCCATGATTGGTTTCGTTGAAATGTTTTGTTGAGTATATCGATAAGTTCTATTGGAGACTCATGAACTTGTGTGATGTTACAGATCAATGGCACCCCGTCGAAACCCTGTTAGGTCTACCAGGACTGGTCCTGCTGTGACTACTCCTACTCCTGCTCGTCGAGGTCGTCGACCTACTCGAAATGTCGAAACCCCTACTCCTGACAACCTGGACACCACTAACCGTAACAACAGGAATCAAAATGTTGATGTTCAGGGAGACAATGATCATGTTCCACTTAATGCACCAACTGTGGATCAAGCAATGATCAACCAACTCGTGGAGCAAAGAGTTGCTGAACTACTAGCTGAGTCAAATCATTCCAACAATTCTGCTGGAACTTTTCCACCTGTTCGTGCTAATGGATGTCAATACAAGGAATTCAAGATTTGTGGACCCATTGAGTTTGGTGGAAATGAAGGAGTGGTTTACTTAGTCAGATGGATTGAGAAGACTGAGTCGGTGTTTAATGTCAGTGGTTGTGCGGAGAATGCGAAGGTAAAGTTTGCTTCTTTTACTTTCAAGGATGAAGCTTTGACCTGGTGGAACAACTACCGAAATGCAGTTGGGAGTGATGTAGCTTATGCTATGACTTGGGAGCAATTTAAGTCCTTGCTGATTCAGACTTATTGCCCAAGGAATGAGGTCAAGAAGCTAGAGATTGAGTTTTGGAACCACAAGGTGAAAGGTAATGATATGGCGACTTACAATCGTCGTTACCAGGAGTTAGCCTTGTTGTGCCCAGATATGGTGAAAACTAAAACTCAAAAGATCGAGAGGTATACTGATGGTTTGCCTGTAGCTACGAGGAATGATGTAATTTCTGCTAGGCCTGCAAACATCCATGAGGCAATCACAATTGCTCAACAACTTATGGATTCGTTGGAATTAGAAGAAGCTGATAAGGAGAAGAATGGAAAGAGAAAGAGAGACCGTCACTCTAAGAGTAATGATCACCGAAGCAAGAGACAAGCTAAGGCTTATGCTATTGGGAATGGAGATAAGAAGAATCAGAACGGTGATGCACCCAAGTGTGATCGTTGCCATCAGCATCACACTGGATGGTGTAGTGTGAAATGCCAGAATTGCTCAAAGAAAGGACATACAGCTAGGGACTGTAGAGCTCGACCCCTTGCAATGGTTCAAGCTGCTCCTGAGATGAGAAACAAGGCAGATGTTACCTGTTATGGGTGTGGAAAGAAGGGACACTATAGGAATGAGTGTAGAGAATCGCGGAACCGTGGAAATCAAGGCTCGGGTGGTAATGGGTACAATTATGGAAACCGTGGACGACAAGATAATGGGGACCAACGTGTGGAAGCTGGAGCTGCTCAGGGAAGAGTGTATGCACTCGGGAACGAGAGAGGAGAAGATCCGAACGTCGTTACTGGTACGTTCCTTCTCAATAATCGTTATGCTTCCATACTGTTTGATACTGGTGCCGATAGGAGTTTTGTGTCCACTACCTTTGCACCCTTACTAGAGAAACCCCCGATGGCCTTAGGAATTGGATATGATGTTGAGTTAACTAATGGAAACATAGAAAGGATTAATACTATCATTCGAGGTTGTACGTTAAATTTCTTGAACCACCCTTTCAACATAGATCTTCTACCCATCACGTTAGGAAGTTTTGATGTAATCATTGGTATGGATTGGTTGTCGAAGTATCGTGCTCACATACTTTGCGACGAGAAGATCGTGCGTGTACCCTACGGAAAGGAAGTCCTAAATATACTAGGAGACCGAAAGGATTATAGGAGCCCATCCCGATTAGCAGTTATATCTTGCACAAAGTTACCGAAGTTAATGGAGAAGGGATGTTACCTTTTCTTAGCCCAAATTTCTGAGAAGGGCGAGACGAAGAAAAAGGAAAGGTGCATTGGAGATGTGCCTATAGTTCGTGATTTTCCTGATGTGTTTCCTGATGATTTGCCGGGAATCCCGCCGACTAGACAAGTGGAGTTTCAGATTGAGTTGATACCTGGTGCTGCACCTGTAGCACGAGCACCTTATCGTCTTGCACCTACCGAACTGGAAGAGTTGTCAAAACAATTGGCGGAGTTAGCCGAAAAGGGATTCATAAGACCAAGTTCTTCACCTTGGGGAGCCCCAGTCTTATTTGTGAAGAAGAAGGATGGATCGTTTCGTATGTGTATTGATTATAGAGAGTTGAATAAGTTAACGGTGAAGAATCGATACCCGTTACCTAGGATCGATGACTTGTTCGATCAACTTCAAGGATCAAGTGTGTATTCGAAGATCGATTTGAGATCGGGATATCATCAACTTCGAGTTCGCGAAGAAGATATTCCGAAAACGGCTTTCAAAACCCGTTACGGGCATTACGAGTTCCAGGTGATGCCGTTTGGGTTGACTAACGCACCAGCAATATTCATGGATCTCATGAATCGTGTGTGTAAGCCTTACTTGGATAAGTTCGTGATTGTATTCATCGATGACATTCTGATTTATTCAAAGAGTGAGAAAGAGCATGAGGAGCATCTAAGACTCATTCTGGAATTGCTTAGGAAGGAGAAACTCTATGCCAAGTTTTCGAAATGCGAATTTTGGATTCCGACGGTACAATTTTTGGGTCACGTGATTGATAGACAAGGAGTCCATGTGGATCCTGCAAAAATTGAGGCGATAAAAGATTGGGCTGCACCTACAACCCCGACCGAAGTTCGTCAATTTTTGGGCTTAGCTGGTTATTACCGAAGATTCATCGAGGGATTTTCGAAGATAGCTAAACCATTGACCAAATTGACCCAAAAGAGTGTTACGTATGAATGGGGAGATAAAGAAGAGGAAGCGTTTCAATTGCTTAAGAAAATGTTGTGTAGTGCTCCTATCTTAGCGTTACCAGAAGGTAACGAGGATTTCGTTGTCTATTGTGACGCCTCACATAAAGGTTTAGGAGCCGTGTTAATGCAACGAGAGAAGGTGATAGCTTATGCTTCCCGACAGCTCAAAAAGCATGAGAAAAACTACACTACCCATGATTTGGAGCTCGGTGCTGTGGTTTTTGCTTTAAGAATATGGAGACATTACTTGTACGGAACCAAGTGTGTTGTGTTTACCGACCACAAAAGTCTACAACACATCTTGAATCAAAAAGAGCTCAACATGAGACAACGACGTTGGATCGAGTTGCTAAGCGATTATGATTGTGAAATTCGCTATCATCCTGGTAAAGCAAACGTTGTTGCTGATGCTCTTAGTCGAAAGGAAAGAGTACCACCATTACGAGTTAGGTCATTGGGAATGACTATCGTATCGCCATTACCATCTCAAATACTTGAAGCTCAAACGGAAGCGTTGAAGGCAGAAAATAGACCTGCCGAGAATATATTTGGGATGGCTGATAATGAGAAAGGATTTGTTGAGCGTTCGGATGGATTATTATGTTTTGGAGATCGGATTTGGGTACCGTTATATGGAGAAATTCGAGAAGTGATTATGCATGAGTTGCATAAGTCAAAGTACTCCATTCACCCTGGTTCCGATAAAATGTATCAAGATCTTAAGAAGTTCTATTGGTGGCCAAATATGAAGGCAGATATAGCATCGTACGTTAGTAAGTGCTTGACATGCGCCAAGGTTAAGGCTGAACACCAGAGACCGTCAGGACTACTAACGCAACCAGAACTTCCAGTCTGGAAATGGGAGCGGATTACTATGGACTTCATCACCAAATTACCGAGAACAGCTAGCGGTTGTGACGCTATCTGGGTAATTGTGGATCGTCTGACAAAGTCTGCTCATTTCTTAGCTATTAGTGAAGATGATAGTGTGGATAAGCTTGCGAGGTTATATGTGAAGGAAATTATTTCACGTCATGGAGTCCCGATATCTATTATTTCAGATCGTGATAGTCGTTTTACGTCAGCTTTGTGGCGATCACTTCAAACGGCTTTGGGGACGAGGCTTGATATGAGTACTGCATATCATCCCCAAACCGATGGTCAAAGTGAGAGGACCATTCAGACGTTAGAGGATATGCTTCGTGCATGCATCATAGACTTCGGTAAAGGCTGGGAGAAGTATTTACCCCTTGCGGAGTTCTCCTATAATAATAGCTACCATACAAGTCTTAAGGCTGCACCCTTCGAAGCTTTGTATGGTAGAAAGTGTCGTTCGCCTATTGGTTGGGCAGAAGTTGGAGATAGTCAACTTACAGGCCCTGAGCTTATTTTGGAAACTACCGAGAAAGTAACTCAGATTCGTGATCGGTTGCAAGCCGCCAGAGATAGGCAGAAGAGCTACGCCGATCAGAGACGTAAACCTTTAGAGTTCCAGGTTGGAGACAAAGTGATGCTGAAAGTCTCGCCTTGGAAAGGTGTAATACGTTTCGGGAAACGTGGTAAACTCAACCCACGCTACATTGGACCATTCTTGATCTTAGAAAGAATTGGGCCCGTGGCTTATAGGTTGGAATTACCGTCCGAACTGAGCAAAGTTCACGACGTGTTCCACGTGAGTAACCTGAAGAAATGTCTTTCTGATGAAATGCCCGTCATTCCAATGAGGGACATTCGTATAGATGAGAAACTGAATTTCGTGGAGGAACCGATTGAGATTTTAGATCGTGAAGTTAAACGACTCAAGAGAAGTCGCATTCCGCTCGTCAAGGTTCGTTGGAATTCCCGACATGGACCAGAGTTTACGTGGGAACGTGAGGACGAGTTCAGGAAGAGATATCTGAAGCTTTTCACTTCGTAGATGAATTTTTCCGAGTGAAACCCGGGACGGGTTTCCTTCTGAAACGGGGAGGATGTGACAACTGGCAGTTTAGGGAGCTATTTTTAAAACCCGCATTTCAACTTAAGTTCGTTCATAATTATTATTTGAAATTTTCATTTCACAACGAACTTGTAAGACCTATGTTATGGATATTTTAATTAATGACGTTATGGAATTCGTGAATTATGTTCATAATTCATTTTTGATTATGTGATCGGTGATGTATATTTGAATTCTCACTTGGTACTACGTTGACTTTGGCACTAGGATTTCCTAACATAGTTTTATGATTCGTCTTAACGAGTCCGTTATATATTCTAATTAATTACGAGAGGGTTCTCGTGTGATATGGACATTTTAAAATGAGTTCGGGTTCGGGCCACGTGTTTTTACATCTACCCACATTACCCGCTCAACCGTAATAATATCTTTATTATTACTCTTATTATTATTATTATTACATTTAACTTTCAAAAAAAAAAAATAATAAATAAAAAAAAAAAAAAAAAAAAAGTTAACAAAAGGGGGCTTGGGTCCGGTTTTAAACCACACACACAACACAAACACAAAACTCACTTTACTCTCACTCTCATCTCCCATCTCCCCCTCTTTGAAAACCCTAGCCGCCGTGCACTGTTCCGGCCAGCCGCCGCCACACCGCCGGCCACCACTCTAAAACACCACCATAAATCGAACCTCCATCATCCCTACTCTTAGATCCACTATAACACGCGCCTATAAACCCGTTATTTCACTTCGAATCACCATCTTATTCACCACTATTCGTTGTTTCTTGAAGGGTTATCACGGTTTTGAGTTCTAGATCGAAGGTGAGACGAGTTTTCACTCGTATGGTTAATAAAACCGTGACCTAGAGTCACGACATGATGAGATCCGAATGGGTTTTAATTAAAAACGTGTAATACTTGATGGGTTGTTGATTTGAAAAACGTTTTCTTGATAGTTTGGTATCCGGGTTTGGTTATCTTCGTCGGGTCGAGGTGTACCCGAGGGTGTAACCCTCGGTTTGTGCTTGTTCTTTCGACTATTCGAGCTTGTTGATCTTGGTGTTCGAATGAGGTGTTTGGAACCTCATTTATGTTATTGGACCGATTATTGATGGTCATGGTTAACCATGGTTGTCGATGGTTTCTTGGCCGACCACCCATGTGGGTCGTGTAGTTTGTTGGCTCGATGCCATCTTGAATCGACTCTTGTGAGTCGCGGCCTCTCGGCCATATATGGTTATTGAAGCCGAGACCCAAGTGGTCGAATGGCTAGTTGGAGTGTGGCTCTTGGAGCTTATTTTGATGACTTGAGGTTGTTGATTCGAGTCCTCGCGACTCGTGGTTTTGAGCCGTGACTCAAGTGAGTCGAGGGCTCGGGTTTGGCTTGGTAAACCGACCCAAACATTAACCTTGGTTGATGTTATTTTTCTATATAAATGTGAACTTGTTTGATTGTTGTTGTGGTATTTATTTCTCGGCCGAATACTTTTGGGTCGAATTGGATATTGGTTATGGTTTTGATATTGAGGAGTTGTTGTCGAGTGGTATGTGATATGAGGACCGGTTATGAGACGGTCGTTAGATGACGGAGATAGGTTAGTCGGGTACCGTAGTCGGACCTTATTGTTGTAGCCCGTGGTTGAGATTGTGATTTGGACGGAGATTTATTATTTATGACTTTGGTTTATTATTGGACTTGGACAATGAGCCGAGGGTCATGACTCGGACATATGACCATTTCGTATAACTCAATAACTAATAAAATTGAAACGAGAATAATAAAACTCGTAATAATCATTATTGATAATATGAACGTTTGTATGAAAGTATATACGTGAATAACGTATATATATATAACTATATAAACGCGTATATTAATAATAATAATAATCACGAGTCGTATTATAAATAATACGATTAGATATATATTAGGCTACTAAAGTGGCGTAATATTATTAAACGTATTATTATTACAAAAATTGTGTCATAAATGGGAAACTCCCGACAATTATGAAACATTTAATAAAAAGTCATTTCGAATATACAACGAATAAGTTTATTGAGTTAGGCGAAATTGTTGTCACTCGGGTCCAGGTAAGTCATTATTTGTGACATTCGTGTTGTCTCGGATATATGACGACTAATATAGACGTTTTCTATAAGTAAATCACCACTCAACCGTAAGGTTGAGCCGGGTTGTTTGGTTATATGAAACGAATATATTAGTGGGCAGCGTATCCTACGACGCCCATAGGTTGTAGTATATGTAAAGTGTAATAGATTTCGAGGGTATATATCGGGAAATCTGGCCAATTTGGCGATATATACGAGGAATTTATTAAACTATGATATATACTATATAGTAATTATGTGCTATGTGCTTTATATGTGCTTTAGATTGGGTGTAATCTTGGAACGGTATATTACGTAAATAAATATGAGGATTATCAAATCGACGGATTTGGTAAACTTTGACGATTTATTTAAATGATATATTGGGCTAATATTAGATCTATAGTTTATTATATGTTCTATGTGTGATCTTGTTGGTTTGTTTTGAGTCGACCCACCACCCGTATGGACACCAAACGCAAATACACCAAACTGATACGAAATGGATTTTCGGAAATAAAACGGATTCTCGTCCGGGTTTGGGAATATTATATATTTGAGGAAATGATTTCTAAAAGAGTTAATATTGTTAGGTCGTGCCAAGTCCGTAGTTGCTGTTTCGTGAGTTATCATACATCTTATTTCTACCTACCTCGTCTTGCTATATTTCTGGACTTGAGGTGAGTCATAGCCCCACTTTTTACTCTTGAACTATGTTTTCAATGATTGGGGTGAGAAACGTGCAAATTATTTTATGTGGACTATTTATCGCTTCTATATTCTTTATAAAACTTGCTATGCGTATGGACTAGGATGTATTGTCAACTTTAGTCACATATTTTGTGTGTACTATTCAAGGTTGGCTTATTTGATTAATTGTTATTGTCAGCTTTAGTCACGCGGTTCGTGTGTACTATTCAAGGTTGACTTATTTAGATACTGTAGTGTGCACCTATAGGTTATTAATACTTCAGAGGTTATCCGAGTGTTTATTGGTATTGCGGGGGTTACCCGAATATCTATGATAAGTACGGAAGGGTATCCGTGTGTTTTGGTTATTGCGGAAGGGTTTCCGTGTGTTATGTTAAGAGCGGAGGGTATCCGCAGGCTTTTAGTGAATCCTTAGTCTAGCTAGCAAGCGTTTTGCGTATATGTCCACTATATTATTAGTTGAACTTAAACCTATGATCTCACCAGCGAAAGCTGACTTTTAGCACGTTTTCTCAGGTAATTAAGTGTTGAGGTGCATGCTTGGATTGGAAGGCTCGGCTGTGGCACACGGTTATGGATCTATATTTTCTAAACTCTGATAATTAAATTTGGACCTATTGTTATTTTATTTTGGGCCTGACTCTGAAATGATGTTGGGATAAATGTAAACCTTAAAACCCCGTATTTTGGTTGTGTTTTTACTATGTTTACTTTATCTCGTTCTATATTGTCTTGTGTTGGATACCAATCCCCGTAGCACCCCGAAAGCTTGTTGAGTCTTCCGCTGTATCAAATTTTGGGGGTGTTACATTAATGATGGTTCTAGGATGAGTTTCTTATACCAAAAGAAAGAGGGGAAAGAGAGGGATAAAATGGTGGTATTAGTTTTGTTGGGGGATCGGAGGTACGGCGGTGGTGGCCGGATTTATGTCGGCGGCGGCTAGGTTTTTGGATGGGGAAGAAATAGATGAGAGAGAGATGAGAAATAAGTGAGTGTGAGTGGGTTTGTGTGTGTGTAGAACCGGACCAAAACACACCTTATTAACTTTTTTTTTTTTTTTCTTCTTATAAATGATAATAATAATAATAATAATAATAATAATAATAATAATAATAATAATAATAATAATAATAATAATAATAATAATAATAATAATAATAATAATAATAGTAATAATAATAATATTATTACGGTGGAGCGGGTAACGCGGGTAATTGTAAAAACATGTGGCCCGGACCCGAACTCATTTTAAAACTTCAATATCACTCGAGAACATCTCGTGAATAATTAAAAATATATCGGACTCGTTAAGACGAATCATAAAATTGTCGTTAGGTAATCCTAGTGCCAAAGTCAACGTAGTACCAAGTGAGAATTCAAATATACATCACCGATCATATAATCAAAAATGAATTATGAACATAATTCACGAATTCCATAACGTCACTAAATAAAATATCCATAAAATAGGTCTTACAAGTTCGTTGTGAAATGAAAATTTCAAATAAAAATTATAAACGAACTTAAGTTGTAATGCGGGTTTTAAAAATAGCTCCCTAAACTGCCGGTTGTCACAATTATGGAGGAACTGAGGAAGAGAGCTGATGCAGATAAGAATGACAAGTCTGTGAAAGACTTGGTGATGCTGTTGTTCGAGACTGCATTGCTC
The DNA here is from genome assembly GCA_030686995.1 of Artemisia argyi. Classification (NCBI taxonomy): domain Eukaryota; kingdom Viridiplantae; phylum Streptophyta; class Magnoliopsida; order Asterales; family Asteraceae; genus Artemisia; species Artemisia argyi. The sequence goes on along the minus strand of CM060703.1, from coordinate 233,022,678 downwards.
ACATCTGGATTCAGTTTGGATGAACCAAACACATTTGGAAACAGGATTCACAGAATGTTGAAGCTTGGTTTGAGCATTGATGAGGATGCTGGTGAAGGTGCTGTCGACATGACAGCATTGGAAGAAGCTGACGTTTGCAAGATGGAGGAAGTCGATTAAGCGCAGGGCTGTTGGTTCGTTTGCTTGATGTCTTATTTTTTGATGACTTAGCAAATGCAGTATCTGATTTTAGTAGGTTTTTATTTTTCAAATGTGTCTTTGATTATGTCGAATCGCTTCTTTTGTAGTTGGACTTGGGTTTATAAAGTAAAGTCTTTATATATTACTTTTCGGTGCTTAATCTCTAATGTTAATTTTATATGCCTACAATCAGTCCTTGCTACTTATTAATGTACATGTTTACATATTGTTGTGTAATCTGCACGCTTAACAGATGTGCGTAGATGTTTTGTCTTAAAGAATGATTATACATTGTGAATTTGAAGCGCTTGATATTATGGAGCATTGTCTCAGACTATTCAGTTCTAGAAATCGTTGAAAATATGCCGACGTGGTCCAAGTCATGGAACAGATGTCGGCCTGCAATCATCCTTTATCGTAACAAACTGTTGTGTAACTGTTGGAATAATGATATCATGACATTCATATAAAATAAACCAAGCACATCAAGTGAGCATAGCGGAAGCAATTATAACAAGATCATATAACATGTAATTAATTAATCAAATATAAATAGTAAACATACCTTTGTGATTCTAGCCCGAACAAGAATCAATTGCAATCTTCAAATCAAGAACCCTAATTAGGGTTTATATGGATTATAAGAATTACCCCTTACCTCTTTTGTAATTCAATCCAAGAATCAAACAATAATGTGTTTGAATCACGTTCTTGTACACACGTACTAATTCAAGAAAAAGTTTATGCAAGTAAATTAAACACAAAACTTAGTTTGATCAATAAAATCAAATCCCTTAAGGGATTAGTTTGATGGATCAACTAGAACAAAGAAGAGGAGAGAAAACACCAAGATGTGTGTACAAGTTATGAGAATAATGAATCCCATGAGGTGTTTATATACTAATGAATACTTGGAGCTCAAGGCACAAAGGAGGTGGAGAACCCTCCCTTGCCGATCGGTTGTAGCATCCCAAGAGGGATTCCGGAACCTTCTCTTGTTTCCAATTATTCACAAGTATTACTTTCCTAATCTTCGTTAATAGGTCATTAGTCATTTATCATTAAATACTAATTACTATTACTAGTTTTGTGTTTATTAATAATTACTTATAACATTTATAAATAATTATTTCTTTCTCTCTTCATACGTATTGTGTGCAATCCCGTAATCTCGAGTTCTATCCTAACATACGACTACTAAAATAATGTCCATAATCTAACAGCTCCCACTTGGACATATTTTAATAGTGTAATCACATCGGTTAGCGTCTTGCAACACGCCAATGCCTCTAGTACGATCTCGAGTAAGGCTCCTGGAAAACCTTTTAATGATTTCTCATTATTTTTATCCTTTTGTTTCTAATACCATGTTAATAAGGATGTGGATTAAAGTCATTCCTTAATTAACCATTCTGTTTCTCGTTGTTAGTGATTGATCAAGATTACCAAATTGTTGGATCGTGAACACCTTGAACTTGTGTTAATATTGATACTTTGAGTGATACCACTAAGTATGCGGAATCTACTTAATGATACTTAGAAGATTGATTGTGAATGAAACAGTTGTATGTATGTGAGAACAATGTATGTAACAAACAAATAGCTTCAATATTATTAATGATAATAATACGAGTGATCTATGATATCACTAGGGTTACACCTTGAAGCTCTAAGAAAAACGTATTAGAAAGATATATTCTAACTATAACCTAGGATCTCCTTTTATACAGCAAGGAGTCCTCTTCTACAAGATAAGTATAATGCTAATAGAATAAGATATACACAAGATCTTTTCTATGTTTATCTAAGCGCATTTCTCTAACAGTTATCAAGAAAGCAGTGGTAATATTTGTTCTTGCAGTGGTAATGAGTTTCCACTGCAAGTACAATTGTCTGCAGTTGTAACATCTTCACTAGCCGTGGTAACTATTAGTATAATTCCCAACAATCCTCCCCTAAACTTATGATTTATAGGTAAATCAACAAGTTTCTTCAAGTATACAATAAACCTGAGGATATGGGAATTCTTCCAAACACTTATCTTGTTTTTCTCAACACTGTATCAGCTCTTGCATATTGATCTTGAATCTTCTGAATCAAAGCTCTAATTTTTTCATCAGCAGCAGTATAATTTTTTCAGTATCTCATATTGATCTTTAACTTTGACATGCTGAGAGCAATCCTCCCCTGAATCTGATCATCATTTTTCTCCTCCCCTGTTTGGGAGAATCTCCACCAAAATCAACACAATCAGATAAAATTCAGAAGAACTTCCATCAATTTCGTTTGTATCCACCTGTTATGAGAATTTGGTACACAGTTCCATCAATTCTTTTTGTAACATACTGCCTTCAGCACTTCCAGATGTATTACCTTCTGGGAGAGGTGCATCTTTAGACAAAGATTCAATTTCATACCTAGTTAAACTAGATAGTACTTTTGAACCACCCATATGTTTTAATTTGGCTAGGGATTTCACAACCTGTATCCAATCCCTTAGAATCAGACACATGAAGTGTTGCCATGGTAGAGCTCTGAATGATATTGTCATGTCCTGCATCTACACATGTTAAGGAAAAATTTTACACTGTCAGTGGTAACTGTGAACCTGCAATGGTAAAAATCAACAGAATTTTCAAAGAGCAGTGGTAAGTAAAACATGTAAAATTTGCTACTCTTATCATAGTTTTTAGCAAACTATCAGCTATCAACGGATTTGATATGTCTTTACCATGAGCCGTTTGCTATGGACTAGCCAACTCTTGATCACAAGGATGTATGGTGAGTTGATAACCTAGTTTTTGGTAAACTATCAACCATGAACGGATTTGGTGTGTCTTTACCTGTAGCCGTTTGCTCAGGACTAGTTGATTCTTATGCGGATTAGACATGGTGAATCAATAACCATTTGTTATGTGTCTTAAGTTACACATCTTATAACTCCATTCACATTAAACATCTTAAGGACCAAACTTAACCAATATTAGTTAACCCAAGTAACTTTTAACCAAGTTACTATTTATACATTTATTGCTCCAAAGTCAACCCGATATCATCCATAATTACTCCTTCAAACTACCAAAACGGATAGGAGTAAAGATACTTCGTTAATTATCCATTGGCCTTGACTTTGCATATAAATAGGGGTCTCAAAACACATCTATCAGCATCAACCAAATTAGCACATTAACAAACCCTAAACTTAAATATGAGTTTCCCAATCGTGTACATCTCCTCTGACAGCTCTTCTGATGAAGTGATCAGCTATGTTTCAGATTCTGAAGAGCATTCTTCTGGATGGAGTGGATACTTTCCACCAAGTGCTTTTCCATCAAGTACTGCATCAGCTCCATCTGTTGATGTCGATTCAGAGAAAGATGATCCAACCTTCAACCTTTCTGAGGAACTACCAAAGGCACTTACAACTGCCCTGAAGACTGCCATACACAACATGAAGTGACCAGAGTCGTCAAAGCCTGCAAAAGATCTGAAACCTCCACCACAAGTGCTTGGGCTTGCTTGTCCAAGAAAACAGCTTTCCTTTGATGAGAAGAGGAACAAGCCAGCTAAGGGCAAGCATGCTTATGAGGGCAAAGGGAAAAAACCTATGTAGTGTCTGAAGATCTTAGGTTGTTAGGTTGTGAGTTGTTAGTTTAAGTTTACATGTGTTTTGAACTTGTCTTAGTGAAAGAATGTACTCTGCAACCTTTTGAAGTGATAAATAAATGATCTTCTTTATTTCCTTATTACCACTGTGAGAGCAAATCGTTCCACTGTATGATGCATAGTTTCCACTGAGCTTGTTTCTCCTTCATAAGTGTTAGTGGAAAACCATACAAACATATACAAACAATAATAGTACATTTAAAACTATCCTGCAACACTAAAAAGTATTAGACATCAAAAGTTTATGGATTAAGCATTCCAATACCTGTTACCAAGTACTGAAATCTACCCACATCAAGCCCTTTTGTTAATAAATCAGCATAATTGTCATCAGTGTGAATTTTGACAACATGAATAAGCTTTTTCTCAAAACAATCTCTAATAAAGTGATGTCTAATTTCAATATGTTTAGTTTTAGTGTGTTGCACAGGATTCTTAATAATGCAAATTGTACTACTATTGTCTATATATATGATGGTGTTCATGAAATTGTACCCATAATCCAAGAGTTGATTCTGAAGCCAAAGAATCTGAGCACAACAACTAGCAGCTGCAACATATTCTGCTTCAGTTGTTGAAGTAGCAACCATTGTCTGTTTCTTGCACTGCCATGACACCAATCTACATCCAAGGAATTGACATCCTCCTGTGGTTGATCTTCTATCCAAACTTGCACCAGCATAATCACTATCTGAGTAAGTAATCAACTACATAGGAGATTCCCTTGGATACCACAATCCTAGATTAGGATAAGTCTTCAAGTATCTAAAAATCTTTTCCACTGCTGTCAGATGTGATGTCTTTGGAGTCACTTGAAATCTTGCACAGGCACACACAGCAAACATAATGTCTGGCCTTGATGAAGTGAGATACATCAAAGAACCAATCATAGACCTGTAAGTATGAACATCAACATTTACACCACTAGCATTCTTTAACAATAAGTGAGTGGTCTTGTCAGCAGGGGTATTGGAAGATTTTGCATCAGTGAACTTGAACTTCTTAATTATCTCAGCCACATACTTGTCTTGACTGATAAAGATGCCTTCTTTACTCTGTTGTACTTGCAGCCCCAAAAAGAATGTGATTTCCCCCATAGAACTCATCTGAAATTCATCTTTCATCAGCTTCTCAAACTCTTTGCACATCTCTTGTTTAGTAGATCCAAAGATAATATCATCAACATATACTTGCACAAGTAGAATATCACCCTTGTCTTTCTTGATGAATAAAGTTTGATCAATCTTGCCCCTATGAAACCCATTATTCAATAAATAAGTAGCTAAGGTTTCATACCACTTCCTTGGAGCCTGATGTAGGCCATAAAGAGCCTTGACTACTTTATAAACTTTATTGGGGTGATGTGGATCTTCAAAGCCTGGAGGTTGAGCAACATATACCTCCTCATCAATAGTACCATACAGAAAGGCACTCTTAACATCCATTTGATAGACAGTAAAGCCCATAAATGATGCATAGGCTAGAAATAGTCTAATAGCCTCAATCCTTGCAACAGGAGCAAAAACTTCTTCATAATCAATACCCTCCTCTTGAGTGTATCCTTGAGCAACTAATCTAGCTTTGTTCCTGATGACAATACCTCTTTCATCTTTCTTATTCCTGAACACCCATTTAGTACCAATCACTTTCATACCATCAGGCAAATCACAAAGAACCCAAACCTTTTGAAGCTTAAACTGCAACAACTCATCCTGCATAGCTTCAACCCAGCTTGACTCTCCTAAAGCCATAGAAACATTTTTAGGCTCCATTTGTGATAGAAAGCAGAAGAATAAACATTCATTCTTAGTAATGTGATTCTTGGACTCATAGACTTCACTTATGAACCCATGAACATCTGTCATCCTTGTTTGCCTTCTTGTCTTCACACCTGAATTAATTTCACCAATAACATTCTTAATTGGGTGAGCTTTATGAACTGTAGATTGTGATGTGTTAGGAATATCATATGATGATGGCATATTTGTGATTTCATCATCATCATTTGGTGTCTCCTGAGCTATATTTTCCACATCTGGACCGTCAGTGGAAACATCATGTGTTGCAGTGGTAACAGGATTACCACTGCCTTCAGGAATATCATCATGCAGAACATCAAAATTCACAAATTCATCTTCCTGAACAGTATTCTTTGAAGGTTGTGAGTCTGCATTAAATTCCCAAATAGGCATAACAAATTGATCTTTATCATCTTCATCATCTTGGCAAGATTCATCTTCATCAATAAACTCCTCTGAGTCCTCAAGATCAGCATCACTTGAATCTGAGGTAATAGGAACATAGTTCATTGTATTTGATAAAGTCTCAAGATCAAATAGCCATTCAGGTCCTGAACCTGCTATGTTAGCTTTATTTTCAAGAAACTGAACATGCAAATTCTCTTCTATCTTCCTTGTTCTTAAGTTGTAGACTCTAAAAGCCTTACTAACCATGGAATAACCAACAAAGAAACCTTCATCTGCCTTTTCTGCAAACTTTCCCAAATGATCAATGGTATTGAGAATTGTGACATGACATCCAAATGGCTTCAATAAATCCAAAAGTGGGGGTCTTCCTCTGAAAAGCTCATAAGGTGTCTTGTTCTTTGACTTGACCACTAATACCCTGTTTTGAATATAGCAAGCAGTGTTAACTGCTTCAGCCCAAAATGTCACTGGAAGCTTTGAATCAGCTAACATGGTTCTAGCAGCCTCAATTGGTGTTCTATTTCTTCTTTCAGCAACACCATTTTGCTGAGGTGTTCTTGCAACACTAAATTCTCTTTTAATACCTTTGTCTTTGCAGAAATCATCCATTACTCTATTCTTGAACTCTGTCCCATTGTCACATCTGATGATCTTTATCTTCTTTTCAGCTTGATTTTCAACTTCAGTGATGAAAGTCTTGAGTATGCCTGTAGTTTCATCCTTGGTATTTAAGAAGAAAACCCATGTAAATCTGCTAAAATCATCAGTCACAACTAGGCAATACTTCTTCAAATTGATGCTGCTAACAGAAGTAGGACCAAACAAGTCCATATGCAGCATGTAGAGTGGATGATCAATAGTATTTACTGCCTTGGTCTTGCAAGAAGCTCTGTGTTGTTTACCTTTAAGACAAGCAACACATGTTTGATCATTTTCAAATCTCTTCTCAGGTAAACCTATGACTAGACCATCTTTTACAATCTTATTGATGGTCTTGAAGTTAACATGACCAAGTCTTCTGTGCCAAAGCATAGGTTCATCCAAAGTGGCTTTTACAAGTAAGCAAGTAACATCATCTTTAGCCACTATCTTCTTCATGTCAATGCTATATAGATTACCTTTTCTAGGGATTTTGAGCAAAATGTCTTTTTCTTCAGGTAGCTTATAATCCTTAGATAAGATATAGCATTCATCTTCTGAGAATAGAACTCTGTTTTTCTTGTCACACATCTGTGACACACTGAAGAGGTTGTACTTGAGTTCTGGTACATAGTATACATTCTCAAAGTCCAAGTTTCCAGCCTTGATTGTTCCTTTGCCAGAAACTTTGCCACCAATTCCTCCTCCAAAACTGACAGCTTGCCCATAAAATGATTTGAAATTTGAAAGATAGGCCTTGTTGCCAGTCATGTGCCTGGAACATCCACTATCTGAATAACCTTGATCCTCTTTTGTCTTTGAATGTCCTTGGACACAACATAAAGGAATTAGTACCTTTTGGGGACCCAAGCCACAAATGACTTGGATCTGCCTCGTGTATCAATATAATTGTATCTATCAAAGGTCATTGATACACCATTGGGATTGTTTGAGGTTGTTGTTCCTTTTGGTTTCCATTCCCAACGAGCTGAGGCCTTAACAGCATTACCCATGTTTACCCTTTTCTTATTCACATAGACACCAGTGGAAACATTTGGTCTTGCAGTGGTAACTGCAGGCCTAGCAGTGGAAACTGCTGGATTAGTAAATTTGGGTCTCCACATGTGATTCTTGTGATCATTCTTTTCAAAATAAGTCTTTTTCCCTGTTTGATAAGATTTAACAAAAGTAGTGACAGGGGACTTAGGATAAACTCTGTTTTTACTACTAGCAGTGGCAACTGCTGGTCTAGCAGTGGAAATAGGTTTAATGCCAGTGGTAAGTAAAACAGACCTGGGAACCAACTTGCTTAGAGGGTTTGGATGAGTTATTTTATTAGAATTATGTCCATTCACCTTTGTATTCATAAACACTTCCCTTCTTCCCATGTGGTAGTTACAAGTATAGGAAAGATGATCAAAGCTACCACAAATATGACAGGCCTTATTGTTGAACACAAAATCACTACCAAACTGCCTAGTTTTAACATGATTCCAACTTCTCATGTTCCCTCTAGGAGATTTAGACCTATCCCTGTACATTTCAGCATACCTAGTAGTAGGCCTAGTGTAATTTGACTGTGTCCTAGGCTTCTCTTTGACTACTACAGGAATACTTTTTCTTTCCTCTACTTTAACATTTTCAGGAACACTAGATTTAGACTCAACATTCAAACATTCATCTTTAAGAGATGAGTCACTAGCACTATCAAAAGTCTCAACCTCAACCTGAACCTTTTCAGTTTCAATTGGTTTAACAAATTTTGGTCCATAGGTCATAGGTAGATCCTGAAATTCTTCTAAACCTGTGTGAGCTAGGTCAATGCCAGGAGGTGCTGGACACCTCTTAGAGGTGGTGGAACAGATTTGTATCCAAGACCTGATTTAGCTTTGCTCACAACTTGGGCTTCCCAAATTTTGCTAATGCTCTTAGATTGATGGTCTAGTGTTTTATTAGTTATCTGAATGTTCTCACTAGCCTTCTTAACTTTTTCAATCTCTTCCCTAAGAGCTTTATTCACTTCAACATAAAAATCTAAGTCTCTTTTTAAAACAGCAATGTCATCACTGAACTTAGATTCATTTGCCCTATAATGCTCTATCTGTTTTTCTAAAACACCTAGACCTCTTTTATGATTTGCTAAATTATAATTAGTATGATGTAAATCTAGCATCAGTGCATCATTTTGTGTTTTAGAGATCTCTAACTCTTTTAAGGCCTTACAGTTTTTAGAACAAGCATTATCAGTATGTACCTCAGTGTCAGAGAAAGCCATGAGTGCATGCTCAGTAGCTAGCATTGCAGATTCTGAATCATCTTCTCCATCCTGAGTCATAAAGCTCCAATCAAAGCTCACTCCATCAATAGCCAATAGCACCTTTGGCTCTTCTGTTGTAGGTTCTTTGTTCTTATCCTTCTTGTACCAAGTTGACTTGTTATCAGATTTCCTTGGTTTTCTACATTCTCTTGCAAAGTGCCCCATCTTGTGACAATTATAGCACTCCACCTTCTTTTTGTCAAAACCTACAGTCTCATTGCCACTTATATGTATCTTTCTCCCTGTCTTCTTCCAGAACTTCTTTGATCTTAAGCTTAGTAATGCCACCTGCCATTTAATGTCCATCTCCTCCATATCATCTTCATCAATTTGATCCAAATCCTCATGATTGAGAATTGAACCACCCACATGGCTTGATATAAAGGCATAGAAAGTAGCATCACTTAGTCCTGCAACCTATTTCTTTGAGCTCCTAGTGGAAACACTTCCATTACTAGTGGAAACAATCATGTTACCACTGTCATCATCACTATCACTTTCTTCATCTGAACTATCATTAATTGATGATGATATGAGTGCTACACTTGCAGAACTTGTTCTTAATTTGCCAGCTTTCTTTAATCTTTGTTCAATAACTTTGAAGTTATTATACACATCATTAAGCTTCATGGTCTCTAGATCTGGCTTATCTTCCCAAACAGCAACATTGGTGTCAAACTCAGAAGGTAGGCTTCTTAGGAATTTAAGATTGAGATCTTCCTTTTCCACCTCAATTCCATAAGCAGTGAGTTGAGTAACAATCTTTTGTAGCCTTGTGAATATGCTATCAAGAGATTCATTACTTGTTGAACCAAAGTTTTCATAAGTCTGCTTCAGTAAAGTTTTTTGAGTCTTCTTGGTAGAATCATTACCACCAAACACTTCATAGATCTCATCAAAAAGAGTCTTTGCAGACTTGTATTTGCTAAAAGCCAGAACTTGTTCTCTGGGTAGAGCCATCAATAACAAACCTCTAGCCTTCAAATCATTCTTTAGCTGACTTCTTTCTTCATTAGTGACAGGACCAGTGTTAACTTTTGTTACTGTCTTGTCACCAACTTGCTCTACAGTTGTACCAGGTTTGAATGAATTTCCACACATAATAATCTCCCATAATGTGTAGTCTTGAACCATAAAGAATTGTTCTATCATAAGCCTCCACATCTCAAAGTCATTTATCTTAAGCTTAGGAAGCTTTGCAGCAATGTTTGATTGGCTTGTTTCTGTCTCCATTGTTTCTTTTGAGTCTGCCATAGGGTCTTCTAAATCAAAATATCAAAGCCTTGCTCTGATACCACTTGTTGGATCGTGAACACCTTGAACTTGTGTTAATATTGATACTTTGAGTGATACCACTAAATATGCGGAATCTACTTAATGATACTTAGAAGATTGATTGTGAATGAAACAGTTGTATGTATGTGAGAACAATGTATGTAACAAACAAATAGCTCCAATATTATTAATGATAATAATACGAGTGATCTATGATATCACTAGGGTTACACCTTGAAGCTCTAAGAAAAACGTATTAGAAAGATATATTCTAACTATAACCTAGGATCTCCTTTTATACAGCAAGGAGTCCTCTTCTACAAGATAAGTATAATGCTAATAGAATAAGATATACACAAGATCTTTTCTATGTTTATCTAAGCGCATTTCTCTAACAGTTATCAAGTAAGCAGTGGTAATATTTGTTCTTGCAGTGGTAATGAGTTTCCACTGCAAGTACAATTGTCACAGTTGTAACATCTTCACTAGCCGTGGTAACTATTAGTATAATTCCCAACACAAATCATCTGAACATATTCAGGGAAGATCTTGGGCACGGCCATGCAAACATCTTGACAACCCTACGAGGGGCCCAGCAGTATTAAACTCCAAAATTAAATTTGAATGAACAAATTCTATCTTGACTACAAGCAAAACCCACAAACTTTGTACCACTTTCGAAAACAACCCTTATGACCACCAGTTACGTATAGCGTTAAGTTGTTCCACAAAAATGTACTACATTCATGACACTTATCTTGCATCTCAAGTCTGAGGATAACTTCTCATGATTTACTTAATAACAAAATCCATAAAGTAACATCATGTAGTTGGGATAAGTCCTATATTCGGTATCATTGAATATCATCTGAAATGGCATGATTACGCATCAATATACTTTAAGTATATTATACCAACCTTCATATTTGTCTTGATTTAATAATATTCCCATATTATTAACTGACAACGGACAATTTAGAATAACATTTATTCATGGATTAAACATACAAATATAGGATACAATATATATTATAAATTAAACATACCATGTATTTCAATTTATCATAATAATTGTTTAACATCCCTTATCCAAATACTAAATAGATCAATGCATGATATCTCTTGTTGATGAATTATGTCTCAAGTAATGACATTCATACTTGTTGACAAGACATAAATCATCCAACTTTGATCTATCGGAATTTTGAGAATACTTATTTCAAGAATTCAACTATTAAAGTTCTTGTATATGCATACTCAACTATTTTGATAATGCCTTATAATCTTTCATAAATGTGTGACATCCTTAACCACCAATTTATGATAATCAAACTTCCAAACATTTTAAAGTTTAAAGTATTCTTGTTCTCTTAATGTATAATGCAACTATGCTCTTACTAAGCATAACTAGTACATATAGCCAAAGATGAAATCTTTACCATAACTAGTATTGAGTGTCATCTCAATTTCATTTAGCATCATTGTATGCAACAACAATATACTATTAAAACTTTCCGTAAACATTAATATCTATTGTGTAATGTTTGATGCCCTTCAAACTTTCAAGTTTGTTGGCTATGACAATTTTCACAACAATTGAAAAATTGTTCATCTATAGAATTTGGAAGCTATTCCAGATTTCGGATGTGATTCTATAATCAAACATATTCTTTTAGAATATTACACAAGTTATCTAATTACTTTTAATTAGATATTAATATTTCTAAATCATCTTGTAATCAAGCATGATACAACAAAACATGATGTTCATGAAAAATCTTTGAGTCATACTTAGATTTTATTCATGTCATACATAACTATTTAGACTTTCTAAATAATATATCATGTTATATTAGATTTATTTACCACACATGTTTCAACAATAACATTCATTCCAAGGTTATATGTCTTATTTCCTAAATCTTACAAGTAAAATTTTATTCCATTCTAAGACATAACATTTACTTATATGGAATATTACTTTTCATATGTTCTACAACATATATGATTTAAGAAATTAAACATAATACTCCCACTAGCTTTTAGGAATACTTAGAAATTATCTTATTTCAATTATAAATCAAAACATGAATTTAATAATTAAACATAAGAGTAATCTTCTAGATGCATGCATTTATCCATCCATGGATTATTGCACTTTGTACACTTCCAAAGATTTATATAAATTCATAAACTCCTTTTGATTACTTATCGTCCTCGCTCAAGTAATCACTCAAGAAAGAGTTTTGATATTCCATTGTCAATTTTATAAATATGACAATCATAATCTTTATATATTTAATGTATTTAGAAAAGAATATTCAATCACAGTTAATCGCTTAAATAATCTTGTCATAAAACATGCATTAAATACGTGCACAATATTGTCCATATGATTTCTATACAAAGATTTAAACCACAAGAGTTACCTAATCTTTGAAGAAACTCATCTTCATTTTCTAGTCTAACTATTAAGATAAACCAAGTTTCTAAAATTGATTATCTTTATGGACAACATCTTAATCATTCATATCATGTATACTTTACCCAATTTCATATTTGGTAATGTATCATAATGATTATCAGGTTTACAATAATCCTGTAAATCATAGTCCTCAGCATATTAATCAAATATCTGAGATATATTGCTATTCTATGAATGATAATTCCATCATCTTGAGATTTAACATTTAAATGTCAACCTTTATCATCGTGTTGAGATTTAACATTCAAATGTCAAACTTAATCATGATATTTACTAGTGTATTTTAGAAGATTATGTATCTTATAATTTTATCTTTTAAAGATCAAAACTCCCACTTGCTTTTAGTAATTTAAAGACTATCTTTAAATACTTAGCAAATAAAGAAACAATACAATGTTCTCTTTTAGGATATTACAAATACTTATTGATAGTTCCTGACTTAACTTTGTTAATAACCTCTTCATAAGCAGTTAAACAAATTTAGAACTTCAATTTAAGACTTAATGTAATTCATCACATTCATCACATTATAATGTCTTATAAACCTTCTATGTTGGAGTTTTATTAAATATGTCCAAGTCATACTCAACATTCAAACCTTGATAACTTTTGGAAGAAAAGAAGTCATAGTTATCTTTAATCAAACAATATAACAAGAGTTTGATTTTCCTAACTGAACATACCATAAACATTTGGTATTTCATTAGTATTAATATTGTAAGACAATCTAACAATATTTAAGATAACCATATTTCCTTTTGACTTGACTATTTACCAACTAATGCATTTTAATGGTATAATAATTTTCAAGCCAATTACATGCTTTTTAACACAAGTACTTTTTACAAAGTCACTTCATGTCCATGTCTTTACAAGAAAACATAAACTATTATAATCCCACTATATGTTATAAGTCATTTAACAATTTAATAACTTCATGTATATGTCTTAATTAAAAAATACAACAAGATAACGTCTTACTTTGTTATAAGTCTTGTAACAATTAAAAGACTTTATGTTTATATCTTTACAATGAAACATAAACATGTTTAACTAAAGTAATTATGAATACCATCTTTGGTTTCAATAGTAATTTCAAGTTAATTTATTACTTCACAATAATGTAAATAACATTATTTCTTCATTTATTTATGTCATTCCAAGAACACATAAATATTCAGAATGAAGTAGCATTAGATTACTTAATTAATTTATGTCATTCCATGAATTCATAAATCTATAAATTAAAGTAGTCTTGATATCATATTGACACATGTTCTAATAGGTATCTAATTTAGAAACTGCAAATTCTCATAGTTCAATTACATCAGTTGATCTGCTAGTAATGAAAATATGAAATTCACCTCGTTGTTGCAATCTAGTTAAGCTCTCACATAACATAAATTGTAACACCAAGTGTTTCTTGAATTAATATTAGAACATTATTCTCTTACCTTGTAGTCAAGAGAATCCATTAAATCATATCTTTATGAGTTGTTTCTTGCACACATTAAAGATAACATTTCTCCCACTTGTGCATGGAACAACCTCATATAGTTGATAAACAACATGCCATGCATTTGTTTATGTGTTCAATATGATTGTGTCATAGATTTTAGCATAACAAGTATATGTAAAACAACAATGTCTAGTAAGGAAACGTACAAGACTATCCTTAAAAGTATGAGTGTCTACACTTGGAAAGTAATTATCTTTAGCTACCAAGATGTCAAAGCTTGTAACTCTCACTGAATTAAAGATCATTACAATAATTCCTTATTTAGTGATTAGTACACAATACTCCCACTGAATTTGACAACATGTAAATGTTTCATATCCAGTGAAAACAAATATTGTGTCTTTAACTTTCCTACACCTTTAAATGTCCATGTGTAACAATTACTTATGCACTAAAGAGTGTATTTTATTACGTAAATGATGGACTATCCATCAAATGCTATTAACTTGAAAATTGGGCATGCAATTTCTTCCTTAACAGGTCTACCATCCTACAATGTATGTAGCACCTTTAAAATAGTTAAAACAACTAGTTTGTCTTTAAACATTTTGCGGTAATTAGTCTAGATTCTAATTATAACAACTCATAAAATGTCATACATAATTTTCTGTTAACCAAATATCATATTTGTTACTAAGAATTTAATCACCGAATGAGGATGATAAAATCCCTATGAAAAATATTCGCAATTTTCTTAACTATTAAAAAATTTGCTATGAGTTATATTAGAATTTAGACGCATCTAATATACCTATTATCCTTTCTCATTCATGAAAAGGAATAGGATTGTGTCTCACTCTTCTTTCATAGAAAGGAGACTTCATTTGTATTTTAAGTAAATTATTCTTAATCAAACATTTGTTTGAAAACAGAACAAGATCAATTTACCAAAGCTCAAAGTGCGTTTACGGTTTGAACGTTGCATTAATACATTAAAACGAATTATAAAATTCAATTTTAGTATTTTCGATAATTGGGTCTTTAAGAAAATAATATACCCATTGGTAAATATTCATATAAACCATAGTATTTTCTTAAAGCTAGGATCCAAATTGACATAGTACCATTACATCAGTTGATCTGCTAGTAATGATAGTATTCAGCAAGGTAATTGTCGAACAATAATTGCCAATATCATATTGCAATTCCTAGATTTATGGGATTTACAATCACAAAACTTTTGTAATGTAAGCATGTTTGATCCCCATCTTAATGCCTTGAGTCCAAGATCTCACTTCCTACTCAATTTAAGTCGTCTAACTTAAAAACTGCAAACTCACAAATCCATCACATCAGTTGATCTGCTAGCAATGAATTTATGAAATTTACCTCTCCATTGCAATCTCGCCAAGTTCTCACATGACGTAAATTACAACTTCAAGTGTTCTTAATTAGATGGCATTCGACTTAATTTTATAAGGGTATTAAATTTTGACGTGTAATCAAAATAATGTATGAAGAAGCATGCATACAACTTCATAACATTGGTTTTACAAAACATTTTTATTACCAATTTGCTAAGAGTGAAATAACAAAATTTTGATTGAGGTATCGGGTTCGCCAATTAAAGAATTACCAACAATTATCGTCCACTATATCGTACTTTTGCATAAGCCCTAAGGCTTAGTGTTTCGGATAATCATTGTGGAATTGTGGTGAATTCACCCTTAAGATGACAATGTACGTGTAATGGTTGTTCGGTAAGTCTAATTTACACACAAACGAGCGTTAAGACAGAATGTTGTCTATCTAAGGCCACAATTTAATGCGAAGCCATCCTTATACCCATCTTATAGTGTGTAAACTTCGGTCGGGCCTAGTTAACCATTACGTACAAAAACATCAATCAACCAATTCTTTGAAATTTAAACTCTTAAAAACCAAAACAATTTCGCCATTATTTAGTCCGTATTATTTTTCTATTCAATATTACCCTTTTTGTTTATAAACATGTCTAACACAATTAATAAACAAAACAAGTAATGTACAATAAAAAAATAAAACACCTAAATAAACAAATATACATAATCATAACAATTAAATATGTTTAAAACATGTAGCCACATGCAAATCTTATTCAATAGTCTTATTAATAATCAAATCTAAGTTTATAACGTATTTATTCAATTAAGGCTTTCTTCTTCTAAGAAAAAAAGCCACATGCATCGATAAATCGATTGCGTAAGCCAAAACTAAACAAATACCACATAGCACATAATTGATTATTTAATATTGGAGTCTTCCCCAATTCGACATCTATTAATAAATTTACATGTTTCAATATAACTTAACCATGAATTTATATATACAATTTAAACCATTTAAATTAACACACAATATAAAATCCATGCAAATATGCACTTTTTCATGGATTTAGCTTAACAATTAACATATTGCACCAAGATCGTTTACTAAAACGCATAACCAATTACATGACATCCTAGGGTTTCTAATCATATTAAAAAAAACAAAACCAAAACCCTAAAAGGTCTAAATCGACCCAATAAAAAAATTAGGGTTAGGAATCAAAAAACCCTAAAAACATGTAACTAAACGGCTCTAGATGCAACTGTTGGAATAATGATATCATGACATTCATATAAAATAAACCAAGCACATCAAGTGAGCATAGCGGAAGCAATTATAAAAAGATCATATAACATGTAATTAATTAATCAAATATAAATAGTAAACATACCTTTGTGATTCTAGCCCGAACAAGAATCAATTGCAATCTTCAAATCAAGAACCCTAATTAGGGTTTATGTGGATTATAAGAATTACCCCTTACCTCTTTTGTAATTCAATCCAAGAATCAAACAATAATGTGTTTGAATCACGTTCTTGTACACACGTACTAATTCAAAAAAAAGTTTATGCAAGTAAATTAAACACAAAACTTAGTTTGATCAATAAAATCAAATCCCTTAAGGGATTAGTTTGATGGATCGGCAACACCAAGATGTGTGTGTACAAGTTATGAGAATAATGAATCCCATGAGGTGTTTATATACTAATGAATACTTGGAGCTTAAGGCACAAAGGAGGTGGAGAACCCTCCCTTGCCGATCGGTTGTAGCATCCCAAGAGGGATTCCGGAACCTTCTCTTGTTTCCAATTATTCACAAGTATTACTTTCCTAATCTTCGTTAATAGGTCATTAGTCATTTATTATTAAATACTAATTACTATTACTAGTTTTGTGTTTATTAATAATTACTTATAACATTTATAAATAATTATTTCTTTTTCTCTTCATACGTATTATGTGCAATCCCGTGATTTCGAGTTCGATCCTAACATACGACTACTAAAATAATGTCCATAATCTAACAGTTACTACCTCTTGAATGAGAAGTAAAGATGATAACCAACAAAGCCAACCTTCACCTTGTGTTACTTTTACTTTTTATATCATTTAACTTCATTTTGGAACCATATAACAAGTAGGGTAAAGAAACGTAACCACTAGTCCAACCTCGCAATACAGCCATTACGAGATTACTTTTGGCCCACCTAAACAAGTGTAAACTAAAAAAAAAAAAAAAAAAAAAACTAGTCCATCCAAGTTACTATTACAATTTTCAAGGCATCCAATTGTTCAACTAATCGTGAAACTGATGATAAGTGCACTAATTATTTATTTTTCGCCATCATATTTGTGGGTACTTGGCTTTTGGTTATTTCAATAGGTTATATAATTGTTTCTTTATTATAAACTTTCACATTTTAGTGTTTCGCATGATTTTAGCGATGGTAAAGAGCGTCGTGTACGGATGAGGTGAAAAACTTTGATTATAAGACTTACGATTTATATATGTCTTTTTTAAAAATGTGTGATTGTAGTTACTTCTCATAATTCTCGTTTTAATTAATCTTCTTATTTGATCATAACTAATCCAAGATAATACCAACTAACATAAGAAATTTTATAAAAGCGAAGTAACCAACTGTTAACTTTTGGCTTTTTCTTTTATAAACAAACCATTCTTGGGCAATTTTACTGTCTCAAGTTGGATTCAAAAGAGAGTCATACTAATACTCATATTTTTTTCCCCTTTCTTCAACTGCTTTAACCAGCACATATATTAAGATAAATTGATTTCGTGATTATAGTTTTGTTTTGTTTGTTCTTTCAAAATATTAGTAGTTTGGTTCATTGTCTTGTACTCTTGTTGGTTATGACTACGTACAAGCATGTATGGAAGTATGTTGTTGAGCAATAGTAAGATATAACTTATGATCATTATGCAGCCAATGTTACATATCACTGTTAGTAATATATTTTTTTTCCTTAATATTTTGAGTTTCGATGATCACCTATTATTCTTGTTGGTGCTTTCACCTTTTTGGTCAGTTTTATGCGATTTATGACAACATCTTGTTCCTAGTGACAATGCACTCCGAGTTGGCCGATATTCCCATGGTTCACTCATACAACTCACCCATTATAAGAACGATAAGTATGTGAAAGACTTGGTCATGTTTTTGTTCGAGACATCAAACAATACCATTTTTTTTTTGGTGTTTTTGTATCTTTAATAACTTTAACATTGTTTATGACAAACCGGAAATGCTACCACGCCAATAAGAAAGTGAGAATAAGGGGGTGTTTGGGGAAAAATCACATTTGCAAAACCACGGTTGCAAAAAGTAGGTCCCTATCCAGCTTCAAAACCACGTTTTGAAGGCAAATTCAGTGATAATCACTTTTGCAACCGAACACCAAAACTTGATTATTCACGTTTTGAAAACGTGATAATCAAATAATCACATTTTCAAAGGTTTGCCAAACACCCCCTAAGTATCGTACTAATATATAACATTAAAAGACAAACTCTTTCATAATCGAAGCGAAAAAAAATTAAGAATTATACAATTCGTTAGAAGTGGATTATGTGATGATGTTATATTTTCAAATTTCAGTAAACAACATCAAACACCACAAACTAACAATATAATACCAATCCCAACTTGTATAAGAATTATATGCCCGAGTATATTACTAAGCAAAATTTTCATCCTTTGATATATGTGGGATACTTGAAACAAGTTTAAGAAAAATGACAGATGGAAATATTTGTTCTAAAGACATAACACATTTGTAGCCATAATCAAATGCTTCCTCTTTTTACACATTGTTTTATTCTTTTCAGGCAACTATGATGCTGATGGCTACTTCATATATCGATTGGGTGACACAAACGTTTCAATGTATCTACCTTCTACATCGACTATCCAATTATTATTATTATCATCATCCACTCTAACTTCCGCACACTCAAATTCGTCATAGATGTTGCCTTTGTCGTCGATTTGAGTCTTCTTTTTGATATCTACTTTATAAATTGTAAGTTTGCAAGAATACCACCCGTCCCTCATGAGCAAGTTTCCGTTCTTCAATAAGTGGAATGGAAACGGAGATCTAACCGTACCCTCATAATCATCAACAAGTTGATAAGTTACCACTTCAATCATTTTCCCAAATTCATCCAACTTCCACAACTTAATACAGGTATCACGACTATTTTTAATGGCATGCTTGACACAGACATGAATGCAATCACTTTTAACCATAATAGCCACTTTAAAATTATATGTGTCTCGATAATCATCCACACTGGGAGTTTCTATCCTTGAGAACATTTCAGATTTTGTGTTAAACCTTATAACTGAACTAAACCTTTCGTTTGAGTGTTCTTGTAAGAAGTAGAGATTTTCATTCAAATAAATACCTCGATTCCAACGTCCAGACCAAAGTATACTTGTACCATTTCTATGTAGAGGGACGTCTACTTTTCTCCATGAGTCCGATTTCAACGAGTATATGTAAACACTATGGTCAGAAACATTTACATATAGAAGTTTGTAGTCATCTTCACAACAGCTGTAATACAACCCGAAATCTGAATCCGGGTACCAAAAATTGTTACATTCATTAGATTTGGACAACTTCTTATACTCATTGGTCAAAGGATTCCAAAAGATTAGATCAGATAATAGAAAACTACTAGACCATGATGTTGATATGCCTAGACATACCAATCCATGAAAAGACGCTAGTATACAAATATAAAAAGGAGTGATGCCTTCGAATGGCGGTAAAGGGCGGCGTGTGGGAGTTAAACCCTTATCACTCGGTGGCGCTTCACAGTCGATGGTGATAAACTCGAATGATGTTTCAGTTTTAGACAAGACTAGAAGTTTAGGGTTGTTTTGATGGTGGTCGATGTGCATGTTTCTCAACATATCCCACGTAAGTAATGAGTGCCATTCTTTCGAAACACACCTGAAACGACAAGCAGATTTGGCTGGAACACTTGGTAGTATGTGGTTGAATATGACGTCATGTGGAACATGTATCTCCATTGTCGACCTCTTTGGTTTCTTAGGTTCGATAACAATGGTTTAGAAAAGAATATTTAATGTGCGACGGCGTACGTAGGTTTTTGCGTACATTTATAGGGAGATTATTAACATAAAATATATCTAGAAAATATAATAGTTATAGTATTTTGTTTAGGGCTTTAGTTTAAATCAAAAGAAGATATACATGCTTAAAATAAAATATATCTAGAAAATATAATACTTATATTATTTTGTTTAGGGCTTTAGTTTAAATCGGAAAAAGATATACATGCTTAACATATAATATATCTAGAAAATATAATACTTATATTAGTTTAAATCGGAAGAAGATACATGGTTAACGTATAATATATATAGAAAATATAATACTTATATTATTTTAAATCGTAAGAAGATATACTTAGGCTATGTTTGGCACAAAGTTTTTTGGAGCTTTTTTGAGCAATGAGCGGTGAACAATGAGCTTTTTAATTTTTAGTGTTCGTTTGGCATGAGAGTAGTGGGTTTTCTTATTTTTTAGTAAAGCTCATTTTCCCAATGCTTCTTTATGAAGCTGTGAGCTTTTTTGACTACTGCTCACAGCTCACTGCTACTGCTCACAGCTACTTTTGCCAAACATAGCCTTAGACGAATTACATGTTATGTTTAGGTAATAATTTGAATTTGTAAGGGTCACGTGTTCCTCTCCTTTTTAAAGTATGGTATTAATTAATGTCTTGACACCGATAAGGTCATGTCATTATATAAATGGTTTAGGTATCGTTTAGTTGTAGAAAAATTTATTTATAGATTCGTTGAAAGAGGAATGTTTAGAGTTGAGAATTTTAAAAACCCGTTTAGATGATGTTAATTTTTTATTTTAAAAAAGATGAAAAGATGCTTGATGGTAGGCGGCAACGATGAGAATAGAAGGAGGATATGTTACGAATGGTGAATTGGTGATTAGGGTTATAACGAGATATTTGAATAGTAGATTGAAAAGTATCGGCTTCTTTTGTTAGAGAGTAAAAAAAGAATGATAGATTGCAGTTTTTCATTTCTTTAATAACTCGTAAAGTTTAGAAAATGAGAATTTTATTTTATTTTTTTTTAAATCTTAGGAAACAGTGTGACTAAATTTTTGAGTACTTCGTCGATTTGTATTTTAAGAGAATCATATTAAACACGAGCCTCGTGTCTTGACCGACCTTTACTGCTTTCATTCAATTATCATTATTAGTGTATGTCTTTTGCTTCTACCTCTTGGTGTTTGATATTTAATTTTCTGTCATTTATTTTTTGTTAATTTTATTATAGTTAATTGTAATATATTTATATTAATAAAAGTGTTCACCGTCTCCTACACTTGACATGTTGACATGTGAATCTTTGTTTTTTGATTTCTTTATTGCCATATTAATTCTATACTAAGAAGCTCACTACTTAATTACTTATTAGTTAGATCCTAAGCTTGAACAATGATCATGATACTCATGATCGAAGCATAAACTAGCCAAAACATTTTACCTTCTTTTTTAATCAAAAGCTAATACAAACACAACAAGAAAGACCGGTCACTTTGTGAGTTAATTCATTGTAAGCTAACGAGGTAGTGCAACATTTTTTTATTTAATTAAGTAGCGTGTTAAGATTTTATAAACCTTCAGGCTACAAGAATTTTTAGTTTAAGAACTTCATCTACACTATCTATACTATATATAATGCAAAATGGTTAATCTTGAAAAATGAAAAAACTTAATTTGGTCAAACATGAAAAATGAACCCACTTGAAAGATTGTAGCATTTGAAAAGTATTAATTGACTTTCAAACTAATTTAGGGAACATCTTTTTGTGCATTTTTTTCATTTAAATATGAATGTGTTCCATTTGTAAAATTAAAAATATTATAGTATTTGAAATGAGTTATTAAACACGAAAGAACTGAGCTAAAGTTTAAAAATTGATTTATGAGTCGAACAGGGTTTTAAGACATTATGTTTAATCCCCAAATCCTCAAACTTTTATTATTTTTTGTTTATAACATATAGACTTTTTATTTATCACTACAACTATCTACCGCTATAAAATCTTGTCGCTATACACGGGTACTCGTCTAGTAAGTTATAAGCTAAAAAGCCAGAAACACCTTGAAACTTGATGATTTGGAAATTTCAACTAAGCATATATTGCAGGAGACCATCACAATAGCTTTACTGATTAATAATTTATTTTATTTGTACGTTTTTTGGCAATAACTTTACTGATTAGTTTTTTATAGCAAAAGTTTGATGAAATTTTGCTTTGTTTGTATTATTTTATTTATTATTTATTTTATGTTTTTGTTTAGTAGTTTGTTTGGTTTGTACAATATGTGAACATACTTTAGTTTATTATATTTTTTTTGACAATAAATTTACGGATATCAAAAATTTCATTTAGCTCGTGTCTCGAGCCCGTTTGACCCGTGGCCATTCGGGCTCGAGCCCATTTGGCCCATTGCCCGTTCGGGCTTAAAAATTTGTATAATATGCTTTATTATTTGTATTAGTGACATTTAATGCAGGAATTGTGTTTAAGTTGGTTGTACAATATGCTTGATAATTTGTATTTCTTATGTAAAGGGTTTTAAAAATATGTCAAGAAAAAAACATCACGTTAGTCCAATGGTTGGTGCACTTGTACAAGTTGTACTTGAGTCAATAGACCCAGGTTCAAATCACATCGATGTCATTTGCTTCATATAGGTACGCACCTCCGCAAAATCTATGGGTACACTGGAGAGACTTTGTGGAATAAGAGCTCAAGGGTCCGAGTCTTCGCTCGTGCTCACTCCAGTTGATGCCCCACTAGGCCAGGAGGGTTGCCGGAGCTATTCCTTGTGGGGTGGACAATGGCTGGTGCCAAAAGGCACCTAGGGTCAGAGTGTTCCCGCTAATCTACACATTTTTTTTGTTGACTGTTTCAGTAAATTTCAAACAATATTTGAAACCCTGGTCGCCCCGGCGAGGTTAACCAGTTGAACCAGTTTCGGACAAAAAAATAGGTAAAAAAAAATGAGTTAACCGGTTAGACCCGCCGGGTTTTAAGTGACCCGAGTCAACCAGGTTCTCGAATCCCGGCAGAGCTTGTTGTTTTTTTTTTTTTTTTTCTTTTTTTTTTTTTTTTTTTTTTTAATAGAAAACTAGGCTGATAAGGCGGTCGAACCAATTGAACCAACTTACTTACTCTAAAGTTTTCCAAAAAAACTTGAAACAAGAAATGACATATATCTCAAACACAAATACAATTTACTCTTTTCGTTGATCATGTTAGCAAAAACAAAAAGCAGGTTTCAAAGTATGTCTTAATATTAGCATATATTTTTTGGAATTCTTTGTTGTTAACTGTTAGAGCACAAGGTACCATTAATTGAGTTATGGGGAAAAAAAATCATGTCACGTCAATGCCACATCAGCTTTATCATTTAAAAAAAAAAAAAAAAAAAAAAAAAAAAAAAAAAAAAAACTCAACACCACCTTTTGGGAACTTTTTATTTTATTTTATTTTATTTTTATTATTATTATTTTTTAAATACAATTATAGTAACTTGGGCATAACGCAAGGTGGGTATGTAACTTTGGCATGACTTGCGTTTCAATTTTGACTTGTAGCATGTTACATCCACTTTGCTGTGGCAACGTGAAGCCTAAAGCCCACCATAACGCAGCAAACGGGGTATCATAACTTGAGCTTAAAATGCGCCACATCACCATAACGCCAAATCAAATGTTATGGTACCATGTTCATAATGCATTATAAGATTAAAATGAAACAACAAGAAGAATAATTTTAGGAAAATTGATAAGAAGGACTAGTCAAAGCTTTCAGTGATAAGAAAATGCTCACATGAAGTTGATGGGTCATTGGTGAGTGTAGTGGGCCATAGACCCATTGTTTAGACTTTGTACAATTGAAGCTCAATTGGTAAGTTGTTGAACTGCAAGTCAAAACTTTTTCCAGGTGGGCATGACTTGCGTTTCAATTTTGACTTGTAGCATGTTACATCCACATACGGCAACGTGAAGCCTAACGCCCACCATAACGAAGCAAACGGGGTATCATAACTTGAGCTTAAAATGCGCCACATCACTATAACGCCAAATCAAATGTTATGGTACCACGTTCTCTAGGCTTTTCCCTTATAGGATTAAAATGAAACAACAAGAAGAATAATTTTAGCAAAATTGATAAGAAGGACAAGTCAAAGTTTTCGTTGATAAAGAAAAGGGCCACGTGAAGTTGATGGGTCATTGGTGAGTGCGGTGGGCCGTAGACCCATTGTTTAGACTTTGCATAATTGGAGCCCAATTGGTAAGTTGTTGAATGGCAAATCTGTAACACCCCTAATTCATGGATGCAGCGGAATTCAAACTGGGTGTTACTCGACGGTACAATAGTCACAATAATAGAAAACGAACTCTAATTGAGTCGTTTTAAAAGATTTATCATTCAAATTGTATAAATATCAGAGATTACAAAATGAGGTACCAAATGGTTCCATGTTTACAAATCATATTAAATGAGTTTTGAATGATAATAAAATTTATAGCCCTCTTGAGTATCTGTGTCCTTCCGTGTCATCCTTGATCGTCATGAACCTGAAATACATGCTTGAGAGGTCAACACAAAGGTTGAGTGATATTCATAGAGTTTGTTTAATGTTTGAACACAATATGTTGGTAGTGTGAGCTATAGACTCACACCAATGTTTGGAAAACAAAGATGGGCTATGTTGTTATACGCCCGGAACAGTTATTATCAAATACTAAGCTTATGACACCAAAACGTTAACGGGTACCAATATCCATCGGCGGAGTTATCCCGGTAGGTACTTTGCCGTCATACCTAATGTCTCAAATATTAATGCATTTGTTTGAACTTAGTCAATACAAATGGGATTCGTCAATCCCAATAGGCCTATTCACAATATTCGCGCTCACTATTTCTAGTGATTAAATGGTTCATAATAAGGGATCTCGGTTTGGCAAGGATGATACTTAGTGATAATAAAACAATCAGGCAAGCATACAATTTAAAAACATTGTGCTCGGTTAAAATAGCATGTATTCCCCCCAAGGGTTTGTAAAACAATTAAGTAATGGAAAATGGGGCTATGAACTCACCTTGAGTTGAATGATATATAATGAGAATGATGGATATGCCGTAAGAACTTCTACGAGCAACCTAGAATAATTGTTGCAACTTAGGTTTGGAATAATGTCTAAGAAAACATAAACATGCCAATATATATCTTGCACTTAGTCCATGATGTGGTATGATGTATAGTGTAAGTCTTTGAAAAGAAATGATTCATGAAACATGTATAGTTTATATATCGTTTACTACCGTTCGGGCCGACATAATTCAGAAGTCATGTTAGTAAACGTTCGAGGAGCCAGGACACTTTAATTCGTAAATCCACAACTCAATCTCGATGGCTTACGTAATGAACTCCTCACATGAGGCTCCCTACTATTGTAGTAGTTGATAAAGTATATATATATAAGTTTTGATCCGAAAAGTTACATGTCCGATATTTGAATAAACTTAGGAAAGTTTATGATTACATGAAGATTGTTATTAGGGTAAGTTTCTTATAACTTATATGACAATTTCTTGTAATATCTCATGGTTCTTTAGATGAAGTAGATCCAAGTTGTATGTTTAAGTTATCGCCAACTCTTTAGTTCATGTATTTGCCTTGGTAAGTGTATATGGTCGTTAGCTCATGTTTTCGCCTTGGTATGTATATATGGTCTTAACTCATGTTTTCGCCTTGGTATGTTTATATGGTCTTTAGCCATGGCTTTGCTATGACCTTTGGTCATTGTTCCATGGTCTTGATACTCAACCTTGGCTCTAGCCATGGTTGTGGTCTTGAATCTAGGTCATAAGACCTCTTGGTTTCAATTAATCATAACTATTACATGGTCATCTGGTCTAAAAATGGGCTGTTAAGAATTTGAAGAAAAATCTCACTCGTAAAGCGTTTTCAGGGCTCGAGCTTCTTTGGACCTGAACGAAAACGTCGTTCCGGACAACTTTCGTGTTTTAACTTTTTGATGAATCGGACCATAAGGGTGACTTTCAAAATGGCAGAATGCAAAACAGTAGGTATCGGCAGTTTCGGCGTTTTGGTTTTGCTAACTTCAAATGGTCATAACTTTTGACTCGGGTACTCGTTTTGGGTGATTCAAATTGCTATGTTTTCCTTGTTAAGTCCTCTTTAACAGTAAGTAAGTTTCAAATATCACAGTTGTACTATTTTGGTCGTGGTTCTCCATAAAAGTCACTAGTTTACTTGTTTAAATAACATAAGTTAACAATCATTTGTAATAACTTGTTTTACCCATTTTTATACATCATGGACATGATCACAAGACAATATATAGCATGAATGATATGTAAATAGCATGAATATTATATTTAAGCAAGGAAGTGTATTAGAGTTTGCTTACAACTTTTGTGAAGAAACTAACTAGAACCAAGATCAAAACCAAGAATCACAACTTAATCTTCCAAAAATTTACCAACCGTAGCCATGCTTCCATATCAAAAACCCTATCTTATAATCCCTTGATAAACACTAATCTATCACAAAAACAAGCCTTAGTAAAAAAAAATCTTGAAGAAGAACTCATGGAAATTGGATGAGTTTTTGTGGTGATTTTATAGAGTTTTATGGCTGAAAAGTGTTAAGGATCAACTAGGAACTATGACTTGAACTTGTGATGGATTGAATGAGCAACATCAATGATCAAAATGGTGTATTTTGATGATGTTGGGTCGTTGGTATTGAGAGAGAAAGAAAGAGAATGAGTCTTGATCTTATAAGGAAATGAGGAGGTTAGTTTCATTTAGATATTTTGCATTTAGGCTAGTCATGGTAACACATGGATGAACCAAAACTCATCAAGGCTTATCACATGCCAACAAGGCTTGTGACTAGCCATAATTTCGTTCATATGCATCTCTTGGATGACTAGATAGGTTTTTGATATTATCTTGCTTTTACGGAGGTAGTTTTGGTTCCGTTAATTGCAAACCGTAAGTTGTTAGGCCACGAAACGTAAAACCGGGTATCGTAAAAATATGAAACTTGAAAGAATGACTAAACTTGTCAATATACTCCATAATAAAATATAAAATG
Source organism: Artemisia argyi (assembly GCA_030686995.1). Classification (NCBI taxonomy): domain Eukaryota; kingdom Viridiplantae; phylum Streptophyta; class Magnoliopsida; order Asterales; family Asteraceae; genus Artemisia; species Artemisia argyi. Next base: position 232,994,852 of record CM060703.1, on the reverse strand, counting down.
AGTGGTAGGTTCCATTGGGGTGCTAAAACTGGAAACACGGGTCTAAAACGCGTAATACGTAAAACGTACGAATATTGCGTAAAATTGAGAAAAGTAAAATGTTACTTTTCTAATAGGATAAAAATGATTTAAAATGACTTATAATGTCTAGACTGGGCTCAGTCTAGTGTCGGTTGGTATTAAATGTCTTTTAGACATAAAACCGTAAGCCTAAAAATCAAGAAATGACTTATAAAATCAAGGAATGATTTTTGGTCAAAGGAGGAGGGAAAAATATGTTGACTTTTTCTAATAAGTTGAAAACTCAAATCGTCTTAGAAATGTGGTGCAGGTATAGGCTAAGGTTACGGCTGAGTAAAAACGCTTAAAACTGAAAATTCCAGTTTTTTTCACGGCCGAGGCTTATTTTGGTCATGTTTTTCTCAGTCATGATTAATTCTCAAATAAATCATGAGTGTGTCAAACATTTTTCTGATGCGGGGTCACTTAACGCGGTCGAGTTTCGTTGTGCGTAGAATTTTTGAATGACGTTTTACCCTAAAACGTGTAATTCCTTATTAACTTTCACGAAAATGAGCTTATGAATGTCAAACTTTTAATTTGACATGGAAATGATTTATCACTCGAGGCCAAGAAACAAAAATCAAGTTTCGGGAAAATTTCGGGAAAAAAATGAATAGTAAAAGTGAATAGTGAAATTTTTCGGGAATAGTAATTAACCTGAAATCGCGAATTATTACAGAATCAAAAATTAGTCCTGGTTTAGTTGTTGTAAGTTAGGTTTAGCTAAAATTTTGAAGTTAGTTTCAAATTCATAGTCTCATTGTTACATTTCTAGTAGTTACGTTGTATGTGTTTGAGTGTAAGTATCTAAGTGATTCTCTAATTATCAAGTGTTCGTGAATTTAAACCGCAATTGAGACAAGCATGTGAGTGTAAGTATCTAAGTGATTCTCTAATTATCAAGTGTTCGTGAATTTAAATCGCAATTGAGACAAGCATGTGTAAACTCTGAACATAGTGGCCATATAAATCTCACGACTTGCAGATCAAAACCAAGCTATAGAGTATGTGACGATTAACATACTGATAAGTCGAACCACGATTGTTGTTGTCAAGAATAAATATAAGTATTTAATCCAAAAACGAAACAAAAGTCATCAACTTGACATGTGAATCTTTGTTACTTGTTCTAGTAAGAAAATGATTACTTGTTAGTTGGATCCTAAGCATGAGACCATCACCTTCCTATTTATTACCAACTTCATTTAGTTACTTTTCTTCACAATCCGATGTGGGATGAGCAAAAACCATTCAATTAACTATAAATTTGTTACGCTATATGTTTTTACTTTTGCTTTAATTCCTAAACACACGTCTGACAACTCGACATATCCGGCCTTCTTGTAGCTCATGTTTAAGTCTACAAATGGCAACAATATTGAGTTCCTTGGCTCATGAACATCTATAAGCCATCTATTAAAGTTTATGACTTTCTATAGTCACAGTGCAATGTGGGATGCTCAAAACCAGACTACATTTATACAATTTGTTATACACCTATGTGGTCTAAAAATTAACTTTACCACACACTGTTAGATTATGGACATTATTTTAGTAGTCGTATGTTATGATCGAACTCGAGATCACGAGATTGCACACAATACGTATGAAGAGAAAAAGTAATAATTAGTTATAAAATGTTATAATTAATTATTCAACACAAAATAAATAATTATAATTAGTATTATTAATTAATGACTAATTATTTATTAAACGAAGATTAGGAAAGTAATACTAGACAAAACATGGAAACAAGAGAAGGTTCCGGATACCCCTTTGGGGTTCTATGGCCGATCGGCATAAGGGGGGTACCACCTCCTTATGTGCCTTGAGCTCCAAGTTTTGTGTAGTATATAAGCAAACCCAAGATGTAGGGTTTTCTCATAACTTGTACACACACATCTTGGTGTTTTCTCTCCTCTTTTCTTCCTTGGTCGATTCATCAAAACCAAACCCTTAGGGTTTCGATTTTTATGATCTAAAATAGTTTTGTGTTTATTACTTGCAAATACTTTTCTTGAATTAGTACGTGTGTACAAGAACGTGAATCAAACACACTATTGTTTGATTCTTGGATTGAATTACAAAAAGGTAAGGGGTAATTCGTATAATCCTTATAAACCCTAATTAGGGTTCTTGGTTCCGGAAGATTGCTTTGATTCTTGTTCGGGCTAGAATCACAAAGGTATGTTTACTATTTAATTATTGATTAATTAATTACATGTTATTCGATCTTATTATAATTGCTTCCGCTATGCTCACTTTGATGTACTTGGTTTATTTATATGAAGGTCATGATATAATAATTCCAACAGTGGCATCTAGAGCCGTTATAATGTGTAATTAATTATCAAAACGCATAAAAATTGGATCTTGATTCGTTTAGTTACATGTTTTTAGGGTTTATTTGTTAGATTCCTAACCCTAAAATATTTTATGGGTCGATTGACCTTAATAGGGTTTTGGGGTTTATGGTTTTTAATTTTTTAATAAGATTAGAAACCCTAGGATGTCATGTAATTCTTATGCGTTTTAGTACACGATCTTGGTGCAATATGTTAATTGTTAAGCTAAATCAATGAAAAAGTGCATATTTGCATGGATTTTTATATTGTGTTATAATTTAAATGGTTTAAATTGTTTATATAAATTAATGGTTAAGTTATATCGCAACATGTAAATTTATTAATAGATGTCGAATTGTGAAAGACTCCAATATTAAGTAATCAATTATGTGCTATGTGGTATTTATTTAATTTTGGCTTACGCAATCGATTTATCGATGTATGTGGCTCTTTTTCCAAGAAAAATAAAGCCCTAATTGAATTATTACGTAATACACCTAGATTTGATTATTAATAGGACTTTTGAATAAGATTTGCATGTGGCTACATGTTTTATATATATTTAATTGTTATGATTATGTATATTTGTTTATTTAGTTGTTTTATTTTTTATTGTATATTACTTGTTTTTGTTTATTAATTGTGTTAGACATGTTTATAAACGAAAAGGGTAATTTTTGAATAAAAAATAATACGGACTAAATAATGGCGAAATTGTTTTGGTTTTTAAGAGTTTAAATCTCAAAGAATTGGTTGATTGATGTTTTTGTACGTAATGGTTAAATAGGCTCGACCGAAGTTTACACACTATAAGATGGGTATAAGGATGGCAACGCATTAAATTGTGGCCTTAGAGAGACAACATTCTGTCTTAACGCTCGTTTGTGTGTAAATTAGACTTACCGAACAACCATTACATGTACATTGTCATCTTAAGGGTGAATAATCCACAATTCCACAATGATTATCCGAAACACTAAGCTTTCGGGCTTATGCAAAAGTACGATATAGTGGACGATAATTGATAGTTATTCTTTAATTGGTGAACCCGATACATCAATCAAAACTTTGTTATTTTACTCTTAGCAAATTGGTAATAAAAATGTTTTGTAAAACCAATGTTATGAAGTTGTATGCATGCTTCTTCATACATTATTTTGATCACATCAAAATATTAATACCCTTATAAAATTAAGTCGAATGCATCTAATTAAGAACACTTGAAGTTGTAATTTACGTCATGTGAGAACTTGGCGAGATTGCAATGGAGAGGTAAATTTCATAAATTCATTGCTAGCAGATCAACTGATGTGATGGATTTGTGAGTTTGCAGTTTTTAAGTTAGACGACTTAAATTGAGTAGGGAAGTGAGATCTTGGACTCAAGGCATTAAGATGGGGATCAAACATGCTTACATTACAAAAGTTTTGTGATTGTAAATCCCATAAATCTAGGAATTGCAATATGATATTGGCAATTATTGTTCGACAATTACCTCGTTGAATACTATCATTACTAGCAGATCAACTGATGTAATGGTACTATGTCAATTAGGATCCTAGCTTTAAGAAAATACTATGGTTTATATGAATATTTACCAATGGGTATTTTATTTTCTTAAAGATCTAATTATCGAAAATACTGAAATTGAATTTTGTAATTCGTTTTAATGTATTAATGCAACGTTCAAACCGTAAACGCACTTTGGGCTTTGGTAAATTGATCTAGTTCTGTTTTCAAACAAATGTTTGATTAAGAAATATTTACTTGAAAGACAAAAGAAGTCTCCTTTCTATGATGGAAGAGTGAGACACAATCCTATTCCTTTTCATGAATGAGAAAGAAAAATAGGAATATTAGATATGTCTAAATTCTAATATAACTCATAGCAAATTTTTTTTAGTTAAAGAAAATTGCGAATATTTTCCATAGGGATTTTATCATCCTCATTCGCTGATCAGGTTCTTAGTAACAAATATGATATTTGGTTAACAGAAAATTATGTATGACATTTTATGAGTTATTATAATTAGAAGCTAGACTAATTACTGCAAAATGTTTAAAGACAAACTCGTTGTTTTGACTATTTTAAAGGTGCTACATACATTGTAGGATGGTAGACCTGTTAAGGAAGAAATTGCATGCCCAATTTTTCAAGTTAAAAGCATTTGGTGGATAGTCCATCATTTACATAGTAGAATACACTTTTAGTGCATAAGTAATTGTTACGAATGGACAATTAAAGGTGTGGGAAAGTTAAAAGCACACTATTTGCTTTCACTGGATAAGAAACATTTACAATGTTGTCAAATTCAGTGGGAGTATTGTGTACTTATCACTGAATAAGGAATTATTGTAATGATCTTTAATTCAGTGGGAGTTACAAGCTTTGATATCTTGGTAGCTAAAGATAATTACTTTCCAAGTGTAGACACTCATACTTTTAAGGATAGTCTTGTACGTTTCCTTACTAGACATTGTTGTTCTACATATACTTGACACAATCATATTGAACACATAAACAAATGCATGGCATGTTGTTTATCAACTATATGATGTTGTTCCATGCACAAGTGGGAGAAATGTTATCTTTAATGTGTGCAAGAAATAACTCATAAAGATATGATTTAAAGGATTCTCTTGACTACAAGGTAAGAGAATAATGTTCTAATATTAATTCAAGAAACACTTGGTGTTACAATTTATGTTATGTGAGAGCTTAGCTAGATTGCAACAACAAGGTGAATTTCATATTTCATTACTAGCAGATCAACTGATGTAATTGAACTATGAGAATTTGCAGTTTCTAAATTAGAATAATGTTCTGATATGAATTATACTAGGCTAATTCAAGAAACACTTGGTGTTACAATTTATGTTATGTGAGAGCTTAACTAGATTGCAACAAAAAGGTGAATTTCATTTTTTCATTACTAGCAGATCAACTGATGTAATTGAACTATGAGAATTTGCAGTTTCTAAATTAGATACCTATTAGAACATGTGTCAATATGATAACAAGACTGCTTTAATTTATAGATTTATGAATTCATGGAATGACATAAATTAATTAAGTAATCTAATGCTACTTCAATCTGAATATTTATGTGTTCTTGGAATGACATAAATAAATGAAGAAATAATGTTATTTACATTATTGTGAAGTAATATATTAACTTGAAATTACTATTGAAACCAAAAGATGGTGTTCATAATTACTTTAGTTAAACATGTTTATGTTTCATTGTAAAGATATAAACATAAAGTCTTTTTATTGTTACAAGACTTATAATAAAGTAAGATGTTATCTTGTTGTGTGTTTTAATTAAGACATATACATGAAGTTATTAAATTGTTAAATGACTTATAACGTATAGTGGGATTATAACAGTTTATGTTTTCTTGTAAAGACATGAACATGAAGTGACTTTGTAAAAAGTACTTGTGTTATAAAGCATGTAATTGGCTTGAATATTATTATATCATTAAAATGAATTAGTTGGTAAATAGACAAGTCAAAAAGGAATATGGTTATCTTTAATATTGTTAGATTGTCTTACAATATTAATACTAATGAAATATCAAATGTTTATGGTATGTTCAAATTAGGATAATCAAACTCTTATTAAATTGTTTGATTAAAGATGACTATGATTTCTTTTCTTCCAAAAGTTATCAAGGTTAAAATATCGAATATGGCTTGGACATATTTAATAAAACTCCAACATAGAAGATGAATAAGACATTATCATATGATGAATGTGATGAATCACATTAAGTCTTAAATTGAAGTTCTAAATTTGTTTAACTGCTTATGAAGAGGTTATTAACAAAGTTAAGTCAGAAACTGTCAATATGTATTTATAATATCCCAAAAGAGAATATTGTATTATTGCTTAATTTGCTAAGTATTTAAAGATAGTCTTTAAATTGCTAAAAGCAAGTGGGAGTATTGATCTTTAAAAGATAAAATTACAAGATACATAATCTTCTAAAATACACTAGTAAATATCATGATGAAGTTTGATATTTAAATGTTAAATCTCAAGATAATGGAATTATCATTCATAGAATAACAATATATCTCAGATATTTGATTAATATGCTGAGGACTATGATTTACAGGATTATTATAAATAATCATTATGATACATTACCAAATATGAAGTTGGGTAAAGTATACATGATATGAATGATTAAGATGCTGTCCATAAAGATAATCAATTTTTGAAATTTGATTTATCTTAATAGTTAGACTAGAAAATTAAGATGAGTTTCTTCAAAGATTAGGTAACCTTTGTGGTTTAAATCTTTGTATAGAAATCATATGGACAATATTGTGCACGTATTTAATGCATGTCTTATGACAAGATTATTAATCACACTTAAGCAATTAACTGTGATTGAATATTCTATTATAAACACATTAAATATATAAAGATTATGATTGTCATATTTAGTTTCATTTATATGAAATTGACAATGGAATATCAAAACTCTTTCTTGTATGATTACTTGAGCGAGGACGATAAGTAATCAAAAGAAGTTTATGAATTCAAATAAATCTTTAGAAGTGTACATGGTGCAATAATCTATGGATGGATAAATGCATGCATCTAGAAGATTACTCTTATGTTTAATTATTAAATTCATGTTTTGATTTATAATTGAAATAAGATAATTTCTAAGTATTCCTAAAAGCTAGTGGGAGTATTATGTTTAACTTCTTAAATCATATATGTTGTAGAACATATGAAAAGTAATATTCCATATAAGTAAAGGTTAAGTCTTAGAATAGAATGAAATTTTACTTGTAAGATTTAGGAAATAAGACATACAACCTTTGAATGAATGTTTATTGTTGAAACATGTGCGGTAAATGAATCTAATATAACATGATATATTATTTAGAAAGTCTAAATAGATATGAATGACATGAATAAAATCTAAGTATGACTCAAAGATCTTTCATGAACATCATGTTTTGTTTTATCATGCTTGATTACAAGATGATTTGGCAATATTAATATTTAATTAAAAAGTTATTAGATAACTTGTGTAAAATTCTAAAAAGGATATGTTTGATTATAGAATTACATCCTAAATCTGGAACAGCTTCAAATTCTATAGATGAACAATTTTTCAATTGTTGTGAAAATTGTCATAGCCAACATACTTGAAAGTTTGAAGGGCATCAAACATTACACAATAGATATTATGGTTTACGGAAAGTTTTAATAGCATATTGTTGTTGCATACAGTGATGCTAATGAAATTGAGATGACACTCAATACTAGTCATGGTAAGGATTTCATCTTTGACTATGTGTACTAGTTATGCTTACTAAAAGCATAGTTGCATTATACATTAAAAGAATAAGAATACTTTAAACTTTATAATGTTTGGAAGTTTAATTATCATAAATTGGTGGTTAAGGATGTCTCACATTTTTATGAAATATGGCATTATCAAAATAGTTGACTATGCACATATAAGAATTGCAATAGTTGAATTCTTGAAATAAGTATTCTTAAAATTCCGATAGATCAAAGTTGGATGATTTATGTCTTGTCAACAAGTATGAATGTCATTGCTTGAGACATAATCCATCAACAAGAGTTATCATGCATTGATCTATTTAGTATTTGGATAAGGGATGTTAAACAATTATTATGATAAATTGAAATACATGGTATGTTTAATTTATAATATATTGTATCCTATATTTGTATGTTTAAATCCATGAATAAAGGTTATTCTTAAATTGTCCGTTGTCAGTTAATAATATGGGAATATTATTAAATCAAGACAAATCTGAAGGTTGGTATAATATACTTAAAGTATATTGATGCGTAGTCATGCCATTTCAGATGATATTCAATGATACCGAATATAGGACTTATCCCAACTACATGATGTTACTTTATGGATTTTGTTATTGAGTAAATCATGAGAAGTTATCCTTAGACTTGAGATGCAAGATAAGTGTCATGAATGTAGTACATTTTTGTGGAACAACTTAACGCTATACGTAACTGGTAGTCATAAGGGTTGTTTTCGGAAGTGTTACAAAGTTTGTGGATTTTGCTTGTAGTCAAGATAGAATTTGTTCCTTCAAATTTATTTTTTGAGTTTAATACTGCTGGGCCCCTCGTAGGGTTGGTAAGATGCATGTGCGGCCGCACCCAAGTTCTTTTTTGAATATGTTCAAAAGATTTGGTAATCTTGATCAATCACTAACAACGAGAAACAGAATGGTTAATTAAGGAATGACTTTAATCCATATCCTTATTAACATGGTATTAGAAACAAAAGGATAATAATAATGAGAAATCATTAAAAGGTTTTCCAGGAGCCTTACTTGAGATCGTACTAGAGGCATCGGCGTGTTGCAAGACGCTAACCGATGTGATTACACTATTAAAATATGTCCAAGTGGGAGCTGTTAGATTATGGACATTATTTTAGTAGTCGTATGTTAGAATCGAACTCGAGATCACGGGATTGCACACAATATGTATGAAGAGAAAAAGTAATAATTAGTTATAAAATGTTATAATTAATTATTAAACACAAAATAAATAATAATAATTAGTATTATTGATTAATGACTAATTATTTATTAAACGAAGATTAGGAAAGTAATACTAGACAAAACACGGAAACAAGAGAAGGTTCCGGATATCCCTTTGGGGTTCTATGGCCGATCGGCATAAAGGGGGGTACCACCTCCTTATGTGTCTTGAGCTCCAAGTTTTGTGTAGTATATAAGCAAACCCAAGATGTAGGGTTTTCTCATAACTTGTACACACACATCTTGGTGTTTTCTCTCCTCTTTTCTTCCTTGGTCGATTCATCAAAACCAAACCCTTAGGGTTTCGATTTTTATGATCTAAAATAGTTTTGTGTTTATTACTTGCAAATACTTTTCTTGAATTAGTACGTGTGTACAAGAACGTGAATCAAACACACTATTGTTTGATTCTTGGATTGAATTACAAAAAGGTAAGGGGTAATTCTTATAATCCTTATAAACCCTAATTAGGGTTCTTGGTTCCGGAAGATTGCTTTGATTCTTGTTCGGGCTAGAATCACAAAGGTATGTTTACTATTTAATTATTGATTAATTAATTACATGTTATTCGATCTTATTATAATTGCTTCCGCTATGCTCACTTTGATGTACTTGGTTTATTTATATGAAGGTCATGATATAATAATTCCAACAGTGGCATCTAGAGCCGTTATAATGTGTAATTAATTATCAAAACGCATAAAAATTGGATCTTGATTCGTTTAGTTACATGTTTTTAGGGTTTATTTGTTAGATTCCTAACCCTAAAATATTTTATGGGTCGATTGACCTTAATAGGGTTTTGGGGTTTATGGTTTTTAATTTTTTAATAAGATTAGAAACCCTAGGATGTCATGTAATTCTTATGCGTTTTAGTACACGATCTTGGTGCAATATGTTAATTGTTAAGCTAAATCAATGAAAAAGTGCATATTTGCATGGATTTTTATATTGTGTTATAATTTAAATGGTTTAAATTGTTTATATAAATTAATGGTTAAGTTATATCGCAACATGTAAATTTATTAATAGATGTCGAATTGTGAAAGACTCCAATATTAAGTAATCAATTATGTGCTATGTGGTATTTATTTAATTTTGGCTTACGCAATCGATTTATCGATGTATGTGGCTCTTTTTCCAAGAAAAATAAAGCCCTAATTGAATTATTACGTAATACACCTAGATTTGATTATTAATAGGACTTTTGAATAAGATTTGCATGTGGCTACATGTTTTATATATATTTAATTGTTATGATTATGTATATTTGTTTATTTAGTTGTTTTATTTTTTATTGTATATTACTTGTTTTTGTTTATTAATTGTGTTAGACATGTTTATAAACGAAAAGGGTAATTTTTGAATAAAAAATAATACGGACTAAATAATGGCGAAATTGTTTTGGTTTTTAAGAGTTTAAATCTCAAAGAATTGGTTGATTGATGTTTTTGTACGTAATGGTTAAATAGGCTCGACCGAAGTTTACACACTATAAGATGGGTATAAGGATGGCAACGCATTAAATTGTGGCCTTAGAGAGACAACATTCTGTCTTAACGCTCGTTTGTGTGTAAATTAGACTTACCGAACAACCATTACATGTACATTGTCATCTTAAGGGTGAATAATCCACAATTCCACAATGATTATCCGAAACACTAAGCTTTCGGGCTTATGCAAAAGTACGATATAGTGGACGATAATTGATAGTTATTCTTTAATTGGTGAACCCGATACATCAATCAAAACTTTGTTATTTTACTCTTAGCAAATTGGTAATAAAAATGTTTTGTAAAACCAATGTTATGAAGTTGTATGCATGCTTCTTCATACATTATTTTGATCACATCAAAATATTAATACCCTTATAAAATTAAGTCGAATGCATCTAATTAAGAACACTTGAAGTTGTAATTTACGTCATGTGAGAACTTGGCGAGATTGCAATGGAGAGGTAAATTTCATAAATTCATTGCTAGCAGATCAACTGATGTGATGGATTTGTGAGTTTGCAGTTTTTAAGTTAGACGACTTAAATTGAGTAGGGAAGTGAGATCTTGGACTCAAGGCATTAAGATGGGGATCAAACATGCTTACATTACAAAAGTTTTGTGATTGTAAATCCCATAAATCTAGGAATTGCAATATGATATTGGCAATTATTGTTCGACAATTACCTCGTTGAATACTATCATTACTAGCAGATCAACTGATGTAATGGTACTATGTCAATTAGGATCCTAGCTTTAAGAAAATACTATGGTTTATATGAATATTTACCAATGGGTATTTTATTTTCTTAAAGATCTAATTATCGAAAATACTGAAATTGAATTTTGTAATTCGTTTTAATGTATTAATGCAACGTTCAAACCGTAAACGCACTTTGGGCTTTGGTAAATTGATCTAGTTCTGTTTTCAAACAAATGTTTGATTAAGAAATATTTACTTGAAAGACAAAAGAAGTCTCCTTTCTATGATGGAAGAGTGAGACACAATCCTATTCCTTTTCATGAATGAGAAAGAAAAATAGGAATATTAGATATGTCTAAATTCTAATATAACTCATAGCAAATTTTTTTTAGTTAAAGAAAATTGCGAATATTTTCCATAGGGATTTTATCATCCTCATTCGCTGATCAGGTTCTTAGTAACAAATATGATATTTGGTTAACAGAAAATTATGTATGACATTTTATGAGTTATTATAATTAGAAGCTAGACTAATTACTGCAAAATGTTTAAAGACAAACTCGTTGTTTTGACTATTTTAAAGGTGCTACATACATTGTAGGATGGTAGACCTGTTAAGGAAGAAATTGCATGCCCAATTTTTCAAGTTAAAAGCATTTGGTGGATAGTCCATCATTTACATAGTAGAATACACTTTTAGTGCATAAGTAATTGTTACGAATGGACAATTAAAGGTGTGGGAAAGTTAAAAGCACACTATTTGCTTTCACTGGATAAGAAACATTTACAATGTTGTCAAATTCAGTGGGAGTATTGTGTACTTATCACTGAATAAGGAATTATTGTAATGATCTTTAATTCAGTGGGAGTTACAAGCTTTGATATCTTGGTAGCTAAAGATAATTACTTTCCAAGTGTAGACACTCATACTTTTAAGGATAGTCTTGTACGTTTCCTTACTAGACATTGTTGTTCTACATATACTTGACACAATCATATTGAACACATAAACAAATGCATGGCATGTTGTTTATCAACTATATGATGTTGTTCCATGCACAAGTGGGAGAAATGTTATCTTTAATGTGTGCAAGAAATAACTCATAAAGATATGATTTAAAGGATTCTCTTGACTACAAGGTAAGAGAATAATGTTCTAATATTAATTCAAGAAACACTTGGTGTTACAATTTATGTTATGTGAGAGCTTAACTAGATTGCAACAACAAGGTGAATTTCATATTTCATTACTAGCAGATCAACTGATGTAATTGAACTATGAGAATTTGCAGTTTCTAAATTAGAATAATGTTCTGATATGAATTATACTAGGCTAATTTAAGAAACACTTGGTGTTACAATTTATGTTATGTGAGAGCTTAACTAGATTGCAACAAAAAGGTGAATTTCATTTTTTCATTACTAGCAGATCAACTGATGTAATTGAACTATGAGAATTTGCAGTTTCTAAATTAGATACCTATTAGAACATGTGTCAATATGATAACAAGACTGCTTTAATTTATAGATTTATGAATTCATGGAATGACATAAATTAATTAAGTAATCTAATGCTACTTCAATCTGAATATTTATGTGTTCTTGGAATGACATAAATAAATGAAGAAATAATGTTATTTACATTATTGTGAAGTAATATATTAACTTGAAATTACTATTGAAACCAAAAGATGGTGTTCATAATTACTTTAGTTAAACATGTTTATGTTTCATTGTAAAGATATAAACATAAAGTCTTTTTATTGTTACAAGACTTATAATAAAGTAAGATGTTATCTTGTTGTGTGTTTTAATTAAGACATATACATGAAGTTATTAAATTGTTAAATGACTTATAACGTATAGTGGGATTATAACAGTTTATGTTTTCTTGTAAAGACATGAACATGAAGTGACTTTGTAAAAAGTACTTGTGTTATAAAGCATGTAATTGGCTTGAATATTATTATATCATTAAAATGAATTAGTTGGTAAATAGACAAGTCAAAAAGGAATATGGTTATCTTTAATATTGTTAGATTGTCTTACAATATTAATACTAATGAAATATCAAATGTTTATGGTATGTTCAAATTAGGATAATCAAACTCTTATTAAATTGTTTGATTAAAGATGACTATGATTTCTTTTCTTCCAAAAGTTATCAAGGTTAAAATATCGAATATGGCTTGGACATATTTAATAAAACTCCAACATAGAAGATGAATAAGACATTATCATATGATGAATGTGATGAATCACATTAAGTCTTAAATTGAAGTTCTAAATTTGTTTAACTGCTTATGAAGAGGTTATTAACAAAGTTAAGTCAGAAACTGTCAATATGTATTTATAATATCCCAAAAGAGAATATTGTATTATTGCTTAATTTGCTAAGTATTTAAAGATAGTCTTTAAATTGCTAAAAGCAAGTGGGAGTATTGATCTTTAAAAGATAAAATTACAAGATACATAATCTTCTAAAATACACTAGTAAATATCATGATGAAGTTTGATATTTAAATGTTAAATCTCAAGATAATGGAATTATCATTCATAGAATAACAATATATCTCAGATATTTGATTAATATGCTGAGGACTATGATTTACAGGATTATTATAAATAATCATTATGATACATTACCAAATATGAAGTTGGGTAAAGTATACATGATATGAATGATTAAGATGCTGTCCATAAAGATAATCAATTTTTGAAATTTGATTTATCTTAATAGTTAGACTAGAAAATTAAGATGAGTTTCTTCAAAGATTAGGTAACCTTTGTGGTTTAAATCTTTGTATAGAAATCATATGGACAATATTGTGCACGTATTTAATGCATATCTTATGACAAGATTATTAATCACACTTAAGCAATTAACTGTGATTGAATATTCTATTATAAACACATTAAATATATAAAGATTATGATTGTCATATTTAGTTTCATTTATATGAAATTGACAATGGAATATCAAAACTCTTTCTTGTATGATTACTTGAGCGAGGACGATAAGTAATCAAAAGAAGTTTATGAATTCAAATAAATCTTTAGAAGTGTACATGGTGCAATAATCTATGGATGGATAAATGCATGCATCTAGAAGATTACTCTTATGTTTAATTATTAAATTCATGTTTTGATTTATAATTGAAATAAGATAATTTCTAAGTATTCCTAAAAGCTAGTGGGAGTATTATGTTTAACTTCTTAAATCATATATGTTGTAGAACATATGAAAAGTAATATTCCATATAAGTAAAGGTTAAGTCTTAGAATAGAATGAAATTTTACTTGTAAGATTTAGGAAATAAGACATACAACCTTTGAATGAATGTTTATTGTTGAAACATGTGCGGTAAATGAATCTAATATAACATGATATATTATTTAGAAAGTCTAAATAGATATGAATGACATGAATAAAATCTAAGTATGACTCAAAGATCTTTCATGAACATCATGTTTTGTTTTATCATGCTTGATTACAAGATGATTTGGCAATATTAATATTTAATTAAAAAGTTATTAGATAACTTGTGTAAAATTCTAAAAAGGATATGTTTGATTATAGAATTACATCCTAAATCTGGAACAGCTTCAAATTCTATAGATGAACAATTTTTCAATTGTTGTGAAAATTGTCATAGCCAACATACTTGAAAGTTTGAAGGGCATCAAACATTACACAATAGATATTATGGTTTACGGAAAGTTTTAATAGCATATTGTTGTTGCATACAGTGATGCTAATGAAATTGAGATGACACTCAATACTAGTCATGGTAAGGATTTCATCTTTGACTATGTGTACTAGTTATGCTTACTAAAAGCATAGTTGCATTATACATTAAAAGAATAAGAATACTTTAAACTTTATAATGTTTGGAAGTTTAATTATCATAAATTGGTGGTTAAGGATGTCTCACATTTTTATGAAATATGGCATTATCAAAATAGTTGACTATGCACATATAAGAATTGCAATAGTTGAATTCTTGAAATAAGTATTCTTAAAATTCCGATAGATCAAAGTTGGATGATTTATGTCTTGTCAACAAGTATGAATGTCATTGCTTGAGACATAATCCATCAACAAGAGTTATCATGCATTGATCTATTTAGTATTTGGATAAGGGATGTTAAACAATTATTATGATAAATTGAAATACATGGTATGTTTAATTTATAATATATTGTATCCTATATTTGTATGTTTAAATCCATGAATAAAGGTTATTCTTAAATTGTCCGTTGTCAGTTAATAATATGGGAATATTATTAAATCAAGACAAATCTGAAGGTTGGTATAATATACTTAAAGTATATTGATGCGTAGTCATGCCATTTCAGATGATATTCAATGATACCGAATATAGGACTTATCCCAACTACATGATGTTACTTTATGGATTTTGTTATTGAGTAAATCATGAGAAGTTATCCTTAGACTTGAGATGCAAGATAAGTGTCATGAATGTAGTACATTTTTGTGGAACAACTTAACGCTATACGTAACTGGTAGTCATAAGGGTTGTTTTCGGAAGTGTTACAAAGTTTGTGGATTTTGCTTGTAGTCAAGATAGAATTTGTTCCTTCAAATTTATTTTTTGAGTTTAATACTGCTGGGCCCCTCGTAGGGTTGGTAAGATGCATGTGCGGCCGCACCCAAGTTCTTTTTTGAATATGTTCAAAAGATTTGGTAATCTTGATCAATCACTAACAACGAGAAACAGAATGGTTAATTAAGGAATGACTTTAATCCATATCCTTATTAACATGGTATTAGAAACAAAAGGATAATAATAATGAGAAATCATTAAAAGGTTTTCCAGGAGCCTTACTTGAGATCGTACTAGAGGCATCGGCGTGTTGCAAGACGCTAACCGATGTGATTACACTATTAAAATATGTCCAAGTGGGAGCTGTTAGATTATGGACATTATTTTAGTAATCGTATGTTAGAATCGAACTCGAGATCACGGGATTGCACACAATATGTATGAAGAGAAAAAGTAATAATTAGTTATAAAATGTTATAATTAATTATTAAACACAAAATAAATAATAATAATTAGTATTATTGATTAATGACTAATTATTTATTAAACGAAGATTAGGAAAGTAATACTAGACAAAACACGGAAACAAGAGAAGGTTCCGGATATCCCTTTGGGGTTCTATGGCCGATCGGCATAAAGGGGGGTACCACCTCCTTATGTGTCTTGAGCTCCAAGTTTTGTGTAGTATATAAGCAAACCCAAGATGTAGGGTTTTCTCATAACTTGTACACACACATCTTGGTGTTTTCTCTCCTCTTTTCTTCCTTGGTCGATTCATCAAAACCAAACCCTTAGGGTTTCGATTTTTATGATCTAAAATAGTTTTGTGTTTATTACTTGCAAATACTTTTCTTGAATTAGTACGTGTGTACAAGAACGTGAATCAAACACACTATTGTTTGATTCTTGGATTGAATTACAAAAAGGTAAGGGGTAATTCTTATAATCCTTATAAACCCTAATTAGGGTTCTTGGTTCCGGAAGATTGCTTTGATTCTTGTTCGGGCTAGAATCACAAATGTATGTTTACTATTTAATTATTGATTAATTAATTACATGTTATTCGATCTTATTATAATTGCTTCCGCTATGCTCAATTTGATGTACTTGGTTTATTTATATGAAGGTCATGATATAATAATTCCAACAAACACTACATGTTTAAATTAAACAAACATTAGTTAACATATGCATTATGTTATAATTGCGTTAGCTTTATTTTTCATGATCTTTCATTGTTCTTAATAATATCTATGAGAGTAGGCCAAATAATGAATCAATTAATTGATTAGTATAAAGTATTTTGATACTTCACATTTCAGAAACGCAGTTACTACTTATCATTCCCTTGACACCAAACTCAACTTTTTCATGTTAAACAATATCCATCCTAATTTAGAACATATTAATACCAATTGAAACATGGTTATACCACTTAAACAACCTACCATGATTATATTCAAACTCGTGTCAACATTTTACCATTCTGATCAAGATAGCAGTTTGACTTTCTGTAGAAGTCAACTGTGTAAGCTGAACATCAAACCTTGAATGTTACAAGCTTCAAAATCATGTTCCGATATTTTGTTAGCAGTTTGACTTTCTAAAAAAATCGTGAATTTATTTAAAAAAACTTGATTTAAAAAAAATGAATTAGAAAAAAGGGAAAAAATGGAAAAAACAAAAAACAAAAAAAAGGAAAAAACGTTAATTTGAAAAAAGGGAAAAAAAAAGAAAAAAAAAAGAAAGTGAATAATAAAAAAGACAAAGAAAAAAGAAAAAAAAAACATGAACTTAGGTTTCCATATTTAACCTTAGGTTAATTCGCACAATTAAATCAAATTAGATGAATGGTGGGAATTTATCCCTCAAAATACAACAAAAACTTGTTTCATAAAGCAACTCACCTCTATATATATGAGCAAAATTTGCATCCTTTCAACGATGAGAGATTACATGAAATAGTTATTCTAGAAAAGTAAGAATGCACATGGAGTAGAGGATATTTACCATGGTTCACTCACACATCACTTCATATCGCTTTAATTGGTGTGTGTAAAATATGGAGTACAAAACGACATCATATTTCCATAACACCCAACATGGTCCATGGACTAGTTTAAGTTTTTATTTTACAAGATTGTCAAAAGTTTTGTATTAAATTTATACTTTTCAGTAAACCATAAATGAAAGAGTTGTAAAAATATATAAAGAAAAAAACATCACATTACTGTTTCAGTTACTTTTGAGTTAATTTATTGTATTTGAACTTTTCTACTTGTACTTTTGACCAATGAGTAATAAAGTTAAAGTCACGTAATGACATATATCAAACACAATACAATTCACTCTTTTTGTTAGGAAAACAAGAAGCATGTTTCAAAGTATGTCTTAATATTAACATATATTTGGGCCCAGGGTTTAGACTTTGTACATTTAGAGCCCAATTTGTAAGTTGTTTAATGGCAAGTCAATCAGGCCTACTAACTCACTTGTTCTTTTTGTGTTTTGACGATTGTTGGATTTTAATCTTTTGCTAATACCATTAGCAAACATATTGAAGTTAGTTTCAAATCTATAGTCTCATTGTTACGTTTCTAGTAGTTACGTTGTATTTCTTTCAGTGTAAGTGATTCTCTAATTATCAAGTAGTTACGTTGTATTTCTTTGAGTGTAAGTGATTCTCTAATTATCAAGTGTTCGTGAATTAACTATACTCATATGTAGAACCAAAGAGAGTATGTGACGACATATGTAGAACCACAATCATTGTTGCCAAGACTAAATATATGTGTTTAATCCAAAAACGAAACAAAAGTCATCAACTTGACATGTGAATCTTTGTTATTTGTTCTAGTAAGAAAATGACTTCTTGTTAGTTGGATCCTAAGCATAAGACCATCACCTTCCTATTTATTACCAACTTCATTTAGTTACTTTTCTTCACAATCCGATGTGGGATGAGCAAAAACCATTCAATTAACTATAAAACAATTTGTTACGCTATATGTTTTTACTTTTGCTTTAATACCTAAACACACGTCTGACAACTCGACATATCCGGCCTTCTTGTAGCTCATTTTTAAGTCTACAAATGGCAACAATATTGAGTTCCTTGGCTCATGAACAACATCTATAAGCCATCTATTAAAGGTTATGACTTTCTATAGTCACAGTGCAATGTGGGATGCTCAAAACCCAGTATTTATACAATTTGTTATACACTTATGTGGTCTCAAAATTAACTTTACCACACACTACATGTTTAAACAAACATTAATTAACATATGCATTATGTTATATTGTTAGCTTTATTTTTCATGATCTTTCATTGTTCTTAATAATATCTATGTAACTGGTAACATTTTGAAACATAAGTTACAAAAATAAAGATGCGAGTATCTCTTTGTGTGTACTTTATTTCCATCTTACTAGTGTTTTAGTTGTGAATATAAATGTCAGGACTTGCTGATCAACATTAAAGCTGTAAATAGCTGTAAAGAGTGTGATGATTAACATACTCATGAGTTCATCGGTTCTAACACTTCTAAGATTACTTGTATAAGTGTCTAATCCAAAATAAAACAAAAAGATAAAACTCTATCAACTTGACATATGAAACTCTTCACTTTTATAGCCATATTAAATCTAGAGTAAATTACATGGTTGGTCCCTGTGGTTTGTATAAAGTAACAAGTTTCGTCCCTATCTTTTAAAAGTTGCATGGTTAGTCCCTAAGTACGTAAACAAATAACACCACGGGTCCCTTGGTTTAACTGGTGTTAACTAGTTTAGTTAAAATTTACAAGTTAGCCCCCTTTGGTTAAATAGCGCTGCATCGTTAATCCTTTGGTTAAATAGCGCTGCATCGTTAATCCTTTGCTTAAATAGCGCTGCATCGTTAATCCTTTTAACGTTTTCGCCCGTTTTTGTCCGTTTTTTTTTACGTTTTCGCCCGCTTTTGTCCATTTTTTTTTGTTTTCGCTCGTTTTTGTCCGTTTTTTTTACGTTTTCGCCCGTTTTTGTCCCTTTTTTTTTTGTTTTCGCCCGTTTTTGTCCGTTTTCGCCCGTTTTTGTCCCATTTTTTTTGTTTTCGCCCGTTTTTGTCCCTTTTTTTTTACGTTTTCGCCCGTTTCTGCCCGTTTTTTTTTTGTTTTTGTCCGTTTTTTTTTTATTTCGCCCATTTTTGTCCGTATTTTTTACGTTTTCGTCCGTTTTTTTTTGTTTCGCCCGTTTTTGTCCGTATTTTTTACGTTTTCGCCCGTTTTTGTCCGTTTTTTTTACGTTTTCGGCCGATTTTGTCCGTTTTTTTTATTTCGCCCGTTTTTGTCCGTGTTTTTTAAGTTTTCGAACGTTTTCGTCCGTTTTTTTTTGTTTTCGCCCGTTTTTGTCCGTATTTTTTACGTTTTCGCCCGTTTTCGTCCGTTTTTTTTTGTTTTCGCCCGTTTTTGTCCGTATTTTTTACGTTTTCGTCTGTTTTTTTTTTATTTCGCCCGTTTTTGTCCCTTTTTTTTACGTTTTCGGCCTTTTTTGTCCCTTTTTTTACGTTTTCGCCCGTTTTCGTCCGTTTTTTTTTATTTCGCCTGTTTTTGTCCGTGTTTTTTACGTTTTCGTCCGTTTTTTTTGTTTTCGCCCGTTTTTGTCCCTTTTTTTTTGTTTTCGCCCGTTTTTGTCCCTTTTTTTTTGTTTTCGCCCGTTTTTGACCATTTTTTTTTACGTTTTCGCCCGTTTTTTTTACCAAAAACGGGCGAAAATAAGCGAAAACAAAAAAAAACGGACAAAAACGGGCGAAAACAAAAAAAATGTCGAAAACGTTCGAAAACGTAAAAAACACGGACAAAAACGGGCGAAATAAAAAAAACGGACAAAAACGGGCGAAAACGTAAAAAAACCGGACAAAAACGGCCGAAAACGTAATAAAAACGGACAAAAACGGGCGAAAACGTAAAAAATACGGACAAAAACGGGCGAAATAAAAAAAACGGACGAAAACGTAAAAAATACGGACAAAAACGGGCGAAAACAAAAAAACGGACGAAAACGGGCGAAAATGTAAAAAATACGGACAAAAACAAAAAAAACGGACGAAAACGCTCGAAAACGTAAAAAACACGGACAAAAACGGGCGAAATAAAAAAAACGGACAAAAACGGGCGAAAACGTAAAAAAAAAGGACAAAAACGGCCGAAAACGTAAAAAAAACGGACAAAAACGGGCGAAAACGTAAAAAATACTGATAAAAACGGGCGAAACAAAAAAAAACGGACGAAAACGTAAAAAATACGGACAAAAACGGGCGAAATAAAAAAAAACAGACAAAAACGGGCGAAAACAAAAAAAACGGACAAAAACGGGCGAAAACGTAAAAAAAACGGACAAAAACAAAAAAAATGGGACAAAAACGGGCGAAAACGGACAAAAACGGGCGAAAACGTAAAAAAAACGGACAAAAACGGGCGAAAACAAAAAAAAACGGACAAAAGCGGGCGAAAACGTAAAAAAAAAGGGACAAAAACGGGCGAAAACGTAAAAAAAAACGGACAAAAACGGGCGAAAACAAAAAAAAAACGGACAAAAGCGGGCGAAAACGTAAAAAAAAAGACAAAAACGGGCGAAAACGTTAAAAGGATTAACGATGCAGCGCTATTTAAGCAAAGGATTAATGATGCAGCGCTATTTAACCAAAGGATTAACGATGCAGCGCTATTTAACCAAAGGGGGCTAACTTGTAAATTTTAACTAAACTAGTTAACACCAGTTAAACCAAGGGACCCGTGATGTTATTTGTTTACGTACTTAGGGATTAACCATGCAACTTTTAAAAGATAGGGACGAAACTTGTTACTTTATACAAACCACAGGGACCAACCATGTAATTTACTCTTAAATCTACTTAAAAGATGTGATTGCTAGTTAAAACTCTTCTCTTTTTTATATGAAAAAGATATTATTGCCTTATACTAAACTTGAGAAACTTGGTATAAAGTTTTTAAATAAGTATAAAAGAAATTGGCTTAAAAACTTAAAAAATGTTTTAAGCCACGTCCTAGTCATACTTGTTTAAAAGATTTAAACTAAGGTTGTGTTTGTTTTTCTTAAAGATGTCTTAACAGGGACTGAATGTCCGCAACATCTGAATCGGTCAGAGAAAAACACCAAAAAGAGAGTTTGTTTTTTATTCTTTATTCAGATGCAGGCAGAGGCTCACTC
Source organism: Artemisia argyi (assembly GCA_030686995.1). Taxonomy (NCBI): domain Eukaryota; kingdom Viridiplantae; phylum Streptophyta; class Magnoliopsida; order Asterales; family Asteraceae; genus Artemisia; species Artemisia argyi. The sequence continues at coordinate 232,972,896 of CM060703.1, read as the reverse complement.
ATCTTGTTGGACCAGACTTGGAGGGGCAATCTTAATGCCTCTGAACCTTCAAAAAACATAAGATCGTTGCATCACCAAAACATCCTGCTTCTTCCACAAACTCAGAAAAACATTTTTTTATAGATCTTCATGCATCACAGTAATACACGTCCTCAACCACATATCACGTTGCCGGAAAATCTTTAGACACTGTTTTCTTCTTCTTCTTCTTCATCTTTTACTTGAACCATTTATTTGGATAATATATGTAAGTTACGTTTGTAACCGTTGAAGTAAAAATGGAGATGAATTGTGTTTGCAAAGCAACGAGTGTACTGCTTATGGCAGCAAAGCAAGTTGTAGAAATAAAGTTCAAGGGGAAGATAATTCAAGTGCTGGGACTATGGGTCTATTGCTCAATATTATATTTTAATTTGTTAATGGAACTATGTCAGTAGTTAATTTACAATGGTTTAATGCCTTATTGGTTGTAATTGTTGGTCAAAATTATAATAGGTGTTATATCTTATTTTTGTTGTATATAGAAAGTTATAATATGTGTATTTATGTCAAAAAAGTTATTTGTGTTGGACATCTAGTGTATAATAGCGTTGTTGTCGTCGCCAATATAAACAAACAACACCTTGCACTATGTCAATGGCCCATTAACCTAAATGTTGCGGGTTCGAGTCTCGTTAAAGACATGTGAGATAAGTGGTGGCCTTAAATTTGCCGTTCTTTAAAAAAAAAGAAAAAAAAAAGTTTTACAGACATTTTTAAATGAAAAACAAACAGTCTTATTGTATTCAGATTCAGACATTTACGCCTTAGATTCAGATGTGCGAATCAAATTCAGACCCTCTTAATAAACAAACAACACCTAAGCCTATCTTGTATCACACCCTCCCCTTCATATTTATAACCAACTTACTCTAGTTACTTTTCTTTACTTCCTATTTATAACCAACTTACTTTAGTTACTTTTCTTTACACTCCGATGTGGGATGCTTTTAAAACCATTTCTTACAACACTTTACTTTGACTAAATCACACACTATGAGTCATATTTCCTTCTGGTGAAAAGAAAGCATAACTAAAGGGGACATTAGGTGAACAAAATAATAGTTATGCAACGTAACTGAACAAAAACGCAAAGTCTAGTAACCCTCATGTTGTGTGTATTAACCCATATTAGTTATTGAATTGTATGTTATTGTTTTCTCGAGAAGTTTTGTTGGAACTAATATAAGTTTGATGTTCGATGTTTGTTGGATACACAGTTAAATGAGGGGTGTTTAGATGCGTGTTTTAAGGTTCGTTATGTGAATATCGGGACTAAGTAAGGATACGTTCGTTTTTTTCATTTTTTATGTCTCATTTGCACGAATAAATAGATTTTGCCTCTTATGTCTAAAAATAAACAAACACTAACGTCATCACGCCTGCAGACATAAGAGGAAAAAACACACGTTTTTCCAAATGCATCGACGTCTAAGCTTGCCTTTCAGACGTAAGAGAAAAGAAAGTGTGAAAGTTTATTAATACAACGTACTTTAAGTCCCTATATACGACGTCTAAGCTCGCCTTTCAACACAGTCACTATTACCGTGTTTACACTTTTATGTATGTAGAATTGTCATTGCTTTTTGGTATATAGGGACTAAAAGGACGCAATATGAAAGTACACGAATGTGAAACACACATTTGAAATGTTAACCATATATGTATCTGTTCCTTATTCATGATATACTGATATCGTGAAACTTAAAGTTGGTTGTCAATGTTTTTGAGCTTTTACAGTCAGCATCATAGCTCTAGCGCTGGCAAATCTAATCGGCGGGGTCTTCGTCAGTGGCCACAACGTGAGTAACCCAAATGTTTAAAATGTTGTGCACCTTAACTTCGACTCATCACTTGATCCCAACACTGTAACTTACGTGATTGATATGCAGATCTGGGACTTAAAAGATGACTGCTACAAATTCTCTAGCCAACAAGCAGACGGCCAAGAATCCCGTACCAAGTACAAAGAGTTACTAGGACGAGTTGAGCATTTCCGATTGCACGTGTTTTTAGCAATGCTGTCATTCCTTGTGCTTGGAGTCATCCCTCCTGTTGCTTATGGGTACGCGTTTTATGAAACCAGTGATAAAGACTTCACAATGGTGGTGGTTGCAGTGGTATCTTTTGTATGTGTCGGTTTGGAGGGTATGTTAAAACTATTGCATACTACTTGACTACAGCAGTTGCTATCTCGGGTGTTTCTTATGCTGCTGGGGATCTAGCAATGAGGCTTATTGAGAAGCTTGGATTATTTGAGACATGTACTGGGGTAAACACGTCGCTTATCCCTGAAGTTGGGTCATCAAACCCGTCTTTGGCAACCTATTGATGTTTTTCTTACTTTTTTTGTTTGGTTCCCTTTTGACTGTCTTTGTCTATGCATCGTTGGTATGTTGTATATTTAAAAGTATCGCCAGTAAAGAACTTCTATGTTTGCTTCCATTTTCGATCAATCTCTACTTAGTATCTCACAACCTTGGACATTCATGTAAAAATGGACAAACGTTGTAAAGGCAAGATGTCGCCAAAAGAAAAAAAGCAAACAAAAAGCGTCTATGATGGGATGCTTGAAGCAGAAGGTTTTAAATGACATGTTAATTGAAAGATACAGTGATCAACAATCACTGCCACACACCAAGCAAAATTTAGACAATTTGGTTTACTTTGTGAAAAAATCCTGAACTAATAGTAGTTCCATTATAGTAGTTTTATCTAAAGCCAAAGTTAGAATAACGTTGATACACGACTAGAATCTGCTTCCACCAAGAGCTTCTATAACATGGGCACCTTGTTGCCAATTATTAGCCTGTATCAGCTTTTTTGAAGCAATACACATCAAAAGCTTCAAGGCCACACCTTCGACCATAACCACAGGTAGCAAATAAAGCAACGAAACCAAGTTAAATTTGTCCATCTACATTAGATCTAGCTGATATGTTTAATGAACAAAGACTACTTCTAAACTTACAGCTGAACAAAAGCTTGCAAAAACAAGGCATGAAAAGGCCCACTTGAATCAAGAAAAACCCCAAAACAGAAGACGGAAGAGTTGTATATTGATCAAATTTTTATACAAATCAATTTGTACCCTATAATTCTTGTCACTTTAACACACAGATTTTGAACACACTTCAATATAGATGAACAGGTAAAAGTAAACGGACTGAGCAAGTCATGTGAAGCTCGTCAAATTTAAGGCTATCACTAGAAGTGTCATTCTTTGTTAATCTGAACCGACATCTACCCCTTTGTGCTTCAAGAATTCCTTCGCCTCAATCACATCCTACAAAAATGGATCAACAGAGGATCATATCACAGCATTTACAATACGATGGGAACAGGATAACAGCTTCTTTGATGAGAATTGAAATGATAGTATTGCAACGTAAACAACCTCTTGAATGATTTTGATGTTGTGACCCACTAATACTCAACTCAGTTTAAAACACTTGACCAAAAAGGTCGATTGTAATACATAAATTAATGATTAAACTGCTTGAACGGAATGTTTATAAAATACCTGTTGTAATAGAATTGCCTCCTGTGGACAAGTAGGAAATTGCATCAAACCAACACCAACCATTAATAGGCCATAGCATCCTAGCGACACAATGAAGTACAGAGGCAGCTGTGAAAACAAAAGTATCAAACAAACAAAACACAATTTTAAAATCTTGATTTCAAATGCATTTTGTCCGGTATAAACATGTAAACAGTACAGATCCTAGCCCTGTGACCGTTTAGGTTCATGATATTCATTGTTAATCTCATTATCCGTTTTTAATGAAATGTACTCTGTAAAAGGAAAAGGTGCAAATGTGATGCAAGTATCACATAAGCTTGCGCAGATTTTCATAAGATTCATTAGGAAAAGGTGCAAATGATTTGTTGTTGACAGACATACAGAAGAAAATAAACAAAATTTTTAAATTATTTTTTTAAATAAACTTTAGTATAAACATAATGAAAAAATATAGCTTCGTTTACTGAACCTTATCCGTCATAATTAATATCAAGAGGTTCACCCAATAATGACGCCCAGCTCTATTTTCCTGATGTTTATGGGAGACTAGTTCACTTTTTTTGGCAACAAGAATTTTATAGAAATATTTTTTATAAAAAATGTAGGTCTAGTCCAGGCCGCCAAATCATTAGTAATATCAGTAGTGGGAGCAGACATGACAACCTAAAGTTGCTTAATGTTAGTGCGCATTACCATGCTTCCTTCATAGGCCATCGCTAATATTATCCAGAGCATCGGCTTATTGTGCATGGTATATAATTTAATCAAACAAAAAACATTTTATAAATAAAATAACCTATAAATAAATAAGGAATATATCTCGTAAATCAGGAGTAAAAGTCAATACTAGATGAAAGGGTAAATAGGCTATTTTAGTTTACGCTTTTATTGCAGTTGTACAAATAAAGAGCTGATATTTATAGCTCATATTTGACCCCGAAAATGATCAGTTATTTATAGGCAGAATCAATTTATCAATATGTTATGAACTCAGTATTGCAACTTTCACTAAACAGTTTAAAGATGCAAATCCAAACACACTTCTTACAGTGAATCAACTCGTAAAAAGCAAAAGAAAGAGGCTCACCAACCAAGTATGACTCTGTGGAATCATTGCAGTCTGCAATAAGCTAATCCATACAGCAATAATAGCCACCAAAAATGTCAAAATCTTCACGATATGCTTCATTTGATATTAAAAAGATTTTTGTAACTTCCAAATTTCAAGTAATCGGCCTGTGACATTGAATTAAGAGTAATAACTTAAACAGGTAGCAATAGATGTCAAATAGTTTACAGTAAGTTTAACTTTTTGCCTTAGACTTGCAAACCTTAGAATGATTGGTTGGATGTAAGGAATCATTGGTGTCTAGTTTTATACAACAAACGTAGCTTGGGGAATCATGACTGTGAGCTCTCAAGTCCATGAATTAACCCCAACACCGGCTGCTGGTATATAGCTTTAAACATATAATCATTTTCAAAAACACATATTCGAACATCCATAAGAGTTGTTGAGTAGGGAATTTGATCAAACAGTTTGTGGTCATCAAATCATTCATAAAAAACAACAATTCATGAAAACTTAAAGAGATTATCAGGTCAAATTATGTACCGGTTAATCGGAGCTCCGGCGGATTGTTATGAAGACGGTGGTGGTCACGCAGAACCCCCAAATTAAGTATATCGGGTCGGGTCAGATCCGCTTTTTTATTTTTTATTTTTCATCGTTGACCGGTTGACTTTAAATAAGAACGATGACAATTTTTCATCGTTGACCGGTTGACTTTTAAATAAGAGCGACGGTCAGTATGGAATGAAATAGAAGGGGAATTGGTTGAACAAAAATGACCGAATGAAGCTTAAAGATAATTTCAAAATTACCCATATGAAAAAAATGTCGGAGGTTTTTCCGGAAGCAGTCTCCTTACATTCGGGTTTAACCTGGATAAAGGTAGGAGCTGTCTATATTCTACCTTCACATACCCCACCCCGACGAGATTGCATATGTTGTTGTACCCATATGATAAAAACAATTTTATTTAAAACTTAGAATAATTAAAGCATACCATAAACAAACACTGATATATGCATGTGATTTTCGCCTATAACATTATGGTAATAAACTAATAAAAGCTTAAAGCATCCACTATGGTGGTTTATAAAAAAGTCTAAGAAAAGATGAAGAGGTCTATAATTTTATTAACCATAGTGCAAATGTGTTTCATGCTTATGTAGAATGAATATGTCTAATATCTTGAACTTCTTCTAAATTTAATGCTTTTGTATTTAATGGGGTTTTGATAAAGCTTTAAGAAGTTTATCCATAGTGAAGAAAGGTTTATAACATGGAAAAAGTTTATGAAGTTATGATTTCGGATGACTAGGCACTATTATAAACCTTTATAAAGGTCCGCCATATTAGGGCATCCACTATGGTAGTTTCATCACAAGGTCTAAAACCAATATAAAGCTTTATCTTTCATTTTAACCATAGTGATCATTTGTTTCATGTACATGTGGCATGAAGAGGTTCATATTCTTGAACCTATTCATAATTTAATGCATGTTTTATTATGAATCATTTTAAGAGTTGTAAAAGGTTTATCCATAGTGAACATAGGTTTATAACATAAAAAGGTTTATAAATTAATGATTATGAACCTATATAAAGCTTTACCATTGTGGATGCTTTTAGATGCCTTTAGTTGCATGCAAAGGATGATATGCTTAGAAAAGGAAATAAAATTAATGTAGTAACTTTCTTTTTTGTTTGACTAAAAGAATGGTAACGTGGGGTTTAAGTTTTGACTTTATATTGCATGAGTACAAATACACCATAACACACGCATAGTTTCAAATTCATAGTCTCATTGTTACGTTTCTAGTGGTTACGTTGTATGTGTTTGAGTGTAAGTGTCTAAATGATTCTCTAATTATCAAGTGTTTGTGAATTTAAATCGCAATTGAGACAAGCATGTGTAAACTCTGAACATAGTGGCCATATAAATCTCACGACTTGCTGATCAAAACCAAGCTATAGAGTATGTGACGATTAACATACTCATATGTAGAACCACGATCATTGTTGCCAAGATTAAATATATGTGTTTAATCCAAAAACAAAACAAAAGTCATCAACTTGACATGTGAATCTTTGTTATTTGTTCTAGTAAGAAAATGACTACTTGTTAGTTAGATCCTAAGCATGAGACCATCACCTTCCTATTTATTACCATCTTCGTTTAGTTACTTTTCTTCAGAATCCGATGTGGGATGAGCAAAAACGATTCAATTAACTATAAAACAATTTGTTACGCTATATGTTTTTACTTTTGCTTTAATACCTAAACACACGTCTGACAACTCGACATATCCGGCCTTCTTGTAGCTCATGTTTAAGTCTACAAATGGCAACAATATTGTGTTCCTTGGCTCATGAACAACATCTATAAGCCATCTATTAAAGGTTATGACTTTCTATAGCCACAGTGCAATGTGGGATGCTCAAAACCCAACTGTATTTATACAATTTGTTATACACTTATGTGGTCTCAAAATTACATGTTTAAACAAACATTAATTAACATATGCATTATGTTATATTTGTGTTAGCTTTATTTTCATGATCTTTCATTGTTCTTAATAATATCTATGTAACTGGTAACATTTTGAAACATAAGTTACAAAAATAAAGACGCGAGTATATCTTTGTGTACTTTATTTCCATCTTACTAGTGTTTTAGTTGCAGATATAAATGTCTGGACTTGCAATTCAACACCAAAGCTGTAAAGAGTGTGATGATTAACGTACTCATGTGTTCTTCATTGCTAAGAATACTTGTATTAGTGTTTAATCCAAAATAAATAATAAAAAAAAAAAAAGATTTTTTTTTTTTTTTTTTTCATAGAACTCCTTGACGTATGAACTTTTGTATTTGTTTATTTGTGGCCATATTAACTCTATTTAAAAGATATGATTAGTTAATAGTTGAATCTTGAGCTTGAACCAAGATCACGCTAGTCATGGTTGAACCATAAGCTAGTTAAAACTCTTCACTTTTTTTATATTAAAAAAAATATTATTGCCGTATACTAAAATTGAGAAACTTGGTATAAAGTTAATAAATAAGCAGGAATAAAAATGGCTTAAAAAATTAAAAAATATTTTAATCCATTTTGTATTCCCACTTATTTAAAAGATTTAAACTAAGTCTATCTTGGATCACACCCTCCCTTCCTATTTATAACCAACTTACTCTAGTTACTTTTCTTTACACTCCGATGTGGGATGCTTTTAAAACCATTTCTTACAACACTTTACTTTGACTTAAACACACGCTATGAGTCTTACTTCCTTTTGGTGAAAAGAAAGCATAACTAAAGGGGACATCAGGTGAACAAAATAATAGTTATGCAACGTAACTGAACAAAAATGCAAAGTCTAGTAACCCTCATGTTGTGTGTATTAACCCATAGTAGTTATTGAATTGTATGTTATTGTTTTCTCGGGAAGTTTTGTAGAAACTAATATAAGTTAAATGAGGGGTGTTTGGATGCGTGTTTTGAGGTTCGTTAAACGTGTCTATGATGGGCTGCTTGAAGCAGAAGGTTTTAAATGACATGTTAATTGAAAGATACAGTGATCAATGATCACTGCCACACACCAAGCAAAATTTAGACAATTTGGTTTACTTTGTGAAAAAAATCCTGAACTAATAGTAGTTCCATTATAGACTTATAGTAGTTTTATCTAAAGCCAAAGTTAGAATAACGTTGATACACGCCTAGAATCTGCTTCCACCCAGAGCTTCTATAACATGGGCACCTTGTTGCCAATTATTAGCCTGTGTCAGCTTTTTTGAAGCAATACACATCAAAAGCTTCAAGGTCACACCTTCAACCATAACCACAGGTAGCAAATAAAGCAACGAAAACAAGTTAAATTTGTCCATCTACATTAGATCTAGCTGATATGTTTAATGAACAAAGACTACTTCTAAACTTACAGCTGAACAAAAGCTTGCAAAAACAAGGCATGAAAAGGCCCACTTGAATCAAGAAAAACCCCAAAACAGAAGACGGAAGAGTTGTATATTTATCAACTTTTTATACAAATCAATTTGTACCCTATAATTCTTGTCACTTTAACACATATATTTTGAACACACTTCAATATAGATGAACAGGTAAAAGTAAATGGACTGAGCAAGTCATGTGAAGCTCGTTCAATTTAAGGCTATCACTAGTCCATCAAAAATAAGATAAACAGAGAAAGAAGTGTCATTCTTTGTTAATCTGAACCGACATCTACCCCTTTGTGCTTCAAGAATTCCTTCGCCTCAATCACGTCCTACAAAAATGGATCAACAGAGGATCATATCACAGCATTTACAATACGATTGGAACAGGATAACAGCTTCTTTGATGAGAATTGAAATGACAGAAGCACAAAAGCAAAAGCCTACAATACGGGTTACCCACTAATCACTAAGCACAAAAGCATATTGCATAAAACCTCTGGAATGACTTTGATGTTGTGACCCAATACTACTCAACTCAGAGGTCGATCGGAAATTCGGAATACCAAAAGTTAATGATTAAACTGCTTGATTGGAATGTTTATAAAATACCTGTTGTAATAGGATTGCCTCCTGTGGACAAGTAGGAAATTGCATCAAACCAACACCAACCATTAATAAGCCATAGCATCCTAGCGACACAATGAAGTATAGAGACAGCTGTGAAAACAAAAGTATCAAGCAAAACTGAACAAGGCACAATTATTAGATATGCATAAAAATTAAAAATAGGTGACTAGTTATCAAAATATACTAATTTTTAAAACATGATTTGTTATTGACAGACATACAGAAGAAAATAAACAGAATATGTAAATTAATTTTTTTAGATAAACTTTAGTATACAAAATCAAAATTTGTGAAAAAATAAAGATTAAAATTAAAAATTAAAAATATAGCTTCATTTACTGAACCTTATCCGTCATAATTAATATCAGGAGATTCACCCAATAACGAGCTCTATTTTCCTGATGTTTACAGGAGACTAGTTCACTTTTTTTGGCAACAAGTCCCTGCTTTTATACATCAGGTTACAAACATATAAATATTATAGAAATATTGTTTACAAAAAATGTAGGTCTAGTCTAGGCTCCCAAATCATTAGTAAATATCAGTGGGAGCAGACATGACAACCTAAAGTTGCTTAATGTTGGTGCGCATTAGCATGCTTCCTTCATCGCTAATATTATCCAGTGCATCGGCTTATTGTGCACGGTATATAATTTAATCTAACAAAAAACATTTTATAAATAAAATAACCTATAAATAAATAAGGAAGATATCTCATAAATCAGGAGTAAAAGTCAATACTAGATGAAAGGGTAAATAGGCTATTTTAGTTTACGCTTTTATTGCAGTTGTACAAATAAAGAGCTGATATTTATAGCTCGTATTTGACCCCTAAATTGATCACTTATTTATAATCAGAATCAATTTATCAATACGTTATCAACTCAGTATTGCAACTTTAAGTCTCGCTAAACAGTTTCAGGATGCAAATCCAAACACACTTCTTACAGTGAATCAACTCGTAAAAAGCAAAAGAAAGAGGCTCACCACCCAAGTATGACTCTGTGGAATCATTGCAGTCTGCAATAAGCTAATCCATACAGCGGTAATAGCCACCAAAAACGTCAAAATCTTCACGATATGCTTCATTTAATATTCAAAAATCCAAATTTCAAGTAATTTGCCTGTGACATTGAATTAAGAGTAATAACTTAAGTAGGTAGCAATAGATGTCAAATAGTTTACAGTAAGTTAAACTTTTTGCCTTAAACTTGCAAACCTTAATGTGATAAGAATAACAATAAAAATACAAATAATGACAGAATTAACTTAAAGAACGTTGCCTTGGCTGATCAATGATCGCATAAGCATCAAATACAGATAACAGTAATGGGTATTAGAATGATTGGTTGGATGTAAGGAATCATTGGTGTCTAGTTCTATACAACAAACGTAGCTTGGGGAATCATGAATGTGAACTCTCAAGTCCATGAATTAACCCCAACACGGCTGCTGGTTATAGCTTTAAACATGTAATCATTTTCAAAAACACATATTTGAACATCCATATCAACTTAAGCAAGAACAGTTCATTTACCCCTTTCTTAATTTTACTTTAAGTAATCCCCTTTTAGTGCCTAAAGTCACTAACACGAAGTATAAATCCACTTATTAAACCCGCACAGGCACCATTGGATACCACTAAGTTCAAAAATTCAATTTTTTTTACAAATCTCAGCTCTAGCACAGTGTTGCGTGCCGCGCGTCCCTAAGTTAATATCTTTATGCGAAAATCTGCAACATTAGACAAATACCATCTATACTTAAAATCTTGAGTTAAATGCTTTTGACACAATATATTTCGGTGTTCTTAAAAAGTAGAATATCGAATCGAAATGAACATCAAACATCGAGCAATTTAAGGTAGCTTTATAACTGCAAAACTATGGTTCATTTTAGGATTAGTACATGGTTGCAAATATCGGGACCAATTAGATTGTTGTCTAATTAATAGCAACTAGTAGCTTAGTTTTTAGAGCCTACAAAACTAATATAAATCTACCAACATACATCACAAAATACCCAATTTTTGTTTAATCAAGACAAGAGTTGTTTTTTGTTTTTTTTGTTTTTTTTTAATGGCAGGTTAGTCGTTAGTTGTTGGCTCGAGTTAGTGTCGCATCCTCGGGCAGAGATACCAACCGCGAGCCTCTCCTTAGGGTATAACCCCACTCCTATTCCCGATTCGCCTTATATCATTAGAGCTTGTGGTTCCCAAGTGAGGACTTCCCGGTCGGTCACCCAAACCGGTACTACTCTCACTTGGGCTCGCTTAACTACTTAAGCCTTTACCACTAGACCACAAGCCCCATGATAAGAGTTGTTGAGTAGGGAATTTGATCAAACAGTTTGTGGTCATCAAATCATTCATAAAAACAACAATTCATGAAAACTTAAAGAGATTATTGGGTCAAATTATGTACCGGTTAATCGGAGCTCCGGCGGATTGTTATGAAGACGGTGGTGGTCACACAGAACCCCCAAACTATAATATATCGGGTCGGGTCAGATCCGCGTGTTTTATTGTTTTTTTTCATCCTTGACCTGTTGACTTTAAATAAGAGCAACGACAATTTTTCTTCGTTGACCGGTTGACTTTTAAATAAGAGCAATGAACAAATGAATGCAATAAACATTGTTATACAAGGGCAATTACATTCTCACGCTCAGTTTGGTTGAACAAAAATTACCGAATGAAAATGATAAAAAAAAATGCCAGAGGTTTTTTCGGAAGCAGTCTCCCTACCTTCGGGTTTAACCTGGATAAAGATAGGATCTGTTTACATTCTACCTTCTCATACCCTGCCCCGGCGAGATTGCATATGTTGTACCCATCCATATGATAAAAACAATTTTATTTAAAACTTAGAATAATTAAAGCATACCGTAAACAAACACTGATATATGCATGTGATTTAAATATGCTTGCATTGTTTGCGAAGTTTGTTTATTTACTAAGTCTTTTAAGTGTGTGACTTAAATATACTTGCATTGTTTGCGAAGTTTTATTATCTGACTAAGTCTTTTAAGTGCGTGACTTAAGTATACTTGCATTGTTTGCTAAGTTTTATTATTTTGACCAAGTGTCTTGGCTCGTTATATTGCTAAGCTTGTACTGTGTACTTGGTATATGCGCACCCGCCGTGGGGTGCGCCTGTGGAACTTACTTTGACGTCTCAAGAGTAAGGCGCTTAGCAAGGATACGTGATCCAATGTTGATGGGTTTGCAACCCTCTTATTCAACGAGTAAATTAGTAGGTTAACTCATCCTTTATGCCGTCGTGGGTCTTTAAGTGGTGCATGCATGCCATGTAGGCAGAAATATAAAATAAACAATATTGACATATATGCAATAAAGTAAAATGCGTTATGGAGTTAGCTAGAAACCATAACATTTTATTAATACTTGCAAGTAATTGAAAAAATTGGAAAGTACAATTCCTAGAAAGAAAAAGAAAAACAAACACTTATTGGGTACCACGTAGGGTGAAGTGTGTTTGTGAAAGGGCCGTAGCCTAAAGATAACATTTTTTGAGATTGCAAATGTTCCAGGTGCGCGCCAGGTCGTGACCTTCCATATCGCGCAGCCTGTATGCGCCGTTGCCGAGCGCATCTGTGACCTCGTAAGGTCCTTCCCATTTGGGTCCTAGTTTGCCCGTGTCTTCTGCGTGGCTCGCATCGTTGGCGCGGTAAACAAAGTCTCCTGGTCTGAATGAAGTGTGTTTGACTTTTGCATCATAATACTTCTTCATGTTTGCCTTGGCCTTTGCTTCGCGTATAGCTGCGCGTTCGCGCCTTTCTTCCAGTATATCTAAGTCTATGCGCCGTTCCTCGTCATTTGTTGTGACGTTAACCTCTGCTGTGCGTATAGTTGGCATTCCTATCTCGGCTGGTATGACGGCTTCTGTTCCGTAGACTAGGGAGAATGGCGTGTCGCCAGTACTGGTTTTGATTGACGTGCGATGCGCCCACAAGACGTGCGAGAGCTCATCTACCCACTTTCCTTTGTGTCTGTCAAGGCGCGCTTTTATTCCTTCGCCTAGACTGCGATTTGCGCGCTCAACTAGACCATTGGTTTGTGGGTGTTTGACTGAAGCAAAGTGTTGTGTGATGTTCAATTGTGTGCACCAATCTTTGAATGGGTTATCACAGAATTGTTTCCCGTTGTCTGATATAATCTCGCCCGGTAGGCCGAAGCGACAGACAATGTTGTCCCAAACGAAGCGCTTGACTTGGTTTCCCGTAATGTTCATCACTGCCTTTGCTTCGATCCATTTTGTGAAGTAGTCTATGGCTACGATGAGGAATTTTACTCCTCCAGCTGCGACAGGGAAAGGTCCTGCGATGTCAATACCCCATTTGTAGAATGGCCATGGTGAGGTAATTGGTGTGAGCTCTTGTTGTGGTCGGCGTGGAATTGGCCTATGTACTTGGCAATTGTTGCATTTTCTTATCAGATCTCGTGCATCACGATGCATTGTTGGCCAATAATAACCTGACCTTAGAGCGCTTGCCACCACGGATCGTGGTCCTGAATGCATACTACATGATCCGGCATGAATTTCGCGGAGTACGTAGTCTGCTTGTAGTGGTCCGACACATCTGAGCCATGGCTGTAAAAAAGACCGTCGATAGAGTACGTTGTCGCGTAATTCAAATCGCTGCGCTGTGCGCCGTATTCTGCGAGCGTCTTTTTGATCTGGGGGTAGGGTCCCTTTGCTAATAAATTCGATGATAGGTGTCATCCATGTAGGGTCTTGTTCCTCTATCACCGTCGATATTTCCCTATCCAAGATTGACTTGTTTTTTAGGGTTTCCACCAATACCTGTTTTGAGAGGTGTGCGAAACTTGTGGATGCAATCTTGCTGAGTGCGTCCGCCTTCTTGTTATCTCCTCTAGGCACCTGTTTTATTGTGAACCTATCAAAGTTGTTGATCAAAGACTTTGTTTTTTCCAGGTATTGGGTCATGTGTTTGTCCTTGGCTTCATATTCACCTAGCACATGATTTGCGACCAGGCGCGAATCTACGTTTGCTTCTAGGTTTCGGACACCCATTTGGATTGCAATACGTAATCCGGCTAGTAGGGCTTCGTATTCTGCCTCGTTGTTTGTGGCTGTGAATTCGAAGCGTAGCGCATAGGTGAATTCCATACCTTCTGGATTTGTGAGAATAAGGCCTGCGCCTGATCCTTCTACACATGAAGATCCATCTGTGAACAGAATCCAGGGTTCCTGTAAATCTGTTTTAGCTACAGATGTCGGGCTGTCGCTGTCTGGCTTTTCCACGATAAAATCAGCGAGAATTTGTCCTTTGATTGCAGTGCGCGGTCTATATGAGATGTTGTACTCACTTAACAGTACACTCCATTTTTGTAAGCGTCCCGATGCGTCAGGCTTAGAGATAACCTGTTTGATTGGCTGATCAGTGATTACAACTATTGGGTGCGCCTGAAAGTATCTGCGCAGCCTTTTAGCTGCGAACACTAGAGCCAAAACCAGCTTTTCCATAGCGCTGTAGTTAGTTTCTGTTTTCTTCAGAGCTTTGCTTACAAAATATATGGGTGTCTGAACGGAGTTTCTGTCTGTCAATAATACGGCGCTCACTGCTCCATGGGTTGCTGATAAGTACATGATTAGTTCTTCCCCTGGTCGCGGTGCAACGAGTTTGGGAAGAGATGCCAGATGGTTTTTGAGTTATTGGAAAGCTTCCTCCGCTTCAATTGTCCAGCGAAAGTCTCCCTTTTTTGTGCACTTCGTGAGTGTTTTAAAAAGAGGAAGAGATTTGTCTGCTGACTTAGATAAAAAACGGTTTAGTCCTGCTAACTTTTCATTCAATGATTGGACTTCTTTAAGTGTGCGCGGGGAGGGAAGATCGATAACAGCCTTTGTTTTTTCTGGGCAAGGCTTGATTCCATCTGGTTCTATCAAGTATCCAAGGAACATTCCTTCGGTTGCGCCGAAGGTACACTTCTTTGGATTTAACTTCATGTTGATCCGCCCCAAAGTCCGGAATGTTTCCTCGATGTCGCGCACTAACTCGTCCTCTGTATGGCTCTTGATCACAAGGTCATCAACATAGACTTCCAGGTTGCGGCCTACTTGTTTTTCGAAGGCTGTGTCCACCAGTCGTTGGTATGTTGCGCCTGCATTCTTTAGGCCAAAAGGCATTTTTGTGTAGCAGTATACTCCCTGACTGGTGTGGAAGGCTGTTTTTTCTTCATCTTCCACTGCCATCTGGATCTGATGATACCCCTTATATGCATCTAGGAAGCATTTGAAGGGGTATCCGCACAAGGATTCGACCTTCCAGTCTATTTCTGGCAGTGGATAGCAGTCCTGTGGACATGCTTTGTTGAGGTCTGTGAAGTCCACGCACATCCTCCAACTTCCATCGCTCTTCTTTACCATAACTGGGTTAGAAAGCCAGTCGTGATAGTATACTTCGCGCATGATGCCTGCGTCTACGAGCTTATGTACTTCTTCCAGAATGGCTTTTGCACGATCTGGGGCCTGGCCACGTTTCTTTTGCCGTATTGGAGGGTATCCTTGTCGGATTTGTAGTTTATGCTCTGTAATAGAGCGCGGTACTCCTGTCATATGCTTGGGCTCCCATGCAAAAATGTCTAGGTTCCTTTGCAAGAGTGCGCATACAGTTGCTTTACCTTTGTCAGATAAAGATCCTCCAATCGAGACTTGTTGTTCCGGATAATCTGGATGAATGGCGACTTTTAAGTTTGGCCTCTTTTCCGTGCTCTGTTCTGGAATGGTCTCTGCTTCAGTTGTGACTGCGATGTATTCTCTTGGTGGTACTGTGGTGTTATAGAGGGTAACAATTCCCCCTTCCACAGGGAATTTAAGCATTCCGTGCGCTGTGGATGGTACTGCGCGCATGGATGATATTCCTGGTCTTCCTATGATACCATTGTATGGTGAAGGAGATTTTATTACCATAAAGTTTATCCATGCTGCGGTTGAGTGTTGTTCATCACCTACGACCACCAGCAAGCGTAGCTGCCCCATGGGCCAGATTTTTTCTCCTGTAAATCCTGTCAATGATGTCATAGCTGGTATCAGTTGACTTCGAAGTTCAGGTCGCAATCTTTTGAAACAGTGATCATACAGGATGTCTGCGGATGCTCCTCCATCAATATACATGCGGTGGATGTCGTGTCCCCCTGTATGTATTTCAATGGTTAGAGGCTCCACGACTGCGTTGTCCGCAGCTATGGTAGGGAAGGATATCTCTTTTTCTGGGGAGAATTGTTGCCTGACTTTTTGCTTTATCCTGCGTTGCCATGATTGTATCATGTATATAGTGTCAGCTTTTTCCTTTGGGGGTTCTTTCTTGCCCCCGTTTCTCTGTTTATCCTTTCCTTCCTTGATATTCTTTACGAGGTGGTCCATCCTGCCTTCTCTGACTAATTTTTCAATTAGTTGTTTTAGTTGGACACACTCGTTAGTGGTATGGCCTTTTTGGCCGTGGTATTCGCAGTATCCGCCACCTTGGCGCTTTTCTTCGGAAGTACGCATTGGTGGTGGTTTTGGGAAGTTCGCACCTTCTGTCACAAATATTTCTCTCGGAGTCTTAGTGAGAGGAGTATACTTGTCGTTGTCTCTTCCACTGCGATAATTCCTGCTGCGGTTGTTATTCTGATCGTTGGATTGTTTCCGCGGCTGTTCTTGTTGCCTATAGTTTGAATAACCTTTTTTGCTATCCGCAGCAGCTGCTTCTCCTTGTATAAAGGATCTAGTGCGCTTAGTTAAATCGTCAAAGGTTTGTGGAACTTTGTCGTTCAGTTTGCGGATGAGTTCTGGGTTATTGATCCCATTCATGAACCCTAAAATTTTTAGGATTTCAGGACATGCTTTAACTTGGATACACTCATCTTTGAAGCGCTCTAAAAAAGCGCTGGTTGACTCCCCTTGGCGCTGTTTCACTCTTGCTAACTCCACAGGGTTTTTAGCGCACTTCTTTCGCTGGGTGAAGTTGTGACGGAATGCTTTCCGCAGTTCCTCAAATCCACCAATGCTCCTGCGTGGGAGTTTGCTAAACCATGTGCGCGCGTTTCCCACTAACGTGGAATTAAACATGTGGCACCAGACAGGCTGCGGCCAATTTTCGATGGTTGCGGCTGATTCAAAAATTTTTAGGTGATCGTCTGGATCGCCTGTTCCATCGTATGTTTTCACATTAGCGGGCATGCGCCTGCGTTTGCGATCCGAATAATCGCTGATGCGCCGCGTAAACGCATCAATTTTCTGGCGTCGCCATGGGAGGGATATATCTTCATTCTCCTCCTCGCGACGTCTTCCTCTTGACTTCCAATGTCCTGTTTCTTTGTCCTCGTTGTCCGAGGAATCGCTGGAAGAAGAGTAGTCTCGTTTTCGGCGCTTGCGCCGGCTTCTTTCAGAAGAAGAGCCTGAGGGATCTCTGCTTGGGGATCTTCTTCTCCCCAATCTATCTTGTATCCGCCTACTTTCAGGTTTGGAAGATCCTTGGCTTGGCGAGTGTTGAGGCCCTAATCGATCGTGTATTCCCCGACTGCCAAGTCTGGAATGAACATTGGTGCGCCTACCGCTGTTTCCAGAATTTTGTGAGTCAGGTATCGCACCTAACCTATCATGGATAGTGGTGCGTTCTGCACGTCTTCCTCTTGGGTGACGTGGTGGTGATGGTTCGCGTTCAGGACCAAAATTAAGTCGGGTTTGTAGGTCCGCACCTGCTCTTCTTGTAGCTTCTTCTTGCATGAGGGCGGTTAGGGTTTCATAATTTTGGGATACAAAGTTTCCCAAAGTTAGATTAGGTGCGTCCTCAGTAGTTGCAAGAATTTCTGCCTCAGTGTTTGGTTCCCTGTTCCTGTCAGGCGCGCCTGGAGGCACAGTGTTGTTCACTGCGGGTATGGCTTGATGAGGAGTAGTGAAGAGGGTGCGTTGGAGTTCTTCAACGCTGGGGACCTCTAAAGTAATCCTGGGTAATTCTACCGCTGGGGGAGGTTGGGTTGTCCCTGCCTCGTGGTGACCAGGTGTGCTGGTTGTCCCAGCGACTTGTCTGGAGGTCGAATCTTGTTGATTCTTCCTCTGATGGTCACGTTTTTCCGACTGTGGAGTCCGCTGGCTCGAATTCTTGTTTTTCGTCATTCTAGTCTTTAGTAGGGTCCCACGGATGGCGCCACTTGTTGATACAAAAGTTGGGCGTACCTGGTTATTGGGCTTTTCTCTTATATCAATTCGTTTCTTAGCACTTCGTTACCTGCGTACTAAGAAAATAAACAACACCGTTAGGCTTATCGAGGGATTGTCTCCCCCGATTAGACTCCGGCGTGAGAGTAAGTAATCGATTTGAGATTCTCTTAAAGAGTTAGGGTTGTATATCGTACCTTGAATGAGAATCATATGATTCTATATATAGGGGCTAAGAAACCGTGTTTCTTGCTCCTTACTCTTCGCACGCGTGGTGCTTATCCGAGGTAAGGATATCTATTCCTTGAATAGATAATCCTTATCGCATACCCGGTGGGTTAGATTGGGTCGTTGGGCTTCATGAGCCCAAAGCGTTAACACTGCGATCCATACCATTTGTTATGGTAGCCCATTCGTAATGGGCTTAGGTGTAAGTAATGTCTATCATTTGGGCTTGTGGCCCATTTATAGACTATACGTCATCAACCATATATCTATCTGTTCCTTATTCTTGATATACTGATATCGTGAAACTTAAAGTTGGTTGTCAATGTTTTTGAGCTTTTACAGTCAGCATCATAGCTCTAGCGCTGGAAAATCTAATCGGCGGGGTCTTCATCATTGGCCACAACGTGAGTAACCCAAATGGTTAAAAATGTCGATATAAAATTACATAATCTGGCTATGGATAAAAGAAATTCATGCCAAGTTGACTCTCATCTGTTTAGATAAGAAAAAATTTAAAAATCAGACCAAAATCGAAAATTTCCTACTGTTTAAAACCTTGTCGCCAAAGTATAAAAATCAAAACTTGAACAGCACCATTACATAAGATGAGAGTACCAAAAAATGAATCAATTAATTGATACTTCACATTTCAGAAACCCAGTTACTACTTATCATTCCCTTGACACCAAACTCAACTTTTTCATGTTAAACATATTAATACCAATTGAAACATGGTTATATCACTTAAACAATCTACCATGATTATATTCAAACTCGTGTCAACATTTTACCATTCTCATCAAGATAGCAGTTTGACTTTCTGTAGAAGTCAACTGTGTAAGCTGAACATCAAACCTTGAATGTTACAAGCTTCAAAATCATGTTCCGATATTTTGTTAGTACTGAAAAACGTTCAGTAACTTCCATAAAAGCCAGTCGATATCTTTGTCAAACCCCACCAAATTCATTATAATGCAGTTTGACTTTCTAAAGAAGTCAACCTTGTGACATGAAGTTCAAAAAATCAAATTATCTAACTTCAGTTCTATATATTTAGTTTAAAGTAGTACAATAATTTTTACAGAAAGCAAAACAGCTTCACTAATCACTGTATCCTGTCGATGACCCTTCATATTTTTTGAATTAAGCCTTTGAACTATTGATAATTTCTGTAACCACACTAGAGCTTGACCTGTAAGACGATACAACTGTGAAGTTGAAGTTGAAATCCCAAAACTACTTGAGCCCGATGAAAGGCCTCAAGATCAAACATCGAGTTCGTTATGAAAACAATCAACAATATGAACAAAAATAACATATTATGAAAATAGGATAACTTTAAGAAAAGAAAGTACAGAATGGCTACATTTTCAAGAAAGTACAGAATGGCTATATCGTTCTTTTCCAAACCCATCGTAAAAAGATTGTATTCCTGATGTAATACCCCATGCCTCAAAAGTCTTCCTGGACCCAGTAATACGCAGACCTTTTAACTGAAAAATGCTGTGAGGGAGATGATTTATTCGTGCACCACTTAAATCTAACTCTTTTAGACATTCTAAACATCCAATTTCCGCAGGCAGTTTCTCAACTCCAGTACAATAAGAGAGATCTAGATATTTCAGATGTTTTATCTCACAGATGCTGTTTGGAATATCTTGTAAAAGGTAACACCCACTTACGTTTAGCCTCTCTAAACATTCTAATTGGCCAATATCTTCAGGCAACTTCCCAAGATGATCACAATGTCGAATTTTAAGAGATTTTAGGTGTTTCAACATACAAATGCTATCTGGAAGATATTTAAGATGCTTCAATGATAAAGTTAGCTCCACTAGATTCGGAGTCACCCCAAAGTGAAAGGTCGTCAACTTTAAACTTTTGAGCTCAAGGGATCTAAGATTTAGACATTTAGTGGGCATATGAACTGCTGCCAAATCGTCACAATTTTCAAGAGTTAAACTTTTAAGATTTGGAGTAATCCCAAGGTTAAGGGTCTTCAACTTTAAAAAGCTGAGCGTGAGAGATATGAGCTCTGGACATTCCAAGGGCATGTGAAGTTCTACCAAGTCATCACAATATTCAAGAGTTAAACTTTTAAGATTTGGAGTAATCCCAAGGTTAAGGGTCTTCAACTTTAAAAAGCTGAGCTTGAGAGATACAAGCTTTAGACATTCTAAGGGCATGTGAAGTTCTACCAAGTCATAACAAAATTCAAGAGTTAAACTTTTAAGATTTGGAGTACTCCCGAGGTGAAGTGTTTGCAACTTTGAATGACTAATGGTGAGAGATACGAGGTTTAGATATTCAGTAGGCATGTAAAGTTCTTCCAAATCATAACATTCAAGACTTACATCGACAAGATTCTGAGTATTCCCGAGGTGAAGGGTCCTCAACTTTGAATGACTGAGGGAAATGAGCTGTGGAGATTCAGAGGGCATGTGTTCTATCAAATCAGGACAACCTTTAAGACTTAGCGTCTTAAGATTTGGAGTAATCATGAGGTCAAGGTTCCTCAAGAATGTGTATGAGAGGTCGAGAGATACGAGGTTTAAACAACTAGTAGGCATGCAAAGTTCTACCAAATCATTACAATCTTCAAGAATTAATTCTGCAAGATCCGGAGTAAACCCGAGATCAAGGATCCTTAAGTTTGAATGACTGATTTTAAACGATCTAAGATATAGACTTTCAGCGGGCATGTGAAGTTCAACCAAGTATTTACAATCTTCAACAATTAACTCTACAAGATTCAAAGTAATCCCGAGGTCAAGGATCTTTAACTTTGAATTACTGAGTTTGAGGGATCTAAGATTTACACTTTTAGCAAGCATGTGAAGTTCTACCAAATCATTGCAATCTTCAAGAATTAACTCTACAAGATTCGGAGTAATTCCGAGCTTAAGGATCCTTAACTTTAAATGACTAAGTTTGAGGGATCTAAGCTTTAGACGTTTAGTCGGCATGTGAAGTTCTACCAAATCATTACAATCTTCAAGAATTAACTCTACAAGATTTGGAGTAATCCCCAGGTGAAGAGTTTTCAACTTTGAATGATTAAGTTTGAGAATTCTAAGATTTTGACTTTCTGTGGGCATGAGGAGTTCTACCAAATCATGACAATTTATGAGACATAGCTTATCAAGATTTGGAGTGAGCGTGAGGTTGATGGACCTGAGCTTTAGACTTTCAGTTGGCATCCAAAGTTCTACCAAATCCTCACATGCGATAATACGTAACATCTCAAGATTTGGAGCCAACCTAAGGTCAAGGACCCTCACCTTTAGGTCAAAAATGTCGAGGAATCTGAGCTTATAAAGAACCTATATAACAAGCACACACACAACAAAAAAGAAAGATGAATATTGGTGTAATGACAGGCAGTAGATATACAGCATCATGGTTAATCATGAAAAACAACCACTATAAATTAAATACCTTTTCTTCTCCACCTTCCCAAAGTTGTACCATATTGCTGTCATGTAATTCAAGTCCAACAAGATTATTTGCTTGAAATGTTTTTGGAAAACTCCAAAAAGGATAACCACTCCATCTGAGAAATCGTAAGGAATTTGGAAGGTATAGGCTAAGTTCGTCCAATTCCTCGCCACTATCATAAGAATCATCTTCACTTCCAGATAACTCATTATTAAAGGAATACACTGTCAGAAACCTAAGCTCCTTCAGGTTGGCTAGACCTTTCACATGTAAATCCTTTGTTCTCAGTTTTATACATTTTGTTGCTCGGGTACCCTGTAGACCAAAAAGCAATGGCTATGAAATATGTTTCATCAACAAAAGAAAATGTGCTAAGTTTCATAAATCCTTACCAAGTCGTTAGCCAATATATCTTCAATTTCCTCATCAATCCACAATCGGCTATGATAGCGAGGTTCATCAGGGTGCGAACGGCGAACAATATGCCTGCCCATTTCTTGTATATGGTCGTGCATGTCCAATACCCCATATTTGGAAATTTTAATGAGAGATTTCTGCTCAAGAACTCTTAAACCATTTCTAGCATGAAATCTACAACTTTCAAGTGCTATGACTGCATCGTCTGTTCGCCAACCTTTGAGTATGCATGCGACATCTAGGAATATTTCCTTGTAATCCTCCTCTAGACCCATAAAGCTTAGTTCCAATTTATCCAGAGTTTCCTTCAGTGGAATTGTTTTTAGCCTTTCTATGGCATCTTTCCAGTCAAGATCATTTTTACAACAAAGAAACGAACCCAAAACTCTAATCGTTAAGGGAAGACCAGCTGCATAACGTACAACTAGTCTAGACAGTTCTTCGTACCCTGGAACTGGAACCTCTTTTCCAAATGCATACCTACTAAAGAGACATATTGCTTCCTCGGTTGATAACAAATTCACGTTTTGAATCAAACAGACTTTGTGTGCAACTAGTACCTGCTCGTCTCTTGTTGTAATGATAATTCTGCTACCTGGTTTAAACCAATCACCATCACCCGCTAATGCCTCAAGTTGCTCTATATTATCAACATCATCTAGAACAATAAGAACCTTTCTAACATGCATCTTCTTCTGAATCATCTTTTTCCCCTCATGAACACCACTCACAGTGATTCGTTGATCATTTAAAACATCCGAAAGTACTTGTTTTTGTAATGACTTCAACCCAGACAAAGAAGTTTTTGATTCCTCCCTTATGTTTTCAACAAAGCTTTGACCTTCAAACTGAAAGGATATTTTATCAAAAACCGCTCTAGCTAAAGTTGTCTTCCCTGCACCTCCCATCCCCTTAATCCCTATCATGCGAACGTCATCAACACCCGTTTCCAAAGATGAAATAACTTCATCTACACGGGTATCCATGCCTACTAGGTTTCCATCAACGCTAGAATTGATCAGTCGTAGCTCTAGTGAAATCTCTTGAATAATTTTCTGTATGAAGTTAGCTTCGTGCCTGTATGGGAAAGAAGGATCAGTTAGCTAGCTTGTTAAAGTCCCTCATGAACTATCACTTTCTGATCTACAACACTTGCAGTTCTATGTGAAATTATGACATGATGTTGTATATCAATATATCCTATCCAATGTTTCGTAAATACTCAAGTTTGAGTTGAAAGTTTAGAATAAACAAAAAGATGACATGAATTAATACCCTTTTACACGTAGATTTTGAAAGTATAATTTGCTGGCTTGGTCAGTTAGATAAAGGGTAATATTATTACATGTGAAAACATGTTGAGTCCACCTGGAAGCAAAACACCCCTTTTCTTTAGTTGTATAATAAAAACAGATTCATTAGAGATGATTAACAAAAAATCTTAAATGCACCCTGATGAATTCAACCCGTTTGACCTGTTTGAGATGTAATTTCGCCCAACCACCAGGTAAATTATAGATCAGAAAGAAATATGTATAGTCAAACAATTTTGCCTGAGATACGAGGAATAATTTTACCCATCAGCAGTGGTCTTCAACTCCCAGCCAGCAAGACCGGCTGCTTCTTTCAAAGCCTCTCTCCATTTCCCAGCAGATTCATCATTTTCATGTTTTTTAAAAGCTTCTCCAACTGGGCCATATAGTTTACGGACTTCAGTGGGCTCCACATCGTAGAACACAGGGTAAGCAGTATGCTCAGTCATCTTCTGGCATTCCATAATCTTTACAAGTTCTTCCAAGCACCAAGAGGAAGAAGCATAGTTCTGGGAGAAGACAATAATGTAAAATCTTGAGTCTTCAATGGCTTCAATAAGTGCATCACTGATGGTTCTCCCTTTTCTGATTTTCTCATCGTCTTTATAAGTTTCAATGCCTTTTTGCTCAAGAGCATGATAAAGATGATCAACGAAGTTCTTACGAGTGTCTTCACCTCTAAAACTCAGAAAAACATCATACTTAAAGCTCTTTTGAATGGATGAATTTGAAGTAGAGGCCATTTTATTTTGGTATAAGGAAGCTATCTTTTCAAATCTTTGTTGCAAATTAGATGGACTTGTTTGGAATAAACTTTAATTAGAATGGGATAGGGGACACAAAAGACTTTTGTTGCTAGTAAGAAATATAAAAATAAAATCATAAGATCGATCAATTCCTTGCACGTTAACCACTATTAATAAATTAATCTTTGTTAATTCTTTGCTATCTAATAGACTTTTTCTATGTCAACTTTAGACAGTTGACCAAGTAGGAATATGACATAAAATATTGTTTAGGATGCATACTATAACCATCTTAGTGGCCTAGTGGCTTCAAAGTATTGTTATTGACTTATTTATGTATATATCTACTTATACATTTTCTATATAACTACTAGCTTAGTTGTATTCATTTGGACCGGATGAGGTTGAGAGTTCAAACCCCATTAGAAGGTTATTAACCACTAACAATCACATTTGCCATAAAAGAAAATTATTAAACAAGTACATAAAGCTAAATATGTAACATTATTCAACAATTTCCTATGTAACAAAAACATGAATTCAACCTTTGTTAGCGTATACATCCGGACGACACTTGTCGTCCGGACAACAGCCACGTGTCTGAAAGGAATTATCCGAAGGGATCATACCGAAACCCACAATAAGAGGTGTTCTCCCTTTGATCCAGACATCGCCTCTTTACCCAGTGGACAATGCTATAAACCACGTCTGCGCCGCCAACCCGGATTTCATGGGGATTATGTCTCCTAGGCGATCTGACACCTACCAAGTAGACTAGGTGTAGGCCGGACAACCTATTCCCAAGGCGAGGTTGGGGTAGTATAAATACCCCCACCTCATTTATGATACACGACAAACACACACTCATATACTACCGCATTTATTACCGTTCCCTTTTGCTAGAACCATATACTTATTCTCACGCCGGAGTTTGGTCTTGGGATAAAACCTAAGGTGAGGCTAACACGTGTTTCTTTATGTGTAGGTACTCGAGGAACTCACTTTAGCTCTATCCGAGAGAGCCTACACTCACCAGAACCGAAGTGCATAATTTTACTTCAACAAATTGGCGACATTCGTGGGACCCATTATTCAATCTACCCGAACTCCAAGGAACCAAGCCGGAGGGAGCAATAACAACAACATTAACAACAATAACAACGACACAGTACAATAGCAATTTAGAAGAACAAATCATAAGACATGTATCATCGTTGAAAGAATTGATCGAAGAGCACAATTCCAGGGGGGAGTGTTCTTGAGCCCATGCGCCTGGATTTTGGGGATGAAGCGGACAAGGAACCGAAGGATAAGAACACCAGAGGAACCCGGAAGACGATTTGCAGAAGCCCTTCAAGGAGGCTTCAAAATCTCCTTTCACAAAAAAGAATCATTGAATGTTCAGGTCCTAAACATGTCATGCCAACAAATCTGAAACTTTATGACGGGTCAAGAGATCCGGATGATCATCTCAGCCGGTTCGCAGGAGCTGGTGATGTCGACATGCCTGCTCTTGAGGAAGCCGATGTTGACGAAGAGAGCAAACTTTACAACACAGTACTTTGACTTAAACAGACTATCATTCATATAATATTTCCTTCCGGTGAAAAGAAAGCATAACAAATGGGGGCATCAGTGCAGGTGAACAAAATGATAGTTATGTAACATAAATGAACAAAAACGCAATGTCTAGTAACCCTCATCACTTGATCCCAACACTGAAACTTATGTGATTGATATGCAGATTTGGGGCTTAAAAGATGTCTGCTACAATTCTCTAGCCAACAAGCAGACGGCCAAGAATCCCGTACCAAGTACAGAGAGTTACTAGGACGAGTTGAGCATTTCCCATTGCACGTGTTCTTAGCAATGCTATCTTTCCTTGTGTTTGGAGTCATCCCTCCTGTTGCTTATGGGTACTCGTTTCATGAAACCAGTGATAAAGACTTCACAATGGTGGTGGTTGCGGTGGCATCTTTTGTATGTGTCGGTTGCTAGGAATATTCAAGGATTGTATCGATAGATGCACTGGGTTGGAGGGTAGGTTAAAACTATTGCATACTACTTGACTACAGCAGTTGCTATCTCGGGTGTTTCTTGGGGATCTAGCAATGAGGCTTATTGAGAAGCTTGGATTATTTCAGACAGGTACTGGGGTAAACATGTCGCTTATCCCTGAAGTTGGGTCATCAAACCCGTCTTTGGCAACCTATTGATGTTTTTCTTACTTCCGTTGTTCGGTTCCCTTTTGACTGTCTTTGTCTGTGCATCGTTGGTATGTTGTATATTTAAAAGTATCGCCAGTAAAGAACTTCTATGTTTGCATCCATTTTCGATCAATCTCTACTTAGTATCTCACAACCTTGGACATTCATGTAAAAATGCACAAACGTTGAAAAGGCAAGATGTCACCAAAAGAAAAAAAGCAAACAAAAAGTGTCCACAATGGGCTGCTTGAAGCAGAAGGTTTTAAATGACATGTTAATTGAAAGACACAGTGATCAACGATCACTGCCACGCAGCAGGCAAAGTGTAGACAATTTGGTTTACTTTATGAAAAAATTCTGAACTAATAGTAGTTCCGTTATAGGAGTTTTATCTAAAGTCAAAGTTAAAATACCGTTGATGCTAGCCTAGAATCTGCTTCCGTCAAGAGCTTCTATAACACGGGCACCTTGTTGAGGCATATCTGTTGCCAATTATTAGCCTGTATCAGCTTTTTTTGAAGCAATACACATCGAAAGCTTCAAGGCCTCACCTTCGACCATAACCACAGGTAGCATATAAAGCAACGAAAACAAGTTAAATTTGTCCATCTACATTAGATCTAGCTGATATGTTTAATGAACAAAGACTACTTCTAAACTTACAGCTTAACACAAGCTTGCAAAAACAAGACATGAAAAGGCCCACTTGAATCAAGAAAAACCCAAAAACAGAAAATGAATGAGTTTTATACTGATCGACTTTTTTATACAAATCGATTTGTACCCTATAATTCTTGTCACTTTAACACAGAGATGGCAGTAATGAATATAGATAGCAATTGAGAAATTGCGAATGAGTAAGAAAAAAAATAGGGAAAAATATTTATTAATGTATCATACTTGTCACAAATATTACTTCTGTGTAGCGAACAAAAAAGATAGCTTTTCAGTACACTAAAGTTGACATTTTTGTCTTTCTTTGTGTAATAAAGATAAAAAAAATATGTAGTTACCATTTTACCCTTGATTTTTTGAAAATTGCATCCAATGTCCTTTGGCTAAATTACATAAATGGTCCCTGTTGTTTAGAGAAAATCGCGTCTACCGTCCCCATTTTTTCCAATTTTTTTTTAAATATATATTTTTTTTCGAAAATAATTTTTTTTTCAAAGATATTTTTTTTTTCGAAAATATCTTTTTTCGAAAATATTTTTTTTCCGAAAATATTTTTTTTTTCAAAAATATTTTTTCTCGAAATTTTTTTAACCCGGAATTTTTTTTTCGAAAATATCTTTTTCCGAAAATATTTTTTTTTCAAATTTTTTTTTCGAAAATATTTTTTTCCGAAAATATTTTTTTTTCAAAAATATTTTTTTTCAAAATTTTTTTAACCCGATTTTTTTTTAAATATTTTTTTTTTGAAAATATTTTTTTTCCTGAAAATATTTTTTTTCAAAAATATTTTTTTTGAAAATATTTATTTTTCCGAAATAATTTTTTTGAAAAGGGAATTTTGAAAAAAAAGGGACGGTGGACGCAATTTTCTCCAAACGACAGGGACCATTTATGTAATTTAGCCTAAGGACGGTGGATGCAATTTTCGCAAACACACAGGGACCATTTATGTAATTTGAAAGGGTAAAATAGTCATAATACACAAAGAAAGACAAAAATGTCAACTTTAGTGTACTGAAAAACTATTTTTTTTGTTCGCTACACGGAAGTAACATTTGTGACAAGTATGGTACATTAATAAATATTTTTCCCAAAAAAATACAACTGGACAAGATTTTGAACTCACTTCAATATAGATGTACATATAAAAAGTAAGCGGACTGACGTCAAATTTAAGGCTATCATCAAAAATTAGATATACAAAGTAAGAAGTGTCATACTTTGTTAATCTGAACCGACATATACCCCTTTGTGCTTCAAGAATTCCTTCGCCTCAGTCACGTCCTACAAAAATGGATCAACAGAGGATCATATCACAGCATTTACAATACGATGGGAACAGGATAACAGCTTCTTCTATGAGAATTGAAATGAAGAAGCACAAAAGCAAAAGCCTACAATACGGGTTACCCACTAATCACTAAGCACAAAGGCATATTGCATAAAACCTCTGGAATGACTTTGATGTTGTGACCCAATACTACTCAACTCAGAGGTTGATCGGAAATTCGGAATACCAAAAGTTAATGATTAAACTGCTTGATTGGAATGTTTATAAAATACCTGTTGTAATAGGATTGCCTCCTGTGGACAAATAGGAAATTGCATCAAACCAACACCAACCATTAATAAGCCATAGCATCCTAGCGACACAATGAAGTACAGAGGCAGCTGTGAAAACAAAAGTATCAAGCAAAACTGAACAAGACACAATTATTAGATATGCATAAAAAATAAAAATAGGTGACTAGTTATCAAAATATACTAATTTTCAAAACATGATTTGTTATTGACAGACATACAGAAGAAAATAAACAGAATATGTAAATTAATTTTTTTAGATAAACTTTAGTATACAAAATCAAAATTTGTGAAAAAATAAAGATTAAAATTAAAAATGAAAAATATAGCTTCGTTTACTGAACCTTATCTGTCATAATTAATATCAGGAGGTTCACCCAATAACGATGCCAAATCATTAGTAATATCAGTGGGAGCAGACATGACAACCTAAAGTTGCTTAATGTTGGTGCGCATTACCATGCTTCCTTCATCGCTAATATTATCCAGTGCATCGGCTTATTGTGCACGGTATATAATTTGTTAGACATTGTGACTTATACTCCTAAGGGCAGTTTAGTAATTTTCGGTACTATGTAAGGGCGTTTTGGTAACTTTAGTGCACTAGTTGTAGAAGTATCAGGAGTCTTCTCTAAAGTCGGTTTGTAACTAATATATATAGAGTAGAATAGCACCTGTAGGTTGCACTTATCAGACTAATAAACATCAGTACTTTTGTTTTAAAACCTCCTGATCTCATACCCCAATATACTCCTATTCTTAGTTTGTGATACCTGTTGTTTCTATTGCTGCTGCTACTGGTCTTTTGCCACTGCTAAGCTATCCCCAATCCTAACAAATTGGTATCAAGAGCCACTTGATCGATTGAAGCAAGTTGCAATTGTTTTGGGGTAATCAATCATTTGATTTCGTTTTTGGGTGTCTGGTGGCTTGCTACTTCGATTTGTTGAAGATAATCAGAACTTGGTTTTAGTGGATTGGGTTGATTGGGTTTTATACTTTGGTCTCTGTTCCTTAGTAGTTAATAGGGAAATTGTTGGTTATTTTGTTGTAATACCCGTTTGAATAATTATGTCTTCTCAAGCACAATCACCGTCACTTAGTAGTATTGAGAAGTTTAATGGCAAAAGTAATTTTAGTTTATGGTGAATTAAAGTTCGAGCCTTATTGAAACAACAAGGTATTTGGGCTCCTCTAGCCGGACCCAAACCGGCTGATATGACTGATGCAAAATATGCCTCACAAGATGAAAAGGCCCATTCCACCATTTTGCTATCTTTATCTGATGAGGTTCTTTACGAGGTTGCTGATGAGGAAACGGCTAGTGGTGTGTGGAACAAATTAGAAAAGCTTTATATGACAAAGTCGTTGACTAACAAGTTGTTATTGCAACAACGTTTGTTTTCATTACGAATGAAAGAGGGCTCAGCATTAAAAGATCATCTTGATGCATTAAATTCAATCTTGATGGATTTGAAAAATGTGGATGTCAAGATTGATGATGAAGATGCGGCTCTTATTCTTCTAGTGTCGTTGCCTCCCTCGTTTGAGAACTTTGTAAATTCCTTTGTCGTTGGTAAAGAAACCATCACATTAGAAGATGTTCGATCTGCTTTGCATTCCCGAGAGCTTCGTCATCAAGCATCGGGAACTTCGGAATCTCAACCCTTCGGCTTATCAGCTACAAGTCATGATAGGGGCCATGATAGGGGTAGACATCGAACACAGAGAGGCAAAGGAAAAGGGAGATATAAAGATAGATCGAAGTCGAGACCTCGAGGATCAAATCCTCGATATGCTTGTAATTATTGCAAAGAGGAAGGCCATTGGAAGTTCAATTGTCCTAAACTAAAGGAAAAAGGTCAGGCGGCTGTTGCTAATGGCGACTCAAGTTCGGAACGCGATGTGGTACTCTCAGTAGTTGATTATAAAGGTGCACCGGTTGCTTGGATTATGGATTCTGCTTGTTCTTTTAATATGAGTCCAAATCGGGATTGGTTTGTGACATATGAAGAATTCGATGGCGGGCATGTCTTCATGGGTAACGATTCACCGTGCAAAGTTGTTGGCATTGGAACAATTCAAATTAAGATGCATGATGGAGTTGTTAAAACTCTTACTGATGTTCGCCATGTTCCAGATAAAGAAGAATTTGATCTCACTAGGTATGCTGGACTCGAAAGGTTTCAAATACACTAGTGAGAATGGTGTACTTCGTGTTTCGAAAGGTGCTTTGGTGGTTATGAAAGCAATAAAAGGTACTTCTTCTCTTTACACTTTACAAGGTGAAACTATCACAGGTTGCGCTTCTGTATCTTCTTCAGAGAAAAGTAACTCAGATTTGACGATGTTGTGGCATATGCGCCTTGGTCACATGAGTGAAAAAGGCATGGTCATATTGAGCAAGCGGGGACTACTTGACAGCCACAAGGTGGCTAACTTGGAGTTTTGTGAGCATTGTGTCATCGGGAAACAAAAGCGGGTGAGTTTCTCGAAGGCAATTCATCAGACGAAGGCGACTCTTGATTATCTTCATGCGGATTGTTGGGGGCCTTCTCGAGTACCTTCTCTTGGTGGTGCTCGATATTTTCTCTCAATCATTGATGATTTATCAAGAATGACGTGGGTGTTTATGATGAAACACAAGAGTCAGGCGTTTGAGAAATTTAAGAATTGGAAGGTTCTGATTGAGAACCAAACTGGAAGAAAGATCAAGCGTCTTCGCACTGATAATGGTTTGGAGTTTTGTTCGAGAGTGTTTGATGACTTCTGCAGAGATGAAGGAATTGCTAGGCATTATACGGTTCGTTACACTCCTCAACAAAATGGAGTAGCTGAACGAATGAACAGGACTCTATTAGAGAGAGCTCGATGCCTACTGTTGAATGCCAGATTAGATAGAAGTTATTGGGCTGAAGCACTCAATACGGCTTGCTATCTAATCAATAGGTCTCCTGCCACCGCTATTGATTGTAAGACTCCCATTGAAGTTTGGTCCGGGAAGCCCGCGGATTATTCGAAGCTTCGTGTTTTTGGATGCCCTGCTTATTATCATGTTAGTGAAGGAAAGTTAGATCCGAGAGCCAAGAAAGGAATTTTCTTAGGATACGGTGATGGGGTTAAAGGCTATCGAATTTGGTCACCATCTGAAAGGAGAGTCATTCTTAGCCGAGATGTGACATTTGATGAGGATCACTTGTTTCGCGTGAAACAAGATCCACATGAATCGAAGCCTGAAGATGGTGATTCCGAAAAGGTGGAGGATGTTCCTAAACAGGTGGAGCACGTTGTTCCAGAAGATATGGACCACGATGTTACTTCACCAGTAGTTGATGAAGATGATCCACCAAATTCACCACATTTGGAACATGAACAAGACAGGTCTATAGCCCATGATAGACCTCGGCGAAATGCAAAAGCTCCTAGTCGTTTCAGTTTTGAGGACTATGTCGCATACGCATTGCAAGTAGCTGAAGAGGTGGAGTCTCTTGAACCGGATACTTATCGAGAGGCTATTACTTCTAAAGAGTCTGATATGTGGATTGCGGCTATGGGTGAAGAGATAGAATCTCTTCATAAGAACAATACATGGGAATTGGAGAAACTACCTCAGGGAAGGAAAGTTATTGATTGTAAGTGGGTTTTCAAAAAGAAAACCGGCTTACCGGCTTCAGACATCATTAGGTTCAAGGCACGTTTGGTCGTGAAGGGATATAGCCAAAAGGAGGGAATCGATTACAATGAGATTTTCTCCCCGGTGGTACGTCATACATCTATTCGGGTGTTACTATCCTTAGTAGCACATCACGACTTGGAGTTGGAACAATTAGATGTAAAGACTGCATTTCTTCACGGTGACCTTGAGGAAGAAATTTATATGAGACAACCCGAAGGTTTCGTTGTTCAAGGCAAAGAAGATTACGTTTGCAAGCTCCAAAAATCACTCTATGGTTTGAAGCAGTCGTCGAGACAATGGTACAAGAGATTTGACAGCTTTATGGTAAAGCATGGTTTTAGTAGAAGTGCTTATGATTGTTGTGTCTATCATAAAAAGGCGGCGTCGGGATCACTTATCTACTTACTCTTGTACGTTGATGATATGCTTGTAGCGGCTAAAGACATAGAGGAGGTTAATAAGTTGAAGATTCTACTCAACACAGAATTTGATATGAAAGATTTGGGAGCAGCTCGAAAGATTTTGGGCATGGAAATAATTCGAGATCGAAAACATGGTAAGCTTTTCTTATCACAGAAAAGTTACATCGAGAAGATTATTTCTCGTTTTGGCATGAGTTCGGCAAAATCGGTAAATACTCCTTTCTCAGCAAATTTTCGTTTATCTACTGCTTGTGCTCCTCAAAGTAAGGCAGAAATAGAGTATATGTCCCGAATACCCTATGCTAGTGCTGTTGGAAGTTTGATGTATGTTATGGTTTGCACAAGGCCCGATATAGCTCACGCGATGAGTGTTGTGTCACGATATATGGCTCATCCCGGAAAAGAGCATTGGAATGCGGTGAAACGCATTTTTCGTTATTTGAAAGGGACATCTGATGTTGGCCTTATTTACGGTGGTGAATATGAATATTTAGTTGCCGGCTACTCAGATTCGGATTATGCTGCAGATCTTGATGCTAGAAGATCCTTGACAGGTTATGTTTTCACCATTGGAAATTCAGTTGTAAGTTGGAAAGCTACATTACAACCATCAGTAGCTGAAGCCGAGTATATGGCTTTAACGGAAGCAGCGAAGGAAGCAATTTGGTTGAAAGGTTTGATCGAAGATCTTGGTTTCCCACAAGATCAAGCGACCGTGTTTTGCGATAGCATGAGTGCTATTTGTTTGGCTAAAGATCAAGTCTACCATGACCGGACTAAACACATAGATGTTCGTTATCACTTTATCCGTACGGAAAGAAGAATCAAAGTGAAGAAGATTGGCACTCAAGACAATCCTGCGGATGTGTTTACTAAACCGGTTCCTTTGAGCAAGTTTCGTCACTGTTTAGATTTGCTCAATATCGACAATTCGAAATATAGTGTTACTTAGGAGCTAAAAGTCAAGGTGGAGATTGTTAGACATTGTGACTTATACTCCTAAGGGTAGTTTAGTAATTTTTGGTACTATGTAAGGGCGTTTTGGTAACTTTAGTGCACTAGTTGTAGAAGTATCAGGAGTCTTCTCTAAAGTCGGTTTGTAACTAATATATATAGAGTAGAATAGCACCTGTAGGTTGCACTTATCAGACTAATAAACATCAGTACTTTTGTTTTAAAACCTCCTGATCTCATACCCCAATATACTCCTATTCTTAGTTTGTGATACTTGTTGTTTCTATTGCTGCTGCTACTGGTCTTTTGCCACTGCTAAGCTATCCCCAATCCTAACATAATTTAATCTAACAAAAAACATTTTATAAATAAAATAAACTGTAAATATATAAGGAAGATATCAAGTAAATCAGGAGTAAAAGTCAATACTAGATGAAAGGGTAAATAGGCTATTTTAGTTTACGCTTTTATTGCAGTTGTACAAATAAAGAGCTGATATTTATAGGCTTATAGCTCATATTTGACCCGTAAAATGATCAGTTATTTATAAGCAGAATCAATTTATCAATACGTTATGAACACAGTATTGCAACTTTAAGTCTCACTAAACAGTTTAAAGATGCAAATCCAAACACACCTCTTACAATGAATCAACTCGTAAAAAGCAAAAGAAAGAGGCTCACCAACCAAGTATGACTCTGTGGAATCATTGCAGTCTGCAATAAGCTAATCCATACAGCAGTAATAGCCACCAAAAACGTCAAAATCTTCACGATATGCTTCATTTAGTATTCAAAAATCCAAATTTCAAGTAATCAGCCTGTGACATTGAATTAAGAGTAATAACTTAAATAGGTAGCAATAGATGTCAAATAGTTTACAGTAAGTTTAACTTTTTGCCTTAAACTTGCAAACCTCAATGTGATAAGAATAACAATACAAATACAAATAATAGCAGAAGTTACTTAAACAACCCTACACATAAGTTGTGTTGGCTGATCAATAATCGCATAAGCATCAAATACAGATAACAGTAATGGGTATTAGAATGATTGGTTGGATGTAAGGAATCATTGGTGTCTAGTTCTATACAACAAACGTAGCTTGGGGAATCATGACTGAGAGCTCTCAAGTCCATGAATTAACCCCAACACCGGCTGCCGGTATATAGCTTTAAACATATAATCATTTTCAAAAACACATATTCGAACAACTATCAACTAAAGCAAGAACAGTTCATTTACCCCTGTTTTTCTTAATTTTACTTTAAGTAATCCCCTTTTAGTGTCTTAAAGTCACTAACACAAAGTATAAGTCCACTTATTAAACCCGCACAGGCACCATTGGATACCACTAAGTTCAAAAATTCAAATTTTCAGATTAAATTCTGGTACTTGTATTTTACAAATCTCAGCTCTAGCACAATGGCGCGTTCCTAAATTAATATCTTTATGTGAAAATCTGCAACATTAGAAAAATACCATCTATACTTAAAATCTCAGCTAGTTTTCAGTCATTGTAGAGTTAAAAATGGCTTTGTATTCTTGAAACAGTTTATAAAATTTAATACATAACTTTTGAAATGTATATATAAAAAATATAACAATAGTGTTTGAATACAAATAAACCTATTTGGACATGTTAAAATGAAATGTAATGTTGATTCAAAATTTATAAACAAAAACAAAAAAGGAGTTAAGCCATCAGGTAGGGAACGGGTAAATGGTTATCTTCAAGGCCCCGTTTAATGGGACTCAAAGCCCTTGCGCAATTTCCCAAACATCATTTGGCACTTTTTTGATGAATATTAACAAAACAAATCTTCATTAACACAACTCGATTACCTTTGATATCGAGTTTGAAGATCTGACTAGTGCTTTAAATTATCTTGATGCTAATGAATCTCAATGGGTTTTGTGAGTTGTGTGATGAAGGGGTAGATTTTATAATCAAGAGCTCATCTAGGCGGGTATTGGTGGTTTTATAAAAAACTTGTGTTTTTTCTTAATCTACTTTTAGACCCTTTACTCTTCAGTTTAATGTTTTCGGTGACATATAGTTCTTAAAAAGTAGAATATCGAATCGAAATGAACATAAATATCGAGCACCTAAGGTAGCTTTTATAACTGCAAAGTTACGGTTCATTTTGGATTGCAAATATCGGCAGTAATGAAACCAATTTGATAGCAGCGGCCCATGCAGCCCGTACCCTAATTTTTAAATTATATACAACAATCATGATCATAACAGTATACCACATTATAAAACTTTAAACACTAAATAAGTCGTTCTTACAGTTAGCAACGAAAGCGGACCCAAAAAATAGTTGTTGGACATCTCCCTATTCCATCCTTCTTTACAAGTTTTTAGACACCGCAAAACATAATCGCACCAGTTGATTGTGGACAGATCAGTTTCTGTGTCTATATGCTTCAGGACACTCAAATCCAATATTCCCTTCCCTTTCACACCACCCATCAAAGACGTAAACAGCACGATGAAATTCAGCTTGAAGTTCATGTCTGCAACCTTTGATTTTCGAATCAAACCCTTAAGTATCCCGGTAGTTTTGTCTTTACCTTCTTGAAACTGTTCCGACCACCTATCAATCACACCTCCATCATTTGCAATTTCCTCATCCATGATGTCCCTCCCTTCATTCCGTATCCCTAGTAGCTCTCCAATCAGTTGCTTTGTAATCTGAATGCTTGCATTTCTAAGTTTTATTTCCATACTATCCGGATTAAACTGGTCTACCACATAAAATCCTATTTTAGACGGAATCCCATCTAACTTCATATCTAAAAGACCTTCAAATCCCATTTGTTCAAGGCAAGCTTTTTGAACTGGCCTAAGAGTCTGCAAAGCATTGAATAACATTTTCGGGCTTGTTCGCGTCTGGAACACATATGCTTTACTCCCTTCTGCTTTTGAACTTTCTACTTTCTCCCTTTTAATTTTTTTAACCGCATCCTTTTCATCACCTATAGTAAATCAATTTTATTAATTCAATTGACATTAAAATAATCGATTTAATAAAATTTAATCTTTATTATTAATATACAATTAATAATTTCATTGATTGACATCTAAGAAATTTTTAATTTTTAAACCTATCTGGATCCAAATAAACATTTCCGCAAACTATCACTATATATAACCTACAAACACCCCTGTTAACTATCACTTATTACAACTATGTCGTTACTCAAACAACAAAATCGAAAATAATTAAATTAAAATGAACACTAACCGTCCTTATCAGCCTTCTTTCTTTTCGATACTCCAACCATTTCCTCTCTTGACTTTTTTTCTATTATAATCACCTGTCATATAGATACCACACTAAGTAATTTCTTGCTACAAACTTCATATCAGTATGGGCAACTTTTACACAGTAAATAAACACATTCGTTACCGCTAGTTCCTTTTCCATCTTTACAGGTATCAATTTCTTCTTTTCCTTTCTTCCGTCCGCTTCTTCTTAGACCTAACATTTACACATTAAACTTTTGTTACATAAAATAATAACATACAAAACTAACAACTAACTACGTAACATATAAATGTTCTACACTAACATTTTATTAAACACAACAAACATCCCTGTTTCACTACTATTCTTTTTCCCACTAACCTAACATCCGTGTTCATTAACCCTACTCATTATTATCTTTATCATTTAGTAGTACATACGTGTTACCAAATATTTGCAACTCTTTAAAAACACCCATGTTATCTTACTGGCTGCCAAACACAACTATTACCATATAACACCCCTTTCCAAACACCCCTGTTTTACTACTACCTTACATACACACCTGTTACCATATAACAAAATGACATAATTGAGCCTTACCAAACATCATCGACATTTAACAAAACAAACCTATTACCAAGTACTTCTACCACTTTCCAAACACCCCTGTTTTATTACTACCTTAATAACCACACATGTTACCAAGTACTTCTACCACTTTCCAAACACCCCTGTTTTACTACTACCATACAAACACACATGTTACCAAGTATTTCTACCACTTTCCAAACACCCCTGTTTTACTACTACCTGACAAACACACATGTTACCAAGTTTTTCTACCACTTTCCAAACACCCCTATCTACCAGACGTACACACTAATTAATCCAAACAACCCTGCTTTAAAACTAAAACTATTTCTATCACAATCCAAACACCCATCCGTTTTACAACTAAACCTATAACCACCCAAACATGATCGAAATACCTGAGTTGTTCCATTCTGCCTCAACGAAATCATCATCAATGTCTTCTAGTTCTACATCAATCGCCTCTTCTTCAACCACAACTTTCTCTTTTCCTTTCGCCATTCCTAGTTTCCTTGAACCTATAATCCATAAATGATATAAAAATATTGTTAACATACCATAAAAACATGTTACAATTTCAAAACACCAATGTCCTTCAAAATCTTTGAACATCTAATTCTTAATCAGTCATTTACATTATAAAAAAAAAAAAAAAAAAAAAAAAAAAAAAAAAAAAAACCCAATAACGACACAAAAACTAAAAAATGTTACACCAAATTCACATTTTTTAAAGTAACATTTATGTGCAAAAAAACCTTCCTTGTTCGAAAAATTATACAAATTATAACCAAAAAAAAAAAAAAAAAAATTACGAAACAAAAACTAAAAAATGTTACACCAATTTCACATTTTTATAAACTAACATTTATGTGCAAAAAAACCTTACTGGGTTCGAAAAATCCAAAAAAAAATAATAATAAAATAAATAAAATAAATAAAAAATCCAAACGATCTATCAATTCATACCCAAATGTTAACTTAGTTTAATCTAACAAGGCAACAATCATACCAAATATTGAACATGCATGTTTTCAATTTTTCCAATCGAACAATACACCATAAACAATTAAAAAATTAAAAATAAATACGAGTATGGATGACTGATTGCGTACCTTCCATTGATTTTCTTATGAATCGACCCAAAAAATCAAAGGGTTTTGTAGTATTTTGATTGTAGGTGTAATCAGTGTGCGTAATTTTAAAGGTGAGAATTGGGGGATTTGGTTTGTATGTGTAATCAGTGTGTGTGATTTTATATTAAAAAAGATTTGTTCGGTTTCATAAATAGAATCAAGTTGATGATATGTGATCATTATAACTGAGAAAATATTTGAAGAAATCCCGATGTTGTAGCATGCAGTTATTGAGGTAGTATAAACTAAAATACCTTTTATACTCTTTTCATTAATGTTTTCAGGA
Source organism: Artemisia argyi (assembly GCA_030686995.1). NCBI lineage: Eukaryota > Viridiplantae > Streptophyta > Magnoliopsida > Asterales > Asteraceae > Artemisia > Artemisia argyi. The sequence continues at coordinate 232,933,572 of CM060703.1, read as the reverse complement.
ATTGATGTTTTTTTTAATTACAAAAATACCATTTAGCATTTATTAGTAGTACATAAGTGGGTTCTCATAGTTCCCGCACTTAACAGGGTTCTGAAAATAAAGCCCCATATATATATATATATATATATATATATATATATAGAGGTGGGTTCATGAAAAAAGTCCACTTTGGTAGAAAAGTGAGAAAAGTGTACAAATCAACCCCTCATTTTTTTCACACCAAACTAGAGGGACCTAATTGTATTTTCCTTCATTTTTTAAGGAGTTTTTGTAAATTTGCACCCTACCCCCCCCCCCACCCCCCCACCCCCCACCCCGAAAAAAAAAAAAAAAAAAAAAAAAAAAAAAAAAAAAAAATTCCCGCCAAAAAAAAATTTTTTTGGGGCAAAAAAAATTTTTTTTTTTTGCCAAAAATTTATAACCCAGATGCACCTTTTTTTTTTAGTGCATCTCAGTTATAACTATGATGCACCAATTTTTATAACCCAGATGCACCTTTTTTTTTAGTGCATCTCAGTTATAAAAATTGGTGCATCTCAGTTATAACTATGATGCACCAATTTTTATAACCCAGATGCACTAAAAAAAAAGGTGCATCTGGGTTATAAATTTTTGGCCAAAAAAAAAAATTTTTTTTTGGCCCCCAAAAAAATTTTTTTTGGCGGAAAAAAATTTTTTTTTTCGGGGGGGGGGGGGTGGTGGGGGCATGTTTCAAGACATACCCCTGAAGTTTGAGATGTTTCAAATTAAACCCTATAACCTTTTTTACCAAAGTGGACTTTTCTCTAGAACCTTACCATATATATATATATATATATATATATATATATATATATATATATATATATATATATATATATATCAATGTTGCAAAAATCGTGAATCGGTACTGAGGCGGTCGGAGGCCTTGTAACGTTTTTTAGCCGATTAATCGGCCCAAAACCTTGTAATCGCCGATTAATCGGCCGATTACCTTGTAAAAGTCACCAAGTTCCAGGGCCTTGTAGCTTGTAATTGCCGATTAATCGGCCTTGTAGGCCTTGTTTTGCAACATTGATATATATATATATATATATATATATATATATATATATATATATATATATATATATATATATATATATATATATATATATATATAGGGTAGGGATCCAGTAAGAAGAAAAACTAAAATAAGAAGAATAAGAAGAAATTCTAGCCACACATTTTAAATAAGGGAGAGATTTTTAAGGGGAGATGCATCTATTTTAATAGGTGCATCTGAAATGTGTGGTTGTGGTTTCTTCTTATTCTTCTTATTTTAAATTTTCTTCTTATTTGATCCTAACTCTATATATATATATATATATATATATATATATATATAGGGGCCCGTTATTGTGGTGTACAGTCTTAAAGTAGAAAATAATAGGCACTAATCTGAACCGTTAGATGCATCATTGATGATCACATGTGATTAAAGATCTTTAAATTGATTGTAATGGCATTATGGTAAATAAAATGAAATAAATGGCAATTCTTGAAACCATTTTACAGCCAAACCCACGTGCCTTAACATTCAGAGGTACTTTTTCACTTTTTCTTTGTTTTATTTTTTAATATGTATCTCTCGCATTTCATCCTCTTCAATATTAGATCATGGCAGACCAATTTTTATAGTGATACACTGCATATTATACTTTATTTATGAAACATTAAATTTATAATGACATATCAATTTTTGATATACATATATACATAAATATTTTGATACATATATAGTGACACAGTAGTTTTTTTTTTTTTTTTTTTTTTTTTTTTTTTTTTTTTTTTTTTTTTTTTTTGACACATTTGTAGCTGTACTAAATTTTTTTGATACATATATAGTGATACGTTAATTTTTTTGATACATATATAGTGAGACGTTAAATTTTTTGATACATTTACAGTGACTCATTAAAATTTTAGTACACTTTTAATGACACACTACATAATTTTAATACATTTGTAGTAACACTCTATTTATCACATAAATTTCCTTGACACATACGTGGTGACACACAAATTTTTAATACATTTGTAGTGACACATTAAGTATTATGATATATTTTTAGGGACATGCTTGAATTATTAGGAAATATTTGTAATGACATGTCGTTTCCCCAAACTTCCACTACCCAATACAAGCAGATGTGTAACTTTTAAATGAGAACCATTTTAACTGCAAGAACTGCGAAAACCACTTTTTTACAACTAATAGTACATGATGTACATCATTTTAATGCACTATGGCATTCTGGTAAATAAATGAAAGTTATTTTCCTGGAAACTTTAATATAGGGGTAAACATGGTATTTAACTTTTCCATAAAAAAAAGGGATTGAATATTAAAACCGTTTCATACTCCTAATATTTCTTTCACTTTCTCAGATCTATCTTCTCCCCATCAACCCTAGCCGCCCCCTCCTCTATCAACCACTTCCGACGCCATCAACAACATCATCTTTATTAACTACCATAAACACCATGATCAGAATATTGCGCCAGGTGGTATTAATCTCAAAAACATATTAAATGTGTTCGTTGTTTACCTAGTACTATTGATGGTTTGTACTTGTGATAGTGATTGATCAATCACACGTTGCTCTATATGATGTAAGTGATTGCTTCTGTTGATCTATTTTGTTCGATTATTATTGGTTGACATGTGGGGAGTGCTAAAAAGGGTTTTGTTGAATTAGTAGATCTGGTTATTAATCGGTGGAAAGATTTGTTTTTGGTAAAGTGTTTTGGGATTGAAAAAGATGCAGCTGCTGTTTTTCGAATTTTAATACTACTGATATCTTGATTCTGCTGTTGCACGTGAGGTTGAATACGTGGGTTTACTTGGTATTTGGGGCATGTGGATCTGTTATTTTTTTATGTCGTGCCAAGTCAATATCTGGTTTATATTTGCAAGTGGAGATTTGGAATTGATATTGATAGGTCATGTGATCATGTGGAGGTTTCCAAGGGTTATATTCAAGATTTGATATTTTGAAACCTCGTACCTAATTCATGACGGTGGATAATGATTGGAGAACAGGATAGTAAGTTTCTTTTTCTTTATAGTATTTAGTTGTTATTACTTACTGATCGTTTACTTTGTTTTTTGGTTTGTCAATGCTTCAAAGGTAAAGATCTAGGAAAGAGAATTAAAATAAATTCATACCAGTAGTGTTTTTGGACTCTTAGATATACATTATTCTATTGTTTCCAATATTATATGCTGAAAAACAAGAGATAAGCGTGCTCTAACATGGGTGTTTTATGTCTGTTACAAAAGATAAGCGTGCTCTAACATGGGTGTTTTGAATAGGTGTTAAAGGGGTGTTTGGAAATGGTGTAACATGGGTGTTTGTAATAGGTGTAACACGGGTGTTTGGAAAATCTGTAACAGGGGAGTTTGGAATAGGTTTTAACAATGGTGTTTTGAATAGGTGTAACAGGTGTGTTTGTAAAAGTTTAACACATCAACTTTGTTAATACAAAATACAAATATAGAGTCAAGGATAAATGGATGCATATATGTTTTAAATTCTACAAAACATGTATGTTCCAAACATACATCTTCAAAACATATATGTTTTTGGAAGATGTGCACTTATGTTTTATGTGTTTTATAGTTGGTATAATTTTTTTTTTTATGTTTTTTTGAAGGAATACATTTATGTTTTTGAAAGGGGTACATACATGTTTTATGGTTAATATAAAATGAATGAAATGGTATGATGATAATACATTTATGTTTCGTGTATGCTTGTTTCAGATTGATTGATGAAGATGATGATATCATTCAAGACCGGGAAGTGGATGAACACGATTATACATGAAGATACTTTGAGTCTTTGGAGATATATGATTATTTCATGTGTTTTTGTACTTGTAATCAAGTGAAATGTAACATTTAAGTATATCAATCTTGTTTTTCTTTCTATAATGATTTATGTTCTTTAATTTGTGTTTATAAAAATATTGGTAGTTTATTAAAAAAAGTGTTAGCTAAAAAAACATGTATGCACGTTGATTATTTGGAAGAAAAAAAAAAGAAAAAAAACATGTATGCACGTTGATTATTTGGGAAAAAAAGAAAAAAAAACATGTATGCACTTTGACTAATTGAAAACATGTATACACAACTATTTGGAGGAAAAAAACATGTATGCACATTTGCGTAAAAAAAACATGTATGCACCATGACTATTTGAAAACTTGCTAGCATTAAAAAAAATAATAATAAATAAATAAAAATCCGAATTTTAAGAATTATGAAAAATGGGAATTAAAAAAAATGAAAATGTTTTTTTACTATTATACCCTTTTGAATTAAATAAAAATAACAAAATGCTATGGAGCATTAAATGATGTACATTGTGTACTATTAGTTGTAAAAGAGTGGTTTTCGCAGTTCTTGCACATAAGATGGTTTTCGCAAGAAAGGGACCCTATATATATATATATATATATATACTCTTATTACGAGTATATTGCTTATATTTCGTGTTTGTTTCTTGTCTTTCAGTCCTTTAAATTCTGACAAGGCTGAAATGGAGGCGCTTGGAAGGTTTTTATTCGACAAGGATATAGCTGTTGATGTTGTTTGGTTTCCTGACACGAATTACACGAATCATATAAGCAATCCTGTGAGGAAGGAAAGGATTGAGGCATTCGTTGATGCTGTAAACAACAACAACAACACTAGTTACATTGCTTGTCTTGAGCCTGGATGTGATGTTCGTCAAGTCCTAACCATGTAACTCTCCTCTTTGTTTTATTCCTACTACATTCATTCTGCTATTGTTTTGTATTCTAATCTAATCTAATCTAATCTCAAACTATATATAGCATAAGTGTGATTACTATTTTTAGAAGCAAAAACTCTCCCAAAATTCCTAGAAAACTACACGTGGAAACATCACTACTTTTAGTAAGTTTTGAAAATTCTTTTAAACAAAATCAGGAGAAAAAATAGGGAGATAAATTAGGGAGCAAATATGGTTCATTTATATTAAAAAGAATTCCATATAACAAAGAAGCAATCTTTGTATCACTGATTGTGTGATTTTCAAAATTTCACATTGAAAACACATGACTAAAATTCACACACCACAAACATAGTAATTGAACTAAACCGAATTAGGTTATATCATCTACCGGTCGGAGGTATTTTCTTGATTATCTTCTTCTATGCTAATTTTATTTTTAATTTTTGTTATGATTGAATCGAATTAGGTTAGCCAATCAATGTTGTTGTATGATGGATTAGGGATTACGAATTAGTTTTATATGCAATTATTGATTTTGATTTTAGTTTTGAAATTAACCTTAATCGATATGAATGTGAATATCTTAATCTATTGATTAATTTTAATTTTATTTGAGATTCCTCATGTATTGACATTTTTTTTTTTAATTTTTTTTGGTATCAAATCCTATTTCATTTACAGTTTTTATTAGTATAATTTCAGTTTATGATGATGAATCTGCATACCAAGTGTTTGATGAAATTTTTAAATGGAATTATTTTTGGTAAACCTGTTGTTGTTTTTTTTTTTTGTGATGAAATTGCATATCAAGTATTTGATGAAAGGTTTGAATGTAATTTTTTTTCTTTCTAAAATACATATATTATGTCAATGTTTTACTTTTTGTGTCTTGTGGCTATTTGAGTTGATGTGCTAGAGGAGATGAATTATTAATAAATATACAGAGGCTGGTACATACTGAAGTATTGAGCTGTGTCATCAATACAAACGTATTTTATTAAAACATATTGTGGTTGTAAAATAGGACAAGCACTTTGCTTAACGCATTTTAACGCCATTATGTGTTAATTATGAATTGTAGTATCTTATTTTAGGATCATGAAATAATGAGGTGCCACCAGATGATGGCAAAACAGGATGGGTTGCACCTCCTAATCTTCAAATGGGAAGGTCCTTGCGGAATCACATAATCCGACTCTTGATTTTGAGGTACGCATGTTAAATTTTTATGGGATGAGATATTAAGGCGGTTTAAAAAGTAACTTTAAACTGTATGAAAACTACAATTGAATGTCCGTTAAAAAGTAATAGATTGTTTGAAGTGTGAATTGAGCTCTTAATAGTGTTATGTGTTTATATAAAACATTTAGGCATGTATATATTAATTCATTCTTGCTTTACTATTTGAAATCTTAACATATGTAGGGCCATAAGGGGTGTTTGGATTTGCTTTTGAAAGTAATAGATGTTGATAATTGATATCGTATATCACATTTAATGTTTGGTTAAAGAAATTATGTTTTAAAGAATATTATCCTATGGGGGATCAAGTAATCAGTTATATACCAGCGAAAATGTCTAGGTAGAAATAAAGTCTCTTACTCGGCGCTTCTTTATTGCTAATTTGATAGGCTTCTACAATCATTATCATAAATGTTACTCATTTTTTGTTACTTAATATGCTAATTCTCTAAATAATTCGATTTGAAGCTCTCAAACATCTGACCATATGACGAAGTACATCTTTAAACAGTTCAAGCACATCTAATTACTATATTTTGCAATGGTTACATGTTGCATGTTACTTTGTTAATGGGTACAGGTTACATGGTTACATTGGAGGCCAAACATCATGGACCTATAAGTGATACTCCAACAAGGATGATGGAAACTGGTATGTATTAAGGAGAACTCGGTCCTACGGTTTCATATTAATTCTTAAAAATTTATTTAGGATGATGGAAACTTGTATGATACTCCCACAAGGATGATAGAAACTGGTATGTATATTACGGAGAACAGAAAGTAGCTTGGTTTGACAACAACACGTGAAGTAAGTCAAAACTATCCTATTTATCAAGTGGAATGCGTAAGAAATAAAAACACAAAAATTCTTCACAGGATTTAGAAAGTTAGATTAGGACTTGCCGAGTATGATTGAAAGATTTAGCCCTTCTTAGCTAGCAATAGTTTTAATTAAGTAGGATTCGCTATTGAAGAGTGAGATAGTCTACAGCAATACATCCAAAAGGATCACTTTCAAACCCCAAACACATCCATCTTAAAAACAAAACAACCAATGCAAAATGGAAACTGACAGAATTAGTTTATTATTCTAACATTTCAAACATTCTGTTTACGCATATTAGTCAAAGTTACCCCCTCGGCATCACTGAAACACATTTGCTTCTCTCTAATGGAAGACTTTTTTCTACTCTCTTCTTAGTAATTATTAACTTAATGCCCTGCTTTGCTATATTTGTTTTAAACTTTTGCTTTTTACTCTTATTAAGAGCGGTAATACATGTTATTCAAAATTATCTAGAACAGACGGCCATAATATCAACATCTAAAAGCTCCTAACCAGATTATACGAAGCGTGAGTCATAAGTTAAGTTTATCAAATAACTCCTAAAGACTTCCAGTTTTCCGATTGTGTTTTATCTAAATTGTGTATTTGCTAAAAAATATGCAGATAGCAAACACCAAAGATACTGTCAAATAACTCTTAACAACTTCTGGTTTTCTGAGAGTATTTTATCTAATGTGTGTATTTGCTTAAAAATAAGCAGATAGCAAACACTAGAAGATACTTAATTCTTAACATAAGCAAATGAGCATTTAAATTAGTATCACGAACGTCTGTCCTAAAGTTAGATGTATCATCTTTTACTATGTAGTCCTTTAGTTCAACATGATTGATACCTTGAAAGAATATAATTCAAAATGCAGCTCATTGTGAAAGTTTTCTATGTACCAAATGTAGCTTTTAAAGAAGACGATTTCTTATCAAGTATCTAAAAGTGCCTCTCTGTTTTTAAAACTGACCCAACATGTAGAGAATTGCAGTCGATCTTTTCTTCTATTAATGTTGTGCTTCTTTATATACATATGAAAGGGGCGTTTGGATTAGTCTATTTGTGCGGCTTACAACATATTTGTTTTCTAAAAAGCTTATAAGCACTTTACAAGGTTTAAATTTAATAATAACAACCGATGAATGCTACTGAAAGAAGGATTAGTCAATTCAAAGAAATGTAACTATTTTCTCATGTATGTATGGGCTCATTTCATTTAACCATGTCAACACCTTGTATAGGTCATCTTCTTATGTCCCTAATTGTTAGGGCGTGCAGAACTTATAGGGCATCAATGAAGAACATCATTAGTACTTCAAGGTATATATAAATGAAAAATTCAATATAGATCATTATGTTAAATACATGGTACTGATAACAAACTTATAGAAAGGATAAAAGTGAGGTAGCAGTAAGGTTGATCGTTGATTGGGGAACCAAATCCACAAGTATTGTTTATGTTCAATTTGAATGCATATAACTTATATTTTGGATTGGAATTGTAGGAAATGTCTTTCAACAAGGGAACGGCTTACATGATCGCAATAGTTGTTGACCTTGATGAGTAACCTTTGAAAGGGTTCTATTTTCCATAGTAAGTAAGAGCTCACTTCTCTACATTATTTACTCAGATATTAATTGCATTTGCAATCAATTTCAAACACTCTAAGCTGTTTATTACAGCTTTATAATATATCAATTATAAATGAAAATCCAAACACCCCTTAAAGTTCCATCTATTGGTTCTCTCGATTACATTTTGTGTTTCTTGATTTTAAGTGGAAAGCTTCATTTAGTCACATCACATTTTAATCAACTTAGAGTTGTGCGCTTAGGCTATTATTATTATTATTTTTTTTTTTTGGTAAACATGGGTTTCCGACTCGACATTACGAGCCGACTAATCCCATGGCGACTACCCTTTTGATAGCCCGGAGTCGGCGCAGGTGAACCTCCGTGGCCACAAGGGGATTAATTTTCTCCCCGTTGGATTCGAACCCTTGACCTCCTCTTTGGAAGGCTATTAATTGAGTTATGCCTAGAGAAAACCAAAATATGCTTCTAAGAAAACTTCTATTGGTATGTCTCACTATAGCAAAAGTCTTGAGTCAAAGGAACAAACAAGTGCATACAATATAGATCATGGTGAAATCCTAGCGTACTCCATGAAAGTTTAGTAGCAACTTTTGAATGATGAAACAGGTGCTCTTGAATTACTCCATTATCACAGTTGGGTTATTTAGTTCAGTGTTATTAGAGGTGACAATTTCAACCTTTTAACCTATTAAAGAGAGATTCTAACCAAGTTTCCTTAAACATATATGTATCATTACACTGAACACAAGATGCTCATTGCACTTGACTTTGTGCAGGTTGTGTTTTTTGTACTATGACGAGAAGAAGATACACATTGTGAAAAATTATGGTAATGTTTACAAAAATATAACTCTCAATGAGGTATTTCCTAAGTTATTTTTTTATGGAACAAGCTTGAGATGAATTGATTCATTTTGTTATTACTTGGTTATGATTCTAATTAACTAACCTGACCTTTTACTTCGGGTATTGTCACTTATATATATGTTAGAGATTAGGTCTGATTTTTACGGGAGGTATGCTATCTAATTGAGGCGAATTTCAATGATACCAGGTACCACAATTCATTGGTCTAAGGTTCATATTTGGGGCTGCATAAGCAACTACTCACGTGATGATGGCAACACATTCAAAGTCGTTGATCTTATGAGGTAGCAGTAAGCTATATAATAATCTCTTTAAGCTGTTTAATATTACAACTTAGCACATATATATGTGTTTAGTTAACATGCTAAATACTGTTTGGTCTTAATTTTCTAAAACTATAGATATTGATTTGAAAAGTCCAACTTTGGGTCGTGTCACCCCGCCTCCACTTAGTGGCTCTACTTCTAAGGACTGTGATTGCATTTCAGTAAATGCAGTATCAAGCCAGGAATTAAGTTACATTGTTGTAACATGGAAGGCAACTAGACCGATGAAACCACTAACGTTGTCTACAAAGAAATGTTGCATAAGCTTTAAACATATTTTTTGTATTCATTCAATGTTATGTTATTCCTTTAATACAATTTTACTTTTTATATATTTGTGTCACACATTAAATATCTTTTATGGTTTTTTTTGTTTGTTATGCGATAATTAATTTTGAAAGTACTTTTATAATATGGGTTTTTCTAACTTGTGCCCTAGGGGCACAAGTTAAGCACATCAAAAGTACACAAGGGCTCACGAAAAAGTACATATGGATACAAATAAAAGTACAGACATGTGTACTTTTATGTGAGTCCCTGTGTGCTTTTAATGTACTTTTGTTGTGCTTACCTTGTGCCCCTAGGGCACAAGTTAGAAAAACCCTTATAATATTTACTAAAATGATTTTATAGAGCTAGCCCGCCCGATGAAGCTAGTAATATATATATATATATATATCAGTTCTGGAATCCTCATTCGTGGCATTTCGGTCAAAGAGGAGAGAGCAACGCAGCAGAACAAGGCTGCTGTTATAGATGGTCCTGAAAACGTTATACCATATGGAGTAATGAAGATTGAGAATCATCATTAGACCAGCACAAGCGGTTTAGCACGAGAAGACGAGAGAGCAACAGATGGTCCCGAGAATGTTGAATATGAAGAAGAAGAAGAATCAACTTTTAGTTAATTCAGATTTCAGAGCCACAAAGAACCCCCTTTAAGACTAGTCAAAATGATAATATGTCCCGTAAAAGGAAGAGAAAAACAACCTTTTGATACAAAAGTTGAGAGACTCAGCTATTAAGCTGATTGAGGAATGCCTGCTTAGTTGTTAATGCTTATCTGCTATTGAATTTTATATCGTCGGCTATGTGTTGGCTGTGTAAATTTCCTGTGGCACTTGTAAGCAAATTATGGAAGTGGACAATTAGTCTAAACCTTATTTTAGTTATCAACATATGAATGAAAATCTAAATATTTCATGTTAAACAGATCTAGAATTTCTTCGGTATTGCTCTTTACTAGTATTTATTATTGACCATGACTTTGTTTCCACTTTCAACTCTGGTATCTGATTATTGTTTGCCATATTCTTTGTGGAGGCTGATTGTACAATCATAAGCCACGAAAGCCAACAACAACCACCCGCAATCTCTCTTCTGGCTCACGTGCTACGTGCATCTGCCCAGTAGGGTTAAGCGGCAGAATGACAAGTTCACTGTAGCGCAGATAAGTTTCTTTTAACTCTATGCATGAATGTCCCAATTATGTGGTGGCGTATTGTCTGAGTCGATCTAAATAATGTTTTTAGGTAGCTGAAAATGAAAAACATGCATGATTACGATAAAAGGAAAGATAATTCAGGGGGTAATTTTGCTTTTTTTGACCCAAAGCCCAGTGATTTTAATGGGGAGCAAGTCACATACTTCATATTATTATGAATATAGAAGAAGACAAACATAATGGAGTTTAGCGCTTTGTCGCTGCCCTTGTATTGTATTTGCAACATCCGAGGATACTAAAGTGACAGCTATTTGCATATAACATATCTGATAATTTTTTATAATTATTCAGGAATGTAAATGTATGATGATAGTGGAAGAGTTCCAATTAAAAGTGTGTCAGGAAAAAGAAATAATAGATAAGTTGAAATCTATCTACGAGAGCAAGCGGCTTATGTGGGTCTTCTGATCTCGCAATATGCAGTAAAATCTTTTACCTCAGCTTTTACCACCGTTGTAGACTTGTCCCTTTGATGAAGATGTATATAAGGTATGTTGACTATATAAACTCACCTGAGTGCTTTTTTCTACAAAAAATGTACATTGTGTAACAATGAGATATACATGCACTACGTATGATTTTTTTTTTTTTTTTTTTTTTTTTTTTTTTTTTTTGAACGGCGATTTATTAAAACACTAGCAAAGAGCTAGATCAAACAAGAACAATATAAGGGTTCTTAAGCCAATCGTCCCACTTGAACGACGATTTACATCTAAATTTACACCAATAAAAAGAACTAGAAACTAAATTATCAAATATCAGCGCCTTTTCTGGGATCTTCTTATCGAACAGAAGCTTGTTACGCAAGTTCCACATATACCACCACAAACCATAGTATAAGCCCTCAAGAACGTCTTTGAGTTTGGATTGAATCCGAATAGAAACTAACCAAACTCGTCATTCCTCGTAAGAATGCACTACGTATGATCTATGTAACCAATGATACAATATCAATGTTGTGACGTATCTTCTTTTAAAATTTAAGCTTTTATAATCATCTTATTAGTTTTTGGTGTTTTGATATCTTAATAAGTTTTACGATAGCTATGACGTACAACATCAGGTTCTTTAGACATGTTGATCAAACCGGTAATGTGACCATATGTTACTTATAAGAAATCAAGAATATGGTATCAAGTATGGACTACTTACAAAGAAATACATTTTGATCATTAAAGAGATAAATAAATAAATAAATAAAATAAATAAAATTAAGCTGAGAACTTACATAAATATGGCAGATCATGGTTTTTAAGTATTATTTTTTATGAACAACATCAATTACCACAACCGAGCATTATGATACCAAACTCAACATGCATATAAAGCATATATATTAGAGTATATAAATAAGCAAATTTTAATTCCTTTAATCCATGTAGGATTACTTGAAACGGATATTTGGTACAGTTTTATTATTTTTTATTTATTTATTTATTTATTATTATTATTATTATTATTATTATTATTATTATTATTATTATTATTATTATTATTATTATTATTATGCTTAATTGCCTTTTTCAGGGCCGTCCCATGAATTTATGAAATTTTGATGGTCCTGGATGACGTTAAATAATGGGGTCTTTCGACAAGGAATGCTATATAAAAGGGTCACCATTTATAAGATATAATGCAATTAGGTAGCTAAACTTTCTAACATATTACTCATTTAAGATACTTTCTCATCTAAATACTTTTTTTTTTTTTGTGAAAAATATGTGTACACATACATATAATTATTAACGGGACAAATTTTGAGGCCCTTAAAAATTTTGGGGCCCTGTGCGATCGCTCACCTTGCACACCCTCAAAGCCGGTCATGCCTTTTTTGAAAAACTAAGTTTTCAATCCCACATGGATCAAAGATGCAAATTCTTGCTAGCTTATATACCTTGAGCATATGGTTCATATAAGCTTAAATAAGTATATTGTTCTTTGTGCAACATATGTTGAAGTGAATGGACACTTCCTCATCTGTTACACTAACAACATAACTATGAGTTCTCAATTTTTTTATTTTATTTTTTTTTCATCATTCTTATGTTGCTACAATCGACTATATTTAAACTAATAAAATATAGTTTGATTTTGTTTGTGTCGTGACAATCCAAGATGTTGTCACCTTTTGTTAACCGGTATTTTTTATTTATAAATTTAAAGTTTGTTGGAACCCATATCACAGATGTACCATATCTGATAAACGAGTTAGTTTTGCTAGAGACTTAGGATCAAATGAGAAGAAATATTGAAATAAGAAAGATGAGAAATAACTATAACCACACATTAGAGATGCATCGACTTGTATTAAATGCATCTCTAATCTTTTAGATGCACCCTAATATATGTTCTAGCTAAAAGTTAGATGTATATACATATTAGATGCATTTTAGCAAGTTAGGCAAATCCTATGTATTTTTCGTTCTCTGCAGGTCAAATTTGTTGCAAGTACTAATTTGCATCGTTTTTACTTCAAAATTACTTTTGAAACTAATTGGGATGCATCTAAATGAGTAGAGATGCATCTAATTCAAGTCGGCGCATCTCAAATATGTGGTTATAATTATTTCTCATCCTTCTCATTATAAGTTTTCTTCTCATTGGATCCTACTCTTTCTAGATATATAATAAATATTTGAAACTCCTCAACAACATGTTAAATACAGTTTTAGCCATTGTGTACTTTTAAATTTTAAATATACCATTTATAATAAATGTGCTAGTTTTATGAATAAATATGTGACAAATCACAAATATACGTCGATAAAATTAAGTTAGTACTATTTGTTAAAAATATGTACATACTTGGAGATGGTTAAAGTGTTAGAAATCTAATTCAATAAGATATGACTAGAAGAGTTTGTATGTTTATGAGCTTTATGTCAACGTATTAAGCATTAGAGTATGCAATGAGGAATTTGTGTTCATGTTGAAGTAAAATATGATGATGATCAATCCAAGAATTTTCGAGTACAGACTTCTTCGAATAATAGACTAGGACTTCCCAGTATATTTCTTAATCTGTTTGCCAATATATATTTGGGTAGAATGGGAAGTATAGGCACAAGTTGAAGTTCAGATCAAGAAGGTGCTTGAGGTTAGTTTATCTTTATATCTAAAAAGTATTATTTTCATTTTATTGTAGTACATAGTTAATTGATTGAATTTTATAAATCAAAGGCATGCATGTGATTGTGTGAAGTTCATATGAAATAGATGTGTGAACTTCATATGAAATAACTAAGAAAACCACAACTACTTACTTAGATATATGAAGTTATTATTCATGATTTTATGTGTGCACACTCATGACGAAAGGAATCTTAATCATAATCTTTTCATATGTTTTTTTTTTCTTTTGAGTAGCGGCATAAATTTATTTCATCAAAATAGAATTTACATAGTGGTTGAAAGCAAACGAGCAACAAGCTGCGCCGCTAGCCCTTTTTGAATTGCAATATGGTCTTTATTTCATCAAAATAGAATTCGTTTGAGTTGTGGCATATGGTCTTTTACTTTGTAATTTCCTTTAGCAAAAGGAGTTATTTGTTGTCCCCACCACATTCCAATGTTTTTCAAACGAATATACCTTGTTCACATTGCTCTCTGCTAGAGTCATAACCAATGTTCGTCTGTCCACATTGCTATTGCTATTTGAAATGGCCACGACAACATCCTGAAAAAAGAGGACTTTGCCCGGTTTGAATGTGTGTGGCGGTTGGTTCAAATCTCGTGAAATAGCTGGCAAAAAGGTCGGAAACTATGGTTAAAAAAAGAAGCAGCTAAAGATGGCTTGTAGGATTATATTTGGTTCAGAAAGTTAATTATAAACCTAGAATCATAAACGAGTGATGACTTTTTGAACCATCATTTTCTATTTTTTGTACCAAATTAATCAAATTTTATAAAAAAATGCCAAAGAAAAACCTGTTAGTTACGGGGTTTATGAAGCAACATATGTATCAATTATCAGTTGTACACGAAGTGGTGATAATCTGGATGAACTATCGTGTTTATAGGGTTTGTCGTGACCCAATGATGGGTCACCATACCCTTTCCAAACATACACCATCATCTAGGGTTATAACCCTTGCTGATTGAGAAGAGGTGTGGCTCCATCTGATTGACCGGAATGCACGTCTTAAAGGCACGGACCAAGGGTTGTTTCCCCATCTGATGACTCGCGGAGATGCGAGTTAGCAAATTGCAAAGTGCACCATCAAACAGGTTTGAGATGGAAGTAACCACAGGTTTGAGATCATCATTTAAAACACCATTTCATTTGTATTTGTTTCTATTGGGGATTAAAACTTCTCTTCCATGATCCTAAGCACCAAGCATGGAATTAGAAAAGCAAAACGAACGAAATGAGTCCTTTTATATGTGCTCAAAATTGAGCTAACACAAACCATTGCTTATAACTAAAACTAGGGACTGACCTACTTGGGAGCCGGGTGTGGCACGGGCCACACCTAATTTTGAGTCACGAAATGTGATTTGTTCTAAAAAAAATGTCGTTTTTCAATACGTGCAACCCCAAATAATATTTTTTTGCTACTTTATTCTTTATAGTGGAACTTGAGTTTAACTCCAAAATACTTTATGGTGCAAAATTTAGTACTTATAATAGAATGCAAGAACCCTTTCGAAAAAATTTGTGCAACACCCATTTCAAAATCCTGGGTCCGTCCCTGCCTAAAACCATATCACCATTGACCACGTAAGTGATATGTCGTGATATTGTTATGATACTAGAGTCTAAAATGCGGAAGATGATACCGTACAAGGACGTGACACCAAGCTTTGTTCCTGTAACATGTGAGATGAAATAATCATAAACTCGTATCATTGTGGTCTAACATTTTGGGACTCGATTCTCAACTAAATGAGTTGACTTTATAAAAAGTCAAACTGCATCCTTTAAGAAAAAAGTTTCGATACTATCCAGTGGTGGCTCAAGGGTAAAGCAAGCACTTTAGGCCCCTGAACTTTTAAGGCCCCCGATTTTCAAAGACGTATATATATAGTCACTCACTTGTTTTTTAGGCCATCATCTTTATAGATTCAATTAAATGCCCCAAATAGCCAATAAATGTTAAATAGTCGAAGATTTGAGCCTCTTTTCTTTCTAACTTTCATATCTACAAATTGTAGAAATTTAAGCCTAATACTCCAAAAGACCCAAGTTTTATGAAAATTAAGTAAAGACTAAATTAATAAGCCCATCAAAAATCTGATTAGAATGTTGTTGTGCATCTAAACGTTTACGGTTAATGAATCGACTATTAGAATTCCACAATAAGAAGTCGACAGCCATAATATTTCTGCTTACTTTCGTCTCCTTGGCAGACCTCAAGTTTTCATTATTACCAATTAATCCCACTTGAATTTACTCTCATTATTATTGTTAGAATCAATCAATTATTTGTTGCACGTTCTTTCTACTCAATCAACTGCCGATCATCTACTGGATTATAACAAAAGGTAACATGGTTCTTAATTACTTATTTAGTATGTTAGTTATTTATTTTTCTTGTTATTATATTATACTTATAGTTATAATCATAAATGTTAGAGTTTGACAATCAAAGTACACAAATATGCGGAAGCTAGGATCAAGTATAACACGTATAAAGATTAACTAAAACATAAATAGGAACGTACCTTTTTGCACTTCAATAAATCTTGATCTTGTGTAATTATAGGTCTATGATAAACCCCTTACCGTTTTGTTTATTGATCTCTTGATAATAACTATAGTGAGTTATTACCTCGTTCTTGTACACACAAATTAAACCGTATTAAGGTTATGCAAGTAACTACACAAGAAAATATTTTTGATCACCAAAAATCAAAACCCTAAAGATCTAGGGGTGTTCGACCGGTTTTGAGAGCAAAAGAGAGGAGAGAATAAGTTAGGGATAATTGTGTGCACAAAAGTTATGAAAACAATGACCCTAGGTTTGTTTATATAGTAATTAGGATAGCTTAGGGATCAAGCCAAGGCAATGGGTTGCCTTGTTTGTGTGTTCGGCCGACCCAAAGCCCACGGGGGGGTTCTAAACCCTTCCTTGGTTACCAAATTACATAAACACCCTTTTTCTCTCTTTCGTCTAACGGTCGTTAGTCCCTTTTCCGTTAAGTACTAACGGTCGTTATATTCTCGTGTCTAATAATAAATATAATTAAACATTATTTTTCCTTAATACTCATTTGTAATGTGTGCAATTCCGAGGTCTCGGGTTCGATACTAGTCATTTACATATTAATATTTATACGTAACTTTTAACAGCTCCCACTCGTATACCTATTAATAGTAAAATGACATTGGTTGGCGTCTTGCAACACTCCAATGCCCCCAGCACGACTCGAGCTAGGTTTCCTGGAAAACCTTTAATGATTCATCATTATAATTATCCTTTTGTTTCTAATACTACATTTAATAAAGATGTGAGTTTCTTTATTAACATTCTGTTTCTCGTCTCTATATGATTGAACAAAATTACCAAAACATCTAAACGTATTCCAGATAGACTTTGGGTGTGGCCACGCAAACATTTTGTCAACCCTACGAGGGGCCCAGCAGTATTAAACTTCTGAACAAATCAGAAGGAACAAATTCTCTCTTGACTACAAGAATAACCCATGAACTTTGCAACACTTCTGAAACAACCCTTATAACTTCAAATTACGGTAAGCGGTAGATTGCTTCACAAAAATGCACTACATCCATGACACTTATGTGGTATCTCAAGTCTGAGGATAACTTTAAATATGATTCTCACATTAAAACTTAAATCATATTGTTGGGATAAGTCCAATACTCAATTCATTGAGTATCATGTGAAATTGGTATGACTACGCATCAATATACTTTCAAGTATATCCTAAACCAATACTCAAAATTGTCTTAGTTTAATGATATTCCCATATCATTAATCGACAACAGACAATTTAGAATAATAATTTATTCATGGATTTAAACATGCAAATATAGGATATATTATTAAGACAATGAATAAATAAACATAACCAATATTTTATTTCATTAAAATAATAATTGCACATTACATCCCTTATCCAAATACTAATCACAAATGGGCATGAAACTTTCAGCTAATTTATGTCATATTCCTTCAGCATGCTTGTAAAGCTTGGTGCCAGGTAAAGGCTTCGTAAATTGATCTGCTAAGTTTTCATCTGTGTGAACTTTGAGCATTTCGATTTCACCTATTTCGACTTGTTCTCGAACATAGTGATGCTTAATCGGGAAATGTCTGGTGCCTTTCATGATTCCAGGTTCATTGGCAAATGTAATTGCAGCTGAGTTGTCACAATACATTTTTATAGGTCGTTGAATCGAAGGCATAACCCCAAGCCCTGAAACAAACTTCCTAATCCAAACAGCTTCCATTGCAGCTTCTGAAGCAGCTATATACTCACTTTCTGTAGCAGACATCGCTAGTACACTCTGCTTTCTGCTCCTCCATTAATGACAAAGACATATCCCGTCTGAGACTTCGTATCATCTTTATCACCTTTCTAAGAAGCATCGTAGTAACCTGTAACATCAAGTTCTGCAGATGGAGTGCCCCCATAAACTAAGAACATCTCTTTAGTATCCCTAAGGTACTTAAGAATATTCTTAACAGCTGTCCAGTGTTTTTCACCTGGATTCTGCTGATATCGACTGGTTAAGTTCTGAGCAAACGCCACATCAGGCCTTGTGCTTTTTACCGCATACATAATAGATCCCACAGCCGAAGCATAAGGGACTCTCTTCATGCGTTGCACCTCTTCAGGTGTTCAAGCACAAACTTTCTCGCTCAAGCCATGTTGTTCTTACATTGGCAAATATCCCTTCTTGGAATTTTGCATATTAAATCTCTTCAATATTTTATCAATGTAAGCACTTTGGCTTAATCCAATTAATCGCTGAGATCTATCTCTATATATCTTGATTCCCAGAATAAATGCAGCTTCCCCTAAATCTTTCATAGAAAAGCAACTTCCAAGATATGCCTTAACCTTTTGCAAACTTGGAATGTCGTTTCCCATGATCAATATGTCATCAACATATAATATTAGGAAAATTACATTACTCACACTAGCTTTGTGATATACACATGGCTCATCAAGATTTTGAGTGAATCCATACTTTTGAATCTCATTATCAAATCTCTTATTCCATAGTCGTGATGCTTGCTTCAATCCATAAATGGATCTTTTAAGCTTGCATACACGATTTGGGAATTCTGGATTCACAAACCCCTCAGGCTGCGCCATATAGATGTCTTCATCTAGGCAACCATTTAAGAAAGCTGTTTTGACATCCATTTGCCAAATCTCATAGTCATAGTAAGCGGCTATGGCTATAAGAATCCTAATAGCCCTTATGTCAGCTACAGGAGAAAAGGTCTCCTCATAGTCACACCAAAAGTTTGAGTATAGCCTTTAGCTACCAAACGGGCCTTATAGGTGTGTACAATGCCATCCATATCAGTCTTTTTCTTGTAGAGCCATTTACTCCCAACTAACTTGGCACCCGGAGGTAGGTCTACTTCTTCCCAGACTTCATTATCTTCCATGAATTGCATTTTTCCATTCATAGCAACCTGCCATTTTTCCTTTTCAGGACTATTCATGGCAGCTTTATAACTTGTAGGTTCATCAAGATCCCCTATCAAGTTATCATCACACTCCATGTTAAGACATAGACGTGTTGGAGCTTTCACATGTCTAGATGACCTATGAATGGGAACCACTTCAACTTCAGGTGGAGGACCTAAACTCTTAGGTTCCACAGGAAGTTGGCTAGTGTTTTCAGAAGGTGCTACATCTTCATGATCATCTTCCAGATCATATACTATCCCACTGAATTCTTGAGATATGAGCTCCTTTTCCAAGAAGTCTCCATACCTTGCAACAAAAACCTTGTTTTTAGTTAGGTAATAAAAGTAGTAACCCATAGTTTCCTTAGGGTATCCTACGAAGATGCACTTCATAGATCTTTGTTGGAGTTTGTCTGCTGAGTCACATTTAACATACGCCTCACAACCCCAGACCTTAAGATAAGACAAGTTAGGAGCTTTTTCTGGTCCGTAACTCATATGGTGTCTTATCAACCTTCTTTGTTGGAACCATAGATCGTATCATGTCTTGCAATGTACGATTCCTTCTCTCAGATACAAAATTCGGTTGTGGAGTATATGGAGAAGTAAGGTGCTGGACAATTTCCTCCTTTGCTAAGTAATCTATGAACTCCTGACTCAGGTATTCACCACCTCTATCGGATCGAAGAGCTTTAATCTTCTTTCCAAGTTGCAACTTTACTTTTGCTTTAAGCACTTTGAATGTTTCAAACACCTCATGTTTATGTTTAAGTAAATAAACATAACCATAACGGCTGTAATCAACTGTAAATGTTAAGAAGTAACTAGCACCTCTCCTTGACACATGTCTAAGTGGTTCACACACATCAGTGTGAATAAGACCAAGTAGATCATTAGCCCTTTCAATCCTATTTTTAAAGGGTTTCTTTGTCATCTTCCCAGCTGATGAGGCGAAAAATGAACCGTTTTTAGGGGGTCATTTAAGCCGGAATTGGAATTTATTTGATCAAATATTGACCTAAAACACTTGTCTTGATTTTAACATGCTAGCATGGACGGACCCACATGGGAGCTGGGTGTGGCACGGGCCACACCCAATTTTAGTTCACGAAGTATAAATTTTTTATAAAATATGACTTTTTTGGGCTCGTGCAACACCCAATTTTACCTAATAAATTTTTTATCGGACAACTTTAGTACTCATAGTCATAAAAAAATATTTTGTGCAACACCCTCTCAGAAATCCTAGGTCCGTCCCTGCATGCTAGGCTAGATCTATTGTGTGTTTGCTTAGATGTAATGAAACCTAGATGTTGATTATAGGTTGATTGCTTGTTTATAGTTGTAATGGATGAATGATTTCAATGTTAGGCTTAAGAAAACTGGCAAATCTCCATTGTGTAACTTGCTTGAACGTCTTAAGAAACATGAACCGATGTGTACTAGGTTTTTATGGTTGTATTTAATGCATGAGCGAATCCTGGTGATCCCATATTAGGAGCTTCTTAGCCGGCTCGACATAGGAGTGAAGTAGGAGCTTATATAATTGGGGAAGTAAGTACGCCACCCCATGATTGATGTTAAGGAATACAATCCGTCATCCACGCAACTATAATAAGTAATTAACCTGTAAAAGATATCTAGGGAGTAGTGACATCTAAGTAAACACAATTCTCCCATTTATTGTTCACACTACTAGTTTAATTTAGTTTATTTTCATTTTTGTTATTTTATTTTGATTGCATCGTAGTTATTGGGTTAGTTGATTAGCAAATAATTCCGCCCACTCTTCCAATACCCGAGATTTTTAATTGCTTTTATAAAATATAAAAAAATACAAAAAGAATCATCCCTCACCTCTAGACCTAGTTTTTAGGCTTTCTAACCCTAGCGACACTATTCTTGAGTTGAACGATCAATCCCCCGGTACTTGTCACTATACTATACTACAACGATCAGGTACACTGCCTGGTGAGGGTTATAAGCTTCTCGAGATCCCTCGAGAGGTAAAGCCTGGTGCAATTCCCACGCATCAAGTTTTTGGCGCCGCAGCCCGGGGAATAGTTATTGTCTAGGTTAGAATTTCTTTTTATTAGGTCTATTTGCTAGATTCCGTTCTAGTAAGATTTTTTTTTTAGGTTTTCTTTAGTCTATCTTATTTCTTTGTGTCCTTTGTTCGTAAACTATTTCGATGGATAACAATAACATTGATCGTTTGATTCCTGTTATTTGTGTTTTTCGTCGTAGGATTTTCCAAATGCCCGCCCCAATCCCTTTAGTGGAAAATGAAAACCCACCTAATCTCTCGCCTAACCACCACTTTGATAGTAATTCTGAAATAGAGGAGTCTGACCATGATGATGACCATAGGGCTAGTCCTTTTTACTATTTAGACTCCGATGAGGATCTAGATGATGGTGACGTGATTAATGAGGATAGGATGGAAGATGAAGTGAACCCTCTTAGGTATGTCGACCCTAGAACAAGGATTGAGAGTGATAGCCCATTCAACATGCAATTTCCTTGTAAGATTGGATTTAGGAGCTTTAATGCCTACCTTAACTCATCTCTCCCAATGAACATAATCTCGCGTAGTGAATATAAAAAAATTATGGTAGATGAGTTAGAATACAAAGGAGATAATGTTGTTGCTAGGGCAATGTCATTGCATGTGTTTGTAGGAAGCATTGTTTATCTTGTTGAGTTCATGGTTATGGAGAATCTAGAAGAATTTATCGATAGTAAGTTGACCCAAGTAGTGTTTGGAAAACCTTTCAAAAGGTTGACCAACCTTGATGAAAAACTTATGGAAGGGTTAATTACATTCTCGGATGAGGATGAAGATTTAGTTTACCAAATGCCCCGTGCACACCCTAGGTTCAAGGATTTTTCCATGGAGAAGTGCAGTAGGTATCCGCCCCTAGAAATGCTAAGTGAGAATGATAAAAGAAAAGGGCTTAAATATATTCATGAAAAGAATAAAATGTATTATCGTGGATGTTTAGAGTTAAGTGATGATTATAAGAAAGATGAGGCAACTATTAGATGGCTCACCCTTGGTTATGTGAGCATAAGCGACACACGGTAGCCCATGACCTTGAGTCTAGCTACAAGACTCGTAAATAAAGAAAAGCACTTCTTGGGAGGCAACCCATGTTTTGTGTGATTTTTATTTGTTTGATTGTTATTTGTTTCCGTATGCATGCTTTATTTTTATTGTTGGTAGATCATGTTTCAAAATAAAATGGTGAAAATACTTTATTTTGTCGTTTGGCTTAGTCGTAAGTTCATTCAAGGGTATTTCGCAAAAGATAAGTGTAAGGGGAAACCCCAAATATGTTTTTAAGAAACAAAATTGATCATGATTCTCCACAATATTAAGTGAACATGTATATTCGTATTTGTTAGAGTCAAATGCTTGTATCGAGTCATAATGATGTTTTGCAGGATTTTCCAGGAAATAGGACAAAGTTTTTCCAGAAATTTTCCGGAAACTTAATGATGAGTGCTCAAACACTCATCATTTTTATCGTATCTGAACTGCCAAAACATCCAAAAACACTCAAATACACATCAAAATACACAATTTATCCCAAAAGTGTGTTTTATATGTTTTAGATGCAAAATGTTTAAAAACGAATAAAGTTTGCACAAATTGGCAGTTTCAGTCCCTCAAGTTTCAAAAATTGACAAAACTAGTCCCTAGAAGTTTAAAATGAAAGAAAAGTCAACCCAAGGCAAAGAAAAGTCAAAAATTGTCAAAATAAATCCTTGGGTGAAAAGTTTGAGAAAATTACACTTTTACCCCTCAAAATCTAAAATTGCAATAAAAGGTCCCTGGAGTTTCAGAAATTGACAGAATTGGTCCCTGGGAAATATTTTTGGATGGAAAAGTCAACATTGGTCTTTGGGAACTTACAAATTGTCAAAATTGGTCCTTTAAATGAAAGTTTGAAGAATTTGCATTTTTGGTCCTTCAAGTTTCAACATTTGACAGTTTCAGTCCCCGGGTGTTCAAAATTGGAAAAATGACATTTATGGTCCTTTGGTAATTCAACTTTGCATGATTTATCCTTGGTTTAACTTTGGGAAGTTGGCATTTCTAGCCCCTAAGTTTTGGTAAAAATACAAAATTGGTCCTTGTCATAGTTATTACCAAACGGACCCTTATTATTTTTCTAAACTCCATAAACCCAATCCAAAATAAACCCCTTTCCAATCCAGCCCACACCTCATATCCTAGCCCAATCCACCTAACATCCCACCACCACTACCCCGTTAATAATATACTCCCTCCCACACTTCCCACTAACCTGATAAACACAAAACACCATCATCACTTCCCTGCTCCCCCTGCACCTCTTCCACTACCACACTCAAAACCCTACACCCTGCACTCTTCCAAACACAAAACTCCAAACCCACCCCCTGGCATCAAGTATCAAGGGAAAAAGCCAAAAAGGTTTTGGCGGCAAGAAAGTTTTAAACGGCCTAGATGTAATCTCATCATCCAATGGCTACAATGGCAGCTGGGAAAGGACAAAGGGTTGGGCAGAAACCCTAATTGGGAGATATAAAAGAAAAAGAGAAGTTGTGGTGGTAGTAAGTAGGTTTTTTAGCTTAATTTAAATTATGTAAACTTATTGTAATTTTATTTTTCAGTCAAAGACTTTAGATTGTAACTTGTTTCTCTTGAATAATAAAAGAGTTTTAGTTCTTAAATTCCAGTGTTGGTACAGTTTTTCAGTTTCATTAAAAAATTCAAATTATAGCTACAGGTTGGTCTGAGATTGCTAGTTATCACACTTGTTTTATTCAAGTTAAATTAAGCTCACTTAGTAGTTTTTAAAAGCTTGTAAGGCATTTAAATTAGTTTAAAGCAGTAAGCCAAATAAATCATCAAAAATATAAAAAAATCAGAAGAAAGGAAAATTGATGTTGGAGCAGGGATCAAAATGGATGGCATTTGGTTTTAGAGCTCATGGGAGCATTAGGTGGTGACTTTGAACCTGGTTCTCATTCATTTAATCTGCCTTGGATCACTTGTAAGACAAACTTTGTTATTTTCCTTGTGAGTAATTTATTTGATCAAGTCATAGTTGTAGTTAGTTGTTTATTTCTGTTAATGGATGTTTAGTTAATGTTAAAAGACAAATCTAGTGTTACATTGCTTAAATCTGGTGGTTGCTTTGAAAAATTATCAAATCTGTCTTTACAAGGGTGTTTGGCACAGGGGAGTATCTTGTGTTCCTGTGAGTATTGGGTTCTCAAACTAGTTTAGGTAAGACACATTAGGCCATAATAGGATAATTGTAGCATAAAATTAGTAGACTTAGTATAAAAAGTAAAATTTGTCTTTGATTTTAATTTTAGTTTAAACTGTTGAGATTTTAGTTGTGGAATCTTTATATTAAGCTTAGAACTTGTTACTATGGTTTAAACATGCTTCATTTCAACTTATTACATCACAATTAGTCAGCTAGGATCAACCAAAAGTAATCAAAGTCAAACTGAGCTCTTAACTGAAAAAGTCAAATACCACCTTAGTGCAGAAAGTCAGATTTTGCAAGAATATTGTAGAATTTTGTATTTGGTTTTGGGACTTGTGGTTTTTAGGACTTGTAATATCCCAGCTAAACTTCAAGATTTTGTTATCATTACATTTTTAAGAATTTTTGTGTGGATCTTATGGGGCCTCAAAGTGACCTGCAGGGGGGTGACATCCCCTGCACCATTTGGTCAGGTTTTTACCCAACCCTCCCAGGCTCATTTCTACTTCACTAGTGGGTCCCACCTTGATGTTTTGGGTTCTTTGGGGAGCCCTGTAGCTAATCTTTCAAGTTCCATGCTTTATTTGGCCATCCTAGCTTGTTTGATAAGCTGGATTTGGCTACAAAGAGGCCTGCTAGGCCTGTTTGGTCTGTGGTGGTTTGGATTGCTTATTTTAGCTTATAAGCTTATTCCTTGTGCTTTTTATTATTGTTCCAGCTTATTTTGAATACCACTCAGCTTATTGTCAGCTTATTTCAATATTTTGCTCAGTTTGTAGCTTATTCCTAGTTTTTAAGTCTCAAATTTTCATTTTTGCTTATTTTGCTCAACTGTTGAGCAATAAGCTTTCCACTGTGCTTATTTCAGTATTTTAGAATAGTTGGTTTTTCAAAAGTTTCATAATTTTAGTAGTTAAGATGTTTTGCAAAAAGAAAAATCGAAAAATAAAATAATTTGTAAAAAAAGTGGGTGTGGGATTCGAACCTGTGACCTTGGCTAGTATAACATGCATATCTCCCCACACCCCTTCCACTGCACTGGGGCACCGGTTCCACCATTTCTTGCATCATTAATATATTTAAAGTAGTTGTAGCCTTAGTAGCTTATGCATACGATTAGCTTATTCCCAGCTTAACCCAATAAGCTGGCACCTTGTTTTTATTTTTCCTAGGATAGTAATAGTATAAAATATTTTTGGAAAAAGTTTCAGATTTTTATAAATAGGTTTAGTATTTTTAATAATTTAATTAGTGTAAAACTGTTTTTAATTCATAATAAAAAATATAAAAGTCAGAAAAATATAAATCTTTTTTCTAAAATTTTCTTTTGTCTTCTAGTACGTAGGAAAATTATTTGGAAACCCATAGGACTAGTGTAGCATTAAATTCACGTTTTATCTCGCGCACTTGCGTAGTTTTTTATTAACTTTTACGTTTTTAAATTTAGGTTACGTTATTAAACGTAGTTTGTAAAATAAGAAAAAACCATAAACATAAATAAAGTGATAGCTTTTATTTAAGCCATTTGGCTTATTTTTCTGCTTATTTATAAGCAAATTCTGATTTTAAGTTTTTAGAGTATGTTTTAAGTTAATTAGGTTTCGCGTAATTGTTAATACTATTTTTTTAGTTGTTTTAACTAATATTCCATTAGCGTAATCAAAACCAAACCCTTATATACCCTTTCCAGTCCAATTTCACCCGATCACAAACCCGTTTTAATACCATCCACACCTCGTCGGGACATAACGACCCGGGGAAGCCACTGTACTTCAACGGAGATTGATTCTAGGCAGTTTGACCTTGTTGACCATTCCCTGGTCAATTAGGTTGACCGTTTGGAGCCAATCACTTAACATAAGAATTTCTGCAGGTCACTTCTGACGGCGTCAGGAAGAAATTCCTGACGGCGTCACGTGTAAAATTCTGGAAATTTTGCTAGTTTTGTTTTTCTAACGGAGTCTTAAAGTTTTTGTTAATATTTTAGTTTTATAAACTTCAGGAAATCTGCAAACATTCATTCCACAAGCATTATATCTTACTTTGTTTTCTAGGATTTATTATCATATATAGATTGCCGCCGATTTTACGCAAGGTTGCCTTGTTTGTT
Organism: Artemisia argyi; assembly: GCA_030686995.1. Classification (NCBI taxonomy): domain Eukaryota; kingdom Viridiplantae; phylum Streptophyta; class Magnoliopsida; order Asterales; family Asteraceae; genus Artemisia; species Artemisia argyi. Next base: position 232,906,425 of record CM060703.1, on the reverse strand, counting down.
TTCTCAGGTTTAACAGGTTATGTTTGACAAAAAGATGATTTATATTCTGGAAGGGAAGCTTTGATTGTTCATTTTCTTGGAGGAAGATCTAACCTTGTTACCACACTATCCATACCGAGCGAATCAGGGGAGTACTTGATTTCATTCTTTTACCTGTTTTACTTTTACATTCTTTAATTGAACATTGGGGACAATGTTCATCCTAAGTGTAAGGGAAGGGTAAATGATGATACCTTATAGATACACTTTCACTTGACTTTGTTTGTTTGATGGTAGGTGTGTAATAAAACTATGAGAAATACTTGTTAAAGTAATTTTAGCGCCAAATTTAAAATTTTTTACAACATTTAGGAGTGAAACTTTAGCCTTAGCAAACGTCTCATGGATAGGAGATCGTATGACTAGCACAAAACCGTATCATTCAGAAAAATTTTCCACCCAAATATGTGAGGTTCGTCTTTAGATTTGATAGGAAAAGCATTTACTATTAGTGATTATGTGTGTACCGGTAGCATTTAGATTCTAGAACTGGTGTTAGTGATGCATCCCGAGACTGCTAGTGAGACTACATTCGTGTAGTAGGATTTACTACATGATAAGAGGAATTAGGATCACCCTTGTGTTAAACCCGTATCATAATTACTTGACCATTTAAGTCATATTACTTGGCTAGTAAAGTCAATTAATTTTTCCCACACCTTAGCGTTGTACTCATTTTTAGTACACGAAACCCCTAGTACGCCCCTCCGAGCCAATCTTTTCATTTCTAACTTTAAGCATCTTACTTAAAGGAAGAATTTGTTACACCCCACTTAAATGTACACCCAAATCGCCTTAGCCTTCCGTGTATGCACTCATCTTTAGTGCATTATTGTTATTTGTTAAACCCTTAGTTAATTATCTAATTGATTACATGGTTGCTAAGTAGAGTCATATCCTTGTACATATTGTTTTGGGACGATTGGGACTCATGGGTAAAGTACTTATGTTATGGAGTAATGGGGAAGAACATCATTTATTACCCTGATATGTGCATTAATCTTAAAAGTACTCAAAGTGTTTTGATTATCTTAATTCGAGTCATTAGATTAGTTTATTGTAAAGTATGTAAAAATTCAAGTGTAAGGGGAATGTTAATTCCCTATGATGTATTATTTTGGATGGTAGGGTAAGAGTGTATGCAAAAAAAAAAGAGAAAAAATAAAAAGAGAAAAAACATATGGACAACCATCCCGTTTCATTCTATGTTTATTTTATGTTTTTGTTATTTTTCATTTATTACCTTAAGTCGAGTCGAGTCTTGGCTTAGCAACGCCATATTGTACATGTAATTAACCAAGATGATTAGCTCACCACCAGTAAAGATTGCCTATATCCAACAAAATCGTGTATTCCATATCCCTACACCTAACATTACAACCCTTTAAAAGACCTCTTTGATAGTTTATCCTAGGTTCTTACGCCATGTGGTGGAGGTTTTATCCTTTCCCAAGCCTATGGTAATCTATTTTGTTATGACAGATAGTGAGAGATGTTTTCCATTTCCATATTGTGATATTTACTTTATCACACCCGAGAGATGTGAGTATCTAAACACTATTTGTGAGGTGCTAGTGTATGACCTCCGTGCTTGTCTTTGGTCTTTACTGGAACGATTATTTGTTGTAATTACTTTTATATTAGTGTTAAATGACCCCTAACTTGTATTTTGATTAGAATAAAAGCTCATTTGCTTGAGGACAAGCAAATCTCAAGTGTAAGGGTATATTATGAGGCGAAAAATGAACCGTTTTTAGGGGGTCATTTAAGCCGGAATTGGAATTTATTTGATCAAATATTGCCCTAAATCGTTCCTTTTGTGATTTTAGGTACTTTGGAAGTGAATTCTGGAAAAGGAAGCATTTTGGACGTTTTTGGAGCATAAAAGTGAAGAAAACGGCAAAGTCTTAATTTTCCTTGCTGGGAACAGTATCTGACGGCGTCAAGTAGGATTTTATGACGGCGTTAAGAGCAATTTTGGTGACGACCCAGAGAAAACGTGACGGCGTCAGAACAAGGGCGTCAAGAGTAAAAGTGGTGACGGACCATAGTAGAAACATACATGACGGCGTCAGCTCTGGATCTAGGCAGTCCGAGAACTTTATTGGCGGCGAGATGACGGCGTCAGAATTTTCCTCTTGACGCCATCACCTCGTAAAATCTATATATACTTTTCTAATTTTCATTCATTAAAGAGGAACTTGTGTGGAGAATTTTAGGGCCGAACTTTATAAACCCTAGCTCGTTTGTAACAGTATTTTCAAGGGTTTTCACCCCTTGAAACCCTTCATGTTCAATTGAGATAAGTATTCTTCCAATTTATTCAATATGTCTATGTGTTGTTTGAATATATCTTACACTTGTCTTGATTTTAACATGCTAGGCTAGATCTATTGTGTGTTTGCTTAAATGTAATAAAACCTAGATGTTGATTATAGGTTGATTCCTTGTTTATAGTTGTAATGGATGAATGATTTCAATGTTAGGCATAAGAAAACTGGCAGATCTCCATTGTGTAACTTGCTTGAACGTCTTAAGAAACATGAACCGATGTGTACTAGGTTTTTATGGTTGTATTTAATGCATGAGCGAATTCTGGTGATCCCATGTTAGGAGCTTCTTAGCCGGCTCGACATAGGAGTGAAGTAGGAGCTTATAGAATTGGGGAAGTAAGTACGCCACCCCATGATTGATATTAAGGAATACAATCCGTCATCCACGCAACTATAATAAGTAATTAACCTGTAAAAAATATCTAGGGAGTAGTGATATCTAAGTAAACATAATTCTCCCATTTATTGTTCACACCACTAGTTTAGTTTAGTTTATTTTCATTTTTGTTATTTTATTTTGATTGCATCGTAGTTATTGGGTTAGTTGATTAGCAACTAATTCCGCCCACTCTTTCAATACCCGAGATTTTTAATTGCTTTTATAAAATATAAAAAAATACAAAAAGAATCATCCCTCACCTCTAGACCTAGTTTTTAGGCTTTCTAATCCTAGCGACACTATTCTTGAGTTGAACGATCAATTCCCCGGTACTTGTCACTATACTATACTACAACGATCAGGTACACTGCCTGGTGGGGGTTGTAAGCTTCTCGAGATCCCTCGAGAGGTAAAGCCTGGTGCAATTCCCACGCATCACCAGCAATACAAGATTCGCACTTATCAAATGATTCATCATTGATCTTATCTAAAAACCCATCATGTTGCAGCTTTTTCATGCGAGCCTTGCCAATGTGAGCAAGTCGACAATGCCAAAGATAAGACGAATCCAGACCTTTCTTGATTTTCTTACTATTGATGCTATACATTGAATTATTTTTAATAAAAGCATTATCATTATCATTCATATCAATTTCAAACACACCATTCACAACAATAGCATTAAAATAAAAAACATCATTTAAAGAAACTAAAATTCCATTGCTAGAAACAGTATGATTGGTATGTGTTAATTCACATACCATTTTCTGGCCAAATACCGACCCAAATTGACTAAATAAGCTAACAAATGCCAAGGAAACTTGTGTTTTTATGTTGTGAACGTGCAGGTACGGATTTATCACAAAAAGACAAATAATCAAGTAGAAATCAGAAAAACGGGCACGAGAGTGGAAGATGGTCAAATAGTCAAGCTGGGAATCAAAGTTGAGCTTATTGAGCCCTCAGAGATTGATACTTGTTCCAAAGTGATCCTTGAGAGAAATTTGAAAAAATGTCAAAATTAGTCCTTGCATTTTGGAAATTGTCACTTTTGGTCCCTCATTGATTTATATGAAGAAAGTCAACTCAAGTCTTCCAACTATTCAAGAATGGCATAAATGATCCTTGAATTATATTTTTGAAAGATGACAGGAACAGCCCTTGCAGTTTTAGATTTACACCTTTGGTCCTTGTTTTTTTTAAAAACTGAATTTACAAAACACAAGTTTTGGTCCAATCCATAATAAAACCTAAGTCCAAAGCCACAAAACCCAAGCCCAAAATCCCATACCCGATCCAATAATTCCCTCGGTCAAAGTTATATCACTGGGTCAAAGCAAGGGTCAAATAGTCAAAATAATAAAAATATAATTACCCCGCTTCCCATTTTTCCCCCAAATTCATTTTAACCCAGAGCATGAACCCTAGGTTACTGTTCCGATCAAAATTACCATCATTAAGGGTACGGACGTCAATTCAAGTACATTTCTAAAAGCTCAGTGGTGTCAGGATATCAAACAAGCACATGGGGGGCTACGTGGCTGCATATTATTGGATGGAACGCGTCATTCAAAGTGATCCAAGGGCTCTCATCAAATGGGTAATGATTAGAATGATCTAAGGGACCTGAGAGGCTTCAAACAAGCACAACTCACACGGATTGCCAGCTTGGCAATCCGTAAACTAACCTCTCCCCTCTTCCTATAAATAGGACTAGTTAGTAGCTTAGTTTGGTGTGTAGGTAGTTAGTAACGAAGTGCTGTTAAAATTTCTATTGATTGTATTTAGCTTAGTGAATGTATTGTTTACTCTAATTTTTAATAAAATTTCCAGTTTCCTTTTATATCTCCTAGCTTTTAATTCATTTTATTTGCTTGTTTAAGCTTTTAATTCTTTTAAACTAGCTTAATCTTAGATGTTATCAGCTTATTTTCTATACTTACATTCAAATCTTATATAACTTGCAGAAAAGAAAGAAAAAATATAAAAATAAAAATAAAAAAAATTATAAAAATATAAAAAAAATGTTTCAAAATAAGTTGTTTTAGGTCTTCAATAAGCTGCATTCAGCTTATAAACAGTATACACAGCTCTATAGCTTGTTGTGTACTTGTTTTTGTTTCATTCAAAGAGAGATAATAATAGTCAACTGAAGTCAAAGGTGTTTGGATCCTGAGTACCTATGGTATATTGGATAGACAAGGACAGATTTGGATGGTCCTGCCTATATAAAAGATAGGCAAGCATAGTGAACCTCCTCAATTGTGGCTGAGGAGGAAGAACTTTGTGAGTATTTTCTTAATTTTTGGTTCTGCTGAGATAGATAGTTTAGATCTGATAAATTTTAATTTGAACTGTTTTAATCATATTAATTTGATGTTTAGTTGATAGTAATGATTTTAGTTTAGTTAGATTTTTCAGAATTTGCTTATTGGTACAAGTTTAGTCTTGCTATAGTTTACTGAGATACTTATTTTGGATCTGATTTACTAGAATTTGTTGCTAGATTGTTTTTGATTGTTGTTGATTTGTTGATTATTGAGGCACATTGCATTGATAATAATTGAGTTGTGGATTTGTGTTGTCATTTTTATAAATCTGAGGTATTACTGTCAAAAGAGTGGATCTGCTATTCTGATTTGCTGTTATAAATTGGTGAATGTTTGTGTTGAATCAAGTCATTTTAAGGTTCTGAGAATCAATTAACTAGATGATAAGGTGAATAGAGTAGAAAACTAATTAGTTGAGTTGTTAGTTGAACAATAAGAGGTGTTTGGATCTGCTTGGTGTAAGTTGAGTTGAAGTTGTTTTGCTTAAATTGAGAGGCTCATTTAGATTGCACTAGGATAATATTAGTTGAATATAGAATAAAAATAGTAGGTAAAACTGTTATAAAGTCGTAGTTATAGTAAAAGTCATAAACAGTTAGTAATAGTTAACAACTGATAGTGGAATTTGGTGTTTAGTTACATTTAGGTTAGAGCTAGCTTTTATTTGAATAATTGTAGTTTATATATCATTTTAGGAGTAGAAATTAGCTGTTCAATTTGTAATAAGTCATAATAGCTTAACTTCAAAAAGTCAAGTTACTCAAGTTTTATGCTTCATTAGCTGCTGATTAGGAGTGATTTTTGAATAGAAAAATAGTAATAGAAGGCCTTATAATTGCTTTATACCAAATCTCTGTTGCTCAGTCTTGATTTTGCCCAATTAATTTTGGAATTCAGAGCTTATCATAGCTGCTTTTTGAGCTTGTGAAGTTGACTGTCTGAGACAGTGAACTGCTAATTCATTTAGGCCTGCAAAACTGTATAAGTGATCTAATTTGTGATTTGATTGTTGATCTGAGTTGTATTTGAGTAGTGTTAGTATTCTGATTCATAGTTTTGCTTCTAGGATTGCTTATTCTTGTTCTGCTGATTTCTGTGAGCTTATTTTGAGCTTATTGCATAATAATTGTTGCATCTGTGGTACTTTGAGTTAGATCTTGATCAAATCTTGCTTTACTGAGCTCATTGCATCTTATTAAGTCTGTGTTTGAAGTATCAATAAGTTTTGTTCACAAGTGCTTATTAATAAGCACTTGTGATAAGCAGTTTCTATTAAAAAAGCACTTAAACTTTTCATTTTCACTTCAAATTTTTATTCTAAGTTCTTTTTAATATTTTTGATTTTCTGGAATTTTTCCAGATTTTCCTAAGCCTTTTTACTATTTTTCTTAATTACTTTTTGATTTTATTCAATTTAAAATAGTTTTTAATTACCAAAAATCCATAAAAATTGAAAAAATGTTGTGAAAAATACAAAAATATTTTTTGAAATTCTTTTATAATATTTTAGAATTTTTAGAATTAAATTTTCAATTTTCCACTTTGTTTTTTCTATTTTTCCTTATTTTTAATTCATTTTAAATTCCAAAAATCAAAATTAATTCATAGAAAATAAATAAAAACTCAAAAAAAAAAAAAAAAAAAAAAAAAAAAAATCTTAAAATTCTTTTTAATAGTTTAAGATTTTTAGAAAATATTTTTAAGTTTGTAGGATCATTTTTCAATAAACGTTACGTTTTAAATTTTGCGATTGCATTTCCGTTTTTACGTTTTTCACTTTGGTGCATTGTTAGCTTGTACTATTTGCATGTTTCATAATTGTTTGTGATTACTTGAATATATTGATTGCTATTTTCACTTTCTCACTTTTCAATTCACGATTTCACGAATCGATATTCTCGATTCCATTCGCCTTCGTTGGGAAACGACTCGGGTGATCCGTATTTTTCGCGGATCACTTCGATACTATACTATATATATTATAATTGGTTTTCACACGAATCAATGATGAAAACCAAGGTTCAACAAACATGAAAATGAAATTACACCTCTAACAATTGACGGTGGATAATGACAATTATTTAAAGATAGTACTAAGCCCGAAGGCAACACTAAATTAAAAACTCCTATAGCTTCAACTGCTGCATGTGCTCCATTACCCACGTTCAGGAATTGTTGTCCATAGGCCAACTTTCTCTCAACTCTAAACCCCTGCAAGGTATTGCAAATATGAATGCCACATCCCGTATCATATACCCATGAATTCAATTTAGGAGTAAGAGTGAATAATTCAATCATAAAGAATGCACCTGATGAACTGGGGTTACCAGCTTCATTCCCCTGCTTCTTGAGTCGCAAGTCATGAATGTAGAGAGGACAATTGCGCTTCCAATGGCCCTTTTCATGACAATAGTGACAAGCCTGATCCTTCTTGCTTGGTGGATTCACCTTGTTCTGCTTAGGCTGATGCTGCTTCATCTTGGGCATCTTCGGTTGAGGTTGATAGGCCATGACCTGCTTGCCTTTATCACCTTGCCCCTTGCCTTTGTTCACATGCGATTTCTTCTGGATTCTCCCCCATGAATTGCCAACACTTGCGGGGTAGGGGGCTTGACCTTGGCTGGTAGACTTTTCTCATAATCAACAAGCAGTGCGAGTAATTCTGAGACTGTCTTCCCCGAGCAGTGCATGTTGAAATTCGGCACAAAACCAGCAAAGTCCTTGTTAAGGGACCTATTGATCAAGTGCACTTGCACATTCTCGAGGTAACCAAATCCAATTCTGTGAAGTTGATCAAAGTATTCTTTCATCTCATTCACATAATCTTCAACTGGTTTACCATCACCATGCTTGCAGTTGTGTAGCTTGTCAAGTTCATCATACAATTCAACTGCGGGTGGTTTCTCATAAGACTGCTGAAGTACTTCAAGCATATCTTTAGGGAAAAAGTACTCAACCTTCTTTTGTAATGGAGCACTCATGCTAGTGAGCACTAAACAAGCAACCTCATTATACTTAGCATGTTCCACCCTCCAAGCTGCCCTAACATCTTCTGGTTCAGATATAGGAGGCTCAGCTGGGCATTCCTGGGTCAAGTAATTGAGCTTACCGGCTGCCCTCAAGACAATTCTGAGCGAACGGTGCCAATCATTGAAATTCTTTCCAGTCAATTTTTCTCTTTCAAGATAACTCTTAAAAGCAGAAATCACAGTTGGGTTATCGGGTTGAGCCATATCTACAGATAAAAGTTCAAACATTAGTATTTTCGATAATAAATATCTTCAAGAAAATAAAATACCCATAGGCTATATTCATATAACCACCAAAATTTTCTTGAAAATCTAGGATCCAACTTTACATAGTTCCACCACATCAGTTGATCTGCTAGTGGTGAAAGTATAAAAGATGGTAATCTGTCGAACAAGAATTGGCAAACAAGATTTCCAATTCCTAGATCATTATGGGATTTACATCAAATTGATTCATCAATTTTCCTTGTAAGCATGTTTCATCCCATCTCATGCCTTAAGTTATAGGTCTCACAACAACTTAATTAAGTCGTCTACCTTTGAAACTGTAAAATTACTATCTATGATCTCACGCATTAACAGAATTTTACCTTGTTATAATAATTTAGCCTAGGTCTCACGTTTACTAAATTAAAATTCCAAGTGTTCCTTATAGATAGATGGCATGTAACTTAAATTTTAAGGGTATTCAATTTTGATATGTCAATCAAAATATGTATAAAGATGCATGCACTCATCTTTATAGCATAAATTTTCAAAACCTTTTTCTTATCAATTCGTGAAATTAATACACAAAGTTTTACTTGAGGTTTAAAAAAACCGTAAGATGACTTTCTACAAGAATTATTTTAAAAGAAATTCGTTTAAGACTTATTCAAGATTGTGATAACCAAGGCAGACTCTAAGGCTCTTTTCTAAGCCTTCATATCATGATTATGAATTTTGTCTTAAAAGAGTTACTTTTAAAAGCACGTTTGTACAAAACATCAATCAAGCAAAAGTTTATGGATTCAATATCAAAACATGTAATAAAGTATGAATCTTGCTAGTCTCGCCTTGGAGCGAATTACCGTGCGAAGCGAACCGTTGTTGGCACATAAGACTCCACAAGATTCAATCTTTATCACTTAGGGTTTCACCATTATTAGTCCGTATTATTTTCTTTATGAAAATCACTCTTTTTATTGCTTACAACAAGTCAAACAATTAAGAAACAATAAAAACAAGTAATTCAAAGAAAAACAAACAACTAATAATAATAAAAGTGAAACAATTAGCCACATGCAATCCTTATTAGAAAAGATCCTAATAAAATCAATTATAGGTATAAAATATGCATGTAATCAACTAAGGCCTTCTCCTCTTAATGGAAGAGAGCCACATGCATTGACGAATCAATTGCGTAGGCCAAAGCTAATATATACACACCACATAGCATATAAATTGATTTTAATATATATTGGAGTCTTCCCCAATTTTAGATCTATCTAAAACATGTGACATAAAAAAAAAAAAAAAAGATCCATGACTAACATGCATGTTTCGTCACGGATATAACCTAACAATTAACACATAGGTCACAAGATACGTTCACATAACCGGTTAAAGACCTAGGGTTTCTAGTGAATACAAGTTAATCAATTAAACCACAAACCCTAATTAGGGTTTTATGTGGAAAATCGACCCCCCCTAAAATTAGGGTTAGGGTTTCAAATTTTATAAAAAAAATTAAAGAAAAACCCTAGATCAAAAACATGTATCTAAAACAATTAAAGATCCTGTTGATGCATAATCTGGCGCGGACTGATTCAACGACTCTCCTTGGGCCGTTAGTCGTCTTCTCAAGTCCTAAATAGACCTGTTCAACAAAGAGAACCCGTTAGGAGTGGACCCGAGGCCGTAGCCCCGGGATCCACCTCCGACGGTCAAGTTAGTGTCGATGCGTAATAGCATATATGAGAATTAGGTTTAGGATAACCTGTCATATTCTGTGGTGAATGGAACCCCAGCCCTATATTTATAAGGCATGGAATTAGGGTTAAGGCGTAGAGTGGGCCACTGTCTGCCGGGCCTGGCCCATGTAGGGTCCAGTCCAGACCATACGTCCACAGATCCAATTTTTATTATGTTTTAGTAATCAATTACATGTTATACATGGCTCGTGATGCCACTGTTAGAGTTTGACAATCAAAGTACACAAATATGCGGAAGCTAGGATCAAGTATAACACGTATAAAGATTAACTAAAACATAAATAGGAACGTACCTTTTAGCACTTCAATAAATCTTGATCTTGTGTAATTATAGATCTATGATAAACCCCTTACCGTTTTGTTTATCGATCTCTTGATAATAACTATAGTGAGTTATTACCTCGTTTTTGTACACACAAATTAAACCGTATTAAGGTTATGCAAGTAACTACACAAGAAAATATTTTTGATCACCAAAAATCTAAACCCTAAAGATCTAGGGGTGTTCGACCGGTTTTGAGAGCAAAAGAGAGGAGAGAAAAAGTTAGGAATAATTGTGTGCACAAAAGTTATGAAAACAATGACCCTAGGTTTGTTTATATAGTAATTAGGATAGCTTAGGGATCAAGCCAAGGCAATGGGTTGCCTTGTTTGTGTGTTCGGCCGACCCAAAGCCCAAGGGGGGTTTTCGACCCTTCCTTGGTTACCAAATTACATAAACACCCTTTTTCTCTCTTTCGTCTAACGGTCGTTAGTCCCTTTTCCGTTAAGTACTAACGGTCGTTATATTCTCGTGTCTAATAATAAATATAATTAAACATTTATTATTTTTCCTTAATACTCATTTGTAATGTGTGCAATCCCGAAGTCTCGGGTTCGATACTAGTCATTTACATATTAATATTTATACGTAACTTTTAACAATAAAGTCATGTAATGAATGCATTCTTATAGATTTATTTGCTTATGTTTAGGTAATCGGGTTCTACACTTCCACATACAACTATATTGGACTTAACTTAAGTGGCGTTGTGGTCTTGTATATTAGTATATACTTTATTGTGAAACTTGGTCATCTACACTCACTCAATTAAGGTTCTATTGTTCGCATTAAAAAAAGCTAGAAAGGTAAATTTCATATAAACAATTTTTGGGCAAATAACTTTCATAAAAAGGACCCATTTTAAAGCTTCGCTTTAGGCCTCCGTGAAGGTTGAGCCGCCCCTGATACTATCAAGTTTAAAATAAATGTAAGTTGTATGGTTTCACAAGTAATGTAACTATCATAAACAAACAAGTTTTAAAAGCTACCCACATCTGAAACTTTGAATACCTCATACTGAGATACCAGATTATATAGAAAGTCATTGAGGTGGGTTCATCTTATTATCTAGTAGTGTAGATGATATCAATATACACGCTATATTCCATTCTTAACGACTTAGTGAAAGTTTTTTTATGCATATATGACATTTATATATTAATATGTTGATGGCAATAACATGTCTGGTAATTGATTGTGTATATGGAAATTATTAAATAACTAATTATTAAAATATTTAGGAAAGAAATGCTTTATAAGAGCATTGGGTGTAGGCTCGCCGTTCCTACGTAGAGCTCGCCGTTCCTCCTCACTACACCACCCTCGCCTTGCCGTTGTTCCCCGTTGAAGACCTCCTCGTCTGCACGAAGAGGAGGAACATCATTACATTTTTTTTCTCTTTATCCCTTTCCTTGTTCAGATGTATATTTGTGTTTGTGTTTGTGTGTTTCTTTGTTTGTGTTTGTGTTTGTGTGTTTTGTTTTTTCAAATCTAGTGTGTGTGTTTGTGTGTGTTTTGGAGAAGAAGATAGATACGGTTGGTATTTATTTATTATTATTATTTTTTTAAAGAAATTGGGTACAAAAAAAATAAGAGATAACGTCTATATTTTTTATTTTTTTTCAAGTTTTTTTTATATATATAGAAATAAAATTAATGTGTTGTATTATTTTTAATTATTAGTGAAATGAATTTATTTTATTTAATGAAATTAATAAAAAATAAATAAAGTTTTAAGTGGTGGGCCGAATGAAGAAGTTGAAGTTTGTTGTTTGGTAAGGAGGAGGTTAATTATGAAGAGGTGTTGGGTGATGTGACACACGTGAGGCCCGAATGAGGAGCTTGAGCTTGCAAACTACACTCAATGCTCTAACCACTACAACGGTGGATGATTAAATAAAACATGCCTAGTCAAAAAGCATTCTAATGGTCTTTTTTCTATGTTTGTTTGCACAAAAAGTCTTTTGTGACCTCATCTCACTCCAAAGTTTTTCCACACAAAAAGATCACGTTCACATTGACCATTGATTCTTAGTAGCATCATCCTTAATATAAAATAATGGGTATATTTCGTTGTAAAGTGATCAGCTTACCCTCAAAAAATGAACGAATTGAACAATCTGTTAGAATATTAATACAATAATGATTCTTTGACTCTTTTGTGTCCCCGTCCCATTACAAAGTTTTGATAAAACTACCTTAATTATTAGTATAACCTCTTTAGGCTTATTCATTTCATCCAAGTTTCTTTGTTGATCACCTTAATATTATACTTTTTTCAGTTATAACTTTAATGGCGTCCACTTCAAGTTCATTGATTCAAAACAGCTTCAAGTATGATGTCTTCTTAAGCTTTAGAGGCGAAGACACTCGAAAGAACTTTGTTGATCATCTTTATCATGCTCTTAAGCATAAAGGAATTGAGACTTACAAAGATGATGAGAATATTAAGCAAGGGAAAATGATCAGTGATGAGCTTATTAAGGCCATTGAAGACTCGAAATTTTACATTATTGTCTTCTCCAAGAACTATGCTTCCTCATCTTGGTGCTTGGAAGAGCTTGTTAAGATTATGGAATGCCGGAAGGGTTTGGGGCATACTGCTTATCCCGTGTTCTACGATGTGGAGCCCACTGAAGTCCGCAAACAAACTGGGCTAGTTGGAGATGCATTTGCAAAACATAAAGAGGAAGAAGCTGCTGGGAAATGGAGGGAGGCTTTGAAAGAAGCATCTGATTTGGCTGGCTGGGAGTTGAAAAGCATTGCTAATGGGTACACTTCTTTATCATATCTATGCAAATTATAATGTTTTTAGCAAACAACCTCTTAGAGCCATTCCTTAACCAACCAGTCTGTCATATGTCACGTTTTGTCAAACAATCCGAGGGAATGGTAGAAAAGGAAGCGTTAGTGGTGGTCATTTGTACATGCTCTTAGAAACTATGCAATAGAAGTACATTTATAACACAACCAAATCATGTTAATCAACTTTTTATAACACTACCAAAGTACCAAGTCATGTTAACAAGTTACTGTATGTTTTTAACAAGTTTAAATTTGTGTGGTAATAAGTGATTAAGTGGTATTATTTTTCTATCTTCTTTAAACTTAGACTTACCGTTCCTCTGTAAATGTGAGTTAAAAACGCTCGCCTTCCCCGGGTAACCCTCAACATGGAAAAACCTCGTTCTTTCACCCGTTTTATGAGGAAGTGAAGAAAAGTGTTTTACTAGTAGATCCGTCGAGTTTCGAACGGTACAATGTTTACCCGTACCTAACCAACACATCTGTTACTCATTCACTAATTATTACACATCATATATAATTGTATCACCATTTACTTCATATATGATTTATGTCACTATTATATATTTAAAAAATGTTCTAAAATTATCGCAAGTTAAATGAATCTTTTTTCAACATACAGGCATGAAGCTAAGTTAATACAAAAAATCGTTGAAGAGATTTCACTAGAGTCACGTTTCATCAATTCGAGCATTGACGGAAATTTAATAGGCATGGAGACCCGTGTAAACAAAGTAGTTTCATATTTAGAGCCTGGTGTGAATGATGTTCGCATGATAGGGATATGGGGGATGGGAGGTGCGGGGAAGACAACTTTGGCAAGAGCTATTTTTGATCAGATATCCTTTCAGTTCGAAGGTGAAAGCTTTATTGAAAACGTCAGGGAAGTTTCAAAAGCCTCTTTGGAGGGTCTAAAGAAGTTGCAGAAACAAGTACTTTCAGATGTTTTAAAGGATCAAAGCATTAAAGTAAGCAGTGTTTCTGGCGGAAAAAGTATGATGCAAAAGATGATGCGCGGTAGAAAGGTACTTGTGGTTCTTGATGACGTCAATCATAAAGACCAGCTTGAGGCGTTAGCCGGTGACCGTAATTGGTTTAAGCCAGGAAGTAGAATCATAATTACAACAAGAGACGAGCAGGTCCTGGTAGCCCACCGCGTGAGCTTGATTCATAATGTGACTTTGTTATCTCAAGCAGAAGCGGGTTGCCTCTTCAGTAGGTATGCGTTTGGAAGAGAGAATCCGATTCAAGGGTACGAAGAGTTATCAAGAAAAGTTTTACAATATGCTGATGGTCTTCCATTAACGATCAAAGTTATGGGTTCATTTCTTTGTGGTCAAAGTGAGCATTTTTGGATAGATGCCATAGAAAGACTAAAGACAATTCCATTAACGACAACTATGGATAGATTGGAAATAAGCTTTGATGGTCTAGAGAAGGAATACCAAGAAATATTCTTAGATGTTGCATGCATACTAAAAGGTTGGTGGAAAGGAGTAGCAATTAGCGCGCTTGAAAGCTGTGGATTTCATGTTGAAGTTGGTTTAAGAGTTCTTCAGCAAAGATCTCTTATAACTTATGATGAACATGGGTTCTTATGGATGCATGATCATCTTCAAGAAATGGGAAGGAATATTGTTCGTCGGTCACACCCCGATGAACCTCAAAGACATAGCCGATTGTGGGTTAATGAGGAAATTGAGTATATATTGACTAATGACCTGGTAAGAATCAAGTTATGATTTAATAAAACTAAGAGTTAACTATATTTTTGGTCTTTGAGGTGGTTTGCCGGGTTTTTCATTTTTGGTCCAATAGTTTGGGAAGCTTCGTGTTTGGTCTAAAATGAAATATCCGTTGCGGGTTCGATCCAAATTTTCTAACTCTGTAAGTTTGACTATGTTTGACCATCTAATAAAAGGATATTATTGTCTTTTTAGGTGTTATATTAAACAAAATAAGTTACTGTCACTTTTCATATAAAAAACACGTAACAATATGATTCTCATCTCTTTATTTGTGTCTCTAAAAGTTTTCCTCAAATTCACTTTCTCCCTCTAATGATCACTGAAAAATTCATTAATTCGAATTGAATTATCATTGAATTCGCTTTATATCATCTTCATTCACTCTCAATTTCATCATGTTTTTGGGCGTTTTGAAATTTAGGGTTCTGACAAAAGTTAAGGGTTTTTATTTTTTTGATTTCAGGGTACCCAAGCAACTAAATGTCTGCACTTCAGTTCATCACTGGGGGGTTTCAGTTCTGAAATTGCAGTAAAAGGTCTAGCAAAATTGAACGATCTTAGATTTCTTCACATAGATTTCCCAAAGGATTATCGTCGCTATATTGTTCAATTTGATAAAGTTAGCGAATACCTTCCAAGTTCCTTACGATATATGATATGGAAAGGTTTTCCTTTTTCGAGTTTACCCAATACATTTCAAGGAAACCATCTTGTTGAACTTGAAATATGGCACAGTAATATTGTTCAACTTTGGGAAGATGGAAAAGAGAAGGTAGAATAATGGTTAATTTGTTGTTTGTTATAATTCATTATGATCCTATATATATTTATTGGTTTGGCATTGCACCCATATTAATTACTTTTTTTTTTTTTTTACTTATGTTAGGTTCTAAATAACCTCAGGTTCCTCAAAATCGTCTTTTCAAATTTGAGGACCTTTGACCTTAGGTTGGCTCCAAATCTTGAGCAGTTGACTATTAACTTTTGTGATGATTTCGAAGAGCTTCATATACTCAGAGACTGTGATGATTTTGTAGAACTTCAAATGCCTGCTGATCCAAAGCTCGAATATCTCGAACTCAGTCAATTAAAGTTGAAAAACCTTCACCTCGGGAATACTCCGAATGTTGAGAGGCTAATACTCAGAGACTGTGATGATTTGGTAGAACTTCAAATGCCTTCTGAAAGTCCAAAGCTCGAATATCTCAAACTCAGTCTATCAAAGTTGAAAAACCTTCACCTCAGGAATACTCCATATCTCAAGACGCTAATACTCAAAGACTGTAATGATTTGGCAGAACTTCAAATGCCCGCCGAAAGTCTAAACCTTGAAGATCTCAAACTCACTCATTCAAAGTTGACAAAGCTTCACCTAGGGAATACTCCAAATCTTCATATGCTTATGCTCGATGGGTGTAATGATTTGGTAGAACTTCAAATGCCCGTTGAAAATCTAAAGCTCGAATATCTTGACCTGAGTCAATCAAAGTTGAAGACCATTCACCTTGGGAGTACTCCGAATCTTGGGTGGCTAATACTCAAAGGCTGTAATCATTTGGTAGAACTTCAAATGCCTGCCGAAAGTCCAAACCTCAAATATATCTACATCAGTCATTCAAAGTTGAAGACCATTGACCTCAGGAATTCTCCGAATCTTAAGATGCTAATACTTAAAGGCTGTAACGATTTGGTAGAACTTCAAATGCCCGCCGAAAGTCTAAACCTTGAAGATCTCAAACTCACTCATTCAAAGTTGACAAAGCTTCACCTAGGGAATACTCCAAATCTCAAGACGCTAATACTCAAATACTGTAATGATTTGGTAGAACTTCAAATGCCGGCCGAAAGTCTAAACCTTGAAGATCTCAAACTCACTCATTCAAAGTTAACAAAGCTTCACCTAAGGAGTACTCCAAATCTTAAGAGGCTAATTCTTAAAGGCAGTTATGATTTGGTACAACTTCAAATTCCAGTTGAAAATCTAAAGCTTGAATATCTCAACCTCAGTCATTCAAAGTTGAAGACAATTCACCTCGGGAATACTCCAAATCTTCAGATGCTTATGCTCGATGGGTGTAATGATTTGGTAGAACTTCAAATGCCCGTTGAAAATCTAAAGCTCGAATATCTTGACCTGAGTCAATCAAAGTTGAAGACCATTCATCTTGGGAGTACTCCGAATCTTGGGTGGCTAATACTCAAAGGCTGTAATCATTTGGTAGAACTTCAAATGCCTGCCGAAAGTCCAAACCTCAAATATATCTACATCAGTCATTCAAAGTTGAAGACCATTGACCTCAGGAATTCTCCGAATCTTGAGATGCTAATACTTAAAGGCTGTAATGATTTGGTAGAACTTCAAATGCCTGCCGAAAGTCTACAGCTCATATATCTCAACCTCGGTCATTCAAAGTTGAGGACCCTTGACCTTAGGCTCACTCCAAATCTCGAAAAGTTAAATCTTCAAAGCTGTTATGACTTGGTAGAACTTAATGCTCCCATTGGATGTCTCAAAAAACTTGTCTTCTTAGACTTGAGTGGTTGTGGGAGGTTTAAATCTTTTTGGTTTGACAAGCAGCTTGATAAGCATCATGATTCTTTATCTGAGTTACATCTGATTGCAGAGCCAATAGATGTATGCCCGTTGCACTCTAACAATGATTTTCCGAAGTTTAAGTTTTCGTGTTGCTACAAAGAAGGTCAAGCTTCATCATTTGGAAATCTTGAGAGGCTTATATCTGTAGGCCTTTGTGCTTGCACAAACCTTGAGATTTTTTCTGGAAGCATCTGTAGTTTACAGTGTGTAAGAAAGCTTACACTTGAAGGCAGTATTCCAGAGGCTCCCAAGAACCTTGACCTGTTAGAGTGTTTAGAAGAGCTAACATTATCGTCTACAAAGATTGAAATTCTTCCGGATAGAATTTGTATGTTGAGACATCTCAAATGTCTGGAAATCATATCTTGTTGCCATCTTGAGAAGTTACCAGAGGATATTGGCCAATTAGAATGTTTAGAGACGTTAATCCTGATGGAGTGTACACTTTTACGAGATATTCCAAACAGCATCTGTAACATAAGAAGTCTAAAACAATTACGTCTTCGTTTTTGTACTGGGATTGAGACTTTACCTGAGGATATTGGACGCTTAGAATGCTTGAGGGAGTTGAATATATCAGGCACAGGCATAAGTCATCTTCCAAGGAGCATATTTAAGTTGAAAGGTCTGTGTATTGTTACATCTTCAGAAACCTCAGAAGATAACGTCTGGTACATATAGACGTGAATAATACAGAGACCACCAAGTAGCCAATTCCCAGTGAATTATTGTAAGATGTTTTTACTCTTTATCTTTTCTGTTAGTCATATCATTACTTCAAAAATGCATATATGTTACATCTACCCTGTTTTGTAATGGTTATATTCTTCAAAAATGCATATATGTCACAACTCACAACCCAATAACGCTCTTACACATGAAAAACTAATAAACTGAAAATCTTGGTTATCAAATGAAATTCAAGAGTGGTCATGAATATAATACTTACATTGTCGCTGCTAATAGAATTAAATTAATGTTTGGTAGTCGACAATGATATTTTGCCATTTTCTTGTAACATGTTCGATTCTAAATACCCAAACATTATAGTATGTTACTTATTTTTCTTACCAAATTCTTATTGTTGCAATATGCTTTTTTGATATTGTTGATTGTCTTCATCTGCATAGGCTCAGAATTTCTGCACTTCATTGGGAACCGATCATAATGCCTTCACATGGCATAATGCTCATCCACGAAACCTTCCATCAAGTAACTGTCTATTTGTATCATCACACAAGTCAATCTGTATGGTGTCCAAGTACTCTTGCCGATACCATCAGTGGCAGATTAATATAGAAGTTGGTTTCAAGGTCCAGCAGTTCTTTTTCATCAGACTGGACAGATCATTCCGTAAGATAGCTGTATTGTATCAACGTTAATGTATGATATTCCGATTGTTCTTTTCTTTCTTTCAAAACTGTGTTTTCACATTAGTTATTTAAAAATTCTGACATTCTATTTTTGGTCGAAACATAATGCGACTAATTTGTATAATAATGAAATGAAATGCAACAATGTTTAGCTAAAGTCGTATTTCATACATTATTTGCAAACCCAACGAAGTCTGCAGAGTTGACTTTTATGGGTTAAAAGTTGTGTTAATTTACATAACAGACTGTGTTACCGTAAAATGATACTGTACTAGATGAAATACTCTTGTACATGTGCTTCTCACAAAGGTGTACTAGCTATCTACTTTTGATCAGTTTAATTTTTGAAGTTAGATAAGTTAGTTCCTGTTTATACAGTTGACTTCATCATAAAGTCAAACTGTATTCCTGAAGAAAATCGTTTAATCTTTGATGAGGTTGGAGATGATCATGTTTTAACAATATTTAGTAGGATCTACATAAGCTGCGTAAGATCATAGAATAGTTACGATTGACACTAATATCTTCAAAATTGGGACATATTTTACAAATCTTCATGAAAAGCTTCATGTCATCTTTTCACACTCCATTTTACAAATCTAATCTGATAAAACGAATCAGCTTGTTGTTCCGATCATTCCGATACTATTTTCCCCAAATTTCATCCACTAATTTTAAAATTCAATTCTATGGTGTTTTGGCGCCAAAATTGAATTTCTTAATTTCTACTCATTAGTATTACCTCATCATCTATTACTAGCTTTCCAATCAACAGGGCTTGAAACAGAAATATAAGGATACCAAAGAGGTATGAGAATTCTGATGTAAGTACTGGTAAAAAAGCTGTCAAGGTTAATAATGTTGGTAATAATGGTGTGGGGCAAAACATGAGTTTCAATGAACTAAGGTACCATGTCAGAAGAATGTGGGGTAAGTATGGTTTTAAGGAAGTAATAGTGAATGCTAGTGGGATAAATTTGTTCAAATTTAAGGATACAGAAGGAATGCAATCAGTGTTAGCTAAGGGACCTTGGATGGTGACCAGTAGACCACTGTTTGTGATGAAATATGACCTGAGATAGGTATGAAGAAGATTGAACCTAGCAAGTTGCCTGTGTTGGTCAAATTAATGAGTATCCCATGGAAGCATGGAGTATGGAAATTGGCAGCAGCAAAAATGAAATGGGCAGATAAAAAAAATAGCTATAGGCAGGAATATAGAGATACACATCAAAAGCTTCAAGGCCTCACCTTCAACCATAACTACAGGTAGCAAATAAAACAACGAAAACAAGTTAAGCTGTCCATCTACATTAGATCTAGCTGATATGTTTAATGAACAAAGACTACTTCTAAACTAAAAGCTCAACAAAAGCTTGCAAAGACAAAACATGAAAAAGCCCACTTGAATCAAGAAAAACCCCAAAACAGAAGCCGGATGAGTTGTATATTTATACAAATCAATTTGTACCCTATAATTCTTGTCACTTTAACACATACATGGCAGTAATGAATATAGATAGCAATTGACAAATTGCAAATGAGTAAGAAAAAAGTACAACTGGACAAGATTTTGAACTCACTTCAATATAGATGTACAGATAAAATCAAGCGGACTGAGCAAGTCATGTGAAGCTCGTCAAATTTAAGGCTATCACTAGTCCATCAAAAATTAGATAAACACTGTAAGAAGTGTCATTCTATGTTAATCTGAACCGACATCCACCCCTTTGTGCTTCAGGAATTCCTTCGCCTCAATCACGTCCTACAAAAATGGATCAATATAGGATCATATCACAGCATTTACAATACGATGGGAACAGGATAACAGCTTCTTCTATGAGAATTGAAATGACAGAAGCACAAAAGCAAAAGCCTACAATACGGGTTACCCACTAATCACTAAGCACAAAAGCATATTGCATAAAACCTCTGGAATGACTTTGATGTTGTGACCCAATACTACTCAACTCAGAGGTCGATCGGAAATTCGGAATACCAAAAGTTAATGATTAAACTGCTTGATTGGAATGTTTATATAATACCTGTTGTAATAGGATTGCCTCCTGTGGACAAGTAGGAAATTGCATCAAACCAACACCAACCATTAATAAGCCATAGCATCCAAGCGACACAATGAAGTACAGAGGCAGCTGTGAAAACAAAAGTGTCAAGCAAAACTGAACAAGGCACAATTATTAGATATGCATAAAAATTAAAAATAGGTGACTAGTTATCAAAATATACTAATTTTTAAAACATGATTTGTTATTGGCAGACATACAGAAGAAAATAAACAGAATATGTAAATTAATATTTTTAGATAAACTTTAGTATACAAAATCAAAATTTGTGATAAAATAAAGATTAAGATTAAAATGAAAAAAATATAGCTTCATTTACTGAACCTTATCCGTCATAACTAATATCAGGAGGTTCACCCAATAACGATGCCCAGCTCTATTTTCCTGATGTTTACGGGAGACTAGTTCACTTTTTTTTGGCAACAAGTCCCTGCTTTTATACATCAGGTTACAAACATATAAATATTATAGAAATATTTTTTACAAAAAATGTAGGTCTAGTCTAGGCTCCCAAATCATTAGTAATATCAGTGGGAGCTAGCAGACATGACGACCTAAAGTTGCTTAATGTTAGTGCGCATTACCATGCTTCCTTCATCACTAATATTATCCAGTGCATCGGCTTACTGTGCATGGTATATAATTTAATCTAACAAAAAACATTTTATAAATAAAATAACCTATAAATAAATAAGGAAGATATCTCGTAAATCAGGAGTAAAAGTCAATACTAGATGAAAGGGTAAATAGGCTATTTTAGTTTACGCTTTTATTGCAGTTGTACAAATAAAGAGCTGATATATATAGGCTTATAGCTCATATTTGACCCCTAAAATGATCAGTTATTTATAAGCAGAATCAATTTATCAATACGTTATGAACTCAGTATTGCAACTCTAAGTCTCACTAAACAGTTTAAAGATGCAAATCGAAACACACCTCTTACAATGAATCAACTCGTAAAAAGCAAAAGAAAGAGGCTCACCAACCAAGTATGACTCTGTGGAATCATTGCAGTCTGCAATAAGCTAATCCATACAGCAGTAATAGCCACCAAAAACGTCAAAATCTTCACGATATGCTTCATTTAATATTCAAAAATCCAAATTTCAAGTAACTGGCCTGTGACATTGAATTAAGAGTAATAACTTAAATAGGTAGCAATAGATATCAAATAGTTTACAGATAAACCTATTTTGGACATGAAAAATGAAATGTAATGTTGATTCAAAATTTATAAACAAAAACAAAAAAGGAGTTAAGCCATCAGGTGGGGAAGGGTTAAATGGTTATTTTCAAGGTCCCGTTTAATGGGACTCAAAGCCCTTGCGCAACTTCCCAAACATCATTTGGCACTTTTTTGATGAATATTAACAAAACAAATCTCAATCATCTGAATATATAAATACTTTATTAACACAACTCGATTACCTTTGTGAGTTGTGTGATGAAGCCAGCGTTTACAATCAAGGCAGGCGGGTATTGGTGTTTTATAAAGAACTAGTGTTTTTTCTTAATCTACCCTTAGACCCTCGACTCTTGAGTTAAATGTTTTTGACACAATATATTTCGGTGTTCATAAAAAGTAGAATATCGAATCGAAATGAACATAAATATCGAGCACCTAAGGTAGCTTTTATAACTGCAAAGTTACGGTTCATTTTGGATTGCAAATATCGGTAGTAATGAAACCAATTTGATAGCAGCGGCCCATGCAGCCCGTACCCTAAAAGTTTTTAATAAGGTCGGTGGGTATAATAAATCCGTATAACTTTGATTCATATTCATAATTTTAACAGTTTCAGCAATCAATCAATCCATAAATGTTGGATTCAAACATGGTTGCCGACGTATGTATTCTTTGTCTTCATCTTGTATCATTTAATTTTTATATATTTAATTGAAAAATTACGGTTTTTGTGATTAATTGCTGCAGGTTACATTGATCGGTATGGATAATACTGTTGCCATGGTTGAAAATCCTCATATGTTTGACCTCCAAAAGGAAGCTATAAAACTCTACTGTCGCGCTAAATTCAAAGTATGTTTCTTCTTCTCTTGCCATTAATTACTAATGTATTCTAGTTCTATAATTTATTGGGGGTTGGTTTACAGTCTAATCCGAAGAATACTGTGGGCTTATCGTCAATGCGTCAAGGTTTCTTGCGTGTTATTTTCGATCCTAGTAGTGATGTTGACAAAATACTCTCTCGCGTGCAAGATTAGCAAGCTTGGTTGTATTATTAATTGTTACCTACTCTTTCTTCTATATATGCCATGAAACTAATTCTATAGTTATATGCTTGCTTCAGGTGTACCCCTATGCGGTACTTTGGACTTTCATTATGGGGTCGTGTATACTAAGCTTGGTTTTGTAAAACGCTGCCCAGACGACATGCCAAAAAGGATGCTTTTGTTTGTTGGAGGGTATGTATTTTCAAGCTTATATATATGTGTGTGTATATATATATATATATATATATATATATATACTCTTATCAGATTATTATATTGCTTATATTGCGTGTTTGTTTCTTGTTTTTCAGTCCTTTAAATTCTGACAAGGCTGAAATGGAGGCGCTTGGAAGGTTTTTATTAGACAAGGATATAGCAGTTGATGTTGTCTGGTTTCCTGACACGAATTACACGAATCATATAAGCAATCCTGTGAAGAAAGAAAGGCTTGAAGCATTCGTTGATGCTGTAAACAACAACAACAGCACTAGTCACATTGCTTGTCTTGAGCCTGGATGTGATGTTCGTCAAGTCCTAACCCGGTAACTCTCCTCCTCTTTGCTTTATTCCTACTACATTCATTCTGCTATTGTTTTGTATTCTAATCTAATCTAATAATATATAAATATATATATTTAATTGTAGGGATAATTACCAAAATAGATCGTTGACTTTTTGACTAGTCACTTTTTAGACTTTCAAATTTCACTTTCCAAAATTAGATCGGGCAACTTAAAAAATTGAGCAACCTTCATATATGTGCGACACGTGTCCTTAAAAGATTCTAGATTCTGTACTATACATTCCAAAAGATTCTAGATTCTGTACTATATTAATAAAATATTAGACACGTGTCGCACATATATGAAGGTTGCTCAGTCGCCAAGTTGCCCTGGTCCGCCGGAGGAAAGTGATTTAAAAACATCTATTCAAGGAATGTGCTTTGGGCGACCGATCTATTTTGGTAATTTTCCCTTAATTGTATATCAGGTCTGGAATCCTCACTCATGGCCTTTCGATCAAAGAGGAGAGAGCAACGCAGAAGAACAAGGCTGCTGTTATTGATGGTCCTGAAAACGTTATATCTATATGGAGTAATGAAGATGAGGAATCATCATCAGACGAGCACAAGCGGTTTAGCACGAGAAGACGAGAGAGCAACAGATGGTCCCGAGAATGTTATACCGAATATGAAGAAGAATCAGCATTTAGTTAATTCAGAGCCACACAAGACCCCCTTTAAGACTAGTCAGAATGATAATATGTCCCGTAAGGGGAAGAATCAAGTTTGCTGAAGATGATGATGCAACGCAAGGCATAAGAGTAACCTTTTGACATAAAAGTTGAGAGACTCAACTATTGAGCTGATTGAGGAATGCTTGCTTAGTTGTTGATGCTTATCTGATATTGAATTTTATATTGTCTGCTTTTCCTGTCGCACTTGTAAGCAAATTATGGAAGTGGACAATTAGTCTGAACCTTCTTTTAGTTATCGATATATGAATAAAAATCTAAATATTTCATGTTAAACAAATCTAGAATTTCTTCGGTATTGCTCTTTACTTATTTATTATGATCATGACTTTGTTTCCACTTTCTACTCTGGTGTGATTCGTGTTTGCCACATTCTTTGTGGAGGCTGATTGTACAATCATAAGCCACGAAAGCCAACAACAACAACCCGCAATCTTTACTCTTCTGGCTCACGTGCTGCGTGCATCTGCACCGTAGGGTTAAGTGGCAGAATGACAAGTTCACTCTAGCGCAGATAAGTTTCTTTTAACTCTATGCATGAATGTCCCAATTATGTGCTGGCATATTGATCTGAGTCAATCTAAATAATGTTTTTAGGTAGTTGAAAATGAAAAACATGCATGATTACGACAAAAGGAAAGATAATTTGGGGGGTAATTTTGCTTTTTTTGACCCAAAGCCAATGATTTCAATGGGAGCAAGCCACATAATTCATATTATTATGAAGATCGAAGAAGACAAACATAATGGAGTTTAAGGCTTTGTCGCTGCCCTTGTATTTTATTTGCAACATCCGAGGATATTAAAGTGACTGCTATTTGCATATAACATAGCTGATAATTTTTTATAATTATTCGGGAATGTAAATGTATGATGATAGTGGAAGAGTTCCAATTAAAAGTGTGTCAGGAAAAAGAAATAATAGATAAATTGAAATCTATCTACTGTGAACCAAGTAATCTCACTCCATTGCTTCTTATAAACTCGAAGGACCAAAGATGTTAGTTAGAAACTTAATAACCGAAAGTTAGTTAAAAGCGGTTACAAAAGTTAGTTATTAATTAAATCGGTTGGGACTAAAACCGAAGGGTCACAATGGTTGGGTCATGTCGATTCAAACCATATATATACATATGTAATTCACTCGATACAATGGTTAGAAACATAATATAATTTACTTATTCATTATTAAACTTTGCAACTTATATTTGATCTAGTTTGGGACAACAATTGGCATCAAGAGCAAGGGTTATACATCGAAACAAATTATGTTTCTACATCACAAAAACCATTACCGAGAAGCCAAAGAGAGACGCAGAGAAAAGAAGAGGAACACCGTTGTTTTTTTCTTTTCTGCGAGGGACGATTTGTTTTTCTATATCTTCCAAGGAAAACAAACAAATGTGAATAAGGAGAAACGTAAAGGAGATAGTGCACAATCTGTTTTGCGTTAGAAGTTGCAAGCGTACACATCAAATGATATTGGTGGGATAAAACTTTGTTGGCAACAACGAAGGAAAGGAAGATTGGAAGACTTTGTGTAAACCGGTTGAAAACACAGACACAAAGCATTATAAGACGCAGATCTAGAGCGCAAGAAACGTTGTTGTGGAGAAGAAATCGTATACGTAGAACAAAGAAGGAGTACTCAAGGAAAAGTGTGTGGAGAAAGTGTCAATTCGACACAAGAGCAACAACAACGAGAAACAGAAACACATAGGTTTGTTTCGGTGGAACAAGAATCAGAAACACATAGGTTTGTTTGGTTGGATTTGGTTACCAAGGTGTGGTACCAAAGGATTGTGTGTAGAAAGATTCTTAGGAATTTCAAAGGTACCGAAATCAAGAAAAACACACAAAGGAAAAGGAGAACGTGTAGTGTGGTACAAGATTTTGTTTTTTGTTTGTGTCGAATTATTTAAAAAAAAAAAAAAAAAAAAAAAAAAAAAAAAAAAAAAAAACTCGACAACACAACAATAACAAAAACAATAAGGCTGAGACTTTTGGTTGCTATTCAAAGGCAGAATTCGAAGCAACAAAGCAAGGAGGCTGTTGGAATTTTGTTTAGACTCGTTGGGTACAAAAACAACAACAACAAATTCGACAAGAAGAAAAGGAGAAGGAACCTTGGTGTTTTTATTTGATTCGAATTAAAAAAAAAAAAAAAAAAAAAAAAAAGGCAACAAAAATTCGAAAATACTTTTAAGATGATGGCCGGTGATGATATAAGCACATCAACCATATTAAAACCCTTAACACCTATTGCACAATACCAATGCCCTAAGTTGAAAAACACAAATTACACAGTATAGGTTATACAAATTAAGGTTATACTAGAAGCACATGGTTTGTGGGAAACAATAGAACCTAAGGAAAACACGCAATTAGATGATAAGAAGGATAAGGCAACAACGGCCTTGTTATATCAAGCGTTGACCGAAGATGTGATTTTACAAGTAGCGGGTTGTAAAACGGCTAAGGAATTATGGGAATCATTAAAGAAACGACACGTTGGAGAAGAAAGAGTGCAGCAAGCACGGTTACAATCATTGATGATTGGATTTCACTAACTTCAGATGAAGGATGATGAGACGGTTGATGCATTTGCAGACAAGTTAAACGGATATGTCACGAAAGCAAAGGAACTAAGGAAAACAATAGATGAATCACTTTTAGTTAGAAAACTATTAGACTCCACACCCGATAGATTCATTCAGATAGTAGCATCCATAGAACAAGCAAGTGATCTAGACAACATTACCCTAGATGAGATCACTAGAAAACTCAAGGCGTTTGAGGAAAGAATAAAACTCCGGAAGGGAGCACAAGTTGAAAGCCAGGAATACTTACTATTCGCACATGGCGAACACTCGGGAAAAGGAAAGCGATTTAGTAAACGCGGAGGTAGATCAAATTATTCACAAGGAAACTGGCGGAATAATAAAAACATAAATAACTCACAAGTAGGAAACTCAAATCATAAAGGAAACCCAAATAGGAATACAAGTAAGAGGGATTTGAGTAACATTAAATGTTTCAAATGTAACAAACTTGGACATTTTATGAGTACTTGTAGAGTAAAATCAACAGCTCAAGAACAATCAAACCTTATCTTAGAAGACGATGAACCATCACTATTAATGACTATGCACGAAACCGAACACGAGGAAGTGTTGCTGAATGAAGGCCAAATTCAACTAGGGAAATATGCTTCAAAGGATGCAAGCATATGGTATTTAGATAACGGTGCAAGTAACCACATGACGGGTACTACGAGTCATTTTAAGGATATTGATGAAAGCGTAACAGGACGAGTACGTTTTGGAGATGGATCGTATGTACAGATAAAGGGAAAAGGCTCTATATTGTTAGGTTGTAGAAACCAAGAACAGAAGATAGTATCGGATGTATACTATATACCAAACCTCAAGAGCAACATACTAAGTCTAGAACAACTTACGGAGATAGGTTGTAAGGTCATAATGGACGGAGATAAATTGACTTTGTATGATAAGAGCAAAAAATTGTTGATGAAGGTAGAAAGATATAAGAATAGACTTTACAGTATTAGACTACAGATAGACACACCTATATGTCTCTTAGCAAACGTAGATAACCAAGCATGGTTATGGCATGCTAGATTAGGTCATCTGAACTTTGATGATATCAACAAGATGACTAGGAAGGGTCTAGTGGATGGAATACCAAGAATAAATCATGCCGGACAGATTTGTGATGCATGTTTATTAGGAAAACACAGTAGAACACCATTTCCAAACTAAGCTAAATTCAGATCAAAGAAACCATTGGACTTAGTATATAGAGACCTCTGTGGTCCTATTAGTCCAACAACACACTCAGGCAAGAAACTTATATTCTTGTTAGTAGACGATTGTACACGTTTTATGTGGGCTTACTTTCTTACATCGAAAGATCAAGCACTTAATACTTTCAAGGAATTTAGATAGAAAATAGAAATGGATATGAGAATGAAAGTGAGGATGCTAAGAACAGATAAAGGGGGTGAATTTACATCTAATGAATTCACCAATTACTGTAATGAGAATGGAATAGTGATGCGTGGGAATCGCAACAGGCTTTACCTCTCGAGGGATCTCGAGAAGCTTACAACCCCCACCAGGCAGTGTACCTAATCGTTGTAGTATAGTATAGTGACAAGTACCGGGGGATTGATCGTTCAGCTTAGGAATAGTGTCACTAGGATTAGAAAGCCTAAATACTAGTTCTAAAGGTGAGGGATGATTATTTTTGTGTTTTTATATTTTATGGAAAGCAAGTTAAAATCTCGGGTTTTGGAAGAGTGGGCGGAATTAGTTGCTATTCAACTAACCCAATACTAAGATGCAATCAAAATAAAATACTAGAAAATAAGAATAAACTAATTTATACTAAGGTTGTGAGCAGTAATTGGAGAAAATGTGTTTACTTAGATTTCACTACTCCCTAGATATCTTTTACACGTTAATTACTTGTTATAATTGCATGGATGACGGATCGTATTCCTTAATACCATTCATGGGGTGGCATACATAACTCCCCAATTCTATGAGCTCTTATCTCCTCCTACACCATGCCCAGCACAACTATAGGGATTGTAAACAGTGGCTCATGCATTAAATACAACCAATAAAGACCTAGTACGCCTCGGTTCATGTTTCTTAAGACGTTCAAGCATGTTACCATTTGGAGATCTGCCAGTTTTCTTAAGCCTAACATATAAATCATTCATCCAAGACAAGAATAGACAAGCAATCAACACATAATCAATATCTAGGTTTAATTAGATCTAAGCAAACACAAAGGAGATCTAGCCTAGCATGATAGAATTAAGACAAGAACATGATATAGACAACCAACACATAGACATATTGATTGAATTAGAAGAACACTTATCTTGATTAATCATGCAAGGTATCAAGGGGTTGGAACCCTTGAAAAACCTGTAAAGTTACACCAAAATCGTACTTAGGGTTTCTCCCAAAACTTCTCTTTTTTTAATGTGAAAACTTAGAAAACTATATATAGAAAAACAGGTCTGACGGCGTCAAGAGTAATCTTGTGACGCCGTCACCTCGCCGCCAAAACTCTCCTCGGACTGCCTAGATCTACTTCTGACGCCGTCAAGACTTAGACACTTCCAGGCCGTCATGACTCTTTTACTCTTGACGCCCTTCTCACGTGACGCCGTCAAAACTCTACTGGGTCGTCATGGAAATTCATGAAATTTGCTCTTGACGCCGTCAAGGATTTGCTCTTGACGCCGTCACCTACTGTTCCCAGCATGGAAAATTAAGACTTTGGCGTTTTCTTCACTTTTATGCTCCAAAAACGTCCGAATTGCTTCCTTTTCCAGATTTCACTCCCAAAGTACCTAAAATCACAAAAGGAACGATTTAGGGCAATATTTGATCAAATAAATTCGGATTCGGGCTTAAATGACCCCCTAAAAACGGATCATTTTTTGCCTCATCATATACCCTTACACTTGAGATTTGTTTGTCCTCAAGCAAATGCGCTTTTATTCTAGTTAAAATACAAGTTAGGGGTCATTTAACACTAATATAAAAGTAATTACAACAAATAATCGTTCCACTAAAGACCAATAGACAAGCACGGAGGTCATACACAAGCACCTCACAAATAGTGTTTAGATACTCACATCTCTCGGGTGTAATAAAGTGTAAGTTACAATATGGAAACGGAAGATATCTCTCACTACCTGTCATAGAAAAATAGATTACCATAGGCTTGGGAAAGGATCAAACCTCCACCACATGGCGTAAGCACCTAGGATAAACTATCAAAGAGGTCTTTTAAAGGGTTGTAACGTTAGGTGTAGGGATATGAAATACACGGTTTTGTTGGATAAAGGAAGTTTTACTGGTGGCGAGTTAACAATCTTGGTTAATTACATGTACAATGTGGCGTTGCTAAGCCAAGACTAGACTCGACTTAAGCTAATAAATGAAAAATAACAAAAACATAAAATAAACATAGAATGAAACGGGATGGTAGTCCGTATGTTTTTTCTCTTTTTCTTTATTTTTTTCTATTTTTTTTTCTTTTTCTTGATTTTTCGATTTTTTATTTATTTATTTATTTATTTTTTACTATTTTTTTTTTTTTTTTGCATACACTCTTACCCTACCATCCAAAATAATACATCATAGGGAATGAACATTTCCCTTACACTTGAATCTTCACATACTTTACATTTAAACTAATCTAATGACTAGAATTAAAAAAATTAAAACACTTGTAGCACTTTTAAGATTAACGTACATATGGGGGTAGTAATATTATGTTCTTCCCCATTACTCCATAAAATAAGTACTTACCCATGAGTCCCAATCGTCCCAAAACAATATGTACAAAGATATGACTCGACTTAGCAACCATGTAATCAATTAGAAAGTTAACTTAGGGTTTAACAAATAACAATAATGCACTAAAAATGAGCGCATACACGGAAGGCTAAGGCGATTTGGTTGTACATTTAAGTGGGGTGTAACAAATTCTTCCTTTAAGTAAAATGCTTAAAGTTAGAAACGAAAAGATAGGCTCGGAGGGGTGTACTAGGGGTTTCGTGTACTAAAAATGAGTACAACGCTAAGGTGTGGGAAAAATTAGTTGACTTAACTAGCCAAGTAATATGACTTAAATGGTCAAGTAATTATGATACGGGTTTAACACAAGGGTAATCCTAATGCCTCTTATCATGTAGTAAATCCTACCACACGAATGTAGTCTCACTAGCGGTCTCGGGATGCATCACTAACGCAAGTTCTAGAATCTAAATGCTACCGGTACACTCATAAGCACTAATAGTAATTGCTTTTCCTATCAAATCTAAAGGCGAACCTCACATATTTGGGTGGAAAATTTTTCTGAATATACGGTTATGTGCTAGTCATACAATCTTCTATCCATGAGACACTTGCTATGGCTAAAGTTTCACTCCTAAATGTTGTAAAAAATTTTAAATTTGGCGCTAAAATTGCACTAACAAGTATTTCTCATAGTTTTATTACACATCTACCATTAAACAAAACAAACTCAAGCGAAAGTGCATATGTAAGGTATCATCTTTTTACCCTCCCCTTACACTTAAGATGAACATTGTCCCCAATGTTCAAGTAAAGAATGTAAAAGTGAAATAAGTAAAAAGAATGAAATCAAATACTCCCCTGATTCGCTCGGTATGGATAATAGGATGGACAGGTTAAATCTTCCTCCAAGAAAACGAACAATCAAAGCTTCCCTTCCAGAATATAAATCATCTTCTTGTCATACATAACCTGTAAAACCTGACAAAATAGACAAGACAACCTCGCGTAAAATCGGCGGCATCCTATATAAGTTTCTAAATCCTAGAAAACAAGATAAGATATAATGCTTGTGGAATGAAGTTTCCAGATCTCCTGGAGATTATAAAACTTAATAATTCACAAAAACCATAAGACTCCGTTAGAAAAACAAAACCGGTAAAATTTCCAGATTTTAATTCCTGACGCCGTCAAGAGTAAAACTCTGACGCCGTCAGAATGGACCTGCAGAAATTCTTATGTTAAGTTTCCGGAAAATTTCTGGAAAAACTTGGTCCTACTTCCTGGAAAATCCTGCAAAACTTCATTATGACTCAATACAAGCATTTGACTCTAACAAATACGAATATACATGCTCATTTATTATTGTGGAGAATCATGATCGGTTTGTTTCTTGAAAACATATTTGGGGTTTCCCCTTACACTTATCTTTTGCAAAAATACTTTTAGGTGGAGTTAAGACTAGGCCAAAACAACAAAGTGAAGTATTTCCACTATTTAGTTTAGAAACACGATCTACCAACAATAAAAATAAAGCATGCATACGGAAGCAAATAACAAACAAATAAAATAAAATCACACAAAACATGGGTTGCCTCCCAAGAAGCGCTTGTTTTTGTTCGAGTCACGAGCCTGACTCTACCTTTATTTAACGGAAATAGGGGAGGTTTTCCCTACACTTAGGATTAAGTGCGGGTGGAAGTAGCGATACACACCCTTAGGGTGGAAATATGCCATGTGAGGAAAGAGTGGTGGATGAATTATATGCTCAAAGGGCTGTGCTCCTATCATCATAACCTTAACAAATTCAATCGGGTTAATGGGTGGATTAAGATTTTCTCCTAGAAAGGGATCATTTTCTATCATCTTCAAGAGACTACTAGTTGGGGATCCATCTTGACCTAATAAACCCGGTTTAAACCCATAATGTTTCTTGTGATCAAACATAAATGGGTGATGTAAGCATGTAAGGTCATTTTCCACTCCTATATTGGCTTCCTCTCTACAAGGCTTAGAGTCCACTACCTTTATCCTAAGACTACCCGGACTACATGGGTTGATGGGTGGGTCGGCCCCCTCTTTTGTCTCCTAGATGTATATCTAAGGATGGAAAGTTATGTGAAGATTGAGGTTCTGGTTCATCAACACTAGGTAATTCCCTAGAACTAAGAGTAAGGTTATCACTACAAGTATTCAAACCTATATCCTCTAGTGGTGTTTGGTACAAGGGTTCTACCTCTATTTGGTCTCCTATAGTCTCTTCTACTTCTTCCGGGTAAGTCACGGATGGTGTGTATTCCTCAAGTGATGGTGGGAGTTGTGGGGTACTTTGTAGGTTTGTGTTATTTACCTCATCCTTCCTTTTCTCAACATCACCTATATCCTCATCACGTGTTTTAGTAGAATCTAACCTAAACATGTTCCTAAGTATCTCAAATCCTTCTCTAGCCATTTCAAGTTCTAAGTCTGATTCATAAGAACCTTCCTCAATAACTTGATTACAATGCTCAATTTGCCTAAAGGATTCATCTTTTTGCTCAATATGATCATGTTCGGCTAAATCCTCCTTAATTGTTTCCTCAAGTTGTGATGCATACAAACCCATCAATTCATTGAACTCATGGTTCACGGTTAGGAGGCTTTCCTCAAAATTTTTCCAAAGGGTCTTACTGAAAGGAATTGATCCTAACAATGATTGTTTAATATAGGCCACACATGCGCATAACTCATCAAACCTATCAAACTTTACACTCATCTCTTCTTGTATATATCTAAGATCACTTAAAAATTCATTGGAACAACAGGAAGCAAATCTATCCGAGTAAACTAATTGTTCCTCTATTGTTAATGATCTAAATGGAATCTCATCCGCCATAAAGACAAATGAAAATGGTTTTACAAACAAAGGGCACAAAGAAAAAGATAGACTAAAGAAAACCTAAAAATAAAAATAAAATCTCACTAGAAAGGAATCTAGCAAGTAGACCTAATAAAAAGAAATTCTAACCTAGACAATAACTATTCCCCGGGCTGCGGCGCCAAAAACTTGATGCGTGGGAATCGCAACAGGCTTTACCTCTCGAGGGATCTCGAGAAGCTTACAACCCCCACCAGGCAGTGTACCTGATCGTTGTAGTATAGTATAGTGACAAGTACCGGGGGATTGATCGTTCAGCTTAGGAATAGTGTCACTAGGATTAGAAAGCCTAAATACTAGTTCTAAAGGTGAGGGATGATTATTTTTGTGTTTTTATATTTTATGGAAAGCAAGTTAAAATCTCGGGTTTTGGAAGAGTGGGCGGAATTAGTTGCAATTCAACTAACCCAATACTAAGATGCAATCAAAATAAAATACTAGAAAATAAGAATAAACTAATTTATACTAAGGTTGTGAGCAGTAATTGGAGAAAATGTGTTTACTTAGATTTCACTACTCCCTAGATATCTTTTACACGTTAATTACTTGTTATAATTGCATGGATGACGGATCGTATTCCTTAATACCATTCATGGGGTGGCATAAATAACTCCCCAATTCTATGAGCTCTTATCTCCTCCTACACCATGCCCAGCACAACTATAGGGATTGTAAACAGTGGCTCATGCATTAAATACAACCAATAAAGACCTAGTACGCCTCGGTTCATGTTTATTAAGACGTTCAAGCATGTTACCATTTGGAGATCTGCCAGTTTTCTTAAGCCTAACATATAAATCATTCATCCAAGACAAGAATAGACAAGCAATCAACACATAATCAATATCTAGGTTT
The DNA here is from genome assembly GCA_030686995.1 of Artemisia argyi. NCBI lineage: Eukaryota > Viridiplantae > Streptophyta > Magnoliopsida > Asterales > Asteraceae > Artemisia > Artemisia argyi. The sequence goes on along the minus strand of CM060703.1, from coordinate 232,871,806 downwards.
CATTAGATCTAAGCAAACACAAAGGAGATCTAGCCTAGCATGATAGAATTAAGACAAGAACATGATATAGACAACCAACACATAGACATATTGATTGAATTAGAAGAACACTTATCTTGATTAATCATGCAAGGTATCAAGGGGTTGGAACCCTTGAAAAACCTGTAAAGTTACACCAAAATCGTACTTAGGGTTTCTCCCAAAACTTCTCTTTTTTTAATGTGAAAACTTAGAAAACTATATATAGAAAAACAGGTCTGACGGCGTCAAGAGTAATCTTGTGACGCCGTCACCTCGCCGCCAAAACTCTCCTCGGACTGCCTAGATCTACTTCTGACGCCATCAAGACTTAGACACTTCCAGGCCGTCATGACTCTTTTACTCTTGACGCCCTTCTCACGTGACGCCGTCAAAACTCTACTGGGTCGTCATGGAAATTCATGAAATTTGCTCTTGACGCCGTCAAGGATTTGCTCTTGACGCCGTCACCTACTGTTCCCAGCATGGAAAATTAAGACTTTGGCGTTTTCTTCACTTTTATGCTCCAAAAACGTCCGAATTGCTTCCTTTTCCAGATTTCACTCCCAAAGTACCTAAAATCACAAAAGGAACGATTTAGGGCAATATTTGATCAAATAAATTCGGATTCGGGCTTAAATGACCCCCTAAAAACGGATCATTTTTTGCCTCATCATATACCCTTACACTTGAGACTTGTTTGTCCTCAAGCAAATGCGCTTTTATTCTAGTTAAAATACAAGTTAGGGGTCATTTAACACTAATATAAAAGTAATTACAACAAATAATCGTTCCACTAAAGACCAATAGACAAGCACGGAGGTCATACACAAGCACCTCACAAATAGTGTTTAGATACTCACATCTCTCGGGTGTAATAAAGTGTAAGTTACAATATGGAAACGGAAGATATCTCTCACTACCTGTCATAGAAAAATAGATTACCATAGGCTTGGGAAAGGATCAAACCTCCACCACATGGCGTAAGCACCTAGGATAAACTATCAAAGAGGTCTTTTAAAGGGTTGTAACGTTAGGTGTAGGGATATGAAATACACGGTTTTGTTGGATAAAGGAAGTTTTACTGGTGGCGAGTTAACAATCTTGGTTAATTACATGTACAATGTGGCGTTGCTAAGCCAAGACTAGACTCGACTTAAGCTAATAAATGAAAAATAACAAAAACATAAAATAAACATAGAATGAAACGGGATGGTAGTCCGTATGTTTTTTCTCTTTTTCTTTATTTTTTTCTATTTTTTTTTCTTTTTCTTGATTTTTCGATTTTTTATTTATTTATTTATTTATTTTTTACTATTTTTTTTTTTTTTTTGCATACACTCTTACCCTACCATCCAAAATAATACATCATAGGGAATGAACATTTCCCTTACACTTGAATCTTCACATACTTTACATTTAAACTAATCTAATGACTAGAATTAAAAAAATTAAAACACTTGTAGCACTTTTAAGATTAACGTACATATGGGGGTAGTAATATTATGTTCTTCCCCATTACTCCATAAAATAAGTACTTACCCATGAGTCCCAATCGTCCCAAAACAATATGTACAAAGATATGACTCGACTTAGCAACCATGTAATCAATTAGAAAGTTAACTTAGGGTTTAACAAATAACAATAATGCACTAAAAATGAGCGCATACACGGAAGGCTAAGGCGATTTGGTTGTACATTTAAGTGGGGTGTAACAAATTCTTCCTTTAAGTAAAATGCTTAAAGTTAGAAACGAAAAGATAGGCTCGGAGGGGTGTACTAGGGGTTTCGTGTACTAAAAATGAGTACAACGCTAAGGTGTGGGAAAAATTAGTTGACTTAACTAGCCAAGTAATATGACTTAAATGGTCAAGTAATTATGATACGGGTTTAACACAAGGGTAATCCTAATGCCTCTTATCATGTAGTAAATCCTACCACACGAATGTAGTCTCACTAGCGGTCTCGGGATGCATCACTAACGCAAGTTCTAGAATCTAAATGCTACCGGTACACTCATAAGCACTAATAGTAATTGCTTTTCCTATCAAATCTAAAGGCGAACCTCACATATTTGGGTGGAAAATTTTTCTGAATATACGGTTATGTGCTAGTCATACAATCTTCTATCCATGAGACACTTGCTATGGCTAAAGTTTCACTCCTAAATGTTGTAAAAAATTTTAAATTTGGCGCTAAAATTGCACTAACAAGTATTTCTCATAGTTTTATTACACATCTACCATTAAACAAAACAAACTCAAGCGAAAGTGCATATGTAAGGTATCATCTTTTTACCCTCCCCTTACACTTAAGATGAACATTGTCCCCAATGTTCAAGTAAAGAATGTAAAAGTGAAATAAGTAAAAAGAATGAAATCAAATACTCCCCTGATTCGCTCGGTATGGATAATAGGATGGACAGGTTAAATCTTCCTCCAAGAAAACGAACAATCAAAGCTTCCCTTCCAGAATATAAATCATCTTCTTGTCATACATAACCTGTAAAACCTGACAAAATAGACAAGACAACCTCGCGTAAAATCGGCGGCATCCTATATAAGTTTCTAAATCCTAGAAAACAAGATAAGATATAATGCTTGTGGAATGAAGTTTCCAGATCTCCTGGAGATTATAAAACTTAATAATTCACAAAAACCATAAGACTCCGTTAGAAAAACAAAACCGGTAAAATTTCCAGATTTTAATTCCTGACGCCGTCAAGAGTAAAACTCTGACGCCGTCAGAATGGACCTGCAGAAATTCTTATGTTAAGTTTCCGGAAAATTTCTGGAAAAACTTGGTCCTACTTCCTGGAAAATCCTGCAAAACTTCATTATGACTCAATACAAGCATTTGACTCTAACAAATACGAATATACATGCTCATTTATTATTGTGGAGAATCATGATCGGTTTGTTTCTTGAAAACATATTTGGGGTTTCCCCTTACACTTATCTTTTGCAAAAATACTTTTAGGTGGAGTTAAGACTAGGCCAAAACAACAAAGTGAAGTATTTCCACTATTTAGTTTAGAAACACGATCTACCAACAATAAAAATAAAGCATGCATACGGAAGCAAATAACAAACAAATAAAATAAAATCACACAAAACATGGGTTGCCTCCCAAGAAGCGCTTGTTTTTGTTCGAGTCACGAGCCTGACTCTACCTTTATTTAACGGAAATAGGGGAGGTTTTCCCTACACTTAGGATTAAGTGCGGGTGGAAGTAGCGATACACACCCTTAGGGTGGAAATATGCCATGTGAGGAAAGAGTGGTGGATGAATTATATGCTCAAAGGGCTGTGCTCCTATCATCATAACCTTAACAAATTCAATCGGGTTAATGGGTGGATTAAGATTTTCTCCTAGAAAGGGATCATTTTCTATCATCTTCAAGAGACTACTAGTTGGGGATCCATCTTGACCTAATAAACCCGGTTTAAACCCATAATGTTTCTTGTGATCAAACATAAATGGGTGATGTAAGCATGTAAGGTCATTTTCCACTCCTATATTGGCTTCCTCTCTACAAGGCTTAGAGTCCACTACCTTTATCCTAAGACTACCCGGACTACATGGGTTGATGGGTGGGTCGGCCCCTCTTTTGTCTCCTAGATGTATATCTAAGGATGGAAAGTTATGTGAAGATTGAGGTTCTGGTTCATCAACACTAGGTAATTCCCTAGAACTAAGAGTAAGGTTATCACTACAAGTATTCAAACCTATATCCTCTAGTGGTGTTTGGTACAAGGGTTCTACCTCTATTTGGGCTCCTATAGTCTCTTCTACTTCTTCCGGGTAAGTCACGGATGGTGTGTATTCCTCAAGTGATGGTGGGAGTTGTGGGGTACTTTGTAGGTTTGTGTTATTTACCTCATCCTTCCTTTTCTCAACATCACCTATATCCTCATCACGTGTTTTAGTAGAATCTAACCTAAACATGTTCCTAAGTATCTCAAATCCTTCTCTAGCCATTTCAAGTTCTAAGTCTGATTCATAAGAACCTTCCTCAATAACTTGATTACAATGCTCAATTTGCCTAAAGGATTCATCTTTTTGCTCAATATGATCATGTTCGGCTAAATCCTCCTTAATTGTTTCCTCAAGTTGTGATGCATACAAACCCATCAATTCATTGAACTCATGGTTCACGGTTAGGAGGCTTTCCTCAAAATTTTTCCAAAGGGTCTTACTAAAAGGAATTGATCCTAACAATGATTGTTTAATATAGGCCACACATGCGCATAACTCATCAAACCTATCAAACTTTACACTCATCTCTTCTTGTATATATCTAAGATCACTTAAAAATTCATTGGAACAACAGGAAGCAAATCTATCCGAGTAAACTAATTGTTCCTCTATTGTTAATGATCTAAATGGAATCTCATCCGCAATAAAGACAAATGAAAATGGTTTTACAAACAAAGGGCACAAAGAAAAAGATAGACTAAAGAAAACCTAAAAATAAAAATAAAATCTCACTAGAAAGGAATCTAGCAAGTAGACCTAATAAAAAGAAATTCTAACCTAGACAATAACTATTCCCCGGGCTGCGGCGCCAAAAACTTGATGCGTGGGAATCGCAACAGGCTTTACCTCTCGAGGGATCTCGAGAAGCTTACAACCCCCACCAGGCAGTGTACCTGATCGTTGTAGTATAGTATAGTGACAAGTACCGGGGGATTGATCGTTCAGCTTAGGAATAGTGTCACTAGGATTAGAAAGCCTAAATACTAGTTCTAAAGGTGAGGGATGATTATTTTTGTGTTTTTATATTTTATGGAAAGCAAGTTAAAATCTCGGGTTTTGGAAGAGTGGGCGGAATTAGTTGCTATTCAACTAACCCAATACTAAGATGCAATCAAAATAAAATACTAGAAAATAAGAATAAACTAATTTATACTAAGGTTGTGAGCAGTAATTGGAGAAAATGTGTTTACTTAGATTTCACTACTCCCTAGATATCTTTTACACGTTAATTACTTGTTATAATTGCATGGATGACGGATCGTATTCCTTAATACCATTCATGGGGTGGCATACATAACTCCCCAATTCTATGAGCTCTTATCTCCTCCTACACCATGCCCAACACAACTATAGGGATTGTAAACAGTGGCTCATGCATTAAATACAACCAATAAAGACCTAGTACGCCTCGGTTCATGTTTCTTAAGACGTTCAAGCATGTTACCATTTGGAGATCTGCCAGTTTTCTTAAGCCTAACATATAAATCATTCATCCAAGACAAGAATAGACAAGCAATCAACACATAATCAATATCTAGGTTTCATTAGATCTAAGCAAACACAAAGGAGATCTAGCCTAGCATGATAGAATTAAGACAAGAACATGATATAGACAACCAACACATAGACATATTGATTGAATTAGAAGAACACTTATCTTGATTAATCATGCAAGGTATCAAGGGGTTGGAACCCTTGAAAAACCTGTAAAGTTACACCAAAATCGTACTTAGGGTTTCTCCCAAAACTTCTCTTTTTTAAATGTGAAAAATTAGAAAACTATATATAGAAAAACAGGTCTGACGGCGTCAAGAGTAATCTTGTGACGCCGTCACCTCGCCGCCAAAACTCTCCTCGGACTGCCTAGATCTACTTCTGACGCCGTTAAGACTTAGACACTTCCAGGCCGTCATGACTCTTTTACTCTTGACGCCCTTCTCACGTGACGCCGTCAAAACTCTACTGGGTCATCATGGAAATTCATGAAATTTGCTCTTGACGCCGTCAAGGATTTGCTCTTGACGCCGTCACCTACTGTGCCCAGCATGGAAAATTAAGACTTTGGCGTTTTCTTCACTTTTATGCTCCAAAAACGTCCGAATTGCTTCCTTTTCCAGATTTCACTCCCAAAGTACCTAAAATCACAAAAGGAACGATTTAGGGCAATATTTGATCAAATAAATTCGGATTCGGGCTTAAATGACCCCCTAAAAACGGATCATTTTTCGCCTCATCAAATAGCACGACAGTTGACAGCACCTTACTCACCACAACAGAATAGAGTAGTGGAGAGACGAAATAGGACAGTGTTATCAACTACGAGGAGTATGATGAAAGCCATAAAATTACCCTTAATTTTTTGGGCAGAAGCAGTGAAACATGCCATTTACATACTCAATAGGGTACCTATAAGAGCCTTGATAGATAAAACTCCATATGAGGCACTCTACAATAGAAAACCAAATTTGGAAAACTTAAGAATATTCGGATGCACAGCTTATGAAAAGATAACGATACCTCACTTAAAGAAGCTGGACGACAGAAGCATACCAATGATTTACTTAGGAGTAGAGGAAGGATCAAAAGCATGTAGGTTATATGATCCAATAGCAAAAAAGAAACACGTTAGTAGGGATGTTAAGTTTATGGAAACGAAATCGTGGAATTGGGATAAGGATGGAGAAGATACGAGCACACAAGACACATTTTGGGCTAGTTTTGTGGTAGAAGGAGTTGACAATGAGAATGTTACACCAGTCAACATAGAAATCAATGATAACATTCATAATACGTATCAGGAACCAGATGTAATACCATATCCAGTTACACTAATTACACCACCAACATATACTCACCACCCTAACTCAGACGAAGAAGAAGAGGCTACTATTAGCTCATTAGAGAGCTCAGACGAAAGATATGATCATAGACCAGTACGAGGATTGAAAGGTTTAGCAGAAATCTACGAAACTGCAGGTGTAGTGGAAACACCAAGCTTATTCTTCATAGAAGAAGAACCTCGTAACTATAAGGAAGCATCAGTAGACAAGAAATGGATTGAGGCCATTGAAATTGAATTAGATTCAATAAATAAGAACAATACATGGATTCTTACTACATTGCCAGAAAATCAGAAGGCAATCAGAAGGCAATTGGACTCATATGGGTTTTTACAACCAAGAGGGATGCACAAGGAAAGATCATCAGATATAAGGCACGGTTAGTAGCAAAAGGATATGTACAAGAACAAGGAATAGACTTCGATGAAGTATTTGCCCCAGTTGCTAGGATAGAAATAGTACGGTTGATATTAGCATTAGCAGCATATCATGGTTGGCGATTTTATCACTTGGATGTAAAATCAGCATTTTTACATGGAGATTTGAAGGAAGAAGTCTACATTACACAACCTGAAGGATTTGTACAGCCAGGAAATTCAGGAAAAGTATATAAGCTTATTAAAGCTTTATATGGTTTAAGACAAGCACCGAGAGCATGGAATGTGAAGCTTGATAAAACGTTAAAGACATTAGATTTTAAGAAGTGTAATCTCAAACAAGCAGTTTATACGAAGAGAAACAAGACTTCTACATTTATAGTTGGAGTTTATGTAGATTATTTGATAATCACGGGCACTCCAAGGAAGGAATTAGAAGTATTTAAATCCCAGATGGAAGAAAAGTTTGAAATGAGCGACTTAGGATTGTTAGCTTACTACCTAGGGATAGAAGTTACACAGACAAGAGGAGAGATTACAATCAAGCAAACAGGTTATATTAACAAGATTTTGAAGGAGACGAGTATGATGGATAGTAATGATACGAAGATACCAATGTATCCCAGTACTAAGTTGGTCAAGGCGGAAGATGGTAACTCAGTTGAGGCAACTTACTACAGAAGCTTAATTGGAAGTCTCAGGTACTTACTACATACAAGACCAGATCTTAGTTATTCAGTCGGACTACTCAGCAGATGGATGCAAGACCCAAAGGAACATCATCTGAAGGCGGTAAAACAAGTAATCCGATATATCAAAGGAACAAAGGAGAATGGCATAATTTACAAGAAAGAAGGCGGCTGCAAGATTATAGGTTACAGCGACAGTAGTTATGGAATCAACACTGATCAAGGAAAAGGAACTACAGGGATAGTATTTTATTTTGAAGAGTCACCCCTGGTGTACTCAGAAACAACCAAAAGTGGTGCTATCATCATGTGAATCAGAATTCATGGCGGCTACTGCAGCAGCATGTCAAGCCTTATGGTTAAAAAGATTACTTAGTGAATTAACTGGAAGTGAAGAAAAGAAGATAACGTTGAAGGTGGATAACGTTTCAGCAATAGCACTAGTCAAGAACCCAGTTTTTCATGGAAGAAGTAAACACATCGACATTCGCTATCATTTTATTCGAGAATGCGTAGAGAATGGGCACATCAATGTGGAACACGTTAGCGGAGAACTACAAAGAGCAGATATACTAACAAAGGCTCTACCAAGATTGAAGTTCACAACAATGCGACAAATGCTCGGAGTTCAAGACTTAGGAAGAAGCAACGATCAAGATTAAGGAGGAGAATGTGAACCAAGTAATCTCGCTCCATTGCTTCTTATAAACTCGAAGGACCAAAGATGTTAGTTAGAAACTTAACAACTGAAAGTTAGTTAAAAGCGTTTACAAAAGTTAGTTATTAGTTAAATCGGTTGGGACTAAAACTGAAGGGTCACAATGGTTGGGTCATGTCGATTCAAACCATATATATACATATGTAATTCACTCGATACAATGGTTAGAAACATAATATAATTTACTTATTCATTATTCAACTTTGCAACTTATATTTGATCTAGTTTGGGACAACATCTAGGAGAGCAAGCGGCTTATGTGGGTCTTCTGATCTCGCAATATGCAGTAAAATCTTTTACCTCAGCTTTTACCACCGTTGTAGACTTGTCCCTTTGATGAAGATGTATATAAGGTATGTTGACTATATAAACTCACCTGAGTGCTTTTTTCTACAAAAAATGTACATGAGGTATGTGTGTAACAATAAGATATACATGCACTACGTATGATCTATGTAACCAATGATACAATATCAATGTTGTGACGTATCTTCTTTTAAAATTTAAGCTTTTATACTCATCTTATTAGTTTTTGGTGTTTTGATATCTTAATAAGTTTTACGATAGCTATGACGTACAACATCACGTTCTTTAGACATGTTGATCAAACCGGTAATGCGACCATATGTTACTTATAAGAAATCAAGAATATGGTATCAAGTATGGACTACTTACAAAGAAATACATTTTGATCATTAAAGAGATAAAAAAAAAATTAAGCTGAGAACTTAGATATATATATATATATATATATATATATATATATATATATATATATATATATATATATATATATATATATATATATATATATATATATATATATGGTAGATCATGGTTTTTAAGAATTATTTTTTATGAACAACATCAATACCACAACCGAGCATTATGATACCAAACTCAACATGCATATAAAGCATATATGAGAGTATATAAATAAGCAAATTTTACATCCTTTAATCCATGTAGGATTACCTGAAACGGATATTTGGCAC